>JARFIZ010000002.1:1200000-1879477 GCA_036325965.1 Sinopyrophorus schimmeli | reverse complement strand
AAATTAAGTGGTCAACTCTGTGTTATTATTCACAACCCGAGTACGAACCGCTTTTGCTCTCGTTGGATAGTGGATTTGGATTGGGAAATCCGTTACAATACTATGAATTGTCAAATTGACTTATAAATATCGTTAAATTAGACATTGGAATCCTTGTCAGAACAATACGTCAATTGGGTGTACGTTAGATAGTTATATTAAGGATATTTTTTTTCGTGTATGTATAAAGTAATTATTATCAAAATGTTCCGATATTGGGTTTCGTTCCGGTATTGGGTCATTTACCTTATATACGCATGAATTAGATATAGTATTTTTTTAATATACAAATGCACTAAAAAACATTATAACTATTTTACGTAAAAAAATGATTAATTTTCCAAAATAACTGACCAATTTATACATATTTTGCCTTGTTTTCGATTTATTCGGTTTTCTCTATGTAAATCGGGAAATACTTGTACAATGGGAAGGCCTCAAGATTAGATTTTTTTCCATTTGGCAATTTATCGATTTTACTATTAAAACGTGTTTTTTTTAAATACACTGGCACACAAAAAAAAAGTGGTCAGTACTTTTGACCAGACCCACCTAGGGTTATGTATTTCGATGCCCTGAATCCGAATTTGACGTCGGTTTACCCAATATACTTCTAAACTTTTGAGTAAATAGCAAAAAACCACTAAAAATTGCAGTTATAAAAATAAAGAAAATTTTATTAAACTACATCAAATCTTCCTTATATGTATATTTTGATAAGATGAATCCAAATTCAGAATCTCTTAATCTCGATTATTCATATATTTATCCAAAATCGTAAAAAATAGTCAAAAAGTAGTAGAACAGCCAAAAATATCACGAGCACATAAAAAAAAGTGGTCAGTACTTTTGACCAGACCTACCTAGGGTTATGTATTTCAATGCGGTGAATCCAAATCCGAAGTCTGCTTGGCCCGTACACCCCCAGAATTTTGAGTAACTTGCAAAAAACTGCTTCAATTAGATAAAAATAGCAATTTTTTGCAATTTACTCAAAATTTTAAAGGTATATTGGGTAAACCCTACGTGGGTCTGGTCAAAAGTACTGACCACTTTTTTTTTGTGCTCCAGTGATATTATCAAATTAATACAGTCGTTTCCTTTAAACAGTTTGTTAAAGAAAATCAAGAAAAAAGAGAAAGAGCAGAACGAAAATTGGCAGAAGAACAAGCCCTGATTAAAAAACGCACCTCCGATATTTCCGAACTTGAAACAAAATACGAATATATGTTGGGAATTCGTTCCAACATGGAAAAAAACATCAGGAGTCACAAAATGTACCGAGTAAATCTTTACGAAGTCAAATAATGACATATCTAATTTAATTAAACATATTTAAATTTTAAAAGGAATATCTGCTCTCGGTCGTAAAAATTTTTCCAGGCTTCCGCACGATCGAGGACATTCTGGATCGATACGAGGATTTAGCGGACGCTCGAAGTGTTTTAGCGGATCGACAGGAAGAAGATTTAACGGCTTTAGAACATGCAAGGAACGAAATGGTTTACATGAAGATAATTAATTTAAATTCCGATGCATTATAATTGCGTTGTTTTGCAGGTGAAATTAACGGAAGAAAAAACGTTAGCAATGATGGGTTTGCACAATGCAATGGCCGACTTGACAAGTCGATACGAGGTTGCGAAAAGCAAAGCTTTGCATTGGGAAACGTTAGTTACAAAAATAAAGAACACATTAGTGAGCAAATTGTCGGATTTAAATGAAATCCGACAAGCCTGTTGGAGTATGTATTTATCCATGTGCAAGAGAAAAGAAATTGAGGCAGAATTAGACAAGGACGATATCGAAAGTCAGCTTTTATTTATAAAACAAACTATGCTCGAATTGAAGCGAATTACTAGGATTGCTATGAGAAGAGCTACAAGAGATAGTTCTATGAGGGTTGAAACGCCCAGCTCTAAGAAATAATAATTGCAATAAAAAATATTTTTTACTTTTGTGTATAGTTTTTGTTTACATGTAAAACTTAATACGTATTATAAAAAATATGTATCTGTGTTTTGAATATACCGGGTGTTCCATTTAAAGTGACACGAGCTTATAACTCCTAAACTAACAAAAATTTCAAAAAAAGTACAAGTATAAAAGAGTCTAATTTATTCGATCTATGCAATTGCATAAATATGAATTTTGTTTTACTTCCGGTTTAACTGGAAACGGTGTCAACTGCCTTATCTTAAATAGAAGGGTTTTAATTTTTTAGATAATTGGATAGAGCTCGTGGAGGGATTTCCAAAAATGTCTAACAAGTTATCATTTCATTACTAATTAATTTAAAAAAAAAATATTTTAATTTACAAGAGTGTTTCAGTGCCACAAGTGCCACAAGCCAATAAAAATTTCAAAGAAAGTGCGAGTATAAAAGTTTTTCTGATTTATACGATCTATGTACCGGTATAAATAAAAAATTTTTAATTTAAATAGTAAGGTATTAATTTTTTTAATCGAAAATAAAAACATTTTTTGTGAATTTATTTATTAAATGATTGGTAACTTGTTATACATTTTTGAAAAGCGCTCGACAAGCTCTATTCAAGTATCTAAAAAAATTGATATTCTTCTATTTAAAATAAGAAAATTGATACCATTTCCTGTTAAACCGGAAGTAGAACAAAATTTATATTTAAACCAGTGCATAGATCAAATAAATTAAAGACACTTTTATACTAGTACTTTTTTTGACATTTTTATTAGTTTACGAGTTATAAACTCGTGGCACTATATAAAACACGCGGTATATTTTAAAAAAATTTACATTGTACCTGAAAAAAAACGTACATTAAAAAGCAAAAAAGTGAACATTTTAAGCTATAATTTCACAAAAACTAAAATTTTTATTCAATTTAAAATGTCACCATGTAGAAGCATTTTTATGTATCAATTTCGGCAAAACTGTTACTGGCAAGTCAATATTAATGTTAATTATTGGGTTATATTCTCTCAACTTAACTCAGCTATATTCTGATAGATGGCGCATACGCTTAAATCAAAATATGAAAAATTTCGTTACAAATACATATTAATGGTTTTTCAACACGTTTCTGAATATTGTAAATTTCTTTTATAATTTTCAGTACACATTAAAACTAATACTTAGAGGCGAAGGTGGAAATATGGCCCCCTACTTTGTTTTTACAGTTTGCAGTAAATAGTATTTCACGCAAGATTTGTTACTAATATCAAATTGTTTTAAAATCTGCCTACAAGTTTCTTAGAACGAATAAATCATACTTACTATAGATGGCTCATTAATGTAATTATTTCAAAACTAGTCAAAACTCTCCAATTGACATACAAGGGGGGTAATATGGCACCTTGGGGACCATATTAAATGTATAGAAATTATACAACAGTACAAATATCTCAGAAAATAGAATCTACTACGGATCAATTAGTTGAAAAATGCGTGAGACACTTTCTGCATCTTTATCTACTATTTATACGGCATTTATTAAATTAAAAAATAATAGTTTTTCATAACTTTAGTGTTAAATAATGCGTTCTTCAAATTATTCTAAATATATAATCTAATAGTAAGATAAAACAACACAATAGAAAACAACATAAACGCAAATTATGTTTTAATAAAATCTTTTATTGTAAAATGTTCTATTTTTATTTTTTTTATATTAAATAAAATAAGTTCATATTTATACTATTCTATTATAAATTTTAATTTAATTTAATTTGGTTTATTAAACATTAACCAATTACATCTTTTTGTAGGACGAAAAGTAGATAGAATTAAATACAGCAATTTGTCTCGGGTTCTATAGATATGTATATAAGAAATCTATTTTTATCTCCAAACACCTGACTCTTTCATCTCCTGAACTTGAAATCATTTTTGGAATAAGTTCAAAATTTACATTGCTAACAATGTGTATTTATATTTTCAATATGTGTTGAATTATTTCCACAGCTTCTTATTTAAAATTTTAAATTACTTGGCGGATTCGCCCCATATGTTTTTTAGATGTGCCTATAATGTACTCGACGACATTTTCGAAGTAAAACAAAATTATTCAAAGTTGATTTGTATTTTACGACTACTTATAGCATAATAATAAAAATTAAAATATTAAACAATAAATGTTAAGTTTTATATCAATATTATTAATAGTTTTTCTTGTTTAACATTTAATACATAAACATTTATTTAACATTTTGCCAGAAATCAAACGGAGCACTACGTAAATAAACAAAGATTAGTAACCCAGGTGTAATTCTAACAAATTCAACTGTTGATAACTTTCAAGATAATTTCTTAGAAGATTATAATTACATATTAGATAATGTTTATGTTTAAAACGACCACTTTTTGTACAAAATGACTATAATAATGGCAAAAATTATTAGCATCCTATTTTAATAAACAAAATGATTTAAAACATTAGACAGATTAACCGTACTAATTTAATTTATTTTTATAGTATTTAAAAAAGTACATCGTTAATGGGTCCAAATGACGTCTTCCGAAAGATAGTGTTCGCAATTTTTACAATTTGGTAATTTATTTTAAGCAGGGTTTGATGTACTTTGACTTGAAAAACTCGCATGTAAACAAAGTGTTTCTTAATTAATGTTCAAAAATAAAAATACTACATTTTTACTAAAAATGAAATTCTACAAGAAACCATTAAAAGGTTAAACTCATTGTTTTAATCGTAAAAACAAACACTGGGTACTGCGTCAAAGAGTTTTGTTGTTAAAGTTTTTACCATTTTATTTTTTATACAGTGTAAAAAATATACATTGTTATTGCATGTTATAGCTATTGCTTTTATTTTTTTTAAGTTAAAGCAAATAAGCTTCTGACAATTTGAAGTTGTAATTTTGATAAGTACAGGTGAACTTCGTTTTATAAGCACTTCCGTTACATATAATTTACAAAAGTATGTAAGTATCTGTACATAAGCAGAGGCATATTAAAAATGTTTAGCTAAAGAATTACAATAAGTAAGACCATGATAATTATGTATACAGGGTGTCCCACATTGAGTAGGCCATCATGGGTATCTTTCTTTATGATTTGGTTAAGTGAGCAATGTTTTGCAGTTTTATAGGCTAGTTTAGATTCCGTTGAGGAAATTTTAAAAATGTTCCGATATTATCGTAAAAAACTATATTTTCTTTATTAACTTCGTAATTATAAGAAATATGAAAAAAGCGAATAAATTTTATTTAATTTATTTGTAAGGTAAATCAAAATAAAATTCATGGTGGCGGCTTTCAAAATATTAATAACAACTTTTTATTTTAAACGACCGGCACGAGTAACAAATAAAATTGTTTTATGAACAATGAACATAGACAGATAATTGATAACGATAATTAAAACAAAAAACACTGCGTCTTTAGGGCACATCTCGTAGAAATAATTAATGAAGAGAAGATTGAAAAATAGAGGCTAAAAAAAAATTTCATGGTTGCAATTAAGCAACCACATTTTCTTTTTGTCAAGGCAGCTCATTGTTTAATATTAATAAAACAATTAACTGGCTTGACAACGGTGAAAACTTGATATACAGGGTGTGACACAAATTGGTACTGAAACTTAATGTGATCACTTTTGCTTCTCACCATATCCAATTTTGACAGAGACGGCTTATATGCGTTTGACAACTTGACAAAATAAATTTCTTCAAACTTTTAAAATTGTCGTTTTTTTATTTTGGTCTAGTCTTCAAATGGCAGAGTATGCTGCTATTTTCGGCTGCTTTATTAACGTGGAAAACCTAAAATAAGTATAAAAAAAATGCGGGAGACTCTCGCGCGTTAGAAGTCATACTTCTTAGGTCCTTTATGCATATTTCTCTTTGCATTTGTTGACATTTTAATTATTTCAGAATTAGAAAATAGTTATTTGAATTTAATTGAAAAATCTTCTTCTTTCTTGCCTTTTTATACCTGTATCAGGTTTAGGCGATTTCCCCGCTTGAAACTTTATTGTGAATGTTGTAGTGTTTCAAAGATTCAAGGGACCTACAGTTTTACGTGGGTTCCGAACCACGGCAATTTCTAGGGAAATTTTCGAGCAGTTTTACTCTTGCCAGGTGCTCAGCCTTGCGAAGAGAAGAGGAGCGTGAAATTTTCGATGGTCGGCGCTGGGATTCGAACTACTTCGAACCCACCTCGCTAGCGCAGCAGCCCAAACACTAAACTACTTGCGCCATGCTTCCTCTTTCTCCATTAAATAAAATATTTTTTTTATTCATCAATTTCCATTAATTCGTACTGTAAAAAAATAATTATGGGTTAAAGTCGGAGAAGAAAAACCGTTTCAATTCTCGTCTCGTTCAGTCTATCTTATGTTACCATGGCTACAGAAAAAGTTACGTACACACACAGTACACGTTGCGCATGCGTGTATAGCATTTATGACGTATTTGACAGAGTGAGTAAAACCGATTCTTTCAACTGCCAATTGAAGTCAGAGGACGGGAAGCGTCTATCTTTTCGTCTGATACAGGTCAATTTGTCCTACCGCTTTTAAAGAAGTTTCACTTCAGAAATCTATAAACTGCGCTACTATACGTTTCAGTTCGTATTGAAAAGCCAAACCGAGTGACAAAATTGGCTCCCATCTAAAAACATTTAATGATCATAATGTGTTTTGTGACAGTTTTAAAAAAATTGTGAATAATTGTATAAAATAAGAAATTTGCCTCATTTTGTCTAACCCATCCTGATAAAATATAGTTGGAAGTGTTAGATTACCATTAAAACTAAGTTTATTAATAATAACACTTATTAGTACTTCCTGTAAGCTGCCTTATATAAAATGTCTAATTCTACAAAATCCGTTTTTATTGTTTTTATGGGCAATGGTATTGTTAACCATGAACTGCATAAATCAAGATCAACGCGTACTTCTGTGACATAATTCTACCATACCGATGCGTAAATGAAAGGTTGTTATTATAGGTATGCAAACATCTGCCTACAATAATAAAACCTTAACAAAATGTTCCTAAATTTTATGCATAGAAAATTAAACATTCCGACGTTTTGAATAAAAAAAAAGTGAGCAGCCTTTCCACTACCTCTATTCATTTTAACATAAAAAATGTTAATGTTTAATTTTTCTTTTACATGCTTGAGGTCGCATATGCTGCCGTAATTTACTTAGACATTCAGGATTTATTATTAAATTTATTAAAACTATATTTTTTTAATTTAGAACACGTATAATAAAAAAGCACTTTAGATAAAATGCAGTTGAATTTTTACGTTTTTTTAAGTTTCTTCAGTTCTTTCTTCGAGCGGTACAACTGCGCACGCTTAGCCGCCATTCTGCGAGCATTTACCTAAATAAATGGATAAGTGTTCGCATTGAGAAAAGCTTGGTATAGTATTCAATAATTTATGGTAGCGGACCATATGTTTCATTATAGTGTAGAATATGACATGAGCATGGGTATAGAACGACCCCCTAGTCCAAAGATGCTTCAACTGAAACGTTTGCGAAACGTCGGGCATCCATCCGGACGCCTTAACTAATGTCGATTTCGGTAAGTGCTTTAAATGCTTTGATATTCTATCAATATTTACTTAAATCTATTAAACATTTTTTTTTTGTTTAGGTATATATTTTAAACGTCAAATATTATCGGTTTTTTTCTTAATTATTTTTTATGTATTTATTTTTCCAGCATTCAAAGTTAAATCTTTTTCTGACAAATTCAATGTTTGATATTTTAAGATTTACATCTTCTTGTTTTAGTGCGTCGCCAAGTCAATTGTAAACTGCATAGAAAAATCTTAAGCGGTGTGTAATTATAATCGTACGTTGACCTGTTACAAAATTATCTTTCTAGTAAAATCTGACTATAGCAATGCGAGACTTTAAAAAGAACTTCTTAATATTCATGCAAAGCGATTAATTTCTGTGACTTTAAAATTCCACGGAAACCTTTAACAAAAGGTGTGCAAGTGATTTATTTTAAATAATTTATTTTTTATAAATTCGTATTTGCAATAGTGCTAAATTATTTGTTGTAGGCAACTATTATTTAATAGATGTCAAATGTGTATCTACGTACAGTAAAACCTCAATTATCCGGACCTCAGTTAGACGGATTCGCGATTATCCGGATTGTCAACCGCGTTCGGACTCGTTGCGAAAAATAAACCTCGGTATTTCTTACTAAATATTTTATTTTGTATTTCGCACTAAACAGTGTTTTTTTTGCTTTGTTGAATTTAAGATAATGTGCGACTGTTTTATTTACAGATTAATATTTGTTGCGTTTTTTGTAAACATATACCCAACAATTTGAACAAGTTTTTTTTTGTTAAAACGGGACGCTTCGTAATCGTGCTTAAAACCGAGTGTGCACATTCGAGCTCAAAGTGGCACATTCCGATCTCGGGAAAATGAAGCGCGCCGCTCCGCGTCGCGCTTCATTTGCCTCCCTCGCTCGGAAATGTGCCACTTTTCGCTCGAATGCGCACATCCTCGTATTTATCGGATTTGCCTATATTATTATTTCATTCTTCAATTCAAAAAATTAAAAGTCGAATAAATTAGATCTATTTTTTGTTTGAAAAAGGTTAGATATTTTATTCTTTTTGATAAGTTATCATGGTGCTTTTCCGCACGCCTAATTGTAGCGAGCTTGATAAAAATATTTTCAGGTGTTCTTTCGAATGTTTACCTACTAATTCGCATTTTTGATTAATTAAAATAAAAAATTGTATATGAGCCAACTTTTCTGAAATGGGCCACTAAAAATCAACTAGTTGATTTTTATATCATCCTTTGCAGATTGTTGAAGGTTTATATGTCAAAATTAATGTCTCCAAATATTTTTGGGTAACTTTCATTTTTCTGTAAATTACCTATAAACAAATTAGTTTTAAGGCACATTTTGTATAAACTGTTGTAATTAGACTTCATTTATGGATTAATTCTATTTTTAAATATAAAACAATATTTACATGTTACATAGGAGGCACATCAAAATTTTAGAATGACTTGTGTGGAGTATGTTAAAATAATAATAATAGAAGTCAAAATTCGGAAAAAGTTAAAATATTGTTTTTTCATGTACGATGGAGTCTCCCAGCTCGTCTAGTTTAAGGGGTTATGCCTAGGGCTTACAATACCGGGATTCCGGGATCCCGAATACCGGAATCCCGGACGATTTTTGTCCGTTATTAAAAACCGGTATTTATGTAAAAATACCGGTATTTTGGTATCACATTAGTTGATAAAAATTGAATTTATGCACAATATAAATCTAATTTAAAATAATATTAATTAATTACAAGAAATTTTTTTTGAAGATAAACAAACAATTTCATTGTATTAAAACCAATATCAGGCACATTTATTACACCTACCGAGCCGAGAGTATGGCACCATCGAGAAGCGTCGGTGTCGGCAATATAAAACGATTGTTTATGTTTTTTAAGAGCATACTTTAATAAACAAAACGCAAGTTATTAATATTATTTCATAAATACTTTCAATTTAATTATATTTCTTGCTTCTTTAATTATATAATGCCATACGAGCCTATTATATGTAAAATGTAACATAGAATTTAATATGTACTTTTTTTTACTTGCACGTATTTTTGTATCTATCTACTCCTACTCTCTATGTAATAAAATAAATAATATCTACTCATTTCAGAACAATATTTATTGGATTTCATATATTATTTGTTAATAAGTCAATATAATAACTGAGGTAAGTAAAAATATAACTAGTAAATTTTTTATTAATAATACCGGTTGTAATACCGGTATCCCAATATTTCAAATATCAAATACCGGTATTCAGATTTTAGTTCGGTATTGTAAGCCCTAGTTATGCCTACTTGGAATCGAGAAAATTACGTGATTTTGAAGAATTTTTTTTCCTGTTTTAATAAGTATTTATTGAAATTCGCAAAATGCTATCAAAAAAATACCTATTTCAAGACACATGTACAAATGTTTGTATAAAACAATATTTAAAAATGAATGAAATACGACTCTTCTCCTAGAACGTCCGTTTTTTTTATCAGTTGCGGTAACCAAGATATCTTCAGAACGGCTTATGTGATATCAAAATAAAAAAAATATTGCGATAGTATATTGCATTACGAAGGGCCTGAACGAAGGGCTTGGTAAAATTTTGTTGTTTACAAAAATGACAACAATTTTACGAAAAAGTCAAAGTTTTGAAGCGAACTGATTTTGGTATTTTTGCTTTAAACAATACAATTTTAACTCAAACAAAAAATCCTTTGTTCAAGCCTTGCCTATTGTAATAACAAATAAGCACATAATATTTTAGTTTGATCGGCTTAATAGTTTTTAAAATATTTAGGTCACCGCAAAAAAAACAGTATTGGGATAATCGCGTTTAAAGCTTGAAGTCGTTGTTTTTTATTTAAAACTATTTTTTTTTAACTTATAACTTTTGTACCTGTGCCCCAATTTTTATATAATGTTGGAGAAATATTCTTAAGATTAAAATAATGCAATAAAAAAAATACCTAACCTAAGTAGGCATAACCCCTTAAAAGTTTAAATGTGGTTTTTGGTAAAAATACCCTACTGTAACTTTTAATTAAAAGAAAAGCGAAAAGTGGTACATTTAGTTCAGTTTGATTTAATTAATATTATTTGTAAAATAGAAGAATAAGATAGGCAAATTCAATTATTAAGGAGTATGTGCACTTTCAAGTGAAAACTTTTTCCGAATAAAAATCTGGATTTGAAGGATTTGTTATTAATATAGTCGAATCCAATTAACACGAAGATGTGCGCGTTTGAGCGAAAAGTGGCACATTTCCGAGCGAGGGAAGCAAATGAAGCGCGACGCGGAGCGGCGCGCTTCATTTTCCCGAGATCGGAATGTGCCACTTTGAGCTCAAATGCGCACACTCCGCTTTTCACCACGATTAACAATGATCAATTTAATTTAAAAACCATATTTGCGCTCTCAAAATGTCACATTATATATATATATCATATAATGTCACATTATACGTGTACATAGCTAAAATTTGTTTTTTTTTCTACATATACATTCAATTAACCGAATTTTCGATTATCCGAATGAGCTGCAACAATAATTAGTCCGGATAACCGAGTTTCCACTGTATATGCTAAAATATGTTTTTTGTCTTATATTAAAAAAAGAAGTCATTGATATTTATTTCTATTCTCCCCAAATATATTGGACATAATTGTGATATTTTATTAAAAATGCTAATTAATAACAAAACAAACAATAAATCGATCTAATTGTAAACTTTTGAATTTCGATTTTATTAATCGTTAACAGGACCCTCTAAACTACGCCACTGCTTCAATTAATTAATTAACTGACTATTTTTTTTTAAATTGCAGTGTTATTACAAACATTCCTGCAGTTTATAATTTTTTTACACTTTAAGTATATTAATCTTAATTCCATTAAAAACTTTAGATTTGGAGGACACTATACCGACCCTAAACGTTATATGCATACACATAAAAAAAATGGAAATAAATTACAAATGTGCAAAAGAAATATGTTTAGTGTAAGACTGAATAATGGTGACATGGAGAAAAAAAAACAGTTAAACGACCTTGTAATTAACGTAATTAATTATCCGACCATAAAAACTGAAGAAGCTATTACAGCGAGTAGGTACTTTTTTTCAAGTCAACCGGGAGCCGCGGAATTCGCACTGTACTCTTTATTAGAATCGCCATTTCTTGAAAAGCCACTAATTTTATGTATTTAACTTGAAGCACAAGGTAAAGCAGGCCGAGTTCAGGGATTGCCTGTTATGCGGGAGCAGGAAGTATTTTTCTACGAACAGCTGCGATTAATTAAAACGATTAATTTCATTAACAAAATACGAATGGTCGATTTTAGAAGCGTAACCTTTTCGCATAGTTTTTCAAATAAAGCCGTTTTCCAAACTAAAATTAAGCCCCGCAACTCATGCTCGTATTTTTAAACGTAACGAACGGCCTTTCTAACTTTAATTTGTTCAAACTGACATGATGTGCTTATTTGGAAAAATTCCAAGCACTAAAAGGTACATCATTGAAAATGCGTCAACGGGTAAAACGATTGTTGGAGAAATTTTAATGTTATGGAAAATTTTTCGTTGCTTGCAAATACTCGACATTCATTTTACGTAATAATGGATTTCTAACGCACAACTATTGTTTATTTGTAGATTTAGAAACTAAAAGCTGTCAAAGTTCGATGTCCAATATTGAATGATGACGATTACATTAGTAATATATTTTCTTTCCATAGTAATAATACTTCATACCCACATGGTATTGCTTATGTTATATGCATTTATCTTTATATTAAGTAATAAAATGTATTTCTATGTATTTAAAGTGTTTTTGTAGTTCTATTCACGGTGAATAGTACTCCCTCCGTATTGGCACACTTTTTCCAGCGGTATTTCCATTTCGCGAAGCAGTCCTAGGTAGCTTCATTTGAAATAGCTTTTAAGCTCCGTGACGAATTTGTTTTGATGTCATCCATATTCTGAAAACGGCGTCATTTTAGCACGGATTTTAATTTGGGAAATACGAAAAAATTGCAAAGATCCAGGTCTCGCGAGTAAGGAGGCTGCATCATCTGATTTTTTGCAATTGAGAAATTGAGAAAGTTGAGTGCGTAGGTGCATTATCGTGGTGGAAGAACCATGAGTTATCACGGCACAACTCTGGTTTCTTTTTGGGGATTTTTTTCAAAAGGTGAAATGTTTTTATGAAAGTTTTCTCCAGTTTCGTGCAAAAATTTACATTGAATTGTTGCTCAATAAATCCTACATTTGAAATATCGCCACTAACACATAAACACGTTGCACTCATATAACAATGTCATGAAAACTATCAACAAACAAAAAACATATGGTTACAAATAAGGTTATGTGCAAGGCAATGTTGCCAAATGCATATCACTAAATATCTCTGTTGACGCGCAATTCAAAATATTTGGTTATTTTCTAAACAGACCTTTGTAAGTACCGAAACTTAACCACTAGATATTTGATTTTTAAGAAAAATGCATTTAAATTTTAGTAAAGGTGGTAATACAACATGGTTCTCAGCTGGTTCTTTATTATTGTTTAAATATTATGTGGCTTGATAAAGGTCGATCAAATCCTAAACAATTATTTAGTATTGATACATGCAAGGTAGGTTGTTAATTTATATTCAAAATTCAAAAAAATTAGTAAGTAGGTACCTACATACATCCCTATAAACTAAAGTTATTTCCATAATAACGTTGATCGCAAATTTTGACAAAACGACCAGGCATTGTTTTTAAAGATTGTTTGGTCGGAAAAAAGACAGCTTTCTTATGTTAAATGTTAAAAAAACCTTTAATATCAGGAAATTAAGTTGACGTATGCTCAGCACCTTATAAAATATTCAAAAGTATCACCTATAATAAAACTCGAAAGAGTTAAAAGAACGGAAATACCAGCTTTATTTTTATGCTTTAAAAAAACATTTTACTTAAAGAAAAAAAAATTAGAAGATTTATTTTGCGTTTTGATTTAGTACATTGTTGCCAAAGGTATACAATTCTTTTTAATGCTAACTTAATCGGAAATTATTACTGTCTTTTTGGCTATGAAAATTTTTTACAGTTTTCTGTAATGTAAGAATAAATTAAATTAAGAATTTTTATAATATTTCAATTGATAAAATATTTATTATACATTTTTTATTAGAAATCCACCCTGATACTCAAAAATATTGTCCAAATTGTCATTTGTTTAAGCTACATTTCTGTTCAGTTTAAGATCATGTATTTGCAGCGCCTGTTCTACGATTTTTTCGAACCAGAACGAAAACTTGACATTGGGGCCCCTCCTCCCTGTATTAGCGATTAAGTTTCGGCCTGTATATATTTAAATGTTTTATTATATCCATCCTTATTTTGTACTTTTGTATTATTCATGTACTGGCTGATTTTGATAAAAACATTATTTAAATTTTGATTTCTTCAAAGATGGCAATATTAAATGTGCACTATGGTGTGTCAAAAAATCAACTATTTTTTGCGATTGGTCTAAAAGTTTCAGCGAGGATGCCGAAATATAGGTTCAGTAATTTGAGCTCTTAATGTTGATAGGGTAAAACGCCTAGTGAATGACCGATTTGTTGCATCGGGAGCTATTATTTTTGTTTGTGAATTAATGAAAACATTATTGCAATATGGTTATATTTTTTTTTAAATTAACTATAAATAATCTAACATGAAGCGTTTAGTAAATGACCTTTTCGTGCAAATATTGACCAGGGTATAGTTTGGTGATTAATTAATTCGCATATTAAAAATGAATAATTCATCAAATTTTGTAAAATAAATTTTTTATTAAATTTCTTTTTGATATTCTATAAATCACAGGTTTTGTTGCTGATTAAAGGTTACGCCCATCTTTTTTAATTGTCGCCCTTCGAAGCTTCAACATTATATTGACATCTTGCAAACAACAATATAAAAATTATTTTAGCTATCCACTTCGTTATTACTTTTATTTCTTTCACTTAAATGAAAAAAAAATGAAAAAGAAAACATACAAGATTGCATAAATAAATATAACATCAATATAAATTAGGTAATGTTTTTAATTGTTATAAACTTTATTTCTCGTAACGGTCATTCACTGGTAGGGGGTCAGAGACTGGGCGGTTTACTCTATTAGCAGGTTACGCGCCGTAATTTTTCATTTCTCATTTAAAAAGCATCGAAAAAAATTTCCGCCACGTTTTGAATTTTTAATCTCGTCCAAGTCTTAGCCAACTTGAGGTTTTTCTAATGATTTTTGTAGGAAATGTTTGGCTCTACAAAAAAGGTCAGACATATAATTCACATATATCGCGCCGTTGAATGATATTGAGCTCTGAATATTAGCGTGTGTAAAATTACTTTTTTTTACACATGTATCACAATAAATTTGCAATTATGATAATTATTTCTTATTTCTCTCATGATTCTTGTACTATGAGTATAACTTTATTTTTAAATGATTTTCTTTAATGCATATGCATTGATACAAAAATTTTATACAGTCTACATCTTTATAATGAATAAATTGATACAAATTACATTTTCTAGTATGTACTGTAATTAAATGTGTATTATGCCAAATTTTCAATAATCAATGACAAATTTATTAAATTGTATTCAAATTTTATTCATTACTAATTAATTTAAAAAAGTAGTTGTGATTTATTCGAGTAAAAGTAAATTAGCATGGCATTAGTTAAAGTTATTTTCTCATTTTAATCAAATTTGCCTTGATGCACGTACAATTTACATATAAATACATTAATAATTCTGTTTTAGGCTCTATTTTGTAATTCAAACATGTTTTTAAAACTCAACACTTCGTTAAAAATTATTTTAAAGCTAATCACGTCTTAAACGTTATTTGGCCTAGTAGGCTACGCTTTGAGCACTCTAAAATTTTAAAATTAACTTATTTTTTATACTTTACTATAACAGTTTCTACACATTAATTGCTAATGATTTATGAATTTTTTTCTTATTTTTAACGGGCAAGTTTGTAATATTTTTTTTCCTAGCACCAAATCAAAAAAGAAAGAAGGAATTATCGTATAAACGATTTAATATTAGATTAACTTAAGCGCCTAAAAAAACAATTAATTCTGTGGGTTTAATAATTATTTTAATCAACACCTGCTAAGCATGTTCTTAATTTTTTTCTCAATCGCGTGGGTAAATGCATAGCACATTTAAAATTAGAAGCGACAAAAAATATCCTTGCCAAATAAATGCTAATCGCAGTTTTTGTTATGTGCCGGCATTTCTTACTATCAAAAAGGATCTTTATTGTTCTTACAGGAACTTATATTATTGTCCTTAGATTCAATGATTAATTAGAATTATGAAAGCAACAGAGAAACGATTTTTTCTCGTACGGTTTTGTTCCTAGTTTTTATAGAATTTGATCAATTACGTTCTCCTTTTATCCTTGAGCTAATTGTATTATGATCTCTTTATTCAGATTAGATTGAATATCTCTTTATAATTAGAGGTTGTTACTTTGATGTTAATTTCAAAATGAAGATAGTTTATTCACACTCTAATAACTGTAGAGTAAATTTCATGTTTTTCGTAGCCAATGATATCGAAAACTCATTTGAATTATTGACAGAAATTAAATCGAAATAAATTTGAGCTGTGGCCCGTGTGCCTTAGAATTTAAAAATAAAATGGGTAATTTTTATAGTAGAAGTGGTATGTTATAATGATAATTATAATAACAATTCCAAACAATGAGTAATGTTGCAACGAGTTAAAAAAACAATAATAAATTGCATATGAACAAAAATGTCAATAAAATTTAGAACTTAATTGCTATACTCTGTGCGGCCAACAGAAATAGTTAAGCCACTCCCACAAATGTGCGCTAAATATAAATATAATTTTTTCTATTGACTTAATTTTTAAAGCACATAACACAAACAACCATACAAGCATTTATGTCCTGCAAGAACGGGGACAAACTTGATTATTAATTTGTACCGTGTGAAACTGTGCACCGCATACATTGGTTCAATTTAGTGGGGCGTGGCTTGACTATTTCTGTTGGCCGGACAGAGTATAGTTATCAATTTTGCGATATCACCGTAACTAATAAAAATTTTAATCCATTTTTTATTATTTTACGAAATTTGTTATCAACACATCGTTTTTGAAGTTTTACTTCTTTTGGTTCGTTGAGAGTGACATTTTAGCACAAAGCGGAGGTTGCGCGCGCTCTGCAAACGGATTAAAGTAAAGGGTGTTTCAAATTAAGCGTCTTTTTTTAAAACCTAATAAAACACATAATTTGCATTGATTTTCAAAAACTTTTTATTGATAATTGATATAAAATTTATGACATTTAAACACAAAAAATAATATCTGTTAAATGACCACCTCTTGTAGATCCACACACGTTCACTCTTTTGCCAAATTTTGGACGAAATTTCGACATAATTCTGGCTCTATTTTACCACTAACAAAATAATTTCATTCTTTAGTTCAAGAATCAATTGTGGATGGTTCCTACAGACTTTATTTTTTACGTGGCCCCAAAGAAAATAACCAACGGTGTCAAATGACATGATCTGCCAATTAATTATTTTTTGAGAAAAATCATCTGGTAATTCAATTGACATATCCACGACGTTTTGAATCGTTCAAAGGCTTTAATTCCTATGTTATTTGAACCTTATATGCCTTTAGAGATAAATTTTTGCGTAAAATACGTCATGTTGTTGTTTTACTGAGCCCAACTTATTGATATTGTTGACTAATGGACATTTCAGGCTCTTCAGAAAAATTTTCACGAACCATATCAATGTGCTGTTGTGAACGACAAAAAATTATTTTTTTTTTATCTTCTACGGAACCAATCTCTTTATATTCTTTAATTCTTTCAATTTGACTAATAGTCCTTTCAGATGGACAATTATGTAAACTATAAAAATCACATAATTTTCGAAAAAGCTTTTTCACAGAACGCAGATTTTCATAAAATAATTCAACAATTTAAATGCGCTTTTGTATCGTGTACGACTCTATTTTTATTAATGTCATACATCGCACTTCTTAAATGTAAAAAGACCCAGAATAATTCAATGCGTTATTTATGTTTTATTTAGTTTTAAAAAAAGCGCTCAATTTGAAAGACCCTTTAGTATCGCCGCCATTAAGGAGACGGAAGTTAAGCGCTCAGCTAACTAAAATTAATACGTAAAGCCGCCTACTTAAGCCAACAGAAGCGCATGCGCACAGCTAACAAAAATGCGACAGTAAGAATTGTGTGTTAACATTGAAAAATTTATATTATTATTTACAAGCCGACCTGTCCCAGCTTCTCAGGGGTATTTTTAAATGTTTAGATTCAATATATCATTTTGATGGCTACTAATAAAATATAATGGTTTGTTATTTTATTAAATTGTACTGCTGAGGCTTAAAAACATCGCTCACGTATATACATATCTTTTTTATTAGTCAACCGATTAAAAATTAAAAAAACACTAAATGTTAGCTCTATTTTATCCCAATACATCACTGAAAATCGCATTCAAATTGGTTTAGTCATTGTTGAGATTAGCTTGCACAAACAGACAAAAATTCTTCTACGATTTTATTATATGTATTGATTAGTTATGATTTAACATTCTTATTTAAAGCGTGAATATATTAAGAATTTTTACTCTTTTTGGTTTTTATACGTTTCAATCTACTTATTTTATAAACGAATAGCATCGCACCCTAGACTATTTGGAATTTTTCCATAAATTTAAATCTAAAATTGCGACAAAACCTGGACGTAAGATAATCTCAAAATTACAAAAATATTTCAGAAAATATCGTTAAAAGCAAAATTTTGCAAAAAGTTTGATAGATCAGCCAAAAAAGTGAAAAAAACCTCGACTTTTTTTGTAGGTTCACCTTTGACTTTAATAACTTTTGAAGGAGTAGGATTATCAAAAATTTACAAAAGATCTGTTTTGTAGAGTGTCAAATTTCCTACAAGAATATGTAGTGGTTTTAGCGGTCCAATGAGCCCTTCGAGAGTTAAAAAATTCCAATGTTTAAAATAATTTTTCCCATGCTATTTAAATGGGAAATAAAAATTCGCGATTCGCGACCTTTCAATATTAATATTAAGAACTCTGCTTTTCACAAGCGTTTTTTTACACCTTCCCGGAAGTTTTCAAGTGGGGGTTTCGAAAAAAAAATAGTCAATTTTTTTGCTTCGGTTTAAAACGCATTGACAGCGTTGCCACATTTATATTTTTTAAATGTGTGATTGCATTAGTGTGTTCTGTATATAAACGTTTTTATTGGATAAAGTACAGTCTCTGACTAAAATAAAATACTCGGCTCTTGAATAAATTAAATTTTTTGTACTCAATGTAGGCCTGTACTTTTAGCTCTGATTGTCATGAATCAACTACCTTAAAGAGAGAATTTCATTTGCAAAAGTATAAATTTGGAATACAAAACCTGTACTCTTCAATGACAAATTAAGATTTATTTAATTTACTAAACACATATTCATTACAACAAAATAGTTTCACATTCCTCAATTGCATATTGCCGTCTAACGCATTGATGTTGTATGTATACATACATCTGTGTATGTCTTGTCATAAAAACAGTTATTATTTGTTAAGAAATCGCATTAAAATCTTCAAAGTTTGAAAAACTCGACCTACATACGTCTTTAAAGTAAACACAATTATTATGAAAACACTTCCACAAAGCTCATTTACTCAATTATAAACATTTACCAATAATTACAAGTTATAATTAGTACAAAGAAGTGTCGAAGAAACACATAAATGAGGCTGCAAAGTTCGTGTTTTGTGTTTAATTACGCTCATCAGATTCGAATTGCTTGTTTTATTAGTTATTATGCATTTTAATCGACTATCACGTTGTGGAAAGTTTTAATGTGGATTTATTTACAGCCAGATTTAGTTAAATTGCCTAATTATAATCAAATAATATTCTGTTCTTTGAAACAGATATGTTCCAGTTAAACTTTGACCCAATCTGTAGACGGTCGTCTTCCTTTGAACGTTCTTTTCCGTTTACTAAACTTTTATGTTTATCTTACAGAGTTACTTTCCAAAAAAATTCCATTTTTTTTAATAAACAAGTTAATCTTTTAGTGTTTATTTACCTACAAACTAAATTTTAAACAAAATGGTTGTTAATACCTAACCAAATTAATTTGAAAATAAATCGAATAATTTTTCTTTAATAACCTTCCGTCTACTAGGTGGGGTATAACTAACATGAACAGTTTTTTTTGTTAAAACGGAACGTTTGGTAATCGATCTTAAAACCGAGTGTGCACATTCGAGCTCAAAGTGGCACATTCCGATCTCGGGAAAATAAAGCGCGCCGCTCCGCGTCGCGCTTCATTTGCCTCCCTCGCTCAGAAATGTGCCACTTTTGGCTCGAATGCGCACATCTTCGTATTCATTGAATTTTGTATAATTTTGATTTCAATCACAAAATTTAATGTAAATATCGATTATATGTTTGAAAAACGTATTTTCACCATAGCAGTGAGTGGGAGCGAGCGAAAAGATACGAGAAACTGATAAGTACGAGTGAGAGGGAATGATAAAAATTATTTACTAATTTTTGGTCATCCAATTGATTGTGAATCGTGCTTAAAATCGAGTGTGCGCATTCGAGCTCAAAGTGGCACATTCCGATCTCGGGAAAATGAAGCGCGCCGCTCCGCGTCGCGCTTCATTTGCCTCCCTCGCTCGGAAATGTGCCACTTTTCGCTCGAATGCGCACATCTTCGTATTCATTAAATTTTGTATAATTTTGCTTTCAATCACAAAATTTAATTTAAATATCGATTATATGTTTGAAAAACGTATTTTCACCATAGCAATGAGTGGGAGCGAGCGAAAAGATACGAGAAACTGATTAGTACGAGTGAGAGGGAATGATAAAAATTATTTACTAATTTTTGGTCATCCAATTGATTGTGAATCGTGCTTAAAATCGAGTGTGCGCATTCGAGCTCAAAGTGGCACATTCCGATCTCGAGAAAATAAAGCGCGCCGCTCCGCGTCGCGCTTCCTTTGCCTCCCTCGCTCGGAAATGTGCCACTTTTCGCTCGAATGCGCACATCTTTGTATTTATTATATTAGTATAATTTACCGTGCGCTTCTTCAAATGAAAAATTTTAATTTAATTTAGTAAATATCGATTTTATATTCGAAAAATGTATTTACCATAGCATTGAGTGGAAGGGAGCGAGAAGATACGATAATCTTGTCAATGCAAGTGAGAGGAAACGATTAAAATTATACATTTGATTTTTCGTATAATTTATTGGTCTAAATTATTGCGAATTATTAAGAAATTGCCGTGAAATTAATTTGTTTTTCAATAAGGAGGCAAGAATGAAATTTTTGTTAGGTTTTCTTAATATTCGGTATCGTAATTGACACGTGTCATTGGAATTTAGTACTCAAGAAAAGACTCAATAGTTTATAAGTTGAAAAAAAAGTTAAGTTTTCCTATTGATTGAAAATGTTGAGCTGCTTAAGGATTTCTTATCGCAAATCCCTTTAAAATCTTCAAAACATAAAATACTAGGAAAAGGTTAAAATTAACAATAGTATACTGGTCAACTTCAAATTGTGGGGTAGGTATGCAGCAAAGGAAAAAATATAAAAGAATTCTTATATTATTATTACTTTTAAGAATCTTTTCCTGTAAATATATTTCATCGTTCCGTTGCTAAAAAAAATAAATAAATTATCTTTATTTTTGAAAGTACAGCAATGGTTAGAAGTTTAGTCTGTTTTATGCTTTATTAATTTTTTGCGTAAAACACGGTAAAAAAAAATCGAAAATTGTTACGTTTTAAAGATATATGGTCTCGATCTATACAAAAATTTTTAATTTTTTATCTCCAAAAATACGGCAATTGGACGGGAACGCAGTTCCCATTTAAAATACATTGGACGAAATGTGATAGTCTACAGCCTTATATCTATTCATTATTGGTCATTAAAATATATTTCTTATCATTTAACTATCATAAAGTGCAATTTTGTGGATTTTATTTTTGGGGTATGGCAAACCCCACCTAGTATGGCATGTAACATTTAATCACCTAGTATGCGAAAGGTTTAAGTCCATTTTAAGTGGTTTTTCTGTGGTATTTATTGATAAGATTCAAACCACAATAAACCGTCCGGTTTTGGTTCGCAGATAACGAGAAAATCGTTTAGTGTTTATTGAAATGTGGTAATTGTACGAAGGTTAAAAAATACGAATCAATGTTATTAAATAAGTTTTACACGTTTTTTGATCATATCTATCGACAAACCAGTATTAATTAAAGCGCTCACATGGAAATTTACTTTTATCAAAACCGTTTATTTCAACTAATGTATTACGCAATGTTAATTAATTAGCGATAAAAAAAAATAATTAAAAGTACACGAGCGGTTTCTATGAAAATAGACCTTCGAATTTAAAAAAAAAATTGATAAAGAAATGGCAATAAAAAATAGGACTCTTCCAAAATAAACAACTAATGTTTATTGAATATATTTTGTGTAGCAGCAGAAAACACAAATATTTACTATTACACTAATTATAAGTTTTATTGTGTTTCTTGATTGTATGATTGTTTATTGATTTATCCGCAAAGACTAATATTTATGTGTCTATTAAGGTATAGCAATTTAAACACATATGAAGTACTCCATTTAAAAAGCTGAAATGCATAGAAACTTTGAATAAAAGATATTTGAAATTGTAAGGTAATAATGAACGTATCCATAAGTACATAATGAAATATAGATTCGTACATTATTGCCTTGTCGCTTAGTTCTGAATGTGTTGGGTGACTTACAAAATTTATTAGATTACATTATTAAGAATATTGGTAAAGCAATGACTAGAAATTACATCAGAAATGAATTAAAATCGATTTGTTCAGAATAGTTTCTTTTTTAAGTACCTACATAGATTATTTATTAAAACAATAATAATAATGACAATAAATGTAATATGCAGATGCATTGACGTATATGTATTTTTTATATAACACTTATTGTAAATGCATATTTTTAAAAATGATTTCAAAGTCAAAGTGTTATGACATTCTCATATCCGGATTTTAAATTTTCACAAAACCAATAATTTTATTATAACAAAATTAATTAGATTGTTAAATTCTTAATTAATATGACATGTGTTGTGCTATTTTTAAATAAAATTTTAATACATAAGTAGCTTATCAATATTAAATAAGAAATAATATGATGAAAAAAGGGTTGCTAATACATAATTATAGATGTTTGAAAGACTCATGAACATTGCGCGAAGAACCAAAACACGCAGAGTTACCCTTTCTACACAAGAAACTAACTACTCTTCAACCTAGAAACATTCGTTTTAATATGGGTTTATTTTTATCTTTGTTCTCGTGGCGTGAAGATCTTGCATAGTGGTTTATTTACATTTCTTGTTTTTATTTTTTTCTTGGCTTACGTTTGTTTAAAAACAAATTGTCTTTTTCAAGACAATTGCATTTTAACTTTTGTATAACTTTTTAATTTGGGTAGTATATTTTCACCACTCGTCCTCTTTCGTGATTTATAACTCCTCCTTCGCGCATTAGCGGAGTCATGAGTCATTAACACATCTATAGTTATAACCACAACCATCTACCGGGTGTCCCTCGAATAAGTACTGAAACTTAACCCACTTATAAATAACTCTAAACAGAACCAAAAACTACTCCAAGTCAAGTGACCTTATGTATCATATTTTTGAGTTGTGGTATCGCACACTTCAATTTGAAAATGTGTAATAAATATCTTATTATTTAAAATATTTATAACAATGCCATATCTAGAATATTTTTTTTTAAATAAAAAAAAAAGAAATACGTATTTCGCATTACAGGCAGTTCCAGATTTCATAAAATGTAAACTATCAATACTATATCAACACGTTGACGCCGGCGCGCAATTTTATACTTTTATTTAGCCATTTTCAAGCTATGCAATTTTTCACCTACATTGGCAGAAATTAGCACGAACGCCTCTGATTGTTATTGTTACCATAGAAATAAGACGTGTGATTACTTGGTTAGAATTCTAATGACAGTTCAACTCTGTTCGTTGATCAATGCCGCACAAAATCACAAATAGGTATCTTCAAAAATCCATGTACCACCTATAGTATATTCCGGCGTTAACGTGATAAACAACATGTTTACTACATTTTTAAACATTATTTAGATATTTGATAAGTTAATTGTGAGAAAATGAACAACGGCTAATAGGCTTTCATCTTTAAATGTTAATAGGCTTTTTCTATTCTACTTCTTCGCATTATTTTAGAAATTCAAAACGTAAAAAACCTAAAACAATATTAACTTTTTTATATGAAAGGTTTTCTGGAATCCGATCATCTCTGCATTTAAAACGTCAAATAAATAATACCTATATTTGAAAAATCATGGTTGGCGCTAACCAAATTGAAGCATTACACAGCGTTGCCACATTTGATAGTACGACTTGTTAAGTATAGGGTGTTCTACTATAATACACAATTAAGTGATATTAACGTAGTATACGGTAGTTAAAACATTTTTATGAACATGTCTGATAAAAATAAAGCTCCATGAAGGACTACATTTTAAATAATAAGACCTTATGGAGGTACCCAGTAGCCCTTATTTAGAAGCAAGTTTATTTTACATGGTTTTGATTATAGGCGGTTAAGTATTTGACACCATATTTTTCTGTTACGCGACATAATTTTGATTATACGCGGAACTGATGTAATAGTGCTAGGTTAATTTTGTTTCGTATTACTCATTGAGTATTAAAACGCACTAGTGCATATCATAAAAATGATGCTACTATTGATATAAAAAAAGGGAAAGCAATGATATTAATACACCAAAATAATACACTAGACTGCTTGGAAGGAAACGAATCGGCCGTATTAGTAAGAAGGCAATATGGCATTAATGAATCATCAATGCGTGCTATCGGTTCACAAAATTATGGTTTTTTTAATATCAACAATTTTTAATATCTTTATTGCACACGTGCCAGAGATGGCACATAACTTATTATTAAATTGGATTTAATATAGATTAATACAGGGGTTCCCATACTGTGAGTCGCATCGCCATGGGGCGTCGCGGGGCTATCCTGAGGCCGTGCGCGACGATTCGCATATCCGCACAGGTCGCTGCACGCGACACATTGAATGAGTATCTTATAATTAAATAAAAATAACAAATAAATTAATTAATCTTAGTGTCTGCTAGAGCAACAAACAAATATATTCTTTTAGAAGGGGGTTGCACAAAAATTACAACCTGTAAAGGGAGTCGCAATATAAAAAAGATTGGAAACCCCTGGATTAATAGAAAAAAAATCTGAAACACCTATATTTTTATCATTTTTTTCTAATTAAAAACTGTGTGGTACGCCAGCAACGCGATAAGTAATATTTGTAATTTTCTGGCACGCGCCCATAAAAATAGTTCTAAAGTAATATCAATATGTATAATGAAATATATAAAAAAAATAATAGCATTTCTTAGACGTTTATGTCATTTTGCCCCACCTATGAGGCAAGATGACTTATCATATGGGGCAAAATGACGTTTAGGATAATTGTATGAAATTATAAATGTTTGCATATGTATTGTTATAGAAGAGAATAGGATAGTTTAAGAATAGATGAAAAAATAAGTTGACAGTTGCAATAGGAGCAAGATGACGAATTCGTCATCTTGACCGTGTCATCTTACCCCAAGACAAATTTAACAAATTTTTTTCCATTACAGAGAAATTGATCAAAATAATCGTGTAATTTATAGTACACTGGATACTTCTATTATTTCAATAATTGCAAAGAGGTTTTGTTTGATTAAATATTACTAGCAAGAAATAAAAATTCTTATTTTCATATCAACTATTTATAAGCAGCCTATTTACTATTACAGTTTTTCAATTCTCAGTTGTCACAATAAACATCTATATCATTTATTTGTATAAATTACACATACATAGGTACATAGTATTTACGGAAAAAATTATCAAAAAGAAAAATACTTTTTTTAAAGGTCATTGAAAATTATGTTCTTCTTCTTGCCCCGTGCGTCATCTTGCCCCACAAACATTTGGTTATTTACTGTATTATTCTCGGGCATTGATTCACCCTGTATAAAAATTCATCTCGAAACTTATGGTAAAATTTGAAGTTTTTTCTAAACTGGTTTAATTATTAAGTTAAATTTTTTCATAATAAAAAATATAATCACTCTATAATAATCATAAAATATTATTGACGATCAATAATTAATTTAATTACAGTAATTAAATACAACTCGAATATCAAATTACACAGAAATATAAAATAAAGCTATTTCTTGCATAAATTTGAATTAAACAACAAATAATTTCACAGAAATAAACATAATTTAAAAAAAATTCAAATAATTTTCAAATTATGGTACGTATGTAAAAAACTACGTTTATTTACTAATAAGATAAATAAATGTAAAATTTTGAATCAACAGTTTTAAGCACAACTACATTATTTCCTTTTTAAATATACAGATAACAATTTTTAATGGTAATGTTTACAAACCCCGGTCAACTTTCATTGATGCTTGACGTTCTCATCCATAAAATTGGTAGCTTAAAGAAATTATATAAAACCATTCAAGTTTACATAACCACTTTCTTAATACGTTTAAATTGTAATATGATTTTAAAAATTCAACAAACATGGGACTTTACCAATAATTTGCAAAACTAGTTTTAACAGATACAAGTGAGTCGTTTCTGATTCATCGCACTTTAAAACTTGATTTAAATATCCACAACTCACGTTGCCACATCTTTCGCTCCTTGTAATACTAACAAATACAAATATACACAACTTACATGGACTAAATTCGAGTGTAGCTTATATTTAAACTTGGCCCAGTTTACTTATTGTTAGTAACGATTGTGTAAAGAAATGTGACTCAATAGATTAAATTTGACTTTATCTCGAAAGGGTGTGCATAAATATGATTGGAATTTAGGCTTTATGTATATTTATACTTTTACTTACTAGTTACAATTAGATTTAAAGTGCAACATTTTACTATTGTGGATCAAAATAAACACAACGTTCTATTTTCCTTACCCTAGAAATCGCTGTAAATTAGAAGGAGAAGCAAAGGAAAAAATAAGAAAATTGTATAAAAAAAATTTTGAAATTTTTTTGCTTGCTAATTTTAAAATTTCTAACTTTTTGTATAATCGTTGTGCGTATGAAATTAATTTAAATTACAAAAATAAATGAATAAGTGGAATTAAAATGTTATTTTTGCAAAATATGAACACAAACTAATTCTAAAAAAAATTGGGCATTTGCAGGCTAAGTCGCAAAACTCGGGTCCTTTTTTATGCGGATTATTTTGATTCGATTTTAAAGAATTCTGAGTATCTTTTGCAATTTTAGAGATCATATTTTACCTAAATTTGTGATTTAAAAATACAAATTAAAATAAGATTTTTAAAAATGCCATAATATGAGTTTCTTCATTATTTTTCTCTAAATTTTAGGCTTCTTTAATTTAGAGAAATCCAATAATAAACAAATAAAAAAAATAATAAAACTTACTTTGGTGTGAGACCCTTATAGAATAGACAAACTAGGAGGCATTTTCCACCAGGGGTACAAGCATAATTCTATTAGAAAATTAATACATTGATGATATTGAATTACTATTGCGATCTCTTAAACTGAATTAGTGAAAAATTACTAATTACTTGTTAATACCAACAATTTTCAATTGTAAAAAGTAGGTATACCACTATGAATTAGTAAATATTCACTTTTTAATTAGTGGGAAAAACTATATTTTGAATTAAATTTTACTAATTCAATTAGTGAAATTTTCACTACTTAAATAGTGAATTTTTTTTTAAATTTTAAAATTTTGCGTTTCATTACAATATCAATAAGTTATCCAAATATCATTAATTTTGAACTCGCAGTTTTGTGACTTTTTATAGAAAAGGACATGACACGGTACTGACATTTAAGTGACATATTGCATTTTTCTTTGGACACTCATACAAGAAAGGTGATGAAATATGTTCATGAGGATCGTATTGATACAAAAATTTTATTAATAAAGTGATAATATATGACCAGTGAGAGCAAACAGTATAGGACACAAAAATCACAGTTAGAACGGAATCACCCATATAACGTACCAACAAAAATATAATAACAGAATGACAAACTTTATAAAAAAAATACGAACATATATTAGAACTTAATAATAATGTACATGTTTGTATATAAAAAGTACAACAGGTTTTTAAATTAAAAATGAAAAATATCGTAAGATTTTAAACAAAATATTTCTCTCACTAATATTGACAAAACTACGCAAACACGCCAGACAAGATTCGAGTCTTTTGTGCAATATCTCCTTCTCTAATTTTTAACGGTTTCTAAAATAACGAGTTTGCGCACACTTATCCGGTGCGCACACTTGCCCCACACACTCTAAGAAACAAAGATGACCATACAAAATATTGAATTATCTTTGAGTTTAATCATGCCAAACAACCTTATTTTGATAAAAATTAATTTTTCTTATCAAATGTACGATGTCATTTGTAAATTCGAGTTTGTTTTGCGTTTAAGTAACGTGATTAAGCATAGTGCTACTTTCTTTTGCACAACACCGTACTTTACATAATTTTTTAAAACTGCAAATTGGTTTCTTGATTTATGCATAACACTAAAATTTCTTTTTAATTTTATTAAAATAAACCAAGTTCAAATTTTCTTATGTTTTACTCTACTTAGATTTGTTTTTATAGCTTCTCCTCTTCAAGTTTGGTAGTTATGAAACACTTATAAAATTTTATGAAATTACTAGTCTTTTTAACATGCCATTAAAGAAGTTTCAGTTCCAAGTAAAGTTGGTAACTTCATTTCTTACGTAAGATACATTTTCGTTCGGTAGGAGTTTCTTTAAGAATTCGCATCAATAAAAGTTAAAATAACTGTTAGAACTTTATTCTTTAATAATCTACTTCAGAAATGCTTATTGTTAGATAACAATTTAAATAGGATTTTGAAACATCAAAGAAAAGTGCTTTCATATATTCGTATTTACCGACCACAGATATTCTTTTCGTTTAGAATTGGATTAAAACGAACTTTACGGGCGAAAGTTAGATTACAATAAAAAAATACAATGGATTTCGCGAAGAAGATACAAAATTAACATTGTGCTTTAGCGTTACGAAAGAATTTGTTACTGAGCGGCGAAAAGTTATAATTGGGAATTAAAATTGAAATTCCCAGACTCGTATTACGTTGTGATTAACGTGACCATTTTTCTTTCCACTTAAAAGGCACACTTGATAATTTTCCGATTTAAATAATTTGTTTTTATTTTAGATAAGAACATCGGCACAATCTGAATTTAAAGCGGTGACGCTGCACTTACTTTTCGCAAATTTCCAACTTTTTTCTTTAATTACTCAGCTCGTTGAATTTAACTTAAAATATACAAGATTAAGTGTTTTTAATTTTACCATGAGTGGGAGAGAGCGAAAAGATACAAGAAGCGCATAAGTGCAAGAGAGAGCGAACGATCGAAATTGTCTCATTGACTATTTTTAACTAATAATTAATTTTGTGAACGTCTACGATTGTTTTTAAAGTCGATTATTGTGAATCATGCTTAATGCCGAATGTGCACATCCAATTAATTGGATTTGCTTGTGTTTATTTCCTCTCTATCAAATTTAAAACAAATAATTTGTAGTTTTTGTATATTCCACTATCATTAATTTTTGGACAATATTTAATTATACCTAATATCTTAGTAAGTAAACTAATTATTGTGAATCACGCTTAAAGACCGAGTGTGCACATTCGAGCTCAAAGTGGCACATTCCGATCTCGGGAAAATGAAGCGCGCCGCTCCGCGTCGCGCTTCATTTGCCTCCCTCGCTCGGAAATGTGCCACTTTTCGCTCGAATGCGCACATTAGAGTGTTTCATTTTTAGGCGGTATTTTTTTTTCTGTCTTACCTAAAAATTTTATAGTTTTAGAAAAAAATATATATTCCCGTTGGAAAAAAAATTCTAAGTGAAATAGAGGCATTTCTCACGCAAAAACAGAAAAAAATTTTTTTTTGGTTCAACCCATTTTTTGGTATTTAAAATTTTGTTTTTTTTTCGAAAAATGAGTGTTAAGCTGTTGTAGGGCATTAAATTTGGTACAAAAAAGTTTCTATGAGGTTCGACGATCAATAGTTACAATGGAACCTCTAGAAAAATATGCGCGAAAATTTAGATTTTCTTTCATGTGTGTCATGATTTCGTAGTTATTGTTGATAAAAAAATATATTTAAATTACTGTAATTCAGAGAGTACTTCTAAAAATTAATAATTTAAAAGCCTTATTGCGTCTATTATAAGTTGATTTTTTATGTAAGATCAATAAACTCAAAATTATAAGACATTTGATGTCAATTTTTATTAAAGTTCAACTTTCAAACTCTGTAACTTAAAAACTATTGACGTAGAGCATAAGCTCATACAAACTTTTTTGTAGAAAATTTAATGTTCTACAAAGACTTAACACTGACTTTTCGAAAATAAAAATTTGAACACTATAAAATTGAGTTTAAACCAAAAAACATTTTCTGCGTTATTTAAATGGGAAATCGAATGTTTGGGTGGGCGAAACGTCTAATTCACTTGGAATTTTTTTTCCTACCAAAATATTTTTTTTTTCTATAAACTAACTAACAAATTTTTCTAAGATCGAAATGTGCCACTTTGAGCTTGATTGTGTACACTCGACTTTAAATAAGATTCACGATAATCAACTTTAAAAACAATCGTATATGTTCATAAAATTGATTTTAGTTGAAAATATTACCGTATACTTGTTGAGACAATTTTGATCATTTTCTCTCACTTGCACGTATGCGATTCTTGTATCTTTTCACTCTCTCCCACTCATTGTTAAATTACAAACACTTTATTTTGTATATTTTAAGTGAAATTCAGTAAACACGGGAATGTGCTCGTCCGAGCAAAATGTGCCACATTTTCCCGAGATCAGAATGTGCCACTTTGAACTCCAATGTGCACACTTGGCTTTAAGCACGTTTAACAATGATCAATTTACTTTAAAAAATTTTTAACCAATTATAAAACCGTAGTTGCGTTCTCAGAATTTCTTTTTGGCACTTCGCTGATTTTTTAGAATTTTTCAATTTTTTCTTCAACGAATTAACCGTGCACTTAATTTTTATTTAATTAAAAAAGCAAGAATTAATTTTCTGTTAGGATTTTTTAATATTCGGTACCGTAATTGACAATATCAAGTCATTTTGGCGTCCCGAATTATTGCTTGGGGATAACGGGGCAGATGGCTTAAAAACGGTACAGGCTTATCCACAACGGGACGTATGTATGGTCACATGAGGTACGATTAAAAGCGAGTAACTTTTACAGTTTCATTGTTGAACAAACTCTGTCACGTTAAAATGTTATGGCAAAATTAAGGCTAATTCTTTAACGTAAAAAAATGTAATTCACTGCTATCAACTTTAAAATACGATAAAACGCAAATAACTGTACTCTTTTTGTTCCATAACTTCTTTATAATCATATCTCTAAAAATAGCCAGGCTATTTTTTTATTCAAAAATAAAACGTGTTTTCATCTACTATAGAAATACAATTCCACTTTTTGCTAATAAATGTAAATTAACTGGGAAAATTTTGGAAAAACCGAAGATGTTTAATTAAATCAACATCGTCTCATTTATCTAAAAATAAAACACAAATCTTTGCGTTTCTCGGAATTATCTAATCTATTATTAATTTTAGTTTAAAATAGCGTCCGTAGATTTATTTCGGGGTTTTTGTAATTCAATTTTATTTTATAAATATTTTGCAATAGAACTTCGATAGATTTGACGAAAGTGAGTAATTCCACAAATCAAGATCTGAGATAGACTACGTTGGGACACAACATAGAGATTTATCATAAAAACCGGATTCTGTGTCAAAAAATAAAAAGAGAACATTACATAACTAAATTAGTTTATTAATACCTATATTAGAAGATATTTTTTATTGAATTAAATTAAAATTTTATTACGCAAATTAGTATTTTATTAATACGTAGAATGGTCCATTATTTAATGATTTAATGATAGTTTGTAGATAAATATATATCGTGAAGTGAAAATTGAGTTACATGTGTATTTATTATCAAAAAATAAATTTATAACGTTCACAAAAAATTAATTAAAAGGGAATGTAGTGCATTAAAATAACCTTTCAGGGTTTTCTAACGCATAAAATTAATAGGATTTCCAGGTAATTAATCGAAAGAATAATAATAAATATCCCATTAGAAATGCTTATCATAAAATACACATATAGTACTATATTGTAACGGATTTCCCAATCCAAATCCACTATCCAACGAGAGCAAAAGCGGTTCGTACTCGGGTTGTGAATAATAACACACAGTTGGCCACTAAATTTACAATTACGATTTATTAACACAAAATAATAAACAAATTCTCCTTCACCAATAACTTAAACACTAGCACTTAACAATTATTTATTTACTAACTAACTAACTTACGGTTCTAATTCACTAACTAATTTATTTACACTCGTATATTTATTTAAACGATTGTCACTGGTATATTTATTTACATTTATTTATACAGATAGCGATAGCGCTTACCTCGTAGATTCACCGGGCGTACGGACTTAGAGCGTTGGCACTTCACAATAACAGACTCGGTCGTAACTAAAGTGAGGAAGTGTTTCGGAGTTTATATATGTGTTGCTTAATCTATTCGGAAGCTTCGAGAAGTATCTGGGCCTTGGCGATACAGCTATTTCAAGGTAATGTAGATAGAAAACTCTAGTTAGCTGTGTGTTGAAAGATTATTGGGATATCTACGCTTACTAAATATCTCACGGTCGCGCGCGTGAGATAGAAGTATCTCGCGGGTGATTAAGCAAATCTATCGAGGCCGCTTCATTCATTTATCGCGTTTGCTACATTGCCCCTTCTTAGCTCCATTTCGTCCCGAAATGTACATCTTGGCTGTGTCGATATCGGCAACTTTGTCCCCGGTTGCAATGCGATGTTTGAAAGAAGTAGCAATCGACGGTTTCTCCATTGTCTTCTGAAGATTGTAACAGCATACCAGGATTTCTACGTTGGTGCCCGCAAAGAGGACCTCCAGCATATTTCGAACAGTTCTCCAGTTGAGTCCGTCGTAGTTGGCAACCAGCTTCGGGATGGCTAATTTTGTGATGTTGTTGGAAGTCACCACATCCCTTAACTGCTTTAAGGCGGTCCATATATCGCTGTACTGCATTTTGTCTGATTTTTTTGACTTGGTTACTAAATATAGGAGTTTCCGTTCTCCTAAACGGCGTAGAATAGCGTCCCCTACGCATACCTTCTGTTCTTGGAAGTTCTTGATTTCCCGAACTTTTCCTGAACACCGAAGCAACCCCATTTGGCATTTCTAAGTCCTGTGCTACTGAACACGCTAAGGCATAGTGGGTGGAACTTGGAAGAGATCGCAGTTTTCCTCCTGGTTATCCCGTGACGAATCTTACTGCTCCCCGAATACAGTGACATAAAGTTCTCAAACGACTCGCTGGCCTCTTGTGTCGTTTTTACAGGTCGTACTTCTGCGTCGTTGTTACCAGCATAAGGGGCGAGCGATTGAAATGCACCACCTTGGGCTTTCCTCGCGGTTGTTTGCTTATTCGGTATACAACGTCGTTAATTCGTTCGAGCACTTCGTAGGGACCCTCCCACGATGTTTGCAACTTTGGACTTAAACCACGACGTCTCTGGGGATTGTATAGCCAAACTAAAGCGCCCTTTTGGTAACCTCCTTCGTGAGCCCTAATGTCGTAGGACTCTTTCATGCGGTCGCTAGCTCCTTGGATGTTGTGCCGGACCCGTTGGTGAATGCTGTCCATTTTGGATCGCAATTTATCGACATAACCTTCCCCAGCAACATCTTCCCCTGGTAAGCAGCCGAACTTTAGGTCACAGGGTAATCGTAACTCTCGTCCCATGACAATGCTTGCCGGCGATTGACCAGTTGTTTCGTGGACGGCTGAGCGGTAAGCCAGCAGGAACAAATGAAGACAAGAGTCCCAGTCTCTTTGATGGTCGGAGACTACTTTTGCTAGGTGGCGGTTGATTGTCCGATTCATTCTCTCTACCATGCCATCTGACTGCGGGTGTAATGCAGTAGTTCGCGTTTTTCTGATAGACAGCAATTTACATAAATTTTGGAATACTCCGGACTCAAAATTTCTTCCCTGGTCGGAGTGTAGTTCCATGGGTACGCCAAATCGACAAATCCATTCCTTTACCAGCACGTCAGCCACAGTAACGGCCTCTTGATTCGGTACAGCGTAAGCTTCTACCCATTTGCTGAAGTAGTCCATTACTACAATGATGTACTTATTTCCCAAGTCGGTTTGGGGAAAAGGACCGGCTACATCTATGGCGATTCTTTCAAATGGACTACCGACGTTGTACTGACGCATTGGAGCTCTGGGTTTTCTGCCAGGACCATTCGCCGCTGCACACGCAGCACATTTTGGCACCATTCCTTCACATCCTTTTACATCGCATCCAATAAAACGATCCCTTATTTTCTCCAGCGTCTTTGCTGCTCCCAGATGCCCTCCCGAAGTTCCACCATGAACTTCTTCCAGGATTTCAAAAATCCTTCCATTCGGAATCAAGACCTGCCGTCTTTCCTCCTGACCATCTGAGCCTTTAAAGACACGTTTCAACACGTTTCCATCCAGGATGAGGGAATTCCATTGTGCCCATAACGATTTCACATCCGGGGAATACTTGGCGACCTCTTCCCAGCTAGGTCTCTGCCCGTTTTTCTTCCACCGGATCAATATTCCCAATGCGGGGTCATCCTCTTGATCTTTAGCTAGCTGATCTCCGTTCCAGTGTTCATCCACCACGGTTGTCCTGTTGATGACAGCATCCTTCTCTTCAGCGCGATTACAATGTTTGCAGTCGTCCAGGCAAGGTCTTCTAGATAGGGCATCTGCATTTCGATGAGCTGTACCAGCTCGATGGCGGGTTTCGAAATCAAACTCTTGTAGCCTTTCGATCCATCTGGCGACTTGCCCTTCTGGATTTTTAAAATGCAATAACCACTGTAATGCTGCGTGATCAGTTCGCAACAAGAATCTTCGCCCATACAAATATTTGTAGAAGTGTTCTGCGGCCTTGATTACAGCTAAAAGTTCGCGTCGAGTAACGCAGTAGTTCCTTTCTGGTTTGGACAGGGTTTTACTAAAATAGCCAATCACTTTCTCCTGTCCGTCTTGCTCCTGAGAAAGGACTGCTCCTATCCCCACGTTGCTGGCATCTGTGTCTAGAGTGAACCTTCCGTGTGGTAGAGGGTAACTCAACACAGGGGCGTTTGTTAAAGCATTTTTCAGTTCAAGGAAAGCTTCTTGACAACTGCTGTCCCATTGAAACTTGCGTAGTTCTTCAGTAAGGCGTGTCAAGGGCTTGGCTATATTGGCGAAACCCGATACATAACGCCTATAGTAGGTACAGAGACCCAGAAAACTTCTAACTTCATGCTTGTCCCTGGGTACTGGCCAATCACGAACTGCCTCTATTTTGTTGTCGTCCACGGCGACGCCTTTGCTTGAAACAATGTGACCCAGATACTTAACTTCCTTTTGAAAGAGATTGCACTTCTTAGGATTTAGTTTCAATCCGGAACTTTGTAATCTTTGAAACACCTGTTCTAAATTTATTAGGTGATCCTCGAACGAAGTACCCATTACGATGATGTCATCGAGGTAGACTAAACAGGTTTTCCACGATAAACCCCTTAGAACGGTCTCCATCAGTCTTTCAAAAGTTGCTGGTGCATTACACAATCCAAAAGGCATGACCTTAAACTGCCATAATCCCGTGCCTACGGTGAATGCTGTTTTCTTTATCTTCTGGTGCCATCTCTACTTGCCAGTATCCGCTTTTTAAATCTAGCGTCGAGAAGATTTTTGCCCCGCAAGTGTGTCCAGGGTATCGTCGATTCTTGGTAAAGGGTAGCTGTCCTTCTTCGTCACGTTGTTTAATTGCCGGTAGTCTACACAAAACCGGGTGGAGCCATCCTTTTCTTTACCAGCACGACAGGTGACACCCAAGGGCCGGTAGATGGTTCGATTACGCCTTCCTTTTCCATTTCCTGGATTATTCTGTCGACCTCTTCTCGTTTGGCTAAGGGTAATCTTCTAGCTGTTTGGCGGATGGGTTGAGCACCATTGGTGTTGACCTTGTGATGAACCATGTTGGTCCTCCCTTTGGATTGATGCCTGCTCTCGAATATAGTCCAATACTTATTGATTAAATTTTCGAGCCCATTTCGTTCGTAACGGCTCAAACCCTTAGAAGAAGCACTGATCAAATCCTTAAGAGGTTCTGATTCCTCCAACAATGGTTTATCGCAGACTTTCACTTCTCGAATAATAGAGGAAACAGAGCAGCAATCAGCTAAATTCGTCCCTTTCCGTAAGGTGACCGTGTGATAGTTCATGTTTGCCACTCGTACCGGGACAGTGTTTGCGACACGCGTCAAACTTTTTCCCACTACAATTCCGACTGCCACCTTTTCATCGTCGTTTCTTGGCTCAAGCATCATAATGCTCCCATCATTTCCATTATTTTCCAAGACCGCCTCGACGATTACTTCAGCGCGTTCTGGTATCTCGGTATCTTCGATTAGGAACGCTCGAATTGTAGTTTCATCTCTCCTATGTATCACACTTTCTTCGCCATTTATTTTTACAACACCATCCCTGAGATTCAATTCGAATCCTTTGGTGTTCATGATGTCCATACCGATAATGACTTCATCTTCAATCTCGGCCACAATCGCCAAATGTGTAAAGGATGTGTTTCCTATTGTGAGACGGATGCTGGCTTCACCATGTGTTGTAGCCGAGTCACCTGTTGCAGTGCGCAGGCGCCATTTAGTGGGTCGTATCTTGATTTTGGAGGATACAACGTCTGGTCTGATAATGGTTTTTGTTGCACCTGTATCCAGCAACAAAGCACGCACTTTATTATTAATTAACCCATCTATAAAGATGCTGCCGGACGGATGTTGTTTGGAGGTAACTTGCACTATTTTATGTGGGGCTTGTTGCTGGCAGTTCGACGGTTGCCCTTTCTCGTTGACCCTTTCCGACGCCTTGGTGGTAGACCTCGATGGGGCTGTACTACCCCTCCACTTTCTACATTGGCGTTGCCTATGTCCCACTTGGTCGCATCCCCAACATCGCATCGGTTCTCTCTTTTCTTTTATAAGCGCTTCCATCATTTTTCTTATTTCATTGAGTTCGCTTGATTTTTCTCCCTCGGTCCCACTGACTTCACGAAGCCTCCCCGTACTTTTGGAATTGAGTTTAGCTGACTCAAATTCCAAGGCACACGCTAATGCTTCGGATATGGTTTTGGATCTCGACAACAGGACACTTTGTTTAACCTCCGTGTCTCGAAGTCCATCTGCGAAGGCCTGGACCGCTAATCGTTCTTGTACCCCCTTTGATGTATCTGAATAGGCGTAACGGACCAATCGAATTATGGCGAGCTGAAACTCTTGTAAAGTTTCAGCCGGTTTCTGGTAACGGTTTTTAAGCTGATAGTGGTACGCCTGCCTTAAATGCGCTGACCCATACCGCGTTTCCAAGCTTTTGGTAAGTTCACCGTAATTCCCAAGTCTTGGTCAGGAAGCGTTTGTAGAATGTCGGCAGCGTCTCCACAAAGAGCCAAAGTTAATGCTGTGGCTTTTTCCTCAAGGGTCCACCCATTGGCCTTAGCAGCCGCCTCAAATTGACGCTGGTAGTTGTCCCACGGTGTTTTCCCGTCAAACTGCGGAGGTCGCTGAATGGTTCTAGGTGGGTCTACAAATTTTCTTTCGGCGATTAATGTGGAAATTTCGCCATTGGTTTCAATGGTTTCGAGCTGAGCTTTAAGGGCTGCTATTTCGTCTTGAAATTTCTCCAATTTCTCATCACACTGTTGTGTCACTTTTTTTATTTCCTTAGAATTTTCCATTATCCTGCTCTCTAAACTTCTGGAGTGCTCCATTAAATCTTCCTTCATTTTTTTAGAATGGTCCATTAATTCTTCTTTCATTCCTTTTGAACTTTCCTGAATCTTTTCCAACATTCGTTCTTCCATTTTTTCCATTCTTTCCATCATCGTACTATCAGTACAGTCAAATCTGTACTCCTCCGGATTTTTTCCTTCATTTACTAATGCCTCGAATAACCGTTTTACCAATTGGCTTTTAAATCCGGACATATCCAACTCGCGTTCTTCCAACTCGCTCTTTAGTTCGGCGACTTTAAGTTCTTTCAATAACTTTCCGAAAGACATTTTTATTTATTTCACTTTTAATGTTACACTCAAGTTATTCGTTAATTTGTTTAACACTCACGAATATTCACAACCCCACACCTGACACCAATTGTAACGGATTTCCCAATCCAAATCCACTATCCAACGAGAGCAAAAGCGGTTCGTACTCGGGTTGTGAATAATAACACAAGTTGGCCACTAAATTTACAATTACGATTTATTAACACAAAATAATAAACAAATTCTCCTTCACCAATAACTTAAACACTAGCACTTAACAATTATTTATTTACTAACTAACTAACTTACGGTTCTAATTCACTAACTAATTTATTTACACTCGTATATTTATTTAAACGATTGTCACTGGTATATTTATTTACATTTATTTATACAGATAGCGATAGCGCTTACCTTGTAGATTCACCGGGCGTACGGACTTAGAGCGTTGGCACTTCACAATAACAGACTCGGTCGTAACTAAAGTGAGGAAGTGTTTCGGAGTTTATATATGTGTTGCTTAATCTATTCGGAAGCTTCGAGAAGTATCTGGGCCTTGGCGATACAGCTATTTCAAGGTAATGTAGATAGAAAACTCTAGTTAGCTGTGTGTTGAAAGATTATTGGGATATCTACGCTTACTAAATATCTCACGGTCGCGCGCGTGAGATAGAAGTATCTCGCGGGTGATTAAGCAAATCTATCGAGGCCGCTTCATTCATTTATCGCGTTTGCTACAATATTTACACATATGTAGAGAAATAAAGTAATAAGAGCCATTAAGAAAAAATTGTAAGGTACTGAATGAAATTAATCACTATTTAGAATATATATTTATGTATATTTTTTTTAGTTTTTAATTAATGCTAATTAGATTAATGTTTACCTTCCTGTATTTGAAATTTAAAAATCCCAAAACTGAGCAACAGAAATTTCCCTACATTATAATAATAAAAAAATTATAATAAATATAATGCACATTGAATATTTACGCAAGTCAACAAAAGTTTTTGCCCTGAGTAAATATATGGTTTTTCTGAATGCTGTTCATAAGGAAATCATTACAAAATAATATAATGTTTCCAACACATCACATTTTTCGAAAACAAAATTTAATTATTGTCTATTTTGAAGTTCAAGTTTTTGAACCTAGATCTTTCAAATTTGATTTAAAAATTTCGGAAATCAGGAAAATTTTTTTCCCAAGAAATTTTTTACGCGCGCACTGTCATCAGAAAAACATGGAAAGGTGTAAAGAGTTAAGTTTGTAGACTTTTCTTTGCGAAATATCTCGCCAAATGTATAATGCAATTAACCTAAGCAATAAATATTTAATATATAATAAAAACAGTGATTTTTTATTACCTTTTATGTCAAAAAGTGTCCATCCCTCTTCTACCTCCCCTACTATACATCTATATAGAGTGTTTTTTTTTAAGATAAAGGACGTTTTGAATTTAGTCCCATAAAGGGCGTACAAGTATTTTGTAAGCAGCTTGGTTGGAGGGGAGGGGGGGGATTTTTCTTACCTTTGCTGACAAAGACAGCGGTGAGGATATTGCAAATGTTAGGTAAGATAAAAAAAAATACAAAATAATGAAAACATTTTCACACAATATTTAACTTTTAATCTTCCGTCTACTAGGTGGGGTATAACTAACGCGAAAATTTTTTTTTTTGTTAAAATGGCACGTTTGGTAGTCGAGCTTAAAACCGAGTGTGCACATTCGAGCTTAAAGTGGCACATTCCGATCTCGGGAAAATGAAGCGCGCCGCTCCGCGTCGCGCTTCATTTGCCTCCCTCGCTCGGAAATGTGCCACTTTTCGCTCGAATGCGCACATCTTCGTATTCATTGAATTTTGTATAATTTTTCTTTCAATGACAAAATTTAATTTAAATATCGATTATATGTTTGAAAAACGTATTTTCACCATAGCAATGAGTGGGAGCGAGCGAAAAGATACGAGAAACTGATTAGTACGAGTGAGAGGGAATGATAAAAATTATTTACTAATTTTTGGTCATCCAATTGATTGTGAATCGTGCTTAAAATCGAGTGTGCACATTCGAGCTCAAAGTGGCACATTCCGATCTCGGGAAAATGAAGCGCGCCGCTCCGCGTCGCGCTTCATTTGCTTCCCTCGCTCGGAAATGTGCCACTTTTCGCTCGAATGCGCACATCTTCGTATTCATTGAATTTTGAATAATTTTGCTTTCAATCACAAAATTTAATTGAAATATCGATTATATGTTTGAGAAACGTATTTTCACCATAGCAATGAGTGGGAGCGAGCGAAAAGATACGAGAAAGTGATAAGTACGAGTGAGAGGGAATGATAAAAATTATTTACTAATTTTTGGTCATCCAATTGATTGTGAATCGTGCTTAAAATCGAGTGTGCGCATTCGAGCTCAAAGTGGCACATTCCGATCTCGGGAAAATGAAGCGTGCCGCTCCGCGTCGCGCTTCATTTGCCTCCCTCGCTCGGAAATGTGCCACTTTTCGCTCGAATGCGCACATCTTCGTATTTATTATATTAGTATAATTTACCCTGCGCTTCTTCAAATCAAAAATTTTAATTTAATTTAGTAAATATTGATTTTATATTCGAAAAATGTATTTACCATAGCAATGAGTGGAAGGGAGCGAGAAGATACGATAATCTTGTCAATGCAAGTGAGAGAAACGATTAAAATTATACAATTGGTTTTTCGTGTAATTTATTGGTCTAAATTATTGCGAATCATTACGAAATTGCCGGGAAATTAATTTGTATTTCAATAAGGAGGCAAGAATGAAATTTTTGTTAGGTTTTCTTAATATTCGGTATCGTAATTGACACGTGTCATTGAAATTTAATACTCAAGAAATGACTCAATAGTTTATAATAAATAAATGAATATGTGTTTTACTTAAATTTATTCATTATTGGTTATTAATATATATTCTTATCGTTTAACTGTCATAAAGTACAATTTTGTGGATTTTATTTCATTTTATTTTCGGAGTATGGCAAACCCCACCTAGTATGGCATGTGACATTTAGTCGCCTAATATGCGGAGGGTTAAATCAACACTAGTATTTTTAAAAAAAATTATACATCTTATTATTTGCTTGGGTGGGCGGGTTATGATTTTTTTATTTTTGGCTTATACAGCGGGCAAGACGGGGGATAAAATCATTAAAAACTTGTTTGCGTAACACTTGAATGCCGACATACTAATTTATTTCTATGTTGGTAGTACTGGTAAGATCTGTTGGTCAAGAGTTGCCAATTATGTCTCAAATAGGGATGGTCAGATATCATATTAATACCATTAAAAAAAAAATTATATTACTTACTGTTTTCTTACAAAATGTAACAAGCAGTAAAATTAAAAACGAGAATAGACGCAAAACATGCAACTGCAATTATGGAAATCAAAAGAACAAAGCTCAACGCCTTTTCGAAACATTCACGTGTTGACTTCGACATTTGACAACGAAAATTACCAAATTCTGAAAATACACTAAAAAACTGTGGGGCCGTTTTCAAACCGTCCTCAATCTTAAAATATTACCCTGTATAGATTGTATATACTGAGATATTTTTATTGTCCAGCTTCAAAGAGATCTTTAGAAATAAATAGAAAGCAACTTCTTGGGCTTTCCGGAATTCAAACTATTATGGGAAATACGATCTTAAATTGATACTTTGCTCTTAAAGAAAACAAAACAAAAATGTCTATGCGTACAAGTTCTAGTTATTCTTATTTGTATCTGTTAACTAGTTCCAAGGCATCGAAGAAGTAATGCCCCTTCTTTAGAAGTAAGTTGCGTATACGGAAATGATGTGCAACGCAGCTTGAAATTTATTTATTACAACTTCTGAGAAGACAATAAATATATTAAAATTTAGTGGTTCGACGTTTGGTTTAATACAATCACTGCAATGTTTTATTAATCAAGGTTTTCTAATCAGATACTTATCAAATACGTGTAGAATTAATTGTTAATTTATATTTAAATTGTTCCCAATTTTAAAATAACATTTATAATTAGAAATTCAAATAAAACTCTTTGAATTCCAAAATTTTTTTATTGTATAAAAAAACGATTAGGCATGTATTTCCAAATATTAAGAATTTTATAAATATTATTGATAGGGATTGATATAAATTCTGTGCTCCTCCTCGAAACTCGTAACAAAACAGAAATTTTTACAAACAGTAGAAAAAATAGTAATCATGCAAGTACATTATCTCGAATTGTTACAATCGAACAGTTACAATCAAAATTTCTCATTATAATTGCAACATAGAGAAAACCAATTTTTTGATTTAAAATTAGCAAAAACAAACTATTTAAAATAATTTTGGTGAAATTTTTAGTTAATTTTCAAAAATAATTAGGTACATTTATTAATGTAAATAACAGAAAAATCACATATTGTAATAATAAAATTTATAATCAACAACTAATTTATCAATTTCAGCATACCAGAGAATTTCCTAATTTTTTTCATTAATAATGGGAAATTTTTAATTATATCTAAATAAAGATCGTCCCATTTATAGATTACTTTTAAAAAGTTTATCAAAGATTAAATGAATGCATGTAAATAACCTTTTTAGAACGAAAAAAATAAACATTTTTAGTAAAATACTTTCAAAACTTTATGAAACATTACAAAACACAAAATATGTATCTTAAAATCAAAATACAGTAAAATCTCTCTATCACGACCACCGTCGATTCTTGCTCAAATTGGTTGAAAATTGGAAAAATTGGTAGAAAATATACATAATTTATTTTTTAAAAAAATATTTGTTCGGATCGTAGTAATTAGCGTTCTTTTATTAGAATGTTTTCAAAATAGTATTTCTTAAACGTCAACCAATTAACCTTTATTATGTTATGTTTTGCATAGCGGGTACATTGGACTCGTGGGCTTTATTCAGCAATTTTGATAAGGATATCGTATTTTTATTTTATAATATGCACCTACTATTTTAAAGTAATAAAAATTTAGTGTACACGTAAATTACATTTATTAAGATTAATTGTAATTTATTCAAAATCTAATAAGCGAAATATGCAATTACCAAAGTTCTATTGCTATTTCACAATTTACACAAACTGAAATTTTTTTTAGAATTAATAATGGGCGGCCAATACATATATTCGTAGTAATTAATTTTAATATTATTACCTATTTCATACATATTAACGTTCCCTCTTTGTTTTTCGGGCGAAAAACACTTTTTAAAACACTGATTGATTTTAAACGCTTTTGGTCAAACAGATTTTAAACTTTGCAGAAGAGTAAATCCAAATTATATGTATTTACTGCGTTATCCATAATTAATTCTGCTTCGGTAGATTTTAACAATTTTTTTAATTACATTTAGATAAACTCAATATCATTTATACCGTAAACCTTATAACATTACAATATAATTCTAATTTCTAATTCAAGTACAGTAAAACCTCTCTAACACTACCAGCGTCGGTTGTTGCGCAAATTGGTCTTTTGTAGAGGTGGTCGTCTTAGAGAGAAAAACAAAGATAGTCAATGCAAATGTAATAACAAATACTATACTAGATTAAATGCAGTTATTATTTATCAGAATCATATTGTGGTAAAATCAAAATTATTATAAATAGAGTAGTATCCTTATACATATATTCACATACAGTAGTCTCCGCTAAAGTGGTTCACGTTGGTCCATTCAATTTTGACTCATATAAAAACGAAAAAACAGTTATGTAATAGATATTAATTTTGAATACGTACACTTATACATAGACCTATATATAATCAAAAAATAATTATTTTCAAGTTTAAAAAAATCTATTTATATACCTATACAATAATTATATACATTTGAAATAATCTATGAACTTCATTTGTTGCATGTTACAACTTTTTTTATATACAATATTTTCAATTTTATAATAGGCTTGAAATTCACTTTTTTCTTCATTTTCTTCCAAAAACTTTCTTTAACTATTTTATTACTTTGTAAAAAGCGGAGGAACTTCATAAATAAATTGAGAATATCTTTATAATTTTACCTGACACATAACAATATGTAGGTAAGGAAAAGGACAAATACAATAGGGAGATTAACATCCACATTATAGTTTTAACTTTTATTCATTGACCTCAGAGGATTATGATACAGTTGAACTTCCATAAGTCGAACGCCGATAAGACGAATTTTTGATAGCTCGAACTCGAACCTGTTTCTCTAAGATTTGCCTATCTCAACGTTAATATTTTTATGTCAATAAATCGAATTTCTATAAATCGAATTATTTAATAAGTCGAAGCGTTTTACAATTCTTTAAATTCAAGTATCCATTAGTAAATAGGTCGATGACTCGAAGTTAAATTTTACAACGTTTCTAAAAATTACGCTACCTGGAAGAGGATTAAGGATGGGTGCGGTTCGGTCTTATTGCTGCTTAAAAGGTCTATTCTATGAAAAGGTTTTATACTATAAGCTGTTTTGACGGCGGCACTTCAATTGGATTTAAAAACTAATTTATGTTTAGGCGTGAAAAGATAACCGACGGATAGACAGATAGCCAGAGTTACTTTCGATTTTATAATATTAGTTAGGATAATTAAAGTTTTTTAGAAAATAAGTTAAGTATTGTGAATTGTGCTTAATGTGAAGTGTGCACATTCGAGCTCAAAGTGGCACATTCCGATCTAGGAAATTCCTCGCTCGGAAATGTGCCACTTTTCGCTCGAACGTGCACATCATCGTATTTATTGATTTGCCCTAATTAATCTTTTTACTTTCAAATCAAAAATTAAAAGTAAATATGAATTTTATGTTCAAGAAACGTATTTGCCATAGTAATGAGTGGAAGTGGACGAAAAGATACGAGAATTTAGTAGATGCGAGTGAGAGAAAACGATTAAATTATTTATTTAATTTTTGAATAATTTATTAGCCTATATTTTGTGAATGGTGCTTAAAATCGAGTGTGCACATTCGAGCTCAAAGTGGCACATTCCGATCTCGGGAAAATGAAGCGCGCCGCTCCGCGTCGCGCTTCATTTCTTCCTCGCTCGGAAATGTGCCACTTTTCGCTCGAATGTGCACATCCTGGTATTTATTTACATTTATGATTACATTTAATTTAGTTATGCCAAGAAGTATAACTTCTCACGGGCGTGCATAAGTATACGCACCTTTCTTTATCATTTAATAATTGTTGTAAATAATATGAAAATTTTCAGCTTAACCACTTTAATAAATTTTATGTACAGTTAACTTCAATAACTCCACAACTCGAATTCTTTGATAACTCAAGTTGGAAAGTGTTTCTCGACAAAATACCTATTTCAAAAAGGTAGAATTGAAACTATTCTAATATAACTATGGTTACGAAGTGATTAACCTTTTTGATTGGTTAATTAGCTAACGGCCATATTGGTGTATCAAAAATGAGCTAATCACAGTGACTTATTTAAAGCGGGATTTTTAAAGTATGCTTTAAACCACTTACAGTTCTAATTACGTTATATAAAATACCATTTCGCATAAATGATATATATGTCAGCTTGGAAGTGACAGGGTTTGTAAATATAAACACTATTCTTCCGATATAAATATATTGACCAAAATAATAATGGCAATCACAATACATAAAATATAATCGTCACTGCAAGAATCGTGACTTTAATAATCCCTTTCCTGGGTATGAAAGGTTTTTATACCCATCTCCTTACTATTTGTTTTTCTAAAAGGGCATGACCTCTTTCGTACCCAGAATCGGTACAATCAATCTTATATTAATTACATCAGCAATAATATAAAGGCACGTATAATGGCCTTACATGAATGGTGCTCTTTGAAGGGCTTAATAGAAACAGCTTAGGTTTATAACAATCTATGCTACAGCAATAACGTCCAAAGGCACGTATAATGGCCTTACATGAATGACGCTCTTTGAAAGGCTTAAATAGAAACAATTCAGGTTCACAAGAATTATTTGATGACACCACGGGTCACTTCCTCTTGTTCCTTTGGTTCCCAGAAAATGAAGGAATCAGCCCGACTGGCTGGTACCAGAACCAGAACAAAGGAAAGTACACACGGCGTACGACAATAGAAAAATATGATTTCTCACATATACATACACCATTATATATTTAATTTTTAAGCTTTTTTCATAACTCGAATTATTGATAATTCGAATTAATTATGGTGTCCCTTTGACTTCGACTTATCGAGGTTCGACTGTATTTCTATTCTATTATACAGGTAAAAATAACTGATTTTGTGAATCACTTATCCCAAAAATTGATTCATTTGTGTGGCGGTTTTAAATGTTGTTTATACTGTTTGATTTGGTTCCACAAAATTTGACCCATATAAGCGGCTGACTCATTTAATCAGTGAACCACTTACGCTGCGACTACTGTATATACAGAAACAATAGACATAATTAATAAATTATACAGTAAAGTCTTTCGTGGCAACCATCTCTTTAAGAAAGCCACCTTTAAAATTGGGTAGTGTACTTCAGGACAGATATAATCTAATTTAATTCTTCTTATAATTTTTTATCTTTAAGGCGACCACTCTCTAACCGGTCTCCAATCTTTAAATGCATATAAGTATGATTTTCAAAATTATTTAAATTTTCAAAAATTTCTTTATGTACACCCAAACAATGCACCATGATTTTTTACGATTTAACTATTCCAAAATTTTATAATTGGTCGCTTTAGAGAGAAATATAAAAAGGAATTAAATTACGATATATTTATTCTGAAGCATACTGCCCGCTTTTAGAGACGGTCTCCTTATAGAGATAGTCGCCACTAGAGATTTTACTGTAATACATACATGTGTCCATTTGTACCTACCTTTCCATATTGTATGCAAAATAAACGTGCTGTTTAATAAAAGTTTTGCAAACATCATACAAAAAGTAAACCCTTATATAGACAAAAACATTTATTCAACCGTTCGTAGGCGGAAAAAGGGGGATTTATTCTTTCAGCTGCTCTAATTTAGTTCCCTTAACTATTCGTACCGCATTTTGATTGCAGATTTTATACGCAAACAATAATACAGTTATTTACAAAAAATTTTTTAAGTTAATTGTGTTGTTAAGTTTACTGTAAACTCAATTTTCCATTTTATAAGTACAGTGAAAACTCGGTTATCCGGACTAATTAATGTTGCAGCTCATCCGGATAATTGAAAAAAAAACAATTTTACCTTGTTAGGTATTTATTTACAAAAAAAAACGAAACAAATAAGTATTAATTATAAAATCAACAGCAAAAAATACCAAAAAGAATCATAAAATGTTTAGGTAAAATTAAAAGTAAATTGATCATTGTTAATTGTGGCGAAAAGCGGAGTGTGCGCATTCGAGCTCAAAGTGGCACATTCCGATCTCGGGAAAATGAAGCGCGCCGCTCCGCGTCGCGCTTCATTTGCTTCCCTCGCTCGGAAATGTGCCACTTTTCGCTCGACTGCGCACATCCTCGTATTTATTGGATTTGTCTACTTTATCCTACGCTCTTTCAAATCATAAATTTAAAATTAGTTTAGTAAAAATCGATTTTATGTTTGAAATGTTTTTTACCATAGCAAATGAGTGGAAGGGAGCGAAAAGATATGACAATCGCTTCAATGCGAGTGAGAGGGAATAATTAAAATAATTCAACTAATTTTTTGTTTAATTTATTGGCTTAAATTATTGTGAATCATGATTAAAACCGAGTGTGCACATTCGAGCTCAAAGTGGCACATTCCGATCTCGGGAAAATGAAGCGCGCCGCTCCGCGTCGCGCTTCATTTGCCTCCCTCGCTCGGAAATGTGCCACTTTTCGCTCGAATGCGCACATCCTCGTATTTATTAAATTTATTTAGTGTTTGTCGCTCTTTCAAAATCAAAAATTAAATTTTATAATTGGTCGCTTTAGAGAGAAATATAAAAAGGAATTAAATTACGATATATTTATTCTGAAGCATACTGCCCGCTTTTAGAGACGGTCTCCTTATAGAGATAGTCGGCACTAGAGATTTTACTGTAATACATACATGTGTCTATTTGTACCTACCTTTCCATATTGTATGCAAAATAAACGTGCTATTTAATAAAAGTTCTGCAAACATCATACAAAAAGTAAACCCTTATATAGACAAAAACATTTATTCAACCGTTCGTAGGCGGAAAAAGGGGGATTTATTCTTTCAGCTGCTCTAATTTAGTTCCCTTAACTATTCGTACCGCATTTTGATTGCAGATTTTATACGCAAACAATAATACAGTTATTTCAAAAAATTTTTTTAAGTTAATTGTGTTGTTAAGTTTACTGTAAACTCAATTTTCCATTTTATAAGTACAGTGAAAACTGGTTATCCGGACTAATTAATGTTGCAGCTCATCGGATAATTGAAAAAAAATTTTACCTTGTTAGGTATTTATTTACAAAAAACGAAACAAATAAGTATTAATTATAAAATCAACAGTAAAAATACCAAAAAAATCATAAAATGTTTAGGTAAAATTAAAAGTAAATTGATCATTGTTAATTGTGGCGAAAAGCGAGTGTGCGCATTCGAGCTCAAAGTGGCACATTCCGATCTCGGGAAAATGAAGCGCGCCGCTCCGCGTCGCGCTTCATTTGCCTCCTCGCTCGGAAATGTGCCACTTTTCGCTCGACTGCGCACATCCTCGTATTTATTAAATTTATTTGTGTTTGTCGCTCTTTCAAATCAAAAATTTAAATTTAGTTCGGTAAATATAAATTTTGTTCCAAATTTTTTACCATAGCAAATGAGTGGAAGCGAGCGAAAAGATAGACAATCGCTTCAATGCGAGTGAGAGGAATAATTAAAATAATTCAACTTTTTATTCGTCTAATTTATTAGCCTAAATTATTGTGAATCATGTTTAAAACCGAGTGTGCACATTCGAGCTCAAAGTGGCACATTCCGATCTCGGGAAAATGAAGCGCGCCGCTCCGCGTCGCGCTTCATTTGCCTCCCTCGCTCGGAAATGTGCCACTTTTCGCTCGAATGCGCACATCTTCGTGTTAATTGGATTCGACTATATTAATAACAAATCCTTCAAATCCAGATTTTCTATTCGGAAAAAGTTTTCGCTTGAAAGCACACATACTCCTTAATAATTTAATTTGCCTATCTTATTCTTCTCTCTTACAAATAATATTAATTAAATCAAACTGAACTAAATGTACCACTTCTGGTTTTTCTTTTAATTGAAAATTACAATAGGGTATTTTTAGCAAAAACCCTATTTCTAATTTAGTACTTTTAAGCTAGACTAGATGGGAGACTTCATCGTACATGAATAAAATACTTTAACTATTTCCGAATTTTGACTTTTATTTCTCCACCTTTTTTTTAACATACCCCACCCAAGTCATTCTAAAATTTTGATGCACTCCCTATGTAACATATAAATATTTTTATATTTAAAAATTGAATTAATCCATAAATGAAGTCTAATTACAACAGTGTCTACAAAATATGTCTTAAAACTAATTTGTTTATAATTTTTTCAAAAATGACAATTACCCAAAAATATTTGGAGACCTTAACAATCTACAAAAGATGATATACAAATCAACTAGTTGATTTTTAGTGGCCCACTTCAGAAAATTTGACTCATACAATTTTAATTAATCAAAAACGCGAATTATTAAACATTCAAAAATACACCCGAAAATATTTTTATTAAGGAATAAAATATCTAACCTTTTTCAAACAAAAAAATAAATCTAATTTATTCGACTTTAAATTTTTTGAATTGAAGATTAAAATAATAATATAGGCAAATCCGATAAATACGAGGATGTGCGCATTCGAGCGAAAAGTGGCACATTTCCGAGCGAGGGAGGCAAATGAAGCGCGACGCGGAGCGGCGCGCTTCATTTTCCCGAGATCGGAATGTGCCACTTTGAGCTCGAATGCGCACACTCGGTTTTAAGCACGATTACGAAGTTCCCCGTTTTAACAGGAAAAAACGAACGCGGTTGACAATTCGGATAATCGCGAATCCGTATAACCGAGGTCCGGATAATCGAGGTTTTACTGTACTCGGAAAGTGATTTTTTTTGATACTAATAAAAAGATGTCTCAAATAAAAGTCTACTAATTTAAAAAAAAAAACTGTTTAATTAATCAATTGTAAAATAAGCATAATATCTATTAAAAGCTTATAACCCAAACAAAAAGTTTAATTAGCAGCAGCAAGAAAGTGGAATCTTCCCAAATGTCGCCCTAAATCAACTTTGTCGAAAACCATTAATTATTCAAGCGCAATTTGTTTTAAAGAATAAGTTAAACTTGATTAAAACTCCGGCCGAAATGTATTTTTTTATGTTAGAAAAAAATTAATTATTTAAAAAATGTTTGGCGAGATAAGAATGTGTCTGATGACACGGCTTATCCAAAACGTGTTTATCATTAAGTACATAATTATTGAAGTGTCTTCTATAAAAATGGTGCATCGCTTAAATACAAATCTAATACAAAACTAATATTTTCAAGAGATAGCTTTGATTTTGAAATAAAATATCTCGATACCTATTTATTCAATTTTATTGTTTTTGTTGTGAAGCTTTATATTCGAAACATTTTGGCAACAAATTAGTCTTTATTAATTTCAATATATTTATAAGCATATAGATTTTAACTGATCTTTAAAAAAAACTCATAAAGCATAGAAAGAAAATTTTATTTGCATTTTTTGACAAGACAAATATGGGTTAAGGGGGAAAATTTGTACTCCCACGGACTAAAACCAGAGTGACGGCTTTATGGGAGAGATTTCTTGTTAAAAATATCTTCTAAGTTTGCTTAAAAAATACTTAATTGATTATCAAAAATTCAGGTATTATTTAAAGTTTACAGAAATTGGACAACAATAAAACAACTCTTGTTAAATGTGCAACGTTTTGTTTTTTATTGAAACTTCTTCAAGCAACTGAAAATTAACAAAGTATAAAAATAACAATAAATACAAGTATTTTATACATTAAAGTTATAAAATACCTTAACATGTCAAAAAATGTTTTAACCATCAAAAGTCAAAATTGTACATGTGTCAAACATGAAAGATTTAACTATGATTCTAGATCAAAGATTGTATGCAGTTATATTATTTTTAATTTTAATTTTTTGATTTAATTTTATTTAAGATGTTATTATATATATATTAAACTAAGGCCTTGAGTATCTGAACGTAAATTTACAGTTTAAATTATTTTGATAAAAACCATTTCACTTAAATTTATTTTATTTTATTCTGTTCAAGATGTAAAATAGAAACTTGTTCAAATTGAAAATGATGTCCAACATCAAAATGGTGAATAGCTAATGCTGTTTTGTTTGGTTTGACATAATTTATATTTTTACAATCGTTTTTATGTTATTTTAATATTTCTTCAAGTTTTGTATTCGTTTGACCAATGTAACTACTTCCACTTCTCATGGGATTTTATAAATCAAACCAGATTGTTGAGGAAGAGGAATTGGATCTTTTAATTTACTATAAACTGCATTAATTGTTTTTAGATTATAAAATGCTAACTTTCCAGCTCTTGGTCTAATAAAACGATCAATACTACAGGACAATTCTTTGATGCAAGAAATTTAAAGTATGTTGGACATCTTTTTTGTTATCTACTAATTTATAATTATTTATAAAACGATTAATGAGTTTTAAAAGTAATTATTATTAACAAGATGTTTCATTCGTTGTATATTATCTTCATATAAATCTTCATGACTTAAACGTAAAGCTCTATTCATAAGACCTTTAATTACACCTACCTTTTGACTCGTAGGGTGATTAGAATAGTAGTTTAATAATCGTCCTGAACTGGTAGGCTTTTGGTACCAATCAGTTTTTAAATTTCCATTTGAAAACCTATGTAATTTAACATCTTTAAGATTTGATGATTAAAATCTTTTTTGTGTTGTTAAGGTATTTTATAATTTATATTTATTATATTTATTTATAAAATACTTGTAGTTATTGTTGTTATACAAATTTGTTAATTTTTAGTTGCTTGAAAAAGTTTCAATAAAAAAACGAAAGGTTGCAAATTTAACAATACAGTAGAATCCGGTTATAATGACATCAAAGGGAAATGACAAACACATCATAATAAGCGGACGTCATATTTAACATAGTGTTAGAAAATAAACAAGTTTTAATTTTTTTTTAATAGAGAGAAAAACTACAAAAAATAACATAAACTGGCACAATAAAAAGCATTAAAAACATAAAGTAAAAATTGTAACACCTACATACTGACATGCTTTTTTAATTTTTTTACATAAAAAATCAATAATTTTTGTTCGGTTTTGTTTTTTTTTTACATTGTAATAATCACCAACAATGCATAACCTTACACTATCAATTTTTCACAAAAAATCAAAAACGAGTCACGCGCCACACGACACACGCATCAAATGTCATGGGTGGTGTCACCAAAATGAGCGAAGGTATTAGGAATCTTGTAAGGCACTTTTTTCTTAAAAAAAGGTCATAATAAGCGACATGTCAATATAAGCGAAGTCACTGTAGCCAAATTTTGTTGAACAAAATTTATACTAAAACCAAATTTCACCCTGCAATTACTTCATATTAAGCGGTTGATCAATAAAAGCGGAGTCATAATAACGGATTTTACTGTAGTTGTTTTATTGAAAGTGTCCAATTCCAATTAACGTTAAACAATATTAAAAGATATTGGACGTGAACATTATGATTAATTTTTAAGTTTATATGTAATGAACAATGAAAAAATATTGAGTTTAATTAATCAAAATAATGAATTACTTATAGACCGGTCAAATTAGACATAAAATAGTGGTCAAATAACAAAAATTCCAAAAGAGCTAAATTTTGGTTGGGACTTAGGGTACACCATTAGAAATAGTGTCTAAAGTCCCCATCGATCCCATGTGTGCTAAAAAAGTTATTCGGGGTCAAAGGTTAACATTTGAAGTTTTTTGGATTTTTTTCGAAAACTGTAAGTTTTATTAAAAAAGTAGCTCAGACAAAAATTATAGATCTTAAAATTATCTACAAAAATGGTCCGTATACTTTTTTTTAAAAATTACTATTCGTGAGATATCTCGATTCTACACTAAAGGAAAAATTAAAAGGTCAAGAAATTTTTTTTAATCTTTTGGTGATTTTGACAGGCTGTATTGCTTAAGATTGCGTGATAACAGTGGCTCCTAAAAATTTTTGACTAAAAGATCTGAAATCTGGAGTCTTGGAGCTTTAAAAGCCTTTTTTAAATTTTATGGTAGATACAACCATTTTTCACTGAAATACAGCCTGTCAAAAATCACCAAAAGATTTAAACAATTTTCTTGACTCTAATTTTTTCCTTTAGTGTAGAATCGTGATATCTCACGAATGGTGATTCTTAGAAAAAAAAGTATAAATCCATTTTAAGACCTATAATTTTTGTTTGAGCTACTTTTTTGTTAAAACTTACCGTTTTCGAAAAAAATCCAAAAAACCTCAAATTTTGACCTTTGGCCCCGAATAACTTTTTTATCACACATGGGATCGATAGGCATTTTTGACACTTTATTTCTAATGGTGTACCTAAGGTCTCAACCAAAATTTAGTTCTGTCGGAATTTTTGTTATTTGAAATGTCTATTTTGACCGGACTATTACTCAGGTTATTTTTAATACTTTTGATACAAATTACTCAAAACTGATTATTGGATTTTTAATTTAATTTTTCTTATGTCGCATTATGAAAAAGTTCGCATTCACATCTCATATATTTCCAAAGTATTTGAAAGCGTTTTTCGTACTCTTGTAATAATAATATTTGTAATATTCTTTCTATATTACAAAAAGTACAAAGTGTCTACAAACGGTACACCCTATAGCTAAGATCCACGGAAATACTTCGACAATAAAAGGCAAAAAACAGGCCACGCGCCAATAAAACGCCATCCCTCTTAGAAACAAAAGTCTAGACGGACATTAAAACAAAAAAATTAACACGACCGAAAAACCATCGAAAATCTGAAGTTTGCGCGCGAGCTCATTCGAATGCAGACAACTTATTGATTTTAGAAGCGGCCCGTAGAAGCGCTGCAACACAACACAAAGAATGCAGAAAGCACAGGTAAAACCCATTATAATTTTCGAAAGACCTTTACAAACTCGAGCCGGTTCCCACATCCACACCGCCATCTCTTCAAAAAGCGTTCGCATTTGAATGAGACTTTTACGAATTCTCGTCGATCGAACCAAATAAAAGGTTGTCCACCTTTCGGCATCTCTACCTGCAATCCCAACGCTTATCTATCAATATCGGGCATCGGAATCGAGCTTTGGATGGACGACGCGTCGTCCGATCCAACGCAACTGTAAAGCACGAGGGAGAGCAAGGCAAAAATCTATCAGGGCAACGCATATAAACCTCGCGGAGGCTTCCACGCGTTCAGTTTGCTCAGTAGTGTTGAAAGTGCTAAGTAGGTTTAGCATTGCAACAGACTAGCGAACGCGTTTATCAATGATCGCCAAATAAATAAAACAAAGCGCGCGTCTTTTTAAATTAAAAATGTACGAGAACAACATTATGTGTAGGACTATACAAATATTCGTCGAAATCTCGCGACTTTAAAGCAAGTTTTACAACTTTACTCGTCCAGGATGTTGGTAGTGAACGAAGTGCCCAAACGGACTACCCAAAGCAGTTATTAAAAATTAATGAAGTTGAGTACAAAAGTCGTTAACTGATTCCTCGCCCCCATAAGAAGTGTAAAGTCGAAGAGCTGATGAACCCGTGAACAGTTAAGGACGCACGTACGAAGGCTCTTCGAGTCGCTGAAGAGGACAGAATCCTTTGCTGATCCGCGAAAAAAATTATTATTGTGCGTGCCTGTTTTGAAGACCACCAAAACAATTCGTAAAAAAAACAAACGTAATATGTGAAAGTGCTGTGGCGAAATCAGGAAAGCATATCTCGGTTTTGGTCAAGAGCAGCTTCAAATTTTAAGGTAAGCTTTTGATTTATTTTGTTATGTAAGTTCTTCACGTTTTGTGCATTTTCATTGAAATGCGAAGGTATTGTGTATAAGAAATTTACAAGTTTATTGTTGTCGGATTTTTTTTAAAGGCGGAGCAAAGGTTAATGGTTTAAAAATGCGGTTTGTTTATGTTTTATTCACTTAGAACAACTTTGGTGAAATTTTTTTTAATAAAATCACTGTTAATTTAAATTTAGAATTGACTGAATTTGGAAAGCTGTGTTTATAATTTTTTTTTCAAATATTAACTTATTAGTTTTTAATCTGAATTTACGAATCGTTCTTTCGTAATGAAAAAACAATTAATTGAATTCGATTTTTTGCCAAGTTTTATAACATTACATGCCTACATTTACTTATCGATGTAGTTTTATTAAACCATCGTAAAAATGTAGCTATATTGTTTTAAATTCTAAAAATAGTTAATCAAATATCAATAAAAAACACAATATTTATTTATGTATTTTCAATGGGCTATTTGATAAAAAAAATGATTTATGACAAAAGTTTAAAAATTTCGATTTTTAGAACTGTGTTTTCCAATTATATCGAAAAATTTCTAAATATTCCAAGTATTTACGAAGTTACAAATTTTGATTTGTCATTCTTCGAATTGAATATAAACTAACCGATATGCTTTCAATATTTAAAAAACAATTTACGAAATGTTGTTTACTTATTTTGTGAAAAATAAACACACCAACTGTCTGTCGAGGGAAAATATTAAGTTTTACATACTGATGCATGCCTACGTGATTTGTTATAATCGATTTTTAAAATTTTTTATGTCTTTAGACTTTAAAAAAATAGGTAACCCCAAACTGGGTTTTTGCCAAGATTCGCAAACATTTGTTAAATCAAATTTACTAAGGGAAAAAGAATGTTCTAACTATTGTAACTTATGAATGTAATTTATTAAAAAACGTGCAAATTATAATTTGTTTGGTAGAATATGGGGTTTTACGTTTAAAATAGAAAACTATTTATTTAGGCAACCCACAACGTACATTCGAACCAAAAGCAACACGTTTTCGATACAGGGAAATCATTTCATTAGATGAAAAAGTGCCATTTTTTGTTGAAATTGTACACAATTTCATTTAACGATTTAGAATTATCAAGTTTTGTTATTAAGAAGGAATAAACTAAGCTGTTAATCGTTTAATCAAAAAATGTGATTTATAACACATTTCAGTCAATTATTTATTTTTTATTAAATTTTTAATGCCATTCGAAGAAATGGTTTTGAAAAAAAAAGTCAAAAATCGACAAGTCGAAGGGCCGTATTTTAATGCGAGAGGGCCGCATGTGATTTTAGAACGGTCGCCATAAAAAATATTCATGCAATAGAATGCAACAAAGAGATAATAAAAGGTAAATAAAGGGTTTAATTAAATTTAATAGTTGCTTTATAATTAATAATTGTTGCACGAACGTGTATTTTTCAAAAATTGCATATACTGTGCTGGAGGTGGGCCGCCAACAAGGACGCCGAGGGCCACAGGAGGCCCGCGGGTCGCGGACTATGCACGGCTGATGTGCGATTAACATTTTTATTCAAATTTGTAAGACCAATTTGGGGTCATCCATATATTACCTCACACGATTTTTAAAATTTTTGGACCCCTCCCGCCCCCTATGTTACATTTTTATTAAACCCCTCCTTTGTCCAGTGGCGTCACACTGTGACACCTACCCTGTAATTTAATAATCCGTGGTAATTTTTTTAAGTATTAAATTAGTTTAAATTAAAACATTTTTGCTGGAATTAAATGACAGTTTATTGTTATTAATAGTTATTTTTTAATATTTATATTTTTTTTGGTCCATGGGTTATCACACCAATATTATGAATCACTTGCAGGCCACATTCTTTGCTAAAATATTATCACTACACAGAAAAAGTTTTTGACGATCCATCCGTAAATTAAAAAATATTATTTTAAAGATTTAACTTTGTGACATCACAATATATAAAATCCGCTGGACCCCCTGTCATATTTTGTCACAAAACTTGAGATGACGCCCCTTCCCATCCCTTAATGTGTGCCGTAATTTATGGATGGTACCTTTTATCAAGTAGGGGAACCTGTTGCACTTGATCCCTTTGTACGTACGACAACTTAAATTTTTTAAATATTTGGGGGCTTTTGTGACCCACAATCTACGATATTTTTATTCTTTTTTTATGTTGTCTCGCAAGTCTAACGAAAAGTTTTAATTTTTTGCAAAGTTAACTATTAAGCATGTAAAATTTCAGTTTTGTTAATTTTTGAAACAATTTAGATGTCATCTCAAAGAAGAACATTAATCGTTCTTATAATCCAAAAATAAATACTAAATATATTATATATCGTAGTTTTCATAGAACAATATGCATTTTATTTTGCTTAATATGAATGGGGCCAAGGTACATTACCCCTGTTGTACATGGCTCATAGATCTAATATTTTTTAAATCTTATAGCAATTTGAAAAAAACGATTGATAATGCTTTCGAATACTTTATAATGGGTATTTTATTAGTGCCCTAATACGCTGCAACTCATTTTATCAACAGATTGTTACATAAACAATTTAAAAAAAAATTACAAGTGAAAAAAGGGCCAAGGTACAACCATTTCCCTACATATCTAAAAAAAAACGTGTTTTTCCTATTACCAATATATTGGTTGAGAATCCCTGCTCTAATGAGTTGTGGGCGTCGCAGCACACTTATTATTTTTCAATTTTGGTATTAGTCACATTTTACATTTTTTTACGGTGTCTATTTAAACGTAAAAAAAAATAATTAATTGCAGTCGTAAAGCATAAAAGTAATCAAATTTCTTATAATTGTTCGAAATGCATTTTCTAATGCAAAATTGTTATTTTCTCGAGTTATTTAAATTTGAAACATTATTCTTTTTTTTGTTAAAAAACAGATCACAATGAGTCTATTTTTACTCCTGCAAATCGGTAAAAAAAATAAAAAAGAATTGCCATTAAAAAAATGTCTACGTTACCAAAAAAAAGAAAAAATTGCAAATGTAAGCGACATTCTGAATTAGAAACTGGAGAAACGTTTCGAGAATCATCAATTTCCAATCGAAAAAAAAAACCCAGCTTATAGTATTGCATCGACAGTCTAAAAGCTTCTGTGAGATTTCTATTCGAGCATTGAATTTCTTTATTTTGTTCACAGTAAGAACTTTTTCTTAAGGTTTCTCATTTGCAATATAATCCAATATCTATATGTAGTAAGCAAAATCGTTGCTCTACATTTTATTATTAATTAAAAAGTGAGAATAAACGCACACTTTACCATTTTGATAATTAAAAATGTAAAGCTCGAGCTTCGTTATTACTTTTTTTTAAATGGATATTACATAAGCCGCACGAGTTCGCCTTAAATTACAGTTTCTAATGGAAGAATTCCGTTTATATTGTTTCCGAAATTCACCAGTAATAAGCGGTACGAGTAGACATGTAAGAAAATTACGATATAGTGAAATGTTTCGTTAATTTGAGCGTTATATAACTACTTAATTCGAATAATAAAAAAGTGATATAAAATATTCTATTTTGAACCGCCGCCCGGCCATAAACTTTCTAAATAATTCAAGCATTGCTAATCGTCCATTGTGCACTTACAAGTCATATCTTAAAAATAGCCTTGACCATCATGTGCGCCGAGAGCGCCCAAAGATATGTTTACTAACATTTTTTAAATATTTTTTTTGTCGCATTTTAAGAGATTAACTTTAATTCCAAAGTTCCGAACCTTAATTCGACGAAAGAAGTGTCGATATAGTAATCGTTCACTTTTTTCAAGCGACAATTTGTCACAAAACCGGAAAATGCCAAAAAAAAGTAATTATTGTACAAAAAAGTTTACTTTCTAAAAGTGTTCTACGTTTATGTCATGCTTTTTGGGCTAAGATGTATGTGATATCCGGTTCTAATTCGATTACTTAATTATTCAGATTCGTTTTGATTAATGCTTCGATTTGTACGTTCTCCGCGTGTTTCCGAAGTTATACTTCTTTTGGCGCGTTGAGACTAAAATTTTAGCAGGCGACGGAAGTTGCGCGCGCACTGTTAACGAAAAGTCGGCAGTTGAAGTTAGCCGTCTAAGAACGTAAATTAATTATTGTGAATCATGCTTAAAGCCGAGTATTCATTGAATTTTGTATAATTTTGCTTTCAATCACAAAATTTAATTTAAATATCGATTATATGTTTGAAAAACGTATTTTCACTATAGCAATGGGTGGGAGCGAGCAAAAAGATAGGAGAAACTGATAAGTACGAGCGAGAGGGAATGATAAAAATTATTTACTAATTTTTCGTCATCCAATTGATTGTGAATCGTGCTTAAAATCGAGTGTGCACATTCGAGCTCAAAGTGGCACATTCCGATCTCGGGAAAATGAAGCGCGCCGCTCCGCGTCGCGCTTCATTTGCTTCCCTCGCTCGGAAATGTGCCACTTTTCGCTCGAATGCGCACATCTTCGTATTCATTGAATTTTGTATAATTTTGCTTTCAATCACAAAATTTAATTTAAATATCGATTATATGTTTGAAAAACGTATTTTCACCATAGCAATGGGTGGGAGCGAGCAAAAAGATAGGAGAAACTGATAAGTACGAACGAGAGGGAATGATAAAAATTATTTACTAATTTTTTGTCATCCAATTGATTGTGAATCGTGCATAAAATCGAGTGTGCGCATTCGAGCTCAAAGTGGCACATTCCGATATCGGGAAAATGAAGCGCGCCGCTCCGCGTCGCGCTTCATTTGCTTCCCTCGCTCAGAAATGTGCCACTTTTCGCTCGAATGCGCACATCTTCGTATTCATTGAATTTTGTATAATTTTGCTTTCAATCACAAAATTTAATTTAAATATCGATTATATGTTTGAAAAACGTATTTCCACCATAGCAATGAGTGGGAGCGAGCGAAAAGATACGAGAAACTGATAAGTACGAGTGAGAGGGAATGATAAAAATTATTTACTAATTTTTCGTCATCCAATTGATTGTGAATCGTGCATAAAATCGAGTGTGCACATTCGAGCTCAAAGTGGCACATTCCGATCTCGGGAAAATGAAGCGCGCCGCTCCGCGTCGCGCTTCATTTGCTTCCCTCGCTCGGAAATGTGCCACTTTTCGCTCGAATGCGCACATCTTCGTATTCATTGAATTTTGAATAATTTTGCTTTCAATCACAAAATTTAATTGAAATATCGATTATATGTTTGAAAAACGTATTTTCACCATAGCAATGAGTGGGAGCGAGCGAAAAGATACGAGAAACTGATAAGTACGAGTGAGAGGGAATGATAAAAATTATTTACTAATTTTTCGTCATCCAATTGATTGTGAATCGTGCTTAAAATCGAGTGTGCGCATTCGAGCTCAAAGTGGCACATTCATTTTTTTCTGTCCTACCTGAAAATTTGATAGTTTCTAGGAAAAAATACTATATTCCCCTTGGAACAAAAAAATTCTAAGTGAATTAGAGGCTTTGCTTGCACAAAAATTCAATTTCCCATTTAAATAACACAGCAAAAAATTTTTTCGGTTTTAACTCAATTTTCGAGTTTAAAATTTTTTTTTGAAAATCAAGTTTTTTGCCTTTGTAAGGCATTAAATTTGCTACAAAAAAGTTTCTTTGAGCTTAAGCTCGACGTTCTATAGTTAGAATATGCGGGAAAATTTGAATTGTCTTTTTTTTATGTCATAATTTGATAGTTATTGTTGATAAAAATTATATTTAGTGAGTACTTCTAAAAATTAATAATTTAATAGCCTTATAGCGTTTATTATAAGTTAATTTTTTATGCAAGATCAATAAATTCAAAATTATAGAATATTTGATGTGAATTTTTATTAAAGTTCGCCTTTAAGCTCTGTAACTTAAAAACTATTGGTCGTAGAGCTTAATATCCTAGAAACTTTTGTAGTAAATTTAATGCTTACCACTCATTTTTTGAAAAGAAAATTTTTAATAACGAAAAATTGAGTTGAAAGCAAAAAAAAATATTTCCTGCGTTATTTAAATGGGGAATCGAATTTTTGGGCCAGCGAAACGTCTGATTCATTTTGAATTTTTTTTTTCTAAAATAATGTTGCTTGTTCGTAAGCATCTAATATAATAAAGATCAATATATGTAATATATATGTGGATATATATTTAGTGCAACAAATATTTAAGTTGGTGTACTTGGCACTGAAATAATTATTTTCTGTTAAAATTTGATTGTGTATTGTTGACTTATTTTATAATTTACAAATATAGAAATTGTTTACAAGTGTTTCGTATTAAACACGCTCTTTTCTACTTCATTTTCGTCTTTTTGAAAATTAAATTTAACCTTTTGCAAATCAACTATTTCTTTAGAAATATTTAATTTTTTTAAGTTTTTATTGTGAAATCAAATCAAATGTAAAAATGTAATTATCAGAAAATGTTAAATTGTATTTGTACAAGCTGTAAGTACCAACGAAAATTTGAGCCACAAAAAAAAGCAAAAACAGAATTTTTTTAAAATTGAAAAAAACACGCCGTGTTTTATTTGAAAGAATTAATGTCCAAAATTCCCGCCTCCTGGAGCCCAGCAGTAATCCCTTATTTTTTTTTAAAATGCATGAAATAACTTTGAAGATAGTTTAAATGGAACTATTCATTTGCGAATGTCAATAATAAGATAAAAGGCAACAAATTTCTTAACATCAACGAATGTATTGTTTAAAATGACTTCTATACAATGGTACAACTTACGTCCAGATCGCGCCAATCGATTGCAAATACATTGTAGTGTGAAGATATCACTTTCTATTGAATTCGATTTTAAGACAAGAGAAAATGTATCCTAATTTGTTCCTTAAATGCCAATATCATGTTACCTTTGATTGGAGAATTATCAACGATTTCAAAATTGTCAAAACGTTCGTAAATGGTATATTCTTTTGAAGAAAGATTAGAAATTGTTAAAATATACTATCGTAATGATGACTGTGCTAAGGATGCGGCAAGATTGATGCTGGGGGGCAATTTTTGGACATGAATTTTATGTGAAAATTCGACCCCTGTCAAATAAAACTCGACGTGTATTTTTAAATTTGAAAAACTCCTTTGTTTCTGAGATTTTCAAGAGGGGTCAAGTCTTCGTTGGTAAACACTGTAGATGTCAAAGCTTTTTTGACTCTTCTATATTTTTTTCAACTTTCTCGTAGCTTGTGTATATATATGTTTGAAGCTTTTGACTTACCTTTGTGGTTAGAATTTGCATGACCTTATTGTATATTGCCTTCTCTGTGCTCGCTGAAGCAGTTTTTGAATGTTACTTTCAAAGAGGAAAGCTTACTTTTCCGCAAAGGGAATTTGTTTACTCTTTCCTTAACAAATACTTTTTCCATAAGTCACTGCACTGCAGTAAGCCGAATAGTTGAATTCTATTTCCTAACCCCAAAGGATGATATTGATTTACAAAAAGCTGAATTGAACTTCGAAAAATATAGAATGCTAGTTTTCTTATAAAATTATGAATTCCATATTTGATGTAAATAAATATAATTTTTAATTTCTTAGTAATTAATTTATTCTTTAATTCATTTTTTGCAAAAACGCTAAAAAAATAGTAAAGTAGTAATGCTACAATGATTGATTTATAAAAGCAGGGCACAATTTGTATTAAATGCTCAATTCTTTTAGATGAGACCCAATTTAGTCACTCGGTTTGGTTTTTCAATAGCAACTTAAAATTATATTAGCGTAGTTCCTAGATTTTTTAGTTATTTTAAAATAGCAGCGCAATCTGTCAATTGAAGACTTCAACAAAATAAAAAAACGACAATTTTAAAAACTTGAAATTATAAATTATTTCATTGTAATATCTAATATCGTGACCAATTTTGGAGAAAATCGTTTTGTCAAGTTGTCATTCGCAGTTAAACCGAATTTGACAAAATTGGGCATGGTGAGGGGCAGAAGTGATCGCGCCCCAACTCAATGCTTTTAGATAAACCGACTATCCATTCTGAAGTCATAATGTAACTAAATGTCAGTAAAACTTTTAAATTTTGCTCCATATGTGTTGGCAAAACTTTTTCTTTGAAACGTGATCTATAGGTAAAGTTTTATATACAATTAATTGCAATTACTAAACTATTGCCTCCAAGTTATATATTTATTCAAACTGATTATAAATTACATATGCCTTTCTTATCACTTGATTTCATTCTCAAACATTATTTTGTTGTGGTACGACAATAGTATCGATAGTCGAAAGTGGAAGGGGAAACTTGGTCAACCCGCTGGTTATAACAACGCAATAAAGAGTTGCCAATCACCAAAATTATTTTCTTCTAATTTTGTTATCACCCAAAATCAAAATTTGCTGGGATTGTTGTATTTATTTACTAACTATGACGTCACATTATGCTTGTCCGGAATGATCGCGAAAATGATCGTCGAAATTTAACCGCTAATTTTTTCATCACAAATAGATAACATGATGGTCATTATTATGTCGAAAAATCAGCGAGTGGCCGTAGAGTAACTTTTTGAATAAATATACATTGAAATTTGAATTTTCGACTCAATAAAATTTATTATAGCAGAAAGTTTGCATAAAACATGTGCATAACGTAACGGAATAGGCATTTACGCAAATTTTTTAAGAAACTTCCTATTACGTTACTTAATTTGCCTATTTTCTTACAAACTTCTCAATAATTGGCTGTTAAATACGAATTTTTAAAACACATTTTTTCTCAAAAATTTCATACGGTCAACCGCAAATTTTTTGATATATAGTAAAACCTCGATTATCCGGACCTCAGTTATACGGATTCGCGATTATCCGGATTGTCAACCGCGTTCGTTTTTTTCTGTTAAAACGGGACACCTCGTAATCGTGCTTAAAACCGAGTGTGCGCAGTCGAGCTCAAAGTGGCATATTCCGATTTCGGGAAAATGAAGCGCGCCGCTCCGCGTCGCGCTTTATTTGCCTCCCTCGCTCGGAAATGTGCCACTTTTCGCTCGAATGCGCACATCCTCGTATTTATTAAATTTGGCTGTATTAATCTTCTCTCTTTGAATCTAATAACTTGATTTTAACCCATTAATATTCAATTGTATGTTGAAAGAAACTTTAATTGGTTTTAAAAATAAAATAACTATTGTGAATCACGCTTAAAACTGAGTGTGCACATTCGAGCTCAAAGTGGCACATTCCGATCTCGGGAAAATGAAGCGCGCCGCTCCGCGTCGCGCTTCATTTGCTTCCCTCGCTCGGAAATGTGCCACTTTTCGCTCGAATGCGCACATCCTCGTATTTAATGGATTTGCCTATATTATTATTTTATTCTTCAATTGAAAAAATTTAAAGTGAAACAAATTAGATCTATTTTTTGTTTGAAAAAGGTTAGATATTTTATTCCTTTCGATAAGTTATCGTGGTGCTCTTCCGCACGCCTAATTGTAGCGAGCTTAATAAAAATATTTTCGGGTGTACTTTCGAATGTTTACTAATTCTCGTTTTTGATTAATTACAATTGTATATGAGTCAAATTTTCTGAAGTGGGCCACTAAAAATCAACTAGTTGATTTTTATATCACCTTTTGTACATTGTTGAAGGTTTATATGTCAAAATTGAAGCCTCCCAATATTTTTGGGTAATTTTTATTTTTCTGAAAATTATAAACAACTTAGTTTTAAGGCGCATTTTGTATACACTCCCGAGTCGAAATTTAGCGCCGACATTGAGCCTCCTAAAGTCGGACTCATTCCGGACTCGGAGAATCAAAGTAGAGTTTATTCTTATGTTAAATTAGATCCGACTTTGGTCTCCAAAGTGGTACAAATTTCCATTTGTACCACTTTGGGGTTCAATGTCGGATCTGATGGAAATGTAAATTAGGGCCGATTTTAGACCTCTGTACCCTATTTTATAATAATAATAATATGGATTTAATTCGCATTTAAAATGTTTAGAATACTTTTATTTAAAATACGTAGCTAAAGTTTAAAATAACAATTACATTAAAAAAAAGAAGAATAATAATCATAAATATTATTATTAGTATTTATAATAATTAAACTAATATTGTATGTATTTATATATATTTATTTTGTATTATAATATACAAATACATTGATAGTACAGAATTACCTAGTAACTTTGATAAAACAATATTCAAAATTATAAAATACCTGGATTACTCTGAGATTTTGTAGGATGGGTTTTCCTTTCTGAGTTAGTAACTTTTTAGTAAGCTGTTGCTGTTTCTTCGGAATTAAAGACAAATCGGTAAAGATTAATAATAAGAGCGCACTTTTTAGGTTAGGTTGCCCGACCATAAGATTTAATTGACTGGTGGACAGTCATCAATGTAAAAGAACACATGTAAATAGGGAGTGTTGCCACGTCTTTTTCATATAGTCGAACCCATTTAATGCCATTCTCATAAATTTAATAGACAAGATTTTAAAAACATTTTAGTTATTAGTATTAACAGTTCTTTATTTAAATATACATATAATTAATTTGGATATTAATTAATAAACGTAATAGTGTAATAACCAATGTCAACGCTTAAAACCATAACTTACATAAAAAGTATTTAGTTTACGCGTACTTTATGTGTATAAATGATATGAAAAAATATAAACGTATTCAATTGTAATATAACAGCTAACTTGTGATCAACAAACAAATTACAATATCGAAAACAACTGGCAACGCTGCTCAGCTGATTTCGGTATTTGCGGACAGAGGTTCAAAATCACATCTCTTGGGGAATAGTAGGAGCTAGGGGCCTACTGTCGGACCTAGTCGGGTTACACTGCTATAAATCGGGTCTTTTTCGGACTAGGGGAATCTATGTAGGCTCTAAACATCGACTCGGGGATCGATGTAGGCTCTAAATTTCTAATGTATATGTTAGAAAGGGAGTGCATCAAAATTTGAAAATGACTTGGGTGAGATATGTTACAAAAGAGGTTGGGAAATAAGAGTGAAAATTCGGAAAAAGTTAAAATATTTTTTTTCACGTACGATGAAGTCTCCCATCTAGTCTAGCTTAAAAGTACTAAATTAGAAATGTGGTTTTTGGTAAAAATAGCCAACTGTAATTTTTAATTAAAAGAAAAGGGAAAAGTGGTACATTTAGTTCAGTCTGATTTTATTAATATTATTTGTAAGAGAGAAGAATAAGATAGGCAAATTCAATTATTAAGGATTATGTGCACTTTCAAGCGAAAACTTTTTCCGACTAGAAAATCTGGATTTGAAGGATTTGTTATTAATATAGTCGAATACAATTAACACGAAGATGTGCGCATTCGAGCGAAAAGTGGCACATTTCCGAGCGAGGGAGGCAAATGAAGCGCGACGCGGAGCGGCGCGCTTCATTTTCCCGAGATCGGAATGTGCCACTTTGAGCTCGAATGTGCACACTCGGTTTTCGCCATGATTAACAATGATCAATTTACTTCTAATTTTATCTAAACATTTTATGATTCTATTTGGTATTTTTTACTGGTGATTTTATAATTAATACTTATTTGTTTCGGTTTTTTTTGTAAATAAATACCTAACAAGGTAAAATTGTTTTTTTTTTCAGTTATCCCGATTTTCGATTATCCGGATAAGCGGAAACATTAATTTGTCCGGATAATCGAGTTTGCACTGTAATAAACATTCGGTCGTATACCTTTGCTGAAAAAATTGGCGACCAAATCGCGATCCCGATTAACGCACATGAATTCTTTATTGTTTATTACAATTTACGTTTTAACTATTGCAAAAATGAATATAATTATTCCCATAACAACCAAATTACAATTTGAGATAAGCCGAGTTTAATCAAGAGAGAAAACACTTTCCCATTTTAATTCTAAAAATTTTATTTTGAAATAAATTGAACTTTTGATCTCAACTGCTGAAAATCGCGTCATTTTCTGAGCTTTTACAAAAATCCATTATAGCTAAATCTTTTTCTATAAAAACCTCTTACGCACGATGTTTTCATATTTCGTGCAAAAAGCAGTGGTATAATAGGAGGAAAAAAAAAGATTATAAATCATGTTAAACGAAGTAGTAGGTAGGTATCACAAATGGATCTTTATGGAAATTCTTGTCGGTAAATCTATTTCTAACGTAAAATCCTACACAGATGCACGAGCTTTGTTTGAAAAGGTTAGATATTTTATTCCTTTCGATAAGTTATCGTGGTGCTCTTCCGCACGCCTAATTGTAGCGAGCTTAATAAAAATATTTTCGGGTGTACTTTCGAATGTTTACTAATTCTCGTTTTTGATTAATTACAATTGTATATGAGTCAAATTTTCTGAAGTGGGCCACTAAAAATCAACTAGTTGATTTTTATATCACCTTTTGTACATTGTTGAAGGTTTATATGTCAAAATTAAGCCTCCAATATTTTTGGGTAATTTTTATTTTTTTGAAAATTATAAACAAATTAGTTTTAAGGCGCATTTTGTATACACTCCCGAGTCGAAGTTTAGCGCCGACATTGAGCCTCCTAAAGTCGGACTCATTCCGGACTCGGAGAATCAAAGTAGAGTTTATTCTTATGTTAAATTAGATCCGACTTTGGTCTCCAAAGTGGTACAAATTTCCATTTGTACCACTTTGGGGTTCAATGTCGGATCTGATGGAAATGTAAATTAGGGCCGATTTTAGACCTCTGTACCCTATTTTATAATAATAATAATATGGATTTAATTCGCATTTAAAATGTTTAGAATACTTTTATTTAAAATACGTAGCTAAAGTTTAAAATAACAATTACATTAAAAAAAAGAAGAATAATAATCATAAATATTATTATTAGTATTTATAATAATTAAACTAATATTGTATGTATTTATATATATTTATTTTGTATTATAATATACAAATACATTGATAGTACAGAATTACCTAGTAACTTTGATAAAACAATATTCAAAATTATAAAATACCTGGATTACTCTGAGATTTTGTAGGATGGGTTTTCCTTTCTGAGTTAGTAACTTTTTAGTAAGCTGTTGCTGTTTCTTCGGAATTAAAGACAAATCGGTAAAGATTAATAATAAGAGCGCACTTTTTAGGTTAGGTTGCCCGACCATAAGATTTAATTGACTGGTGGACAGTCATCAATGTAAAAGAACACATGTAAATAGGGAGTGTTGCCACGTCTTTTTCATATAGTCGAACCCATTTAATGCCATTCTCATAAATTTAATAGACAAGATTTTAAAAACATTTTAGTTATTAGTATTAACAGTTCTTTATTTAAATATACATATAATTAATTTGGATATTAATTAATAAACGTAATAGTGTAATAACCAATGTCAACGCTTAAAACCATAACTTACATAAAAAGTATTTAGTTTACGCGTACTTTATGTGTATAAATGATATGAAAAAATATAAACGTATTCAATTGTAATATAACAGCTAACTTGTGATCAACAAACAAATTACAATATCGAAAACAACTGGCAACGCTGCTCAGCTGATTTCGGTATTTGCGGACAGAGGTTCAAAATCACATCTCTTGGGGAATAGTAGGAGCTAGGGGCCTACTGTCGGACCTAGTCGGGTTACACTGCTATAAATCGGGTCTTTTTCGGACTAGGGGAATCTATGTAGGCTCTAAACATCGACTCGGGGATCGATGTAGGCTCTAAATTTCTAATGTATATGTTAGAAAGGGAGTGCATCAAAATTTGAAAATGACTTGGGTGAGATATGTTACAAAAGAGGTTGGGAAATAAGAGTGAAAATTCGGAAAAAGTTAAAATATTTTTTTTCACGTACGATGAAGTCTCCCATCTAGTCTAGCTTAAAAGTACTAAATTAGAAATGTGGTTTTTGGTAAAAATAGCCAACTGTAATTTTTAATTAAAAGAAAAGGGAAAAGTGGTACATTTAGTTCAGTCTGATTTTATTAATATTATTTGTAAGAGAGAAGAATAAGATAGGCAAATTCAATTATTAAGGATTATGTGCACTTTCAAGCGAAAACTTTTTCCGAATAGAAAATCTGGATTTGAAGGATTTGTTATTAATATAGTCGAATGCAATTAACACGAAGATGTGCGCATTCGAGCGAAAAGTGGCACATTTCCGAGCGAGGGAGGCAAATGAAGCGCGACGCGGAGCGGCGCGCTTCATTTTCCCGAGGTCGGAATGTGCCACTTTGAGCTCGAATGTGCACACTCCGTTTTCGCCATGATTAACAATGATCAATTTACTTCTAATTCTATCTAAACATTTTATGATTCTATTTGGTATTTTTTACTGTTGATTTTATAATTAATACTTATTTGTTTCGGTTTTTTTTGTAAATAAATACCTAACAAGGTAAAATTGTTTTTTTTTCAGTTAACCCGATTTTCGATTATCCGGATAAGCGACAACATTAATTTGTCCGGATAATCGAGTTTGCACTGTAATAAACATTCGGTCATATACCTTTGCTGAAAAAATTGGCGACCAAATCGCGATCCCGATTAACGCACACGAATCCTTTATTGTTTATTACAATTTACGTTTTAACTATTGCAAAAATGAATATAATTGTTCCCATAACAACCAAATTACAATTTGAGATAAGCCGAGTTTAATCAAGAGAGAAAACACTTTCACATTTTAATTCTAAAAATTTTATTTTGAAATAAATTGAACCTTTGATCTCAACTGCTGAAAATCGCGTCATTTTCTCAGTTTTTACAAAAATCCATTATAGCTAAATCTTTTTTTCTATAAAAACCTCTTACGCACGATGTTTTCATATTTCGTGCAAAAAGCAGTGGTATAATAGGAGGAAAAAAAAAGATTATAAATCATGTTAAACGAAGTAGTAGGTAGGTATCACAAATGGATCTTTATGGAAATTCTTGTCGGTAAATCTATTTCTAACGTAAAATCCTACACAGATGCACGAGCTAGAAACTTGGAGAATGAAAATAATTTTCTTTTGCACACTTTTTGCACACTTGATGCAGTACAGAGACATCCGAGAACGTCAAGCTGTCTGTATCTTTTGGCTTTTTGACGTCAGAAGTAAGTGCTCATGCACACCTTAAGCCCAAGAAAATACACCGAGTGTCGATAGAAACGGTTCTTGAATAAATCAGAAATCCTGTTTACATAAAATTTTGGTGTTATGATGTGTTGTGGGGCTTTTTCTATGTAAGCTTTAAAAATAGACTTAATTCAATTCTATTTCGAATCGACCTACGATTTTCCACTTTTTTTACGATTTAGAAAATAATAAGAAGTGCTACACAATATGCTAATAGAAAAATTTGGTTTCGCATTTGGAAATGGTAATAAATCTAAAAGAGCGTTGATACATTTTTCGATTTCGAAGTGATAATTAAAAGCGTGTTTTTTGGAATATGATTTGGTTCGCACAAAAAGCTCGAAGATGACTCAATGTTTTGAATTAAATTTGCCCGAAATTTCTCAGGTAATATTTTTGTTTAAAGCTAAAGCAGCGATTCTCAACCTATTTTTTTATTGCGGCACACTTTTAGCGATTTCAAAATTTGGCGGCAGACAAAGAAAAAGATGTTTAAAAATTATTTACTTACCTATAACACACTGCGTAAAATAGTTATTTAATAATATTAATATAATTATACAGTGGAAACTCGGTTATCCGGACTAATTATTGTTGCAGCTCATTCGGATAATCGAAAATTCGGTTAATTGAATGTATAGAAGAAAAAAAAACGAATTTTAGCTATATATTATGTGACCATACTTCCTGTTTTGAATGGGATTGTTCCGTTTTCAGATCATTTGTCCCGTTGTCCCCAAACAATCATTCGGGATGCCAAAAAGGCCCGTTTTCAAAAAATTGTCAATTGCGATACCGAATATTAAGAAATCCTAACAAGAATTTCTATCTTGCTTCCTTATTTAAATACAAATTAATTTCACAGCGATTTCTTAATGAAGAAAGTAAAAAATTATGAAAAATAGGCGAGGCCCAAAGGAGACATTTTGAGAGCGCAACTACGGTTTTAGAATTACTTGAATTTTTTTAAAGTAAATTGATCATTGTTAATTGTGGCGAAAAGCGGAGTGTGCGCATTCGAGCGAAAAGTGGCACATTTCCGAGCGAGGGAAGCAAATGAAGCGCGACGCGGCGCGCGCTTCATTTGCTTCCTCGCTCGGAAATGTGCCACTTTCGCTCGAATGCACATCGTCGTATTTATTGAATTTGTCTACTTTATCCTACGCTCTTTCAAATCAAAAATTTAAATTTAGTTTAGTAAAAATCGATTTTATGATTGAAATGTTTTTTACCATAGCAAATGAGTGGAAGGGAGCGAAAAGATATGGCAATCGCTTCAATGCGAGTGAGAGGGAATAATTAAAATTATTCAATTAATTTTTTGTTGAATTTATTGGCTTAAATTATTGTGAATCATGCTTAAAACCGAGTGTGCACATTCGAGCTCAAAGTGGCACATTCCGATCTCGGGAAAATGAAGCGCGCCGCTCCGCGTCGCGCTTCATTTGCTTCCCTCGCTCGGAAATGTGCCACTTTTCGCTCGAATGCGCACATCCTCGTATTTATTGGATTTGTCTACTTTATCCTACGCTCTTTCAAATCAAAAATTTAAATTTAGTTTAGTAAAAATCGATTTTATGATTGAAATGTTTTTTACCATAGCAAATGAGTGGAAGGGAGCGAAAAGATATGGCAATCGCTTCAATGCGAGTGAGAGGGAATAATTAAAATTATTCAATTAATTTTTTGTTGAATTTATTGGCTTAAATTATTGTGAATCATGCTTAAAACCGAGTGTGCACATTCGAGCTCAAAGTGGCACATTCCGATCTCGGGAAAATGAAGCGCGCCGCTCCGCGTCGCGCTTCATTTGCTTCCCTCGCTCGGAAATGTGCCACTTTTCGCTCGAATGCGCACATCCTCGTATTTATTGGATTTGTCTACTTTATCCTACGCTCTTTCAAATCAAAAATTTAAATTTAGTTTAGTAAAAATCGATTTTATGATTGAAATGTTTTTTACCATAGCAAATGAGTGGAAGGGAGCGAAAAGATATGGCAATCGCTTCAATGCGAGTGCGAGGGAATAATTAAAATTATTCTATTAATTTTTTGTTCAATTTATTGGCTTAAATTATTGTGAATCATGTTTAAAACCGAGTGTGCACATTCGAGCTCAAAGTGGCACATTCCGATCTCGGGAAAATGAAGCGCGCCGCTCCGCGTCGCGCTTCATTTGCCTCCCTCGCTCGGAAATGTGCCACTTTTCGCTCGAATGCGCACATCTTCGTGTTAATTGGATTCAACTATATTAATAACAAATCCTTCAAATCAGATTTTCTATTCGGAAAAAGTTTTCGCTTGAAAGTGCACATACTCCTTAACCGGTCAAAATGACCGGATGACTTGTGCTTGCAAAGTATTAAATATAATTCAATAAATTTATTGTTTAAAAAAAATGGAATCGTTTACAAAAAATAACGTTTATTCTTACATTTATTGCGAACACAGGTAGGGGAACCTGTTGAACCCCGGCCAGTTTTTTAGTTATATATTTTTTATTGTAATTTGACGTACCGTACACAAACCGTATTAGCATATATTGAAAGGTCTATTATTTGAGTAGCCACCACAAAAATATCAGCAATGTCTATTTCATACTTACATGTGTTTAAGACGTTTAAAAAAAATGGTTAATGAGGCCAAGGTACAACACACCCTATGTACTTCGGCCAGTACGACGATGGACCTAGGACACATTGAAAATTTGGGGGTTAGGAAAAATTAAAAAATAAATTAAATTATACAAAAATAAAAGTAACAAGTTCAATTATTGATTTTTATTATTAGGAATAATATTTTTATTTTTTATCATTCAAAAATTTGACTCATACAATTTTAATTAATCAAAAATGCGAATTAGTAAACATTCGAAAGTACACCTGCAAATATTTTTATCAAGCTCGCTACAAATAGGCGTGCGGAAGAGCAACATGATAACTTATCAAAAGGAATAAAATATCTAACCTTTTTCAAACAACAAATATGGTAGATCTAATTTATTCGACTTTTAATTTTTTGAATTGAAGAATAAAATAATAATATAGGCAAATCCGATAAATACGCGGATGTGCGCATTCGAGCTAAAGTGGCACATTTCCGAGCGAGGGAGGCAAATGAAGCGCGACGCGAAGCGGCGCGCTTCATTTTCCCGAGATCGGAATGTGCCACTTTGAGCTCGAATGTGCACACTCGGTTTTAAGCGTAATTCACAATAGTTACTTTATTTTTAAAACCAATTAAAGTTTCTTTCAACGCGGCACAGTGGTTGAGAATCACTGATCTAAAAGGTTTGTTTGGTATTAATTTTTCTTGGAATTCGAAGAAGATTCGACTTCGTCATTAGGCGAAATGATTAATTGTATAATTTTTATCCGCAAGAGATATTCTTATATTGCGAACGCAAACTTTTTCAAAACATGTAAGTAATAAATATTTGCTACTTTTTTTCGCGAGCGCTGGAGATAAACAAGAAATTATTTATAATGAATTCGATAAATTACAAATAATGCTCGTCCTGATGCATTTATTTTTCTCTTTTGAACGTTTTCGATTTAAAAAAATGCAACGAATAAAACTATTACATGGTGAAGTTCTTCGAAGTTTAAAATTTTTGATACGCTTTGGTTAATTCAAAATACATATTTGAAATTAATTTTCCTTCTTTTTGATTTGTGTGTTTTTTATTAGAAGCCTTCAGGCGTATTTTATAAATGCAATAACTGTAATGATACCGCCATTGAAAATGATTTACTCTTTAAGAGAATGAGCGTTTTAACTCGTAAATATCTTGTGCATTTCTTAACGTGTAACAAATTCATTCAATGTTTGCATTATAAATAATTTTGAAGTCATAGCAAGACCATCAGAGACATTTTACTGCTAGACCTTTGGGCAGATTTTGGAAATTTTCCAAATTTCGCATAGCTTTAATGGATAGCCAATATTTACATACGAAAGCCAAAAAGAAAAAAGAAATACAAGTATCTATGAATAGGTATGCAATTATAAACGTTTCAGGGTGACTTGGGTTTTGGCTCAAACGTAGGCCATTATTTAGTTTTTAAATGTTTTAAAAACATTGCCAGCGTTTACTTAAATAGTTTTACAAATGCTAACAACCTGTTCGGTTCTATGAATGATTTCCAATGAGTTTTTTACTGCTTGTCATTGTTTAGCATTAAAAAGTTACTAATAGAAGGGCATCGTTAATGAAGACTAATTGCTATATGTTTTTTGCTACTATTGTAAATGCTCATTGACGCTACCGGTGCCAGATTATTTTAAATCTTAGGTAAAGTTTATAAGTACGTCTTTTATTGCATAACTTGGATAGTTTTTTTTCATAAATTAAAATCTCCGAAAGATCCTCATTGATATAGGGGAAATACATACAAAATGACATATAGTTTAACTTTTTGCTCTGAATTTAAAATCCAAAATCCAAAATTTAATATTTAAATTTAAAAGTCAATATTTTCGGAATAACAAGGCCCTACTTTTTGAAAGGTCCTCTACCTGTTAATTCAAGTCCCGTCAAAATCGGTTCAGCCGTTCCCAAGATATACGTACGGACAATCAGACAGATAGAAAGACGGACAGACGGACAAAAATTTTAAAAACGCAATTTTGGACTTTGGTAGCGATCAAATAACTATATTAGGTTAAGAAAAAGTCTTTATATTAAAATCATAGACAGACTCTTCAATTTTATTTATATGTATAGATGTTTAGATTAGGATTTATTATGATTATCGAAATATTTTTATTCTTATAAATATTTCTTTATTCAATTTTATTAAATAATTTTAGATGAATGAATTAACTTTTGCATGTTTTGTACAAACTCAAAGAAAAAAAATATGAAAAAGAGAGATTAGTTTTATTTTATTTTGAAAAATTATCAAAGCAAATGATATAACAAAAATAAAAGAATTAAAAAAAATTCAATAATTGAAAATATATGAGTATATTTGAGTTATATTGGATTTAAGTTTTACTTATTTATTTATATTATTTTTATAAATGCAATTTTCAATATAAATACTTTGATAATTAAATAATTAAAACAAATACTTTAAATTATTATCCCTATTTTATTAATAAAAACTAATACCCATTGCAAATCTATTATTAATTAAACTTAATATTATTTACTTGTGCCATATGTTTTAATTATATAACCTTAAACCATACAATTTAATATAATATATTTAGATTTTCTGCCATTTTTCTAAACATATCGTTACCGTTATTTCAGACATTAAACGTAAATTATTCACAAGTACCACTAATAATTAATTGGTGAAAGTTTCTTTTTTAAATTTTAATTTTTTTTATAATAATCATGAAATTTCAATGTTCAACATAGTTCGTAATGATGGCATTTTTTTATCATTTTTAATAACAAAAAAAGTGAATTTTTTACATCAAATTGACGTGTTCTCCATGAGACAACATGTATTGTAAAGTTCGATTTATGTTTAAATAAGCTTCCTAAAAACTTTTTTCATAAAAAATTTCTAAACCAATTAAAATCTATGAAAATAAATGTATACAAGTTTTCATGTATTTTACGTCTAATGCCTCAATCTCCTTAAAATTAAAATGGTTTAAATTTATGTTCTTACTCAACTTACGGAACTTGAATCTCACAAACATGCATCCTTTTATGCTATGAGAATCAGATAAGAATTTATGACTTATTCCTCTACTGCCCTCTGTTGGTTTTGTATTCAATTAAGGGTATGACAGCTTTGTGAGTTTACATGACAACATTATAAGTACAGAACGTAATATCATGACAATTGTCATGATATTGACGTCTATTATATATTTTAAAATATATAATAGACGTCAATACATACATAACCTAATATAATAACAATAAACTAATGAATGAAATCAATGTTGTTTGGTTAGAATTGTTTTTTCCCTTAATTTTATTAATCTTAAAATAAATATGTAGAATTACTTTACTGCTTTCCTTGGTTTATATTTAGTACACTTATACAATCAACAATTAAAAAAAATATTACAAACTATTTTAACATAAATTGTAATTAACTTATATGTTAGGTTATCCCAAAAAATTACCACATAGATCCCACGAGGGCAAAACTGACAATACTTTATTTATTTCCACTTTAAAATTTACAAATTGGGTTTTTATTGGATGCTAACGGGGATTTCTTTGTTGGACATGCCCCATTGAAACCCAATGTGGGCCAGATAGATACTTAGGGCATTCCCAAACTAATTTCTAGTCGGGGTGCCGCTCCACGTCGCACTTCATTTGTTTCCCTCGCTCCGAACAAGCAATTTTCTAATTTATTTAAAAAAAAAATAACTTAAATTGTTATTTTTTAGGGTTGATTTAATTTAAACTAGAATAAAACATTTTGTGGATTTTGCACTAAAATAAAAAAAAATCAATAAAGCACTTTAGTAGTTTAATCCAAATTTATTCAGTTTTTCAAAAAAAAAACCCATCTTCATAAAAAAGTAAATTAGCCTTCAAACAAAGAAAATTAACAGCATTTTTCTGTTTCTCATTATTTCCTTAAAACTGTTTCCGTGTTAAGCAACTACAAATGTTGTAGTGAAATTGATTATTTTATGTTCTTTCGGAAATTCTGTTGAATGTTTTACAACTTTAATCTAAATCGTATTACCATACCGAAAGAGATTATAATAATTGCAGTCGCCGTTTTACACTTTAGTTTAAAAAGTCGCGCAAATAACTACATAATAAAACGCAGGCGACCTTAGAGATCTTGCATAACGCAAGAGTGCCACATTAAAGAAAGGTAGCTGCATTATTTATTTATTTACAAAGAAAATCATTGAGAACGTTAACCTAATTGTGGAGATCGTGAAAGGCGCTGCGCCAATTTCGATATGGTTCGAAAATCTCGTTTTCGTAAAAAATGAAAAAGAAAAAGAGATAACTTATATGACGTAAAAGCCCAGTGAGAAAATTCTAAGCGTTATCACACGTGACGACAACAAATTCATTGAAGCTTGACCTTAGTTAACCGAATTACAACTGGCAATTAAACTTTTACTTTTTCTTCGTTCGTTAATTTTTTTCTTAATTCGTAAAAGTACGTCTATTTATAGTTGCCTTTGTTCTATATCGGAATTTAATTATTTTACATAAATTTAGGAAGGTCGCGAGTTTTGCAATTTTTTTTATTATTTTTTAACGTACGAAATGCTCGTCCTTTAAGAGATAATTTATTTTTGTAAGCGTCTCGAGTTCAATAATTTAAGATAAATTTATTAAAGGAGAACATGCTGTAAAATTATCGAATATGTCTTTAATTGATAAAGAGCACGTGATGGCCAGTAGTACAGTTAATGAGAGTTGTTACGTGATTCCCGTTAGCTTTATTTATTAATGTAATTAGTTTTATTTTTTGAAGTTATACTTTTTTGGCGATTTGAGGATAAAATTTTTAGCAAGCAACGGAAGTTGCGCGCGCACAGCTGGCTAAAAGTCGACTTTTGAAGTTTTTTGAAGAAAGTAAATTAATTATTGTGAATCGTGCACATTCTTGTATTAATGATATTTCCTACATTAATATTTTACTCATTCAAATATAAAAAAAATATTTTACTTTAACTTTATAGGATTTTTAATTTGAATAACAAATACAGTGTGATTTTTTAAGTTTTTGGATATTTTGAATTTGGCGCCCCAGTTTTTAATTAATTTTGTGGATTGTGCTTAAAACCGAGTGCGCACATTCGAGCTCAAAGTGGCACATTCCGATCTCGGGAAAATGAAGCGCGCCGCTCCGCGTCGCGCTTCATTTGCCTCCCTCGCTCGGAAATGTGCCACTTTTCGCTCGAATGCGCACATCCTCGTATTTACTAGATTTATCTACTTTGTTCATCGCTCTATCAAAATCAAAAAATTATATTTAGTTGCGTTGATATTGATTTTGTTCCAAAAAATGTATTTTTACCATAGCAATGAGTGCGAGCGAGCGAAAAGATACAAAATCTCATAAGTACGAGTGAGAGGGAACGATTAAAATTATTGTACTAATTTTTCGTCTAATTTATTGGCCTGAATTATTGTGAATCACGCTTAAAACCGAGTGTGCACATTCGAGCTCAAAGTGGCACATTCCGATCTCGGGAAAATGAAGCGCGCCGCTCCGCGTCGCGCTTCATTTGCCTCCCTCGCTCGGAAATGTGCCACTTTTCGCTCGAATGCGCACATCCTCGTATTTACTAGATTTATCTACTTTGTTCATCGCTCTATCAAAATCAAAAAATTATATTTAGTTGCGTTGATATTGATTTTGTTCCAAAAAATGTATTTTTACCATAGCAATGAGTGCGAGCGAGCGAAAAGATACAAAATCTCATAAGTACGAGTGAGAGGGAACGATTAAAATTATTCTACTGATTTTTCGTCTAATTTATTGGCCTGAATTATTGTGAATCACGCTTAAAACCGAGTGTGCACATTCGAGCTCAAAGTGGCACATTCCGATCTCGGGAAAATGAAGCGCGCCGCTCCGCGTCGCGCTTCATTTGCCTCCCTCGCTCGGAAATGTGCCACTTTTCGCTCGAATGCGCACATCCTCGTATGTACTAGATTTATCTACTTTGTTCATCGCTCTTTCAAAATCAAAAAATTATATTTAGTTTCGTTGATATTGATTTTGTTCCAAAAAATGTATTTTTACCATAGCAATGAGTGCGAGCGAGCGAAAAGATACAAAATCTCATAAGTACGAGTGAGAGGGAACGATTAAAATTATTCTACTGATTTTTCGTCTAATTTATTGGCCTGAATTATTGTGAATCACGCTTAAAATCGAGTGTGCACATTCGAGCTCAAAGTGGCACATTCCGATCTCGGGAAAATGAAGCGCGCCGCTCCGCGTCGCGCTTCATTTGCTTCCCTCGCTCGGAAATGTGCCACTTATCGCTCGAATGTGCACATCCTTGTATTCATTGAATTGTTTGCATTAATTTTTGCTTTCTTTTCGATTTACACGGTTTCCAATGATTTTAATTAAACGAAATATCGTGTAAATCTGGGATTAGGCCAAGACTTGAATTTGTAACGGAATCGCAGTAACATATAATTTGGAAGCCGGTAATTTAGCTATGCGCAAGCGCAAGATGCGCAACATAACACGTGGTTATATTGAATTTAGTTACGCCAAAGAGGTATAACTTTCAACGCGCGTACATAACTACACGCACCGGTTTTTTTAAAATGTGCAGTTTTATGGAAAATTTTGACCAATAAAATTTGATTTTATGTTCTAAGTAAGTTACAGCGCTTATTATAATTTTTTATAACATTATTAAATTATTGTAAAAATCCCTGAAATGTCTTCATCGGAATATTATTAGTTTTACAAGGATATTCAGAGTCAAAGGTTATAACAATTAGAAATTTGGTTCTGTAATATTTACATAAATTTAAAAAAAAATCAAAGTGATTAGTCGTGGGTAATGGTGGAATGAATGAAATTTGGCTTTAAGTTTTAGAGAAAACGCTAATTTGAAAGTTCTAATAATTAGAAGCAGAAAATTCTTGATAATCTATCAACAATATGTTTTTTGCTAAATATCGAAATATCTACCTATCTGAATGTTTAGTTCATTCATATATTCTAACTTCGTAGCATTAGTAATCTATTTAGAAACCAAAAAAATATTTCAATTTTTGATTAATTTCTGTTACTTGCGTTATTTTTACTTTTAACAATTGAATTTTATATTTACAATACAAAACGTACATCTACGAAGTTTCTTCAGAAAATAACGAAATTTGAGTTTTTTAAACTTTATTATTAATTTTACAAATTATTCGTCCTTTTCTGCTTTAAACTACTCCCTTTCCCCATTGACACACTTTTCCTAGCGGTATTTCCGTTTCGCGAAGCAGTCCTGCATAGCTTTATTTGAGGCGACTTTTGAGATCTGGTGAATTTGCTTTAATGTTATCGATACTCAGAAAATGACGTCCTTCCAGCCCTAATTTTAATTTCGAAAACAAAAAAAATTGCAAGGATGTTGCGGGATGACAGTCATCAGATTTTTGACATAAAACTGACGAATTGACAAAGCCGAGTATCAGGCCCATTGTCGTCGTGCAAGAACCATAAGTTGTCTCTCCAAAATGCTGTTTTTTTTGTCAAAAGTTGAAACGTTTCCGAAGAAGTTTTCTCCAGTTTCACGCAGATTTGCACGTTGCAACGTTGCTCCAGAAAATCGCACATTTCAAAAATCGACACTAACATTTAAACACGTTGCACTCAATTAAAAATATCACGAAATTTAAACGAGATATCAACAATCTAAAAATATGTCGTTACAAAGGGGGTTATGTGTAAGAAAGTGCTGCCAACTGCATATCACTAAATTTTTCGTTCGCTCGTAATTCAAAATATTCGGTTATTTTTTGAACAGACACTATCTTCATCTAAAAACTACTTTTTTTCTATATTGTATACTGTATAACTATACTGTAACAATTTAGTCGTTGTTGTATTACAGTTCGCTACAACACCATCGATATTTTAATTAACATTACTTGTACAATGCGAGCTCAAAGTGTGCCACTTTGAGCTCGAATAGAAAATGAAGTGCGCCGCAATGCGTCATTTAGTATACAAAAAACCAATAAATGTCAGGTTCATATGTATGTGCACATTGAAACGAAAGGTATCACATTTCTCAGCGAGGGCAAAGAACGAAGCACGCCACTGCTACGTCGAGCTTAATTTTCCTGAGATCGGTAACACTTTTGGCTCGAATTACATACGCGGTTTTTCAACACGATCTACAATAATCTCTTTACTTTTTGCAATACCCCTATTCTCCGAATTTTACAGCAGTTCGGTTCAGGGGAATCTTTTTTTTTGTATGAATAACTGTGTAAATCGAAAACAAAGCAAAATATTAATATTAATTAGTCACTTATTTTCAGAAATTAACTTTTTTATGTCATATTGTTATCATTTTTTTTGGTCCATCTGTCAATCTAGAGCCAATACATACGTATCTATGATATAAGTGTATATGTAATTCATTAAAATATGTAGATATGTATATGTATTACCTATTTTTAGGTTACGGTCAAATAAATTACTGAATTATGCATATTTGACTTTTTTCTTTCGGTTTATACAGTTTTCTGAGGAACATGCCTTCACTGTATATCGGGGGCTATTTTAAATCTATTTTAGATGAATTTTATAGTAAAATTTCTGCTTTAAACTGTTTTTATTCCTGAAAATATATTACAATTTGAAATTTTGAAAAACGTGTCAAAAAAGTAGTGTGTAAATGGAGGAATAGGCGAAATTAATTAAAAATTACAGAATCGTGTTTCTACCATGAACCAAATCTTTTAAACTCGACAATTCATATGTACCCACTTAAAAAAATTCTCAAGAGACTCCGTCGGACATGAAGAAATCTGTTTTTTCAAAAAAAAAATATATAATAATAAAGAAGACAAGTTTTTAACCGGTATTTTAATTTCTAAGGAATTAATAATTGAAATTTTTGTAAAAATTGTCACTATTAACACTTTTTTTTTAAACCGCTTACAGTTCTAAGCTTTTAAAATTAAATAAATTTTAAACATTCTTCACTTCATATTTTTGTGCCACTTTTTGCCTCTCTCCAGGATGTATAATAATTACAAAATTATTAAAAAAATAATTAATTTAATTAAAGACGTCTAATTTCTCTCTTTGGTTTGCCTTGGGGCAATTTCATGTAAACATCTCGAGGATACGCAAATCCGAGACAAAATAAAAATTAAATCGGACTTTTCTTTGATAACGACACATTTTCCAATAACCTACTTATAAATATCAAAGAAATGTTTTTGAGAAATTTAGTCGAACGAACAACAAAAATTTAATCAAAGTTTGAATTCAGATTAATTTAATCTCTACTGCCCACGATTATTTTTTTTGAGGCTGCTGTATTTTTTTATCAACTTCGATATTAAATGTAACCTTTCATCGCTTAATGAAAAGTGTGCATCGTGGAAATTCCAAGTTACGAAGTTTCACCTCACCTTTTAAATGTCGAACGAGATGTTCGTAAAACTTACTATAAAACTTGATCCTCGCTTACGAATTGTAAAATTTATTAATGAATATTCATAAATAAATTTTTAAACGGTTAAACTTGTAATAATAAACATTGAAAAAAGTTGCATGTATATTTATTTTATAAATAGATATTTATCAAGACGTCAGATTTTCAACTTTATCAACGATAAAAGTAGATGACGTCCTTCTAATCGGTAACCGTTTACGCATCCAAAATTTCTGACACGATCTGGAGGAAATCGTGACCGCATAATATTATTTAAACGACTTTAAAATATGTACAGAGTAGGAAGTTTCCTATTTTTTTTAGCAACATTTGAAGGCTCTTTCACATACGCTGGTACTAAACATAAAGATAAACTTCCTAAAATGCAAGCTTCAAAGTTTCGTTTTTTAAAAATTAATTGAAGGTTCGCATTTTTTTGTTTCACTAATTTGTATGACTAATAGTTTTGCGCAAAACTAAATACAACTAATTAAGTCGTTAAAAAAATCCAGATAAACCCGTCTCGAAATTTTATTAGTTTTTTTATGTTTTAAATATTTTACTGCAATTATTGTGCAACAAAGTTGCAGTAAAAATGAAAATTTAATATTTTGTTCAAAATTTATTAAATTTTATTTGCTTTGCCGCACCACAGCTGCACGATATGTCATTTGTTTCGTAGCACAGTCGTACAACAGCTTTACTCTATTTTATATTATAAATATATAGGGTATCCCACAAATTTTTTTTTTAATGCAATCGAAAATTTTGGTAAAGCATCTCAAACCCCTACAACACATAATATTTCAGGAATATTGCAGAAATATTATTTTAAAGTAGTGAAATAAGGTAAAATATTAAAAAAATATATTGCTGCCATTTTGTCGGAATATTACGCGTAGAAAAATAAAGACAAAATTTTGCCGAAACGGTTCTTTGTGGTAACCACATCACTGTATTAATTAGACCTTTGATTTGGCATCTGATTATTTCGTCGATGGCTGGCTGGTGTGGGAAGTGGGGGGCAAGGTGAAGGAGTGCGGTAGATAGGGGAAGGAAAGGTAGCGCAGTTCTGGCGGTGTGCTATTGACCACGTCAGCGAAGAATCTGAAAGAAAAAAATTTTTTTTTGGAGATTGGAACCCCAAACTCTTGATTCGCGAGATACCGCATCCTTAACCACTGGGCTACCGACGCCTTCTAACATATTTACTAAAAATGTCATATGAAAATAACTTTTTAAAATGTCACAAAATGTATTCTAGTTAAACTAAATATATTATTATTATATTATATAAGTGGCACATTCAATTTCGGGAATTTGCTTTCCTCGCTTGGAAATGTGCCACTTTTTGCTCCAATGTGCACATACTCGTATTTACTAGATTTATCTAGTTTGTTCACCGCTCTTTCAAAATCAAAGAATTATATTTAGTTTGGTAAATGTTGATTTTGATCCAAAAAATGTATTTTTACCATAGCAATGAGTGCGAGCGAGCGAAAAGATACAACAATCTCATAAGTACGAGTGAGAGGGAACGATTAAAATTATTCTACTGAATTTTGGTCTAATTTATTGGCCTGAATTATTGTGAATCACGCTTAAAACCGAGTGTGCACATTCGAGCTCAAAGTGGCACATTCCGATCTCGGGAAAATGAAGCGCGCCGCTCCGCGTCGCGCTTCATTTGCCTCCCTCGCTCGGAAATGTGCCACTTTTCGCTCGAATGCGCACAGCCTCGTATTTACGAGATTTATCTACTTCGTTCATCGCTCTTTCCAAATCAAAAAAATATATTTAGTTTGGTAAATATTGATTTTGTTCCAAAAAATGTGTTTTTACTATAGCAATGAGTGCGAGCGAGCGAAAAGATACAACAATCTCATAAGTACCAGTGAGAGGGAACGATTAAACTTATTCTACTGATTTTTCGTCTAATTTATCGACCTGAATTATTGTGAATCACGCTTAAAACCGAGTGTGCACATTCGAGCTTAAAGTGGCACATTCCGATCTCGGGAAAATGAAGCGCGCCGCTCCGCGTCGCGCTTCATTTGCCTCCCTCGCTCGGAAATGTGCCACTTTTCGCTCGAATGCGCACATCCTCGTATTTACTAGATTTATCTACTTGGTTCATCGCTCTTTCCAAATTAAAAAAATATATTTAGTTTGGTAAATATTGATTTTGTTCCAAAAAATGTATTTTTACCATAGCAATGAGTGCGAGCGAGCGAAAAGATACAATAATCTCATAAGTACGAGTGACAGGGAACGATGTTATCTAATATTTTGTTTATTTTATTGTGAATCGTGCTTAAAACCTAGTGTGCACATTCGAGCTCAAAGTGGCACATTCCGATCTCGGGAAAATGAAGCGCGCCGCTCCGCGTCGCGCTTCATTTGCTTCCCTCGCTCGGAAATGTGCCACTTTTCGCTCGAATGCGCACATCCTCGTATTTACTAGATTTATCTACTTGGTTCATCGCTCTTTCCAAATTAAAAAAATATATTTAGTTTGGTAAATATTGATTTTGTTCCAAAAAATGTATTTTTACCATCAGAATGAGTGCGAGCGAGCGAAAATATACAACAATCTCATAAGTACGAGTGAGAGGGAACGATGTTATCTAATATTTTGTTTATTTTATTGTGAATCGTGCTTAAAACCGAGTGTGCACATTCGAGCTCAAAGTGGCACATTCCGATCTCAGGAAAATGAAGCGCGCCGCTCCGCGTCGCGCTTCATTTGCCTCCCTCGCTCGGAAATGTGCCACTTTTCGCTCGAATGCGCACATCCTCGTATTTACTAGATTTATCTACTTTGTTCATCGCTCTTTCAAAATCAAAAAAATATATTTAGTTTGGTAAATATTGATTTTGTTCCAAAAAATGTATTTTTACCATAGCAATGAGTGCGAGCGAGCGAAAAGATACAACAATCTCATAAGTACGAGTGAGAGGGAACGATGTTATCTAATATTTTGTTTATTTTATTGTGAATCGTGCTTAAAACCGAGTGTGCACATTCGAGCTCAAAGTGGCACATTCCGATCTCGGAAAATGAAGCGCGCCGCTCCGCGTCGCGCTTCATTTGCTCCCTCGCTCGGAAATGTGCCACTATTCGCTCGAATGCGCACATCCTCGTATTTACTAGATTTATCTTCTTGGTTCATCGCTCTTTCCAAATCAAAAAAATATATTTAGTTTGGTAAATATTGATTTTGTTACAAAAAATGTATTTTTACCATAGCAATGAGTGCGAGCGAGCGAAAAGATACAACAATCTCATAAGTACGAGTGAGAGGGAACGATGTTATCTAATATTTTGTTTATTTTATTGTGAATCGTGCTTAAAACCGAGTGTGCACATTCGAGCTCAAAGTGGCACATTCCGATCTCGGGAAAATGAAGCGCGCCGCTCCGCGTCGCGCTTCATTTGCTTCCCTCGCTCGGAAATGTGCCACTTTTCGCTCGAATGCGCACATCCTCGTATTTACTAGATTTATCTACTTTGTTCATCGCTCTTTCAAAATCAAAAAATTATATTTAGTTTGGTAAATATTGATTTTGTTCCAAAAAATGTATTTTTACCATAGCAATGAGTGCGAGCGAGCGAAAAGATACAACAATCTCATAAGTACGAGTGAGAGGAACGATGTTATTCTAATATTTTGTCTAATTTATATGATTATTGTGAATCAGCTTAAAACCGAGTGTGCACATTCGAGCTCAAAGTGGCACATTCCGATCTCAGGAAAATGAAGCGCGCCGCTCCGCGTCGCGCTTCATTTGCCTCCCTCGCTCGGAAATGTGCCACTATTCGCTCGAATGCGCACATCCTCGTATTTACTAGATTTATCTACTTGGTTCATCGCTCTTTCCAAATCAAAAAATATATTTAGTTTGGTAAATATTGATTTTGTTCCAAAAATGTATTTTACCATAGCATGAGTGCGAGCGAGCGAAAAGATACAACAATCTCATAAGTACGAGTGAGAGGAACGATGTTATCTAATATTTTGTTTATTTTATTGTGAATCGTGCTTAAAACCGAGTGTGCACATTCGAGCTCAAAGTGGCACATTCCGATCTCGGAAAATGAAGCGCGCCGCTCCGCGTCGCGCTTCATTTGCTCCTCGCTCGTAAATGTGCCACTTTTCGCTCGAATGCGCACATCCTCGTATTTACTAGATTTATCTACTTTGTTCATCGCTCTTTCAAAATCAAAAAATTATATTTAGTTTGGTAAATATTGATTTTGTTCCAAAAAATGTATTTTACCATAGCAATGAGTGCGAGCGAGCGAAAAGATACAACAATCTCATAAGTACGAGTGAGAGGGAACGAGTAAAATTATTTTACTGATTTTTCGTCTAATTTATCGACCTGAATTATTGTGAATCACGCTTAAAACCGAGTGTGCACATTCGAGCTCAAAGTGGCACATTCCGATCTCGGGAAAATGAAGCGCGCCGCTCCGCGTCGCGCTTCATTTGCCTCCCTCGCTCGGAAATGTGCCACTTTTCGCTCGAATGCGCACATCCTCGTATTTACTAGATTTATCTACTTTGTTCATCGCTCTTTCAAAATCAAAAAATTATATTTAGTTTGGTAAATATTGATTTTGTTCCAAAAAATGTATTTTTACCATAGCAATGTACCTATTTGTCTATATTAATCATCGCTCTTTCAAATTCAGATTTTTTATTCGGAAAAAGTTGTGGCGTTTATTTTTCTAAAAAACTACAGTAAAACTTCTCTAACGCGACCAGCGCCGGCTGTTCATCAAATTGTAGTATCCTTATATAATTTATATATAGAAATAATATAGATAAATAATAAATTATATAGTTAAATCTTTTGTGGCGATCATCTTTAAAATTAGGCACTGTACCTACTTCATAACAGATATATAATCTAATTTAATTCTTTTTATAAGTTTTTCTTTAAGGCGAGCACTCCCCAACCGGTCCGCAACCTTTAAATGCGCGAACGTGTGCTTTTCAAGATTAATTAATTATTAAATAAACCAATAATGCAGGTTAATTACATCAGAAGAAAGAATAAATTGTTTAACTTGAATAATAATAAAAAAAAATGTAGCACGAGATGCATAAAATAACTAAAACAAAACAGTTTATTTATTATTTCAATTAATATTAATCTTATCACATAAATAATATATTTATCATTAATCACGCGAAGCTAAAATTTTTGCTGCGTTGTTAATTATACAATAAATAATAAGTACAATAATGTGGCAATTAAACAAATCCATTGTTGACCCGACGAGCGCATTAATAACTTTCACGAATTCCAACTGCCCGCTTTTAGAAAAACTGGAAACTTTGTTTACATTAAGTGCCTAACGAGCACTCGATAATTACGTGAAAATTTTAATTCGATGAACCGTGACTGGCCGTATTGTTCTTCTAATACAAATTAGTTAATTTCGTCCTCTCTTTATGTTCAATTGCGAATCAATTATGAGAAATATTACGCAACTTAAAATTTTGATCGGATTGATTTCAATGGCGTGAAAGCTTAAACGTGCTCAAATTAAATGCGACCTATTTACATTTATTCGTCAACTGCATACATGAATAGCGTTTTATTTGTGTCCGTAATAAGTCCCCCGTTTTCTTTTCCGCATTGTAAATACGTGCCAGAGCAAAGGAGAACATTCAACACTTTTTATTATGGAACCAGACAGGATTATTTTGTAGTCGTCCTTTATCAATATTTAAATCTGATGCATGCACGGGGTTTTTTCTAGCTCTTTTCCATTTACTTCGTACATGTGCGAGCAGAACGTTGCAAAAGAGGAACCTTCATTTTAATGTTTATTGCCGTTACGGCAATTATTAATAAATTAGTAATAATAAGTGAATTAGTTCAAATAGAACGTAATTTTCGTAATTGGAGGTGCACTCGTAATTGAAATTCCATTTGAAATTACTTCCATTTATAACACAATTGTATAATTATTTAAACGTCGAGATAAGTGCGAACTAAATTAACAAGAAGAAAGTCTAAAAATTTTACATAAGAAGCGCAATTGTAAATAAAATAAAGACGTTTTAATTTCCGTTTACAAAGATTTTTTATTTCGTTTTTTTTTTCATAAAAAATCCATACAAGTGTGAAGGTGCAAATTGAATTTTGACGTCAATAGACGTAGTTTTATTTTCGGATATGTTTTCGCTTTTATTGCACGTTCTTTTGTAGCAAATTTCGATTGAAATGTTCAGATATTGGGAATTAAACTTGCACAAATACGATAGATTTGCTATTTTTAGAATCGCATTTTCTTCGAGCGCAGAATTTAAATATAAGAGGAGAATATGATCGGAGAAAATGTGAGGAGGGTGAGTCGTCAAACCTGAAATATGAAAAATATTTTGTACACATTTATTTCGATAGATTAAATCACTATAACGTAATTCACAAAGCTCGAACACTTTTACTTAGTACAGATAATAGCTGTAAAAGCCAGGCAATAAATTAATTAGACTAAAAATTAGTAGAATAATTTTAATCGTTCCCTCTCACTTGTACTTATGCGATTGTTGTATCTTTTCGCTCGCTCGCACTCATTGCTATGGTAAAAATACATTGTTTAGGACAAAATCAATATTTACCGAACTAAATATAATTTTTTGATTTTGAAAGAACGATTAACAAAGTGGATAAATCTAGTAAATACGAGGATGTGCGCATTCGAGCGAAAAGTGGCACATTTCCGAGCGAGGGAGGCAAATGAAGCGCGACGCGGAGCGGCGCGCTTCATTTTCCCGAGATCGGAATGTGCCACTTTGAGCTCGAATGTGCACACTCAGTTTTAAGCACGATTTACAATAAAATATACAAAATATTAGATAACATCGTTCCCTCTCACTCGTACTTATGAGATTGTTGTATCTTTTCGCTCGCTCGCTCTCATTGCTATGGTAAAAATATATTTTTTGGAACAAAATCAATATTTACCAAACTAAATATATTTTTTTGATTTGGAAAGAGCGATGAACAAAGTAGATAAATCTAGTAAATACGAGGATGTGCGCATTCGAGCGAAAAGTGGCACATTTCCGAGCGAGGGAGGCAAATGAAGCGCGACGCGGAGCGGCGCGCTTCATTTTCCCGAGATCGGAATGTGCCACTTTGAGCTCGAATGTGCACACTCGGTTTTAAGCACGATTCACAATAAAATAAACAAAATATTAGATAACATCGTTCCCTCTCACTCGTACTTATGAGATTGTTGTATCTTTTCGCTCGCTCGCACTCATTGCTATGGTAAAAATACATTTTTTAAAACAAAATCAATATTTATCAAACTAAATATAATTTTTTGATTTTGAAAGAGCGATGAACAAAGTAGATAAATCTAGTAAATACGAGGATGTGCGCATTCGAGTGAAAAGTGGCACATTTCCGAGCGAGAGGAATGAAGCCGACTGAGTGGGAATGTGCAGCCGACTCGTTTTACGCGTGATTCACAATAATTCAGGCCAATAAATTAGACGAAAATCAGTAGAATATTGTTAATCGTTCCTCTCACTCGTACTTATGTGATTATTGTATCTTTTCGCTCGCTCGCACTCATTGCTATGGTAAAAATACATTTTTAGAACAAAATCAATATTTACCAAATTAAATAAATTTTTTTGATTTGGAAAGAGCGATTAACAAAATAGATAAATCTAGTAAATACGAGGATGTGCGCATTCGAGCGAAAAGTGGCACATTTCCGAGCGAGGGAGGCAAATGAAGCGCGACGCGGGCGGCGCGCTTCTTTTCCGAGATCGGAATGTGCCACTGAGCTCGAATGTGCACACTCGGTTTTAAGCGTGATTCACAATAATTCAGGCCAATAAATTAGACCAAAATCAGTAGAATAATTTTAATCGTTCCCTCTCACTCGTACTTATGAGATTGTTGTATCTTTTCGCTCGCTCGCACTCATTGCTATGGTAAAAATACAATTTTGGAACAAAATTTGGATTTACTCTTCTGCAATGTTTAAAATCTTTTCGGCCGAAAGCGTTTAAAATCAATCAATGTTTTAAAAAGTGTTTTTTTTTCCCGAAAAAGAAAGAGACAACGTTAATATACATACATGTATGAAATAGGTAATAATATTAAAATGAATTACTACGAATATGTTGGCCGCCCATTGTAAATTCTAAAAAAAATTTTAAGTTTTGTAAATTGTGAAATAGCAATAGAACTTCAGCAATTTCATATTTCGCTTATTACATTTTGAACGAATAAAAATTAATCTTAATAGATGTAATTTATGTGTACAATAAATTTTTATTACTTTAAAATAGTAGGTGCACGTTATAAAGGAAAAATACGATATCCTTATCAAAATTGCTGTATAAAGCCCACGAGTCCAATGTACCCGCTATGCAAAACATAACATTTAATAATTCATGGGAATAAAGGTTAATTCGTTGACGTTTAAGAAATACTATTTTCAAAACATTCTAAAAAAAGAACGCTAATTACTGTGAACCTAATAAATATTTTGTTAAAAAATAAAATATGTAGGTATAGGTATTTGTCGAAAACTTAAGTTAACCCCACTATTGACTAAGAAGATGAGGGGCAGGCTAGCGCTGACCGTTATTTTTTTTCGGAGAAATCGTAGTAGGCCATATTAGCCGACTAGGTCATAACTTACTCTAAGTATTTCATCCACAATGTAACAAGCAGTGAAATTCGAAATGAAAAAAATACACAAGTGCAAATATGGAAATTAAAACATAAAACCATTTGACAGCGAAAACTGCCATACGGTAAAAACTGTGGCGCCAAATTCAAAACTAAAATAGTTCATCCCGCTGAGCGGGAATTCTACGATTTTGAAATCGCTGACACCGGATTTTCCCGGATTTTATTTATCATCTGCTGATTGTTTTATTTACTTAATGATAATAAATCCAGCGACGTAGGGTTTTATAAATGTATTATGAAGTGGTGCAATTTACGTGGGTTACATTTTATTTTTACATTATTGAATCTGGAGCGTCCGTTACGTTACATAGGGGATGCAAGGTTAAGGCGGTTTGGTGAAGGTCGATCGAACGAATTTGTCAAAACAAATGACTTTTGCATAGTTACGTGGGTATTTATCAGAATTTTATTTAACAAAAGAAATTGCATTGTCCTACTTTAATTGTTGCAATAAATAAAGAATACAAAAAATTAAAATAAATTTTTGATTTGAAAGAACTTAACAAATGGATAAATCTAGTAAATACGGGTGTCCTTCACGAAAAGTACATTAGGAGGGAGCAAATACGGACCGGCCGGCTTCATTTCCGAATGGAATTATTTGACTCGAATGTTCACACTATTTTATTAAATAAAATAACAAAATATAGATAAATCTTTAGTAAATAGAGGATTTTGCTCGCTGCTCTCATTGCTATGGTAAAATTTTTGGAACAAAACAATTTTCCAAACTAAATAATTTTGATTTGGAAAGAGCGATGACAAAGATAAATCTAGTAAATACGAGGATGTGCGCATTTGAGCGAAAAGTGCACATTTCCGAGCGAGGGAGGCAAATGAAGCGCACCGAACGGGCGCTTCATTCCGAGATCGGAATGTTGACTTTGAGCTCGAATTGCCAATGGTAAAATTACAATTTTAAAAAAATATTAGATAAATTTTCCACTTATTATAATTTTGATCTTTGGTGCCAGCTATGGTAAAAATATATTTTAACAAAATCAATATTTACCAAACTAAAATTTTGATTTGAAAACTTGAGCTCGAATGTGCACACTCGGTTTTAAGCGTGATTCACAATAATTCAGGCCAATAAATTAGACGAATAATCAGTAGAATATTGTTAATCGTTCCCTCTCACTCGTACTTATGTGATTATTGTATCTTTTCGCTCGCTCGCACTCATTGCTATGGTAAAAATACATTTTTTAGAACAAAATCAATATTTACCAAATTAAATAAATTTTTTTGATTTGGAAAGAGCGATTAACAAAATAGATAAATCTAGTAAATACGAGGATGTGCGCATTCGAGCGAAAAGTGGCACATTTCCGAGCGAGGGAGGCAAATGAAGCGCGACGCGGAGCGGCGCGCTTCATTTTCCCGAGATCGGAATGTGCCACTTTGAGCTCGAATGTGCACACTCGGTTTTAAGCGTGATTCACAATAATTCAGGCCAATAAATTAGACGAATAATCAGTAGAATATTGTTAATCGTTCCCTCTCACTCGTACTTATGAGATTGTATCTTTTCGCTCGCTCGCTCTCATTGCTATGGTAAAAATATATTTTTTGGAACAAAATCAATATTTACCAAACTAAATATATTTTTTTGATTTGGAAAGAGCGATGAACAAAGTAGATAAATCTAGTAAATACGAGGATGTGCGCATTCGAGCGAAAAGTGGCACATTTCCGAGCGAGGGAGGCAAATGAAGCGCGACGCGGAGCGGCGCGCTTCATTTTCCCGAGATCGGAATGTGCCACTTTGAGCTCGAATGTGCACACTCGGTTTTACGCGTGATTCACAATAATTCAGGCCAATAAATTAGACGAATAATCAGTAGAATATTGTTAATCGTTCCCTCTCACTCGTACTTATGAGATTGTTGTATCTTTTCGCTCGCTCGCTCTCATTGCTATGGTAGAAATATATTTTTTGGAATAAAATCAATATTTACCAAACTAAATATATTTTTTTGATTTGGAAAGAGCGATGAACAAAGTAGATAAATCTAGTAAATACGAGGATGTGCGCATTCGAGCGAAAAGTGGCACATTTCCGAGCGAGGGAGGCAAATGAAGCGCGACGCGGAGCGGCGCGCTTCATTTTCCCGAGATCGGAATGTGCCACTTTGAGCTCGAATGTGCACACTCGGTTTTAAGCACGATTCACAATAAAATAAACAAAATATTAGATAACATCGTTCCCTCTCACTCGTACTTATGAGATTGTTGTATCTTTTCGCTCGCTCGCACTCATTGCTATGGTAAAAATACATTTTTTAAAACAAAATCAATATTTATCAAACTAAATATAATTTTTTGATTTAGAAAGAGCGATGAACAAAGTAGATAAATCTAGTAAATACGAGGATGTGCGCATTCGAGTGAAAAGTGGCACATTTCCGAGCGAGGGAGGCAAATGAAGCGCGACGCGGAGCGGCGCGCTTCATTTTCCCGAGATCGGAATGTGCCACTTTGAGCTCGAATGTGCACACTCGGTTTTACGCGTGATTCACAATAATTCAGGCCAATAAATTAGACGAAAAATCAGTAGAATATTGTTAATCGTTCCCTCTCACTCGTACTTATGTGATTATTGTATCTTTTCGCTCGCTCGCACTCATTGCTATGGTAAAAATACATTTTTTAGAACAAAATCAATATTTACCAAATTAAATAAATTTTTTTGATTTGGAAAGAGCGATTAACAAAATAGATAAATCTAGTAAATACGAGGATGTGCGCATTCGAGCGAAAAGTGGCACATTTCCGAGCGAGGGAGGCAAATGAAGCGCGACGCGGAGCGGCGCGCTTCATTTTCCCGAGATCGGAATGTGCCACTTTGAGCTCGAATGTGCACACTCGGTTTTAAGCGTGATTCACAATAATTCAGGCCAATAAATGAGACCAAAAATCAGTAGAATAATTTTAATCGTTCCCTCTCACTCGTACTTATGAGATTGTTGTATCTTTTCGCTCGCTCGCACTCATTGCTATGGTAAAAATACAATTTTGGAACACAATTTGGATTTACTCTTCTGCAATGTTTAAAATCTTTTCGGCCGAAAGCGTTTAAAATCAATCAATGTTTTAAAAAGTGCTTTTTTCCCGAAAAAGAAAGAGACAACGTTAATATACATACATGTATGAAATAGGTAATAATATTAAAATGAATTACTACGAATATATTGGCCGCCCATTGTAAATTCTAAAAAAAATTTTAAGTTTGTGTAAATTGTGAAATAACGATAGAACTTCAGCAATTTCATATTTCTCTTATTACATTTTGAACGAATAAAAATTAATCTTAATAGATGTAATTTATGTGTACAATAAATTTTTATTACTTTAAAATAGTAGGTGCACGTTATAAAGGAAAAATACGATATCCTTATCAAAATTGCTGAATAAAGCCCACGAGTCCAATGTACCCGCTATGCAAAACATAACATTTAATAATTCATGTGAATAAAGGTTAATTCGTTGACGTTTAAGAAATACTATTTTCAAAACATTCTAAAAAAAGAACGCTAATTACTGTGAACCTAATAAATATTTTGTTAAAAAATAAAATATGTAGGTATAGGTATTTGTCGAAAACTTAAGTTAACCCCACTATTGACTAAGAAGATGAGGGGCAGGATAGCGCTGACCGTTATTTTTTTTCGGAGAAATCGTAGTAGGCCATATTAGCCAACTAGGCCATAACTTACTCTAAGTATTTTTCATCCACAATGTAACAAGCAGTAAAATTCGAAACGAAAAAAATACACAAGTGCAAATATGGAAATTAAAACATAAAACCATTTGACAGCGAAAACTGCCATACGGTAAAAACTGTGGCGCCAAATTCAAAACTAAAAATAGTTCATCCCGCTGAGCGGGAATTCTAGCGATTTTGAAATCGCTGACACCGGAGTTTCCGGGATTTTATTTATCATCTGCTGATTGTTTTTATTTACTTAATGATAATAAATCCAGCGACGTAGGGGTTTTTTTTTATAAATGTATTATGAAGTGGTGCAATTTACGTGGGTTACATTTTATTTTTACATTATTGAATCTGGAGCGTCCGTTACGTTACATAGGGGATGCAAGGTTAAGGCGGTTTGGTGAAGGTCGATCGAACGAATTTGTCAAAAACAAATGACTTTTTGCATAGTTACGTGGGTATTTATCAGAATTTTATTTAACAAAAGAAATTGCATTGTCCTACTTTAATTGTTGCAATAAATAAAGAATACAAAAAAAATTAAAATATTAATACAGTAATCGCTCTGTTTAAGCAACTTATTTGAACCAATTTCAAGAAAAAAAATTCTTATAGAGAAAAGGTTACTTTTATGTAAAAAAGGACGACTACCGTTACAACTATGTATTGTTGCTTATATGGAATTTTTGGAATGTAAATAAATGTTTATAAAAAGGTTGATTATAAAGAAATATAACTTTTATAAGAGTTTGTTATACAGGGCGGCGGTTACTGTATTAAAATTTTGAAATAATTATTTTTTTTGAATAATTATATTTTTTATATGTGACTTGTGAAAATATGCAATTACGTTAAATAAAAAATTTTTAATTTGTATATAACGTGTGGCTCTTTATAAAATATAAAAAACCCGAATTGCTGTTCTTTTTGGCCTCACGTGGGCCTCTACCCCTGCTATATACCATGTAAAGACGACTTTTTTCTTAAGTTGCTTTATTTTATTGTATATATTCTACATAATTAATTTTTTATAAAATTTTCATTTTAAAGTTACCTTGCTTACATCCTTCTCTGTATCTCATAATAATTCATTAAATAATAAAAAATAGATTTTACAAAAATTGTTGTGTTTATAAATACAAGATTACCAGTTAGGAATACAGACAGCCAAATTAACATTATGCCTAAAAATTTGCGATCTTTAAAAATATATGTCCTAAACTTATTAAAACACATAAACATATTAAACTCTGTAGAGTCTTATCGTACTTTTACTGAAAAATTAAATTAGACTTAAAATTTACTGGACACAGTAGTTTTGTCGTTCAATCATTCATTCTAGCTCCCAATCAAAAAACTAATAATTTTACTACCTTCGCACGGTCAAAATACCATGGCAATTTAATTTCTCATTGAGCAGATTACACTTTAAATTAAAATCAAAAAGACATATGTTTAATAAACAAGCAGAAAAATATTTTTTCGTATAAAGTTTTAATATGCAATGCAATTAATATGAAATGAATATAAATATTTAATATATAAAATATAAAATATAATTAACATGTAAACTTCATATATATTTTAAATATATATTTAGTTCACATATATAATAAATAGATAAATTACGTTTATGTTATATTTATTATTTATCAGAGTGGCCACAGACCTGGAAAACCTGGAAATATCAGAGAACTTTAAAAAGTACCAGGGAATTTAATTGTAATATATTTTAAAGATATTTAAAATAATTTTTTCAATGTCTTGCATTTTTTCAGTCGTGAAGCTTATTAATTACTTCAATTTCAATTCGTGTATTTTTCATATAGAATCGTCAAGAGTAAGGCGCGAATAATTTATTCTATTAATTCTTCATTTTTTTAACTTTTTTGCCATGTTAATTTCCATATTTGTAAAAATTTATAGTTTTTTTCTTACAATGTCGTTCTCAATTTCTTCTATATAAATGCAATCAAAATATTATTCCAACAAAAATGAAAAAGCTTTATTTTGTGAATAAAACATTTTTAATTTATTTTGTTTTACCATTTTTTTCATTTAATTGTTTGAATTTTTACCATCGATATCTAATAACTAATGATCGTACAGTAAAAAAATGCAATAAAATTTTTTTGATGCGGAATTTCGATTTGAAAAAGTACAAAAAAATGACGTTAATCAAAACTTTAAATATCTCGATCATACAAGTCGCCACCTGTATATATATTTTACTTATATGTTCTTGAACACATATTTTATATACATGTTAGCAAATATATATTATCCGTGCGGGCAGCCTTAAAAGTAAAACCAAAATATAATAATATCTTCTATTTACGCTCCTGTTGCTAAAAATACAAAATGCTACCTACCCCACTTCCGCCATTTACGACGCTTTTAGAGTCTAGGCTAGAAATACCAAGTTATGCCTAAACTATGATTTATTTACCAGACCAAAACGGCGGGAACAATTTGAATAAAACATATCATGCAAATGGAACCGATGTATTTATAGCGCGAGCGCATATTTGACATAATTGAATTTTATCAGAAGGCAAAATGTATTGCCCGTCTACCTACGTGTATGGTTTATGCTCCGTTTGACTTAGATTTATAAAAATTTGAAACCGATAAATTTCCACCTTCCGACTATTCAAAAAATTCCACAAACCTCTCTCTTCCCTTCCTCCTACACATTTTCCGACACGTCCCGTATTTCGAAATCTGTTGTTTTCGTCTGCAATTAGAATTTCTAATCGGGAGGGCTTCAAAATTCATAAGCGCAAGAGTCAAGGTTCATTTCCTAAGCCCTGTAACCAAGCGCTGATAGTTGATTATGCAAGGGAGGTTCGTTTTGGGAGTTTGCACATTATTAAAATTCAAAAATGATTACTTCAACAGATAATTAAATTTTAGTCGTGATTGCACGAATCTCAGTTGTTTGTGGAACGTGTACGTTTGCGGTTTTGGATTTTCACAGTCGAACATTAAAAGTATCCGTCCCCAAATTAGGAACTAATTTAAATATTCTCTTCCTTTTGATTCATTTAAATAATTAGTGGGAAAACAAAGAGGGGCATCGATACAATTGTTTAATGGATTCATAGAATCTGCTTCGTTAATCGATTATTGCCTAATCCTTTTTGTACCCGAAGAATTTTTTAGAGAATTGTTTTTCAAATTTTTTGAGGTGCGCTACAGTAAAACCTCTCTAACGCGACCGGCGTCGGTTCTTGCTCAATGCGATATTAGATTTAATGCAGTTATCTTATTGTTGTTAAATCAAAGTTATTATAAATAAAATAGTATTGTTTAGATTTATCTACTTTCTTGATCGCTCTGTCAAAATAAAAAAAATATATTTAGTTTGGTAAATATTGATTATGATCCAAAAAATGTATTTTTACCATAGCAATGAGTGCGAGCGAGCGAAAAGATACAACAATCTCATAAGTAAGAGTGCGAGGGAACGATTAAAATTATTCTACTGATTTTTCGTCTAATTTATTGGCCCAAATTGTTGTGAATCACGCTTAAAACCGAGTGTGCACATTCGAGCTCAAAGTGGCACATTCCGATCTCGGGAAAATGAAGCGCGCCGCTCCGCGTCGCGCTTCATTTGCCTCCCTCGCTCGGAAATGTGCCACTTTTCGCTCGAACGCGCACATCCTCGTATTTATTACATTTATCTACTTTGTTCATCGCTCTTTCAAAATCAAAAAATTATATTTAGTTTGGTAAATATTGATTTTGTTTCAAAAAATGTATTTTCACCATAGCAATGAGTGCGAGCGAGCGAAAAGATACAACAATCTCATAAGTAAGAGTGAGAGGGAAAGATTAAAATTATTCTGCTGATTTTTCATCTAATTTATTGGCCCACATTGTTGTGAATCACGCTTAAAACCCAGTGTGCACATTCGAGCTCAAAGTGGCGCATTCCGATCTCGGGAAAATGAAGCGCGCCGCTCCGCGTCGCGCTTCATTTGCTTCCCTCGCTCGGAAATGTGCCACTTTTCGCTCGAACGCGCACATCCTCGTATTTATTACATTTATCCACTTTGTTCATCGCTCTTTCAAAATCAAAAAATTATATTTAGTTTGGTAAATATTGATTTTGTTCCAAAAAATGTATTTTCACCATAGCAATGAGTGCGAGCGAGCGAAAAGATACAACAATCTCATAAGTAAGAGTGCGAGGGAACGATTAAAATTATTCTACTGATTTTTCGTCTAATTTATTGGCCTGAATTGTTGTGAATCACGCTTAAAACCGAGTGTGCACATTCGAGCTCAAAGTGGCACATTCCGATCTCGGGAAAATGAAGCGCGCCGCTCCGCGTCGCGCTTCATTTGCTCCCTCGCTCGGAAATGTGCCACTTTTCGCTCGAACGCGCACATCCTCGTATTTATTACATTTATCTACTTTGTTCATCGCTCTTTCAAAATCAAAAAATTATATTTAGTTTGGTAAATATTGATTTTGTTCCAAAGATTGTATTTTTACCATAGCAATGAGTGCGAGCGAGCGAAAAGATACAACAATCTCATAAGTAAGAGTGCGAGGGAACGATTAAAATTATTCTACTGATTTTTCGTCTAATTTATTGGCCTGAATTGTTGTGAATCACGCTTAAAACCGAGTGTGCACATTCGAGCTCAAAGTGGCACATTCCGATCTCGGGAAAATGAAGCGCGCCGCTCCGCGTCGCGCTTCATTTGCCTCCCTCGCTCGGAAATGTGCCACTTTTCGCTCGAACGCGCACATCCTTGTATTCGTTGAATTTGTTTGCATTAATTTTTGTTTTGTTTTTGATTTACACGGTTCCCCATACAAAAAATTGTGATTTTAATTTACACGGTTTACCGTGTAAATCTGTGTGGTGAGGCGCCCCGAACTAGATTTTTTAGGGAACTCGCAGTAACATATAATTTGGAAACCGGTGATCTACCTATGCGCAAGCGTAAGATGCGCAACATAACACGTGGTTATATTGAATTTAGTTACGCCAAAGAAGTATTACTTCCAACGCGCGTACATAACTACACGCGCCGGTTTTTTAAAATGTACAGTTTTATGGCATATTTTGACCAATAAAATTAGATTGTATGTTCGAAGTAAGTTACAGGGCTTATTATAATTTTTTCTAAAATGATTAAACTATTGTAAAAATTCCTCAAATGTCTTCATCCGAATATTATTAGTTTTACAAGGATATTCAGAGTCAAAGGTTATCACAATTAAAAATTTGGTTCTGTAATTTTTACATGAATTTAAAAATAAATAAGTGATTGTCGTGGGTAGTGGTGGAATGAATGAAATTGGGCGATTAAGTTTTTGAGAAAACGCTAATTTGAAAATTCTGATAATTAGAAGCAGAAAATTCTTTACACTCTATCAACAATATGTTTTTTGCTAAATATCGAAATATATACCTACCTGTACCTATATTTAGTTTGGAACATTTGTTTAGAAAATAACCAAATATGATTATTTTAAACTTTATTATAAGTTATAAAGATTATTCGTCCTTGTCTTCTTTAAAGTACTCCTTTCCCTATTGACACACTTTTCCCAGCGGTGTTTTCATTTCGCGACGCTGTCCTGGATAGCTTTATTTGAGGTGACTTTTGAGGTCTGATGTATTTGCTTTAATGTCATCCATACTCTGAATATGACGTTCTTTGAGTACAGATTTTAATTTCGAAAACAAGAAAAAATTGCAAGGAGGGTGCAGGATGACAGTCATCAAATTTTTGACACAAAACTGACGAATTGACAAAGGTGTCGCGGTGCAAGGATCATGAGTTGTCTCGCCAAAATGCTGGTTTTTTTTTGTCAAAAGTTGAAACGTTTCTGAAGAAGTTTTCCTTCAGTTTCACGCAGATTGGGCAAAAGCGCATAAGCGAAATTAAAGTTTAATAAATTATCAATTTTAAAGAAATTTGATAAATTTAGTTAAAAAAAATTGTATTTTTAATATATAGCCTCAAATTTATCAATCAAGTAAAAAAAATAATGTCTAAAGCATAGAAAACGATAAATTAATTTTTACTTGAACTTCGAATAACTTTTGAAAGAGTGAATTTAACGAAAAATGTAATAAGACCTTTTTTGTAGAGCGTTTAATTTTCTTCAAAAAATATGTATCGTTCTCTTTTACAAACAGATTGGTTTATCAGTTACAATATTCCAAAGTTGAAAAATCAAATCGTAAAAACAGATCAATGTTCAAAACACATGATTGCGTGGAAACGGCTTCTTGTACGAAAATTAGCAATCAGAGCTTTTTTATAGAGAATTTAATTTTCTTCAAAATATGTATTGTTTATATTTTTGAGGTATATTGTTAAGAAGATTTGAGTGAAAGATGCGTGTGGTGTAAAAAAATTGAAATTGTCGATAATAGACCTTTTAATATTAAAATTAAGGGCTTAAATTTTGACGTTAACATTTTTTTATCATCCTAAATAATATTTTTGGTATCCCATTAAAACAAAAAAATTAAATTACGATATAAGTATCTGTTCCGAAACAAATTGCCCGTTTTTAGAGATGGTCGCCGCGAGAGGTTTTACTGTATTTGTACTCGACATTGTAGGTTTCCAACGTTCCAACTAAAATCTTTTGCCGCATGTATCTAATTGGTGTTTAGACTCTTGCATCATCCTTTTAAAGATTCGCTCCAATTAGCAATAAAATATTTAAACATTTCGTTCTTTCATCAACTCCCCCGCACGTCTGCTAGTAATTGAAGTACTTTTATGGTATCACAAAATTAATAGATTTATAAATAGTGCTGGTGGTTCTTTGGCTTTGGTCAAGGTTAAAAAATGGATTTTTTGGACTTTGCCACATTTGCAACGAGATCGGAGTTTAATTGGTCTACGAAATCAAAGATCGCTTCGGATATCTAATCGTTATTTGTACGATTTTTCTAAATTAAATTGACGTCAGTTACACGCCCATAATTGTTAAAATAATAACATAGTCGTTATTGGAATTTATTTAAACAAATAGATTCGGGAACGAGAAACTGTCCGAAACCGATCTGCGTCAGTGTTTTATCAATTTCTGAAATAAGTTGTGGCTCTCGAGTTCTGTTTAAAACTTGAAATTGCTCAATTGCGCAAGGTTTGTTTGGATGACAAATACTTTTGCGTTATGTCACAATTACTTTGTCAGACAATTGGTATGAGCTCATAAACTGCACTGATAATTGATGCTCTTGTCTGTGGGAGATAAACTTTTTCATATTTTTTATTAGGTTTGAAATAAAATATCGCATTTCATAAACTTTTATAATTTATAAAGGAATCGTGCAAGAACAAGACAAATCTAATTATAATTCTGTAAACGAGATTTAAACGAAAGAGATAAGAATCTATTGTATAGCACTTTTTGTGTTTATTGGATTATAGTTGAAGAAAAAAATAGACTTTCCGGCTGCACTTAAAAAGTAGTAATTATTTTGTGATATGCTTATGTAGATATGTATCTACAGTCGGTTTCATTCATTTTGGAACGATGATCGATCAAAAAAATCTCAAAAATCGTTTAAAAAATAGAGATATTATAGGGGGCGTTTAAGTATTAAGTAAGCAAAACAATAATTTTAATCCCCCACTCGCATAAGAAAAACAAGAAAATCGCCACCTGCCCCCCACAAATAATAAGAGGTAATTTTTTTTCAAAAATAGTATTAATTTGAATTATAAATATTGTTTTGAAAACATATTCATTATTTTCTAATTTTTTTATCTTGATTAAACACAATTTCTTGTAAAAAGTAGGTAATTTTTTTGGTGCTTGTTAATGGTTTTTTTTAGTGTTTTTTTTTTAAATCATAATTAGGAACAAGACTCTGATTTATAAGCACGAAAGAAAAATTAATATATCTTTATTTGAAGTAATTTCTAATATACTTTTTTTTGGTCGCGCTGAAATGAATCAAACTGACTGTATATTTAATAAAAAAGTGGCAAATTTGAAAAAGTTTATAAATTCATAAAACTATTCTTTTTAAGAATATTACGCTTTGACTTTTTTAATTAAAGAAAAAAATTTTTTCACTTATTTGTTTATTTGAAAAAGAAAAAAATATATTTGAATTTTTAATTTTGAAAAAGTATTTCGGAACGGCGTTATATAAAATATTTGTCAAATAAATATAAAATAATGCGGGTAGATTTATTCTTATTGTTTGTATTTTCTGTATGTATTCGTTCATTAACGTGTTATATTTAAGCTTTGCATATTTCGAGGGCCGTGGCGAGGATATAAATAATTTTTACTGCAGGAATTTCCACTTGTTTTCTATATTTCGAAAGAAATGAAACGCAAACACGAAATCGATTTAATGCATATTCAATACAATAATGTAGGTGGGTTTGGTTATTACCCATACATAGTACTGCATATCAAATACTAAACTGTCTTCTGCATGTTATACAGAAACATATAATTATAAGTGCAACTCGAGTGTATGCAAAGTATATGATCGATTTTTACAAAAAATTAGTATCATTTAAGAAATTATCGCTATTACAGAAGTAGAAATTTAGGATGAACCTTCTGAATTAAAAGAGCAAATACACATATTTGCTTGTGTTGTGTGTATAAGAATTTTTTTAATTAAATATTGTGCTTTAAGTACATATTTACGTAAGAAATCGAATGATTTATAATGTAATAAAATTGCTTGCTTATTTTCAGATAAGAAATCATCACAGATCGAATTTTAATTTAAATAAATTCGTTTATATTTGTTTGTTAAATTTATTAACTCTTTTTATTTATTGACCTCTCATAGATGTAACATACACATAATCTAATGCAAACGTGCCAATTTCAATGTTTCAAGAATGTTATGCGTTTTTTGAACTGGCGTGATATAAATTTGCCAACTTTCGTTGATAATCGAAACGTTTTGGAATTGTTTTTTTTTTGTATCTTAAAATAGTATCTTGATAATAACTGTGTTTTTGATTATTGCTTTCTAATAATAAAAGTTAAAATTTATCTAATACAATTTTATTTTTCTTTAAATTAGTTTTATATTGTTATCTATATTTCAATTGATTTAAAAGTTAGTCCTTTTTTGTATGGTACCTACGGGTTGTTTTTTAAGATTGGACATTTTAAATTTGGCGCTATACTAATTTATTTCTATGTTGGTAGTACTTAATTAGATCTGTTGCACAGAAGTTGTCAATGGCGTCACGAATATCATATTAATAAAATTTAAAAACTTGTTTTAGACCATTTACGGTTTAAACGCAAAAAATTTCGTGCAACAGCCGGAAATCAAAAAAACAAAGTTCAAAACCCTGTAAAAACATTCACAGGGTAGCTGAGCGGCGATCACTCAGTGTTTTCACATGGGAGTCAATTATGTCATTCGATTTGGTTTTACAATACCAACTTAAAAGTACAGTCCAGCAGTGTGTAGATGTTTTATAGTTACTTTTATGTTTTCTACGTTAATAACAGGTCAAATTTTGGTCATCTTTTAGCTCATTGTTGACTTTTGACAGATAAGTCAGAAATTCGTATTTATTATTATTATTTCCATGGTAACTAAATTACCGCGACCCATTTTAGAGAAATTCATTTTGACAAATTGCCAGTTGCAGTTAAACCGACTCTGATAAACAAACTATGAAAAACACTAAAACGTGTGGCGCCCAATTCAAAATGTCTTCAATCATAAAAAAATCTCCTTGCACTGTTGAAAGTCAAATAGAGTAATAGTTTGAGTATGAATCGTAGGAGGCAGTACAATTGGTGTTTTCAAAACATTTTAATGAACTCGATCTTGTAGTGGTAGCAGTTTGCGATTGGTAATATTGGTTCTGCTAGAAACAGTACAAAAAAAAATTGATCATCGATTGATTAGAAGCAAATATGCGTAAATTTGAAAGCATTTGGTTTTCTTTTTTTTAAATCATTTTTCTTTAATACTTATCTATATTTAATATGTAGGTTCAATTTATTTTTAAATGTTCACAAAATTGAATATTGTTAATCTTGTGCTATGTACAGTTTAATTCTTTTTCTTTGGATTCTATATTTTTTTTAATCAATTAGGATTTACAGTAAATTAAGTTTGATGCTTTATCTACTGCTGTTGTGATTTTTTATTGATGGGTAATAAATCAATACCATATTCAAATGAACAAAAGGTTATCTATCGAAAATCTCATATAAAACAGATAAGTTGCATGGGGTCTTGTTATTTATATACGTATTTTTCAACAATGTTTTTCTCTAAATATAGTGCTGTGTGCAATTCATACTTTGTAATGGAAGCGACTTTTAATATAAAATAGTAGTTTAATGCAGACACTCTTATGGGTTTGAAGAGCATTATTTATTGTGAAAGCATTCGAGTTGTCAGGTAATCTAAACATTAAAAATATCCTACTTTTTATTCTAAATTTAATTTTAGCGTTGAAATATTTGATTGGCTTATTGAAATTTTGATGCGGTTTTTAATACAACATGTGTATTAGTTTGATTACTTTGATTTTGGTGCGTGGGCAGATAAATTTGAAACGCTGAATGAGACCTAATTATTTTGATAGAAATTTGCGGGTGTCGCATAACAAAAAAACTCTTAACATCGTCTAAAAATAGCAAAAAAAATCTAAATGTGGAAAGTTACTTTCAATAGGCCACTTTGTAAATAAATGCGAGCTAATTTTAAACCTTAAAAAACAATTTTTTATCTTGCACTAATTTGGTCAGCTAATTTAGTAGTTCGCATTTAAATGTTAAAATGTTTTTATTTAAACTGGATTATTTTATATTGGCCTTACGTCTGTGGTATTTTTTAGAATAATTCCCGCGTCTGGTCGTTTTATGGCATAGAATAATTATACGTTTTGCGAACTGAGCAACAATAATAACAGACAACTATATCAGCAAATTGGTTAAAAGTGTGTTGAAACGTTGAACACTTGCTATTATTACATATATTTTTTTATTCAAATACCGTGATATTAATAGTTGCTTTCATAACAAGGTCGGGAAACACTTTTCCCAATTTGCTACGCACCCTTTTTATTTATTTGTTTTAAGCAATCTTATTTTGAAGCTCAGAGGCGGCGATTGTAATTCGGGGCTTGGGGTCAAAAGTTTTTTACGAAATTTTCGGTGAGAAAATTAGGTGGTTTCCCACTTAAAAAATGCGGTGAACTATTAATTTTTCGTTCGTGTACGATTTTTCTAAATACAGTAAAACCTTTCGTAGCGACCATCTCTATAAGGAGACCACCTCTAAAAGCGGGCAGTATGTTTCAGAACAGATATAGGGTAAATGCGCCGGTTAGCCGGCCTGCGCCCGTTCGTCCAGTCGGCAATAAAACAAATAAAAACAATAAAACACGAATTGTTAAACAAACTTGTGATGCGCTATTTAGTTACAGTCATATTTAGTATTAATTATAATATCTCAACTTCCTGTTGTGACTTTCTGTTATAAATCTAGATCCCCACGGCCGAAAACGGGAACTGTTTTTTTAACTGGCCGACAACCGGCGAACTTACCCTATTGTAATGTAATTCTGCTTATAAATTTTTTCCTAAGGCGACCACTCTCCAAGCCGACTGCGACCGTTAATTGCGCGACCGCTACTTTTCAAAATTACTTAAACTTAGAAAATTTTGTATAGATAATAGGTGTAAAAGCGAGCAAATAAGTAAATTAGATGAAAAATCGGTAGAATAATTTTAATCGTTCTCTCTCACTCGTACTTATGATATTGTTGTATCTTCTCGCTCGCTCGCACTCATTGCTATGGTAAAAATACATTTTTTGGAACAAAATCAATATTTACCAAACTAAATATAATTTTTTGATTTTGAAAGAGCGATGAATAAAGTAGATAAATCTAGTAAATACGAGGATGTGCGCATTCGAGCGAAAAGTGGCACATTTCCGAGCGAGGGAGGCAAATGAAGCGCGACGCGGAGCGGCGCGCTTCATTTTCCCGAGATCGGAATGTGCCACTTTGAGCTCGAATGTGCACACTCGGTTTTAATTCCGATTGACGATAATTTAAGCCAATAAAATAGACGATAAATTAGTAAAATAATTTTAATCGTTTCCTCTCGCTTGCACTTATGAGATTGTCATATCTTTTCGCTCCCTTCCAGTCATTGCTATGGTGAATATGTTTCTCAAACATTAAAATGGATATTTACTAAACTAGATTTAAATTTATTATTAGCGAAAAAAAAAGTAAACCTATTTCATAAATACGAGGATGTGCACATTCGAGCGAAAAGTGGCACATTTCCGAGCGAGGGAGGCAAATGAAGCGCGACGCGGAGCGGCGCGCTTCATTTTCCCGAGATCGGAATGTGCCACTTTGAGCTCGAATGTGCGCACTCGGCTTTAAGCGTGATTCACAATAATTCAGACCAATAAATTAGACGAAAAATCAGTAAAATAATTTTAATCGTTCCCTCTCACTCGTACTTATGAGATTGTTGTATCTTTTCGCTCCCTCGCACTCATTGCTATGGTAAAAATACATTTTTTGGAACAAAATCAATATTTACCAAACTAAATATAATTTTTTGATTTTGAAAGATCGATGAACAAAGTAGATAAATCTAGTAAACACGAGGATGTGCGCGTTCGAGCGAAAAGTGGCACATTTCCGAGCGAGGGAGGCAAATGAAGCGCGACGCGAAGCGGCGCGCTTCATTTTCCCGAGATCGGAATGTGCCACTTTGAGCTCGAATGTGCGCACTCGGTTTAAAGCCCGATTCACAATAATTAATTCACTTTCTTAGACGTATGAAATTTCAACCAGTCGAATTTTCGGTAGCTGTGCGCCTCACCACTTCCGTCGCCGCCGTTTCACTTTTAATGTGCCAAAAGACGTACAACTTCAATAAAGCAAAATCAATTGTGATGTTTACAACAAGAAAAATTTTCATTTTAAAAAATAATATAAAAGCCAACAAATAAAGTCGGTTAGATAACAACTCGTATTTTTCAGACATACTTTCATTCGTTTGATTTCTATGTTTTTCTTCATTTAAAAACTTCCACAATTTAAGAAGCCAATATAACAGTGCGTCCCAGACGTACAAAAAATTGGAATAATCAAAACGAATTCAACTGACAAAAAAAAACTAAATATCGTCATTTTACAACTGTCTTTGTACGAATTAAGTAGGTAATTGAATTCGACGTCTAATTTTTGACATAGATAATTTATTTATATCAAGAAGCAATTTTCTAAATTTATACACATCACAAGAGATTTAACTGGAAATGACTTAAACACGCGGCAATCATAATTTATACATAAAAACCAAACACGTGTACACTAGCATTCAATTTCCGACATTATTAAAAGTTTCTATGGACAATTTAGACGTCTGGAAGATGGAACAATTTTCGCGACATAGTTTCCAGAAAAACCTTCCCGGCTATAATATTAAATCTGGCAAAGAATAGATTTTAATCAACACGGCGATGGCAGATCAGTTGTTAATAAATTAAGATTAATATTGAAAGCGTTCGATTGAAGTGCACTGATAAAACCATTCATTACTTTTATAGATTGTTAATTAACTTTAACCATGAGACCAAATGAAAGCTCTAATATCGTTCAATCAAATTGATAAGAGATAAACACCAAATCCTTCATTTCCTTATTAAAATATTGCCATGGGTAATAGCAAACTTTAAATTAATGACAAAATACGTAAATAAAGATTTAAATAACATTGGAATTTTTTTTTAACTTTTAAATTTTATATCTCGGCAGTGGACATTTTAAAAATAAGCCCAATACATATCTATATAGTAAATTAAACGCTCTTCAAAAAAGGTCTATTGAAGTTCTTTCATAAACATAGCCATTCATATGGTAATCGAGTTCAAAGTTCAAAATAAGCGAAAACTAATGGATTTTTTTATTAATGTTATAGGAAAACTATTAACTCTATCGAAAAACTTCGTGCCGAATAACAAAATGGCGTATAAAATTATGAAATTATAAGTGGCACATTCCGATCTCGGGAAAATGAAGAGCGCCGCTCCGCGTCGCGCTTCATTTGCCTCCCTCGCTCGGAAATGTGCCACTTTTCGCTCGAATGCACACATCCTCGTGTTTACTAGATTTATCTACTTTGTTCATCGCTCTTTCAAAATTAAAAAATTATATTTAGTTTGGTAAATAATGATTTTGTTCCAAAAAATGTATTTTTACCATAGCAATGAGTGCGAGGGAGCGAAAAGATACAACAATCTCATAAGTACAAGTGAGAGGGAACGATTAAAATTATTCTACTGATTTTTCGTCTAATTTATTGGTCTGAATTATTGTGAATCGCGCTTAAAGCCGAGTGCGCACATTCGAGCTCAAAGTGGCACATTCCGATCTCGGGAAAATGAAGCGCGCCGCTCCGCGTCGCGCTTCATTTGCCTCCCTCGCTCGGAAATGTGCCACTTTTCGCTCGAATGCACACATCCTCGTGTTTACTAGATTTATCTACTTTGTTCATCGCTCTTTCAAAATTAAAAAATTATATTTAGTTTGGTAAATATTGATTTTGTTCCAAAAAATGTATTTTTACCATAGCAATGAGTGCGAGGGAGCGAAAAGATACAACAATCTCATAAGTACGAGTGAGAGGGAACGATTAAAAGTATTCTACTGATTTTTCGTCTAATTTATTGGTCTGAATTATTGTGAATCACGCTTAAAGCCGAGTGTGCACATTCGAGCTCAAAGTGGCACATTCCGATCTCGGGAAAATGAAGCGCGCCGCTCCGCGTCGCGCTTCATTTGCCTCCCTCGCTCGGAAATGTGCCACTTTTCGCTCGAATGCACACATCCTCGTGTTTACTAGATTTATCTACTTTGTTCATCGCTCTTTCAAAATTAAAAAATTATATTTAGTTTGGTAAATATTGATTTTGTTCCAAAAAATGTATTTTTACCATAGCAATGAGTGCGAGGGAGCGAAAAGATACAACAATCTCATAAGTACAAGTGAGAGGGAACGATTAAAATTATTCTACTGATTTTTCGTCTAATTTATTGGTCTGAATTATTGTGAATCACGCTTAAAGCCGAGTGTGCACATTCGAGCTCAAAGTGGCACATTCCGATCTCGGGAAAATGAAGCGCGCCGCTCCGCGTCGCGCTTCATTTGCTTCCCTCGCTCGGAAATGTGCCACTTTTCGCTCGAATGTGCACATCCTCATATTTATGAAATAGGTTTACTTCATTTCGCGCTCTTTCAAATCATAAATTTAAATTTAGTTTAGTAAATGTCGATTTTATGATTGAGAAACATATACACCATAGCAATGAGTGAAAGGGAGCGAAAAGATACGAAATTTTGTAAGCGCAAGCCAGAGCGAACGATTAAAATTATTTTACTAATTTATCGTCTATTTTATTGGCCTAAATTATCGTCAATCGGAGTTAAAACCGAGTGTTCACATTCGAGCTCTGTTCTGTAATTTTTACATGAATAAAAAAAAATCAAAGTGATTGTCATGGGTAGTGGTGAAATGTATGAAATTTGGTGTTTAAGTTTTTGAGAAAACGCTAATTTGAAAGTTCTGATAATAATTAGAAGAAGAAAATTCTTTACAATCTAGCAACACAATGTTTTTTTGCTAAATATCGAAATAAATAGGGTGGAGCAAAAAAAATTTTTTACTCAACTTCCTTTTTTTCAAATTTTTTTAAATTGTTATTCAAATAATAAAATACATTGTTTTTGACTAAAAAAGATCAAAAACCGTCCAAATTAATTATAAATTTCGATAAACGTTTTGAAAACCTAAATTTTTGGCTAATAATAGTTATAATAATGGTTAATAACTCCGGAATAGGTGGTCGTAAAATTTTTTTTGAAAATGTTCTGGAAACTGCAGTGTCTTCTTTTATGAGAATTAAAGGTAATGAATTAAAAAAAAAATTGTGATAATTTACTTTTAAAAAGTCCCAAAAAATAACATCCCTTTTATGGACATAAGAATGAAAATTTGAGTTGGAAACGATCATATTTGTTAATTCTTAGATGTTTTCATAGATTACAAGTCAAAAAAAAATTTTCTTCGTGCAACCAAAAATTTTGACTCATAATTAATTTTCAGTCAGTGGGCCACCTTAAGATGTTGAGTAAAAAAATGTTTTTTTTAAATAAACATCTACAAGATATTTTAGGAAATAAGCGGATTTTTTTAAACTTTATTATTAATTTTACAGATTATTACACTCGCTCGGAAATGTGTCACTCTTCGGTCGAAAGTGCACATACCCCGCATTCATTGGATTTCTCTATATAATATTAATCATCTCTCATGGTTATATTTAATTTAATAACGACAAAGAAGTTTAACTTCTAACGGGCGTACATAAATATGCGCACCGTTCTTTTTTTTATAATAATTTTTCTCATTGTGAGAAGTAGACGGTAGAATAGATTTTTTTAAAGTATTAAGAACACAGTAACTCTTTTGAAGCTTTTTTATGTATATTTAGAAGAATCTATTACAAAACCTACACAAAGAACGCTTTACAAAAAAAAATTTAAATAGCTTTAAGGGTTTGTTTGTGAAGCAAAGTAAATGAAATTTTTCTTTTTTACAAATGAAAATATTCTTCAGTTTTATTTATTTATTTATTTCGTTTTATAAGCCGTTTAAGTATTTAACCATTTTTTTTACTAAATATTTAATTTGTAACATTTCGATGTGAATGTAAATGAGAAATGTAGGCGAAAATGTAATTTTTCTACTGTGATATTGCAGTTTTTATAAAAAGTCTATTTTCATTAAATAACTTAATTAATAAAAATTACTATATCGAGCATATCAAAATATTGCTCTATTTTCGAAGACCCAGATACTACAATCTCCTTTTAGATAATTAGTTTTTAAATTTATTTCTATGATTCCGCTCAATTTATATTTAAATTGGCAAATCCCCTGTAATTATTCGCACAAAATATTGCAGACCATTAAATGGACGGTTTCCATTGGTTCGAATTTGCGTTGAGAAAATCAAGTAAATCGATATATTTCAGCGATACAAGAATCTCTGTTTTTTTTATAACAGATTAATGGTAGGTCTTGAATTATTGGGTCATGGTTGATGTATTTTCATATTTGCGAATAAATAATCGGTTACGTTTTTTAATTAGAAGCGATTTGTAAAACCTCCTGGCAACTAGTATTAGAGGAGAAAAAAAAATGTTACATTAACAGTTTTCGTATGTTAAAAGGCGAATAATTTTAAAACCGGAATCAAAGTGATTGAACTGAATTTTTTTCGAAACGTGACCTATAAGCATACATTATTTTACTCTTTCGATAAGTGCGCTTCATGTAAAATTTTGAAAATATTTGCGCGTAAACAATTTCACCACGGCTTATCGGCAATGTTGTGACCGTGTTTGACCCGAGGAAATTGATAAATCGTCATAAGGGGTGATGCAAATACATCGTAACTCCTATCATTCATTCTATCAATGGTGGGTGTGTAGTTCAGTTCAGCGAAATCATTGCGCGATAATAAATTTTAGTCGAGATAATTGACATGACTTTTAATGGTTTTTTTGTTGGAACATATTTGCGAATTGATTGCTACAGGTATGTAACATATTTCTTTTTTTAAAAATTATTAATGACTTAAAAAATAGTAAGTATCGTTAAATTTAACATTTATGTACCAATCTTTGTCAGTGGCGTACCCTCCATCTTGGGAACCCTCTATAATCAAACACAGCGCTATAAGCATAATTCACAAAATTTAATTTTTCTAATAGAAAATTAGGTACAAATTAAGGACCATGTTGTTACTATCTAGTAGCGAATAAAATAATAGCAAGATCTGTCGATGTGCGCGCACCACGAAAAAACTACTGGAAAATTTTGATCAATTTTTTTTTAGTTTTGTTCCCTATACGCTTCGCCTTGATCTCCAAAAAAAATTATTACCATATTTCTATTTAATGTCGAGTAATTAATGTTTTCTTACACGTAAGGGGTAATGGACGCGTTGGCGCATGCGCGGTAAAAGGAGGAAGTTTTTACTTCTGTAAATAAAATATATTATTAATATACACAGTAAACCACGTGGACGAAGTCAAGGATATCAGATAGTTTAATATATATTAACGTCAAGGTGAATTTGATAGATAAAAAATGAAGGAACATTTTGGAAAACTTATGCAAACTGACCACAGCGTCTCTAACCGCAATTTTGGTCGTGTCACTGATTTTCATGATCTTACTTTTAAACTAGTTGACTCAAATGATATAATTAATATTTAATTAATGAAAATGAAAATAATTTATAATATATTTCATTGCCGTACCTATTATTTTAATTCTTGTAAAATGATAATTTGATTTGAAGAAACATTTAAAAAAAAGGAAACCCAAGTCCTTTCTAGAAACATCTAGAAGTAAGTTTTAATATTTTATTAAGAAAAAGTTTAAAATTTGCAAAGGAAATATTATTTTAACGTATTAGTAGTACCATAGATAATCAAATATAGCAATATTTGCAATTTTTGAATAAAAAACATGAAAAATAAATAATTCAAAAAATATGATTACAAATTTATTGAAAAAGATTCGTTTATGACATTTTACCATATAACCTCTTTTTAAAAAATTGGAAAAGATAAAATAACTTGATTACAGCCCCCTTCATATATTATTGGTGAATTAAACCTTAAGTAGTTGTAATTAAATTCTAGCTCTAATTTTTTTTAATTGCAAAAAATTATAACCTTTCTTAATAAATTTTTAAAAAATGGGCTCTACATTTTTTATAACAAGAAAGTACGACGCAGGGCGCATCGTCTCATTATATCTATTAATATAAACAATTTTAAATCTTGAATTTATGAAAGCAAAAAAAATATTTAATTATGAGAACAAACAATAATAAAAATAAACTTTGGTATGCCTAGACGCAAAAAAACGTAATCTATACTAATGGAAGAATTTTGTGTTTTGAAATTAATTAACGAGAACGTTATTAAATAGAAATTGAAGATAAATTTTATTCTGATTCGTCTGATGTTAATAACCGAGGATTAATAAGATTACACATTTCAAACAGCTTTTGCTCGTCTTACAAATTCCGTTTCACGCACAATAAGGCTTTTAAGCAAACATCTTTAATATCCTTCGCATCCCAGAACATGTTGTTTACTCGGTGAGTTGCAAAAAGATCTAATAAAAACCTCGAAGTGAAATGACTAGAGAAAATATGGATGGCTCTTCATTTTTCAACCGAATTGAAAAATATTGTGCAGTGTTGTTTTTTTTTATATTGATATAAATTACACCTTATATATTTATTAAAAAAAAATTAATTTGTAGAACTGCAATTCAATAAATCATAAGTTGGCGTTGGTTTTCTAAAATTATTTTAAAAAAATCGTTCAAGACGGGCTAATTTGTAATACGAAATCCTTTTTTTGATCGAATACTTTTAAGTTTTTTCTAATTGGTCAATTCATTTTTTTCTTACCTATAGTTAGCTTTGTGAGATTTTATGGATTCATTTAATTGAATGAAATTTACGTTTGAACTTTAATTAAACCGAATGAACTTAAAGCATCACCTTGTAAAAGTAGATTGACCTACGGATATAAAAAGAAAACAAACAATGAGAATCTCTGATTCATAATGATCAAGCTGTAATTATTTATTGATCATCGTCGATTGTCAAAGTGTTGCGCCAAACTTCGTTTTTTGTATTTTGGACTTAGGATTTCGCGGTTATTAATAATAAAATTAAAACACTAGCTAGAAAAGATGTTGAACCTTCTGGAGGTGGCACTAGTACTGTCACTAACACTAGATTCGTCACTAATCCTTTTAGCGTCACTAACACTAACCCGATTATCGACACCAGTTGAGGCTTTCGGATGGATGTCGCATCTTCTTATCGCACATAATGCCGACGTTTCGCAAACGTTTCAGTTCGCATCTTCAGGGCTGGATGCTCTGATACTGAAGCATCCTTAGATCAGGGGGTCTTTATATGCATAAGCTGTGAAAAAATTCTATTGTAATTTTACTATGCAACTTAGTTTGGACTAATTATTGTTGCAGCTCATTCGGATAATCGAAAATTCGGTTAATTGAATATTGATCTCGCTCAGAAATGTGCCACTTATAGCTCTATTGCGCACATCTTTGTGTTAATTGGATTCGACTATATTAATAACACTCTTTGAATCTAATAAGTTGATTTTAGTTCATTAAATTTAAATACTATGTTGGGAAATAATTTAATTGGTTTTAAAAATTAATTAATTATTGTGAATCACGCTTAAAACCGATGTGCACTTCGAGCTCAAAGTGGCACATTCCGATCTCGAAAATGAGCGCCGCTCGCTCGCGCTTCATTTGCTCTCGCTCGAAATGTGCCACTTTCGCTCGAATGTGCACATCTTCGTTTAATTGGATTCGACTATATTAATAACACTCTTTGAATCTAATAAGTTGATTTTAGTTCATTAAATTTAAATACTATGTTGGGAAATAATTTAATTTGTTTTAAAAATTAATTAATTATTGTGAATCACGCTTAGAACCGAGTGTGCACATTCGAGCTCAAAGTGGCACATTCCGATCTCGGGAAAATGAAGCGCGCGCTCCGCGTCGCGCTTCATTTCTCCTCGCTCGGAAATGTGCCACTTTTCGCTCGAATGTGCACATCTTCGTATTAATTGGATTCGATTACATTAATAACAAATTTTTCAAATTCAGATTTTCTATTCCGAAAAAGTTTTCGCTTGAAAGTGCACATACTCCTTAATAATTGAATTTGCCTGTCTTATTCTTGTCTCTTACAAATAATATTAATTAAATCAAACTGAACTAAATGCACCACTTCTCGCTTTTCTTTTAATTAAAAATTACAGTAGGGTATTTTTACCAAAAACCACATTTCTAATTTAGCACTTTTAACACTAGATTTACGGACTGAGCCAATTTGACTCATTTAAAATCTTATTGCTATATACCTATAGCAAAAAAAAGCGAGGATTATTTCTGTTTGCGGAAAATGTATTTCAAAAACAGAGTTTAGGCACAGAATAGCTAACAACCAGAATGGCAACTCCTTGTCGGCGCGTTTGATCTCAGTCAGACACTCGACGGCCATATTGAAAGGCGAAAAGCAGAGACGGTTTAGTAACAAAGTAGCCGAAACTCAGGAACGTACTTCATATTTTTAAATCTTTTGCTGCTGCCACTTAACATTTAAAAAAACCATTTTTATTTTATAGAAGAAACTGTATTTAATGTGATTTGTAGAGGGAATATGGCATGAAAGAGCCAGGTTTTGAAAAAGCCATTATTATTTAAGCGGTATTTTTTGAATGAATCGTTCATGTATTATTTTAAGATAGCAACACTAGCCCACAAATATTTGGCAGTTCACCGCAAACAAATAAAAACACACGTGTTAGAATCAAAACAAATGTTTCTATCTTTTCAATATGGCCGATATCGATGCGCAGTTAGAATGCGCGGGCTGAACTAAATCCTACGAGGTGCCATTCTGGTTGTTAGCTATTCTGTGGTTTAGGTATATGTAAAAAATGTTTTCAATAATTTTTTTAATAATAAATCTTTTATTTCAATTTGATTGGAACTGTTTTTTTGCAAAAAACTTCAATTTTGTTGTATGAGTCAAATTGGCTCACTTCAGTAAAAATAGGTATATAATCAACCCCCGTAAATCTAGTGTTAAACTACACTAGATGGGAGACTTCCATCGTACATAAAAAATACTTTAACTTTTACGGAATTTTGCTCTTATTTCCCAACCTTTTTTTAACATACCTCACCCAAGTCATTCTAAAATTTTGATGCACCCTTTATGTAACATATAAATATATTTTTATATTTAAAAATTGAATTAATCCTCAAATGAAGTGTAATTACAACAGTGTATACAAAATGTGCCTTAAAACTAATTTGTTTATAATTTTTACAAAAATGAAAATTACCCAAAAATAATGGAGACATTAATTTTGACATATAAACTTTCAGCAATCTGCAAAAGATGATATAAAAATCGACTAGTTGATTTTTAGTGGCCCACTTCAGAAAATTTGACTCATATACAATTTGAATTAATCAATATGTGAATTAGTAAACATTCGAAAGTACACCTGAAAATATTTTTATCAAGCTCCCTACAATTAGGCGTGCGGAAGAGCACCATGATAACTTATCAAAAGGAATAAACTATCCAACCTTTTTCAAACAAAATAGTGATCTAATTTATTCGACTTTTAATTTTTGAATTGAAGAATAAAATAATAATATAGGCAAATCCGATAAATACGAAGATGTGCGCATTCGAGCGAAAAGTGGCACATTTCTGAGCGAGGGAGGCAAATGAAGCGCGACGCGGAGCGGCGCGCTTCATTTTCCCGAGATCGGAAATGTGCCACTTTGAGCTCGAATGTGCACACTCGGTTTTAAACACCATTACAAAGCGTCCCGTTTTAACAGGAAAAAAGTTGGTCAAACTGTTAGGTATATGTTTACAAAAAACGCAACAAATATTTATCACTAAATAAAACAGTCGCACATTATCTTAAAATGAACAAAGCAGAAAAACACTGTTTAGTGCGAAATACAAAATAAAATATTCAGTAAGAAATACCGAGGTTTAATTTTTGCAACGAGTCCGAACGCGGGTGACAATCCGGATAATCGCGAATCCGTATAACTGAGGTGCGGATAATTGAGGTTTTACTGTATTACAAAGCATATCTTGCAATACAGTCAAACCTCATTTATACGAAGCCCATTTTGACGATATTCAATTATACAAATCATTCTGTTATACGAGGGAAAGTGCAGTTGTCTAATGTAAATTTTATTCAGTTACACGTACAAAGAAAGATATACAAATAGGCAAACAATTCATTTAAACGAAGTATTCACTTATGCGAGCTTTCACCGTCATCTTTGTATAAGTGAGTTTTCACTATATTACTAAGCATTTGTTGAAAATTTGTTGGTTATTAAACTTTTTAGTAATTTTTTTAAAATTTATTATTATGTAATAGTTCTCAGATTGACCGCCAGAAATTAAAAAAAAAACAGTTACAACGAAGAAAGTATTACGAAGAAAAGTAGATAAACGTAGAAATGCAATTATAGCACAATATTGCGATAACGTTCTTATATACGTAGAGTCGTGTTGGATGTAAGTGGCGACTTATAGCCTGCCGTCATCTAGCGGTAGCGTGTTTAAGTAACACTGGTGGCGAGGCGTGTAGTTTCTCGTTTACCACGGAAGTGTTCAGGCTACAATTATTAATTAGAAATTATTGGAATTTTCTAAAATTGCAATATACAAAATAGATTTGCAAGAGACGTTGGAAAAAAATATGATTTGCAAATTTTAAGTTATTTTCTGGTAATTTAAAATAAGATATTGTTTTATCATATCTATTATTGTAGTAAATCATTTCTAGTTAAGTACTAACATGTATATAATTTCTGACAAGGTGTTGCAATATTTTAATAGATAGAAAAAAATTAATTTCATTGGCGTACACCCATCCAAATTAATAGACGTACACCGCCCTATAATTTTTTTAGGGTAGTTTAAATTTTATTTCTAATGAAAGGGGTTTGAACGTAACCAAATTTCTTAAGTTAATATTAATATGGAATTCATTCCTGACGAGTTATTCCAATAGTTTAGTTAATAAAAAAAATTAATTTTATTGGGGTACACCCATCTAAATTAATAGACGCCCCCCTAATCTTTTTTAAATTAAATTTTTGCGAAATTACAACTTACATCTTATTTTAACAAAAAAATTAGTAAACTTACAACGCATTTCTGTAATTTTACCATGCAGAAGTATAATATTGCTAGAAATGTACTCATCCTAATATTGCTTTGGAACATACAGTTTAATTCGACTATACATTTGTTTTGTAAAATATTGTAGTTTTACACATATTTTTAACAGTGTACCAATGGTCATATCATGGGACAATGCACACAGGGTTATTCAAGCAAAACATCAAAAATTAAAAAAATTGGGGAGGGTAGTTTCTGCATTCCTATTGATTGGAAATAACTTTTCTTCATTCTAAAAAGAACATATTAGTAAATACTTATGTATGTATACATGATTTTTAACTAATACATTTCCTCGAAGCTTTTAGTAAATATTCGCTTTTAAATACACTTCAAAAATTCGATTATTATTATCGTTTGAATAATTCGTTTACGAGCATATGCCGAGATTTTATTGCCTGGTCTGTTGATCCATTCTACAATAACATTCTTTAAAGTATTCAAAGTAAAGTACGCGTTTCGTATTATTTAATTCGAGTTTCCGAAATTAAACGTGACTTATTTACTAACGCCAAATCTCGAATTATGGCTTTTCGCATATTGTACGAAAACTGTACGTTTATTGTTATTTATGTGCACTGGATTTCTGCCAACAATGCAATATGTGTTTGCATGCTTTCTAATTTACTCACGCTTTTCGAAACGTACGAGCTTTTTTAGCGGCAATTTCTGTATTTCATTTTATGTAAAGACGAAATTAACTTAATGTAAATTCAAAAATATGTTTTAATTGTCACACAAAAAACTGAAATTATTTTTTTTATAAAAACATCCTAATTAAATTTATCTAGAATTATTTTTCCGATTTTTTAGATCAGCGGTTTCTAAAAAAATCTTTATTAGGGATCTGTCAAACAATGTTAACCTGAAGAATAAAACTGTTTTGCCGTTTTATTAATAATTCAATGATAAATTTAATTGATTCGCGGAACCCTGGCAACTTTATCACCGAACCCTTGGGTTCCGCAGAACCCACTTTGGAAACCGCTGATTAACAGGAAAGAAATTCTCTGAAAATCAAGAAAAATTAATAGAGTACGGTTCTAGAAATTTTTCTAATGCTAACGGTCCAATTTTGTAAAATCTACACATGTCAGATAAGACTGGGAATTTCTGTCTTGAGGCATATTTTACCAGTGACATAACCATTTCTAGCTTAAGTTCAACTTTTGTACCTACACTTACTAAAATTTAATTTCTGTTAGTTGAATTTGAAAAAAAAGCTAAAGCACATTAAATATGTATTATCTTCAACAATAAATCACCATAATCGAACATTTAAAAAAAATTCTGACTGATATTGCTGATTGAATTTTATATTCAACACAAACATAACCGAACATAATTTTAATGGATTCTAAGCTTATGTAAATTACTTATTCGACTTATTTAAAATACGATTAAAATTTTTACTACCTAATCTTGCTGTAACTGTATTCGTTAAATTAACGTTTATGAGATATTGAATCGAGTCTAGACCACTAATAATTAACCTTTTCTAATAAGCGACCCGTATTCAATTAATGTTTTGTTCTTGCTTTTGATTAAACGTCAAAGAGATCAAATTTTAAAATAAAACTTAATAGGTTGGGGGTCTCGTCCAACTGTAAAGGACGTTCCTTTTTATAACAGCAAAATAACTAAATAACAAATATTTTAGACAAAAAAAAACTGTTAGATATTTTTATTACTCCCTACACCAGGGGTCGGCAACCTTTTTCGGACGGTGGGCCATTTTCAAAATAAAATTTTTATGCGGACCGCACATTCAAATGTAACTTAAATAGTGCTTTTATACGTATCAAATACGAGTATAAATATTATTAAAAATAAATATAGAAAAAAATTTTTTATTGACATGCTATGTATAATAATAGAACAGCGGTTGGGGAACCGGGGCAAATTACCCCAAATGGGGTAAAAATGAAATTATTGCGCGTAATAAGAAAATTTTTCTAATTTTTTGTTTTACAAACGTGGTAGTATTTTTATAAACGACTACTGTTGATTTAATTTTAATTTACATTGATTTTTTCCTATATTTTGGGGTAATGGCTAAAACGCTGGCAGTTGTATGTTATAAAATAATTTAATAATTATTTGACTCTACATATAAGCGTAAATAATAAAGTGCGTCAGAAATTTTGCACGGCAATGTATATAAAATAGTTAAATTGCAATGATGTGTAAATCGCTTAATTTTATTACTGCTAAATGGGAGCTGCATATCAAAAATTTAAAGTACCGGGGAAATGTCAAGGATTATTATTAAAATGTTTATTGCCCAATTCCTGTGGTTTTATTCCTATAATTATAATATAAAATTCGTCAAGAAAATGGATGCTTTTATTTCGTTATAAATTTTCGCTTTTTTTTTAACTTGTAAAAAAAGGCACACAATACTTACCACCTACAATTACTATTTACGCATACGTTTTTACGACACACTTAAATTATTATGGTTGCAATTGATGGATTCTACAGAAATAGTGCTTCTGTGTTTTGTTTAACTCGTTATTAATTCTTTATTATATTGTGGTAGCTATTGTTATCTCCGACAAGATTTATTTTTAGCCTGAAATTAAAAATAACAATGGTTCTGCAGTCGGATTAAACTGAATGGATTTGCGATGGAAGTTTTCTCTGCTTTTGAACTCGTTTTAGTAAACAACACTTTTATTTATAATCGTAGAAAAAATTATCGTCTTTGGCCGAAATGTATGCTATAACAGAAAATTGCACAAAACAATATTGTTACGAAATTAAGAAAAAGTGTCGTAAGCTTAACATTGAATTGCTTTCTATATTTAGGAGCTTCAATTTCGTGTTGTAAATACAGTAAAACCTCGATTATACAGACCGCCGGATTCGCTATTAACCGGATTGTCAATCGCGTTCGTTTTTTCCTGTTAAAACGGGGCACTTCGTAATCGTGCTTAAAATCGAGTGTGAGCATTCGAGCTCAAAGTGGCACATTCCGATCTCGGGAAAATGAAGCGCGCCGCTCCGCGTCGCGCTTCATTTGCCTCCCTCGCTCGGAAATGTGCCACTTCTCGCTCGAATGCGCACATCCTCGTATTTAATGGATTTGCCTATATTATTATTTTATTCCTTTTGATAAATTATCATGGTGCTCTTCCGCACCCCTAATTGTAGCGAGCTTGAAAAATATTTTCGGGTGCACTTTCGAATGTTTACTAATTCGCGTTTTTGATTAATTAAAATTGTATATGAGTCAAATTTTCTGAAGTGGACCACTGAAAATCAACTAGTTGGTTTTTATACCATCTTTTGTAGATTCTTTAAGGTTTATATATCAAAATCAATGTCTCCAAATATTTTTGGGTAATTTTCATTTTTCTGAAAATTATAAACAAATTAGTTTTAAGGCGCATTTTGTATACAATGTTGTGATTAGACTTTATTTATGGATTAATTCAATTTTTAAATATAAAAAAATATATATATGTTACATAGGTGGTGCTTCACAATTTTAGAATGGTGCTTGGGGGCGATATGTTAAAAAAAAGGAAAAATTCGGAAAGAGTTAAAGTATTTTTTTTTCATGTAGGATGAAGTCTTCCATCTAGTCTAGCTTAAAAGTACTAAATTAGAAATGCGGTTTTTGGTAAAAATACCCTACTGTAATTTTTAATTAAAAGAAAAGCGAGAAGTGGTACATTTAGTTCAGTTTGATTTAATTAATATTATTTGTAAGAGAGAAGAATAAGATAGGCAAATTCAATTATTAAGGAGTTTGTGCACTTACAAGCGAAAACTTTCTCCGAATAGATAATCTGGATTTGAAGGATTTGTTATTAATATAGTCGAATCCAATTAACACGAAGATGTGCGCATTCGAGCGAAAAGTGGCACATTTCCGAGCGAGGGAAGCAAATGAAGCGCGACGCGGAGCGGCGCGCTTCATTTTCCCGAGATCGGAATGTGCCACTTTGAGCTCGAATGTGCACACCCGACTTTAAGCACGATTTGCAATAATTTTGGCGCTGAAATATTAGTAAATCATTTTTATCATTCTCTCTCACTCGTACTCATGAGTTTGTTGTATCTTTTCGCTCGCTCCCACTCATTGCTATGGTAAAAATACGTAATAATCGATATTTACTGAACTAAATTAAATTTGATGATTGGAAAGTAAGTTTAATTAACAAAATTCAATGAATATGAGGATGTGCGCATTCGAGCGAAAAGTGGCACATTTCCGAGCGAGGGAAGCAAATGAAGCGCGACGCGGAGCGGCGCGCTTTATTTTCCCGAGATCGGAATGTGCCACTTTTCGCTCGAATGTGCACACTCCGCTTTTCGCCACGATTAACAATGATCAATTTACTTTTAATTTTATCTAAACATTTTATGATTCTATTAGGTATTTTTTACTGTTGATTTTATAATTAATAATTATTTGTTTCGTTTTTTTTGTAAATAAATACCTAACAACGTAAAATTTTTTTTTCAATTATCCGGATTTTTGATTATCCGGATGAGCTCCAACATTAATTAGTCCGGATAACAGAGTTTCCACTGTATTTAAAATTTCAATAAAATAAAGATGTTTGCAATAATTGTAACAAATAATTATCTACAAATTTAGCACTAATTATTATAATTATGGGTTCTTAGAAACAATTAAACATTATATAATTAATTATATTAGCAATGTAAATATTAAAGAACTAAATTACTTCAATGCAAAAAATTAATTATCTATAATTATTATATTTTAATTTTTTTTATTTAATCTCGGTTTTTATTATGGCTTCTATCTTTTCGAAGCAAGTACAAGAAGGCGTTCTGAGCCCATATAATTGTCTAGTTTGGTTTTAAAAACAGGACCAAATTTCTATTGGTTAAATTTGCGTTGTTGCTACGGTTACTAATGTAAACATCCAATAACCGTTCTTATCCAAAGTACACCAAATTTAAAATTTGTTGTGGGAGTTCTAGGTCTCCTATTTTTTCATAACTTACGCGTCATATTTAAAAAAAATTACATCGTTTTAAATGACTAACTGCAAAGCGTCGTGTTACTAAAAACCAATTTATTTTGATAAAAGTTTCCCCCGAGATATACGAACTTGCATAATAATTGAATTTTATGGTAATCTTTGCAATTGATTTATTTTGTGCTTCGAGTTTCTTGTTGTTTCCTAAAATAAAACGCATTTACGTATGTGAGATTTTACTCGACCATGTGAGGGTTTGCTTTGCAATGCCAAAACGCCTCCGCCTTTACAAATTTCCAAAATACACAAATGTGTTCGGCCGTTGCCTTTTCGTTTGTGGGACGAGTGGCTTGTGCCGACTAAATTTTGAAAATAACACTTATGTAAATGCGTTAACGTATTAAACTTTTTAATGACTTGAACAAAGTAATTATACGAGGTCCGTTCAGAAAATAACCGAACATTTTGTGTTACGCGCCAACAGTGATATTTAGTGATATGCGGTAGGTAGTACTGCCTCACGCATAACCTCCTCTGTAACCACATGTTTATAGGTTGTTGATATCTCGTTTATTTTTCGTGGTATCCAAGCTATTCAGGACTGCTTCGCAAAACGGAAACACCGCTGGAAAAAGCGTGTCAACGACCAATCTGTAAAATAATAAAATTTAAAAAATAAAATTTAGTTATTTCTGAATAGACCTCATATGTGCAGAAAATCTTTTAAAAAACATTACTTTATCAAACACACTTTAAATAACTGAACTTCGCAATAGTGACAATGAAATGTTAAAATTGTAAAATATTATATAATCAAATCGGCAATTTAGATTGAAATTAGAGGACATCCTTACGCACCCAAAAATGCTTTTTTAATTCAATGTTAGCCACTTCATCTATCAAAAAAATCAAATTAAGTGTAATTCTAAACATTACATAATAACAAATAAATCCCGATTAACATATAAAACAAATTCAAACTTTAAAGCGCACGCCGAGGCCAAATATTTTCTTAGAATTTCTTTGTATTTAACGAGAAAGTCGTGGCTTTTGGTTAACAAACCAAAACAGTCACGAAAATTAATTCAAAATCGTATCGCGACCACTTCAAAAGGTGTATTACCATATGACAAATGTAAATAACGTCATCCAAGACAGTTTCTTGTAGTCCTTGATTTTTTTTTAATCAGATCTAGAATCCGAATTCGGAAAGAAGAATTAAATCAGTGCTGTTTAATTGTCAAGTTCTTTACGTTTTTGCAATAAAAGACCGACTGACTCATGCGAGCTTAAGGCTTTTATTTAAATAAAACAATAATTTATTTGTTTAAAAAAAAAATACAAATATGCCTAATAAGGACGGCAAATAAAAGTAATACTCGTGTAGAAACAGAGATTTTTTTGACAAATAATAATTAACCTAGTTTAAATAAGGCGCCCTTAAAGAGAAAGTCTCTATTGGTGTATTCCAATCGTAACTATTGGTTACGAGTTTAAATAACCAATGGAATTGAATTTTATTTTATTGGTATTTATTGAATGTTACATATGTTATATTCATGTAGTTTTTTACATTGATTTTATACTTTGTAAGTTTTAATTTATAAAAAATAGACCGGTTCATGTACTTATGTGCGCGCCTTAGAAGTTATACTTCATTGGCGCAACTAAATTAAATACAGCAACCGCTCTGTATAAGAAACTCTTTTAAAAGCAACAATTTTATAAGCAATTATTTTGATTACAAAATTTCCATATAGGCAACAGTACATAGTTGTAACGACAGTCACCGCAGCGCATGCGTAGATTCGTAGAAATTGACATAATGGCCTGTAGTACATGGTCTGCCTAGTACTGATATTTTTTTCCCATAAAAGCAATATTTTTTGAATAAGAATTTTTTTTCTTTAAATTGGTTTAAATGTGTTACTTATATAGAGCGCTTACTGTATAACCACGTGTTATGTTGCTTACCTTGCGTTTGTGTATAGCTTGACCACTGGTTTTCAAATTATATGTTATTGCGCCTCAGATAAAAAAATCTGATCTTGGCTCTTCCTCACTGTACACCTATTCCCCGATTTGTACGGTAGATGGGTTCAGAAGAATACCGTGTAAATCGAAAACAAAGCAAAATATGCATATATTGATCAGTTACTTTTGGATATTAATTCATTTTTTTACGTAAAATCGTAGTTGTAAATTCTTTCATCGCAGAAATACTATGTTTTTATGATATAAATATAGGTACAGTGGAACCTTGATAATTGGAAGCTTGTTAAGTCGTAATCCTCCATAAAGCGAATAAAAAAGCCATTTCCTACCGTTGAAGCCCCAAATATGCGATATGTGGAACTAATTAGACTCTGTAACTAGAACCAAATATTATTTTTCTATGAGATACTCTTACACCATATTTGAATTCTCTAATTAGTATTTCAAAAGGCAGACTCGCTATGTCGAAGTTATTAAACTAACTTTGAAATCACCTGGAAGCAATAAAATCTTAAATATTAGTAGCTATTCCCAGAAATGTTTGATGCTGTCTCTCTATTGTACTTTATATACGTAGATTTTTATTTATTAAACTTTCTAAGTACGTACTTAGAAGTTGTGCTCGTGTAAGTTCAAATTGTAGTCGTAAAATCCTTTGTATTTCGACATATTCGCTCAGCTGAAAATTCATTAACTAGAAATGTTTAGGATTTCCCTTGTAATACGAGTTATAGAGGTTCTACTGTATATGTAACTCATATGCATGATCTACTTTTAATTTACATTGAAAGAAACCACTGAATTATGCATAGTTTATTATTTTTTTTCGATCTACAGTTTTCTGGGGAACCTATCTTCACTGTAAAACGGGGTTTAGGATTACTTTAGATGAATTGATTTTTGTTTGTATAATAATAGGAAGAATTCTTATTTTGGTTATAATATCAGTGTCATTCAATGAATTGTCCTAAAAAAATAACTAGAAATACATATCTTGTATGGGAAAAATGTATATTATAAATAATTTTCGTGTAACACAAGTAGCGCGTAAATTGAGGGTCAGCTGTAGTGTTTACAGTAGATTTTGGTTAAAAGCCGACTATGGAATTTTGGTCGAATGTGCACATGCGTCCTTTTATTTGGATGCATTGCTCTTTTCTCTTTAATTTCAAAAATGAATGTAAATAAATATACTCAATAAATACGAGGATGTGCGCATTCGAGCGAAAAGTGGCACATTTCCGAGCGAGGGAGGCAAATGAAGCGCGACGCGGAGCGGCGCGCTTCATTTTCCCGAGATCGGAATGTGCCACTTTGAGCTCGAATGTGCACACTCGGTTTTAAGCACAATTCACATCAATTTAAACCAATAAATTAGACGCAAAATTAGTTGAATAATTTAAATCGTTCCCTCTCACTCGTACTTATGAGATTGTTGTATCTTTTCGCTCGCTCGCACTCATTGCTATTGTAAAAATACATTTTTTGGAACAAAATCAATATTTACCAAACTAAATATAATTTTTTGATTTTGAAAGAGCGATGAATAAAGTAGATAAATCTAGTAAATACGAGGATGTGCGCATTCGAGCGAAAAGTGGCACATTTCCGAGCGAGGGAGGCAAATGAAGCGCGACGCGGAGCGGCGCGCTTCATTTTCCCGAGATCGGAATGTGCCACTTTGAGCTCGAATGTGCACACTCGGTTTTAAGCACAATTAACAACAATTTAGATCAATAAATTAGACGCAAAATTAGTTGAATAATTTTAATCGTTCCCTCTCACTCGTACTTATGAGATTGTTGTATCTTTTCGCTCGCTCGCACTCATTGCTATTGTAAAAATACATTTTTTGGAACAAAATCAATATTTACCAAACTAAATATAATTTTTTGATTTTGAAAGAGCGATGAACAAAGTTGATAAATCTAGTAAATACGAGGATGTGCGTATTCGAGCGAAAAGTGGCACATTTCCGAGCGAGGGAGGCAAATGAAGCGCGACGCGGAGCGGCGCGCTTCATTTTCCCGAGATCGGAATGTGCCACTTTGAGCTCGAATGTGCACACTCGGTTTTAAGCACAATTCACAACAATTTAGACCAATAAATTAGACGCAAAATTAGTAGAATAATTTTAATCGTTCCCTCTCACTCGTACTTATGAGATTGTTGTATCTTTTCGCTCGCTCGCACTCATTGCTATTGTAAAAATACATTTTTTGGAACAAAATCAATATTTACCAAACTAAATATAATTTTTTGATTTTGAAAGAGCGATGAACAAAGTTGATAAATCTAGTAAATACGAGGATGTGCGTATTCGAGCGAAAAGTGGCACATTTCCGAGCGAGGGAGGCAAATGAAGCGCGACGCGGAGCGGCGCGCTTCATTTTCCCGAGATCGGAATGTGCCACTTTGAGCTCGAATGTGCACACTCGGTTTTAAGCACAATTCACATCAATTTAGACCAATAAATTAGACGCAAAATTAGTTGAATAATTTTAATCGTTCCCTCTCACTCGCATTGACGAGATTATCGTATCTTTTCGCTCCCTTCCACTCATTGCTATGGTAAATACGTTTTTAAGCATGTTTCACGGTAATTAATTTACTTTATTTGGCTGTCAAATTTTCGTCAACTGTGCGCGCGCAACCTCTGTTGCCTGCCAAAATTTTACTCTCAGCGCGCCAAAAGAAATATAACTTAAAAAACACTGCGATTTTTTATACTGACGTAATGTTAATTTTTTTAGTTACAATAATTACGCACGAACATTGCCCCACAATAATACAATTTTAATTTATTATAAATAAAGGCAAGTAGCGAACAAGTGGCATTAAAGAAATGCGTTAGAAATTATCCATTTGACTTCTGTCGCAACAATAATAATCGTAATTATTATTAAACTAATTACGGTAATAAGGCAACAACTTTGTACAATCTAGGCGAGGAAAAATTTTCGAAGTGAGTGGACAATTTCCTGAAATATCTACTATTGCTAGATGAAATATTAAACGCGTGCTTCTATTGCATATAATTGTTCAGTTCATTACTGCTCCGAAAGTTTTCCACTATTAGTTCTCGTTACAAGCGCACCAATTCAGTTATGGAATCAAAACAAAGGTGTGCGAGCCTTTCTGCTAGTTACCGGAAAAATTCCTATATGAGGACAAGTTCAATGAAACAGTAAATAACTTCTTTTAGACCGGCCGATCAATGCCTCGTAATACGTAAAATATAAATACGCGAACGGATATGTCGACATCTCTAGGTCCTTACGAATTCCTTCCATTTTCGCACTTTTGTATTGGGATACAAATAAGGACAATTTGTCATTAAATATAATTACGCTTGCCATATTTTTTTTCGCGTAATGACGTTTAATTTTTTTGATATTTCCTGTGTTAAAAGGTAGAAAGCAATTCCTGGTTACAATCTAATAAATGATTTAATGTCGGGTCGTATATGGCTGTTCGTTGCTCAAAGATAGATCTATAGCAGTGGCGTAACGAGGCGGAAGGCTACGGGGCTGCGACCCCCTCCCCTTTCTAAGAACATCCGTAATTAAATACGAATTAACTGCAGGGTCAGTTGCCTTAATAAAAAAGCGAATAAATTTTTTGGAAAATTATGAAAAATAATTGCAGCCCCCAGAAGAAATTCTGAGGATACTGCTATGGCTTTTAAATTTTTTATGTGAAATTAATTATTGTGGATCGGCCGAGTAAATATGAATATTTAATTTTGAAGTAAAAATTTATGAAATTTTATTTACGTTACGGCAACGCCGCCGCACCACAGCCGTTTTGGCGAACAACACCCGCCGCACAACACCCGCCGCACAACACCCGCCGCACAACACCCGCCGCACCCCAAAATTTTATTTTTCGATAGAATAGATGCGCACGCTGTTTTATATTACACTAGCTGCCTCCCTCGGCTTCACGCGGGTATTGAGATTTTAACTAAAAACGCATTTTTGTCAAAATAAAAAATAACCTATATAACTCAGGGTTAGTGTAGCTTTTTATTAGTGAAAGAATTTTTAGAATCTGTTCAGCGGTTCCTGAGATTACCCCGTACAAACAAAAGATTTTACCTTTTTATAATATTAGTATCGATTATTAATATTTAAATATAATTAATCACAGATTATAGTTTTAAATAATTAACACCATTTAATAAAAAACAATTAATTTAAAATTTAAAATTCACAACTTAATATTTAATTTAACTAATAAAAATTTCCGGGATAAAAAGATTAAAAGATAAAAAGATTAGCCCGGACAAACAAACAACGAGACAGACAGACAACAATTTTAAAACTATCTAATCTAAATAAAGATTTTTATAGGAACTATCACGTTCTATAAAAAAAGGTATTTAAAATTATTTCTGCTTTCCAATAAATTAAAATTAAATTTGTTTCAGTCGTATTCTTATCAGCAGGGATGCGGCTATCTTTCATTTTTACGTCAGGTGCGCTTGAGAAAATTCGCGCGCCTTTCCGACCTCGAAAAAAAAATAGAGACGCGGAACGGCGCGTTTTATTTGCTTCCCTCGCTCGAAAATGTACCACTTTTGTTCTAATACCATCCAGTGGCGTCCCAGAGTTGCAGTTCCCACCATCATTAAATGCAAGGTGCATTTGATTATGATATAAATGGAAAAAAGTTGAAACTTGTGAAAAGTGAGCGTGTGGCCCTCTTCTCGTGACCAAATCGTGGGCGCGCCACTGATCTATGGGTAGTAAATTTTAATAACAGATAAACACTTACCGTCGTTATTGAAGTAGCAACCTTGATCTTAAACTTTTAACAAGAGGATAATAGCACTCCACTAATCGTTTTTCTTTTAAGGATTTAAACCAGGAAGTTAGAATCCGTTTTATATCTGAAATTAATGTTTAAGTCATTAGTTCGCATTACATCAAGAACCAGTTGAGTTTATGGAATAATTCCTTGTAACATTTCGACGTTTAAAAGGAAAGCTAATATCATTTTAATTTTCGAAGACGCAATGCGAAAAGTCCCGGAAAAAAAAATTTTAAGCTTCTTTAAAAGTTTTACGAAATTGCTAAGTAGATTTATCATAAAATAACTTGTCCATTCGGTGACAGTTTACATAAATTATTAGAAAATAATTACATTTATTTGTAAAACCCTGTGAATTGTTTTAGGAACTAATCAAAATAGAAAACAATAATTAACTCTTTACTAATGTCCTCTTGAAGGTTAAATAATATTCCTCGATATTTTTGTAAACAAAATATACAAACTGCATGTTGTCAAAAATTCCATCTTTTTGAGAATTACCAATAATATTGTTTGATGACACATACTTGATCGTATATTTATAAAAAAAATAATACCTACTTCTCGAATTAATTGTAAGCCCATCATCTGCAATTTTTTTGAAATATCAGCTTTATGACGTAAATAAACTTATTCCGATTTTTTTTAGGTAAATCTAAATTGTCCAAAAAATTCTAATGATGACGTAAACAAAAAAAGATCAAACGAGTCGAAAATAATCGATTGCGTTTTTATTGAAATGGAACTGCTTTAATTTAATTGTAATAGTATTAAAAAATCTATTTTTAGAAGGTTGAGTATTCCGATTTCTAAATTTACCTTGAGGGTTAGTTTGATATTTTGATGACCGTGTGTTTTATATATTTTTTTTATTTATAATCTCCTTTTAGAATTTAATTTGCCGTTAACTATTGTTGAATCATCGCGATTTAGTGCCTAAAAACGAATCTGAAACGTGCTTCCATCGACCTTGACAAATACTTATTAAATTCTATTCTTTCGTCTTCCTATTAATTTAAACGCGTTTATTTTCTTTTTGATTCTTACATCTTTATGTATACACACCCATCGCTTATGGAGATATTCGATATGGCATTTTGAAAGTAATCGATATAACTTATTTTTAATGAAAAAAAGCAAATTGAAATGTCGAATTTTGTATGCTTTAACTTTCAAATTAAGATTTTAACTGCATCTAAGGTTACATTTTATCTCGCTATCAGTTTACTTTGTAATGGTTCAAAAAATATCATAAATAGGTGTTTTATCTATTAAAAAAATCGAATTATTAAATGTTTACTTTATCTTTCGCTCTTTCAAATCATAAATTTACATTTAATTTAGTATATATCGATTTTATGTTTCAGAAACATATTTACTATAGCAATGAGTGGGAGGGAGTGAAAAGATACGAGTATCTCGTAAGTGCAAGCGAGAGAAAACGATTAAAATTATTTAACTAATTTATCGTCTATTTTATTGGCCTAAAATATCGTCAATCGGACTTAAAATCGAGTGTGCACATTCGAGCTCAAAGTGGCACATTCCGATCTCGGGAAAATGAAGCACGCCGCTCCGCGTCGCGCTTCATTTGTGTCCCTCGCTCGAAAATGTGCCACTTTTCGCTCGAATGTGCACTTCCTCGTATTTATTAAAAATGCTTACTTTATCTTTTGCTCTTTCAAATCATAAATTTAAATTTAATTTAGTAAATATTGATTATATGTTTGAGAAATATATTTGCCATAGCAATGAGTGGAAGGGAGCGAAAAAATATGACAATCTCGTAAGTGCAAGTGAGAGAAAACGACTAAAATTATTTAACTAATTTATCGTCTATTTTATTGGCACAAAAAAATTGCCAATCGGTCTTAAAACCGAGTGTGCACATTCGAGCTCAAAGTGGCACATTCCGATCTCGGGAAAATGAAGCGCGCCGCTCCGCGTCGCGCTTCATTTGCCTCCCTCGCTCGGAAATGTGCCACTTTTCGCTCCAATGTGCACATCCTCGTATTTATTAAAAATTCTTACTTTATCTTTCGCTCTTTCAAATCGTAAATTTAAATTTAATTTAGTAAATATCGATTATATGTTTGAGAAATATATTTGCCATAGCAATGAGTGGAAGGGAGCGAAAATACGACAATCTCGTAAGTGCAAGTGAGAGAAAACGACTAAAATTATTTAACTAATTTATCGTCTATTTTATTGGCCTAAAATATTGCCAATCGGACTTAAAACCGAGTGTGCACATTCGAGCTCAAAGTGGCACATTCCGATCTCGGGAAAATGAAGCGCGCCGCTCCGCGTCGCGCTTCATTTGCTTCCCTCGCTCGGAAATGTGCCACTTTTCGCTCGAATGTGCACATCCTCGTATTTATTAAATATTTTACTTTATCTTTCGCTCTTTCAAATCGTAAATTTAAATTTAATTTAGTAAATATCGATTATATGTTTGAGAAATATATTTGCCATAGCAATGAGTGGAAGGGAGCGAAAATTTACGACAATCTCGTAAGTGCAAGTGAGAGAAAACGACTAAAATTATTTAACTAATTTATCGTCTATTTTATTGGCCTAAAATATTGCCAATCGGACTTAAAACCGAGTGTGCACATTCGAGCTCAAAGTGGCACATTCCGATCTCGGGAAAATGAAGCGCGCCGCTCCGCGTCGCGCTTCATTTGCTTCCCTCGCTCGGAAATGTGCCACTTTTCGCTCGAATGTGCACATCCTCGTATTTATTAAATATTTTTACTTTTTCTTTCACTCTTTCAAATCATAAATTTAAATTTATTTTAGTAAATATCGATTTCATGTTTGAGAAAGATATTTACTATAGCAATGAGTGGAAGGGAGCGAAAAGATACGACAATCTCGTAAGTGCAAGCGAGAAATAACGTTTAAAATTATTTAACTAATTTATCGTTTATTTTATTGGCTTAACATACCGTCAATCGGACTTAAAACCGAGTGTGCACATTTGAGCTCAAAGTGGCACATCCTGTTATAGGATAGGTTCCTCAGAAAACTGTCGATCGTGAAAAAGTAAGATATGCATAATTCAGTCATTTAATTCAATGGAAAATAAAAAGATAAACGATAATGCATATGGGTCATTCAACCAAATATATTTTTTTAATGTTACCTCTGCGGATATTTTTCCAATTTTTTTGGAGCTATTCTTTGCATGAAAATACTGACTCACTTTTTTGTCGATGTAGAAACATTTTCTATAAAGATACGAACAGTACCTTTTTTTTGTAAAAGTTTTATTTTTGAAATTCAGATATTCATTTTTCATTATAAGTAACGGAAGTCCCCTAATAGTTTAATTAAAGTGAAAAATGTGATTTTTCTAACATTGAGGCAATTTCCATTTCTTCGTATAAGTGAATATTTCGGTTAAATGTGTAATTGAATATGGTACAAATGAATAATAAATAGTACATGACTTATAGGAATTCTTCTGGGGAATGAGAAATTTTTCGTTTAACTGAATATTTCGTATAAGTGAGGTTGTACTGTACCTAGTTTTATACCACAGATAAGTAGTATTTATTTGATTTCGAAAAAATTACAACTATGTTATGTAAAAAAAATTATTTAATGTCTAAAAGTAACTGATCAATTTATGCATATTTTGCTTTGTTTTCGATTTACACGGTTTTCCGTACAAAATATGATGATTTCGATTTACACGGTTTTTTCCAGAACCTACTTACCGCGTAAATCGGAGAATAGGTGAACACTGGTAGGCTCCAAGATTAGATGTTTTTGAGAGAAGCGTAATAACATAAAGTTTGGGAACCACTGATCTAATGTTTACTTTTTATCCATGTTTTTATGAAAACAGACATCGAAAGGCCGCCCTGTATTCACAAGTTTAAAAAAAATAATACCGAATTAAGTGAAATTAATGATTTTAAATTTCAAAAAAAGTATTGTACAGTTATTAATTTCTTTGGCCTTACTTTACCAGTTTTTTGTCTATTCTATTCTACATTAATATTGGTGCAGTTTTTAAATTGTGAACGTTGCATATTTGTTTTTGTCGAATACAAACAACCTTCATCTAACACGGTAATTTTTATAAATTTTAACAATACAACGAAAATTAACACTTTTCCAACAAAAAAGAAGAAAAAAACTCGTTCCTAGATAACTCCTTCAACCGCACTTAAAAAACTCCCATTTTACAAATCGAGTTTGACAAACACCAAAAACATTTTCGGTCAACTTTTTAATGCTATGGTTAAATACCGACTGAAAGCGGCAAGAAAATTATAGAAACATAAAATTTCTTATGACATTGTGGAAAAACACAACCAAAATACACAATATTCTCGCATTTGTGTAACAAATTTAATAGGAAAATTACTAATGTGCGAGCCCTAAAGAATGAAATCAGATAATTGTAATTTATTTAATCGTTTGAGCTAATTACCGTAATTACTTAACTTTCGAAGATCGGTATTAGACAGGCTTAAATGCACGGTTTTATATAATTGTTAAACATTGCACCTTCTTCATTTGACAGTGACAACAGTGCTTACATGTTGTTTTGTGCTGCTTTTAATACTTCTTTAATTTAGTATTCGGTTGATGGAGTTACGGTTAACAGGCTATGTTGTCTATCGTTTTGTTCTTATCAAAAATTGGATTAATCATTTTTTTAAGGTACGTTTATATTTAAGGACGAAAGTGCTCCACAACATTTAAAGTCGCGTATGATCGAAAAATAATGAAACTGATAAATAAATTTGCATCTCATAAATCTCAATCATATAATTTTTTTTTAAAGTAAATTTAAATGGATATACGATTTTATTCCGTTTTAAAAAGATCGGGTTGGCAAAGAAAGTAATTTTAGGTTGAAATAAAACTTATACAAAAAATGGATTTTAATTTTGTTCAATGACCTTTTGTCATCTTTCTGCTAACTTCATGATTCCACGTTCATAGACCTTCAAATCCTTATCAGCAAAAAAATTGAACCTAGAGCGATTTTGGGCCATCATCATTAGTGAAATTTAAACGGTTTTGTAAAAATTGAAATAAATGATAATGTCATGGAACAAGGTCAGGGCGATATGGTGGATGTGGAATCACTTCCCAACCAAACTCCAGACATTTTTGATGAGTTACTAAAGATGTGCGAAGTCGAGCGTTGTCATGGTAGAACACAATCCTTTTCTTCTTTTTCGCTTAGCCGTTTTTTACCTGCAGGATATAGGCCTTTCTCGTGTTTTTCCACTTTTCACCATTTTGTGCAACTCTACTGTTCTCTTCAGGTTATCGCTCTATCTGATCTGCGGTCTTTCTACTTTACGTTTTTCTTCCATGTTCTCCACCTAATTATCCTTCCCCGCCAGTTGTCTTATCCTCTACCACGGGTCCACACCAATTCCATTTCAACGAAGCTACCCTTCTGATAATGTAATTTATTTTTTGTCGTATCTATGTGTTTGTTTTATGGTCCTTCAGTGTGATTTCCAATATTGTTTTTACTACTGTCCACTGGTGGACACTTACCTTGTTTATTATTGCTTTTGCAGGGTTCTAGGGCTTCGTTCCATACGTTACTAGTGGCAATACATATTGTCTGTAAGGAGATGGGTATTTTCATAATCATCATGTATTTTGACTTACCATGGGCTTCCCATTCTAGTTGTATCCTCGTGCCTAATTTAAGTTATTGATTTGCTTTTCCAATTGTTATGGTATGCCCAACGAACACGTATTTAGAAACTTTTTTTACATCTGCTAGCATACTTTTCATATTGTCTTTTGACATCGTTATGATGACTATATCAACGACAAGTGTGTTACATCACCTAATGCCTTTACAATTGGCCAATTTTGATCGTTTATCTTTCCTTGTTTTCGCCAATGTCATCAGTTGTTGACAGTATACATCCGAATTGATGGTTTGGTTCTTTGGAAGCAGCCCAAAATACACAACACCAAACTGAAAGCGTTTTTTGGTGTAATTTAGCTTGTGCTGCTTCAACGCGCTTGGACCAAGATCATTTTCGATTAATGTTTTGTAGACAATCGTTGTGTTAAATGAATCTCTTTCAATTTATATGGAACCCCAACATAGAGCTTCTTAACGGGTCCCAAGACATTTTAAATGATTTTAGAATGTTGTGTCTGATACATTTAACCTCTCTGCAATCTATCTCACAGTTATATGACGACCTGCTTCAAATATGACTTTAACTTGGATCATTTTTAATTTCACTTGGTCGATCAGAACGTCGATCATCTTAAGTGAAAAATTTCCAAAACGAAATTTTTTCAACTAATCTTGACACGTTCGTTCAGTCAAGCATTCATCGCCAAAAACTTCACATAAGTTTTTGTGAGCCTCGTCAACTTTCTTGCCTTTGCCGAAATGTTCGTTTTGCGCTCGATGTTAAATTTGACACTGAACTAAGGAATGCCAACCAAATACCAAGTAGTAATAATAAACGGAAAATATTACCAAATTGTCCGATGTGCTTCAAAAAAAAATTGTAACGCCATTGATTTGTGAAAACCGAAATTACTTTGGTGTCAACCCATACTACGTTTTTTTTTCAATTTCCAATTTTATGGTGGACCGCCAAAATTTTGTCAGAAAAAAATCATCTGACTAATCTGATAGACGAACTTGCTTCAATTTCTGAAACGGCACGCCATTCAAAAATACACAACTACATATTTCAAAACGAAATCAAGTTTGCTTAATATCGTCCCATTTCCAAACCGTCTTATCCTTGATAAAGACGAGCAAATCCTTAAAGAACTATAAATAATTCACAAAGAAAGCGAAATATTATTTTTCGAAAGATAATAAACAGTAAAATCTCAAGCGGTGTAATTAAACTGACCCCAATTGATGTACCATTCAAAAATACTCCAGGCAAATAAATTTGCACTTGAAAATGGGTCAAGTATGATTAGTAATTAATACTCCGATATACAGTGAAGTATTCGGCCATCCCATCGAATGTTTATTTTGCTTTGCAAGCGTTGGTTTTCCGTTTTGCCAGAATTCGCTCTGGAAAATCGCCACGAGGATTGCCTTTTTTCCGCTCGCCGCAAAATTGGGCGTATGTGTGCGACGAATGATTAATAACTTGACTTTCGATAACATTGAATTCGGTTTATTCATAATTACATAAGAAACTAGCAATTTCACGGCGGTTTCTTAACGAACCGCAATGTTGTTTTTAATCAGCCGTGATTGATCATTTTAAAAATGGAAACAGAAGAAGTCAACGATCTGCGAATGATTTAAAAATCGGATCTATTTATGTTTGGGAACTCGGTTTAATTATATCTAAGCGGTTTAATGAAGCCTTTCTTCCTCGTCGAGTTTACTTAAAAGTCGCCTTCTGCTCGCCACTCGCACGCTCATGCATTATTAATTGAAAATTTTCTAAACGATCAAATGACTTTATCAATAAAATGTTCCGCACAGTAATGTTCCGATTTAGAATTCTATGCAAAGTAAATAAAAACAATGTAGATTCGAATTTACCTTGAAAATAAATAAATTTATGAAATGTGGTACTTTAGACTTTGGAGCCGATCGTTTGAAATAAAGGGAATGCCAATTATCAATTTGTTATTTTAATTCGAAGTCGTTATTTATGCGGTTTACGCCAATTTCGAATATTTATTGAGGAACAGAACGCAGCTCTAGCATTGCTTATATGTACGTTTTTATGGAAATTAATGGAAATCGATCTAGAATTTAATCTTTATCATTCCTTTTGCTCTTCCGTGTTGAAAAGGTTAACGCTGTTATTTGTTGTTTGTCGAAAACGGGTCCAAAAGTGGGCCAGTCAACCGATATTAATTTTTTGTGGTGGCTGCTAATTTTTTTTTCTCTCTCTAATTAATGTGAAAATTGAGATTAAGGTTTTTTTTATAAAAAAATCGGTTTTTTAAGTTGAATATCTTAAATAATACATATTTTAAATTGGTGTCTAGTACTGATAAAAAAAAATTGAAAAACAAATTTATAAATTAAACGATGGTGTTTTTTTTTACTTACCATTGCCGAAAAAAATTTTTTTTTAAATAAAATGATCTTTTAGTTGAATTTAGGGGCTAACTTTTAGTCTATTTCACTAGCCAACTAAAATATTTTTTAATGAAGTATCCAGACATTTGGGAAATGTTTTATACCAATGACGTCATCACAGATACATTGATGTTTAATACAATAAACTAAAGTCTAACACACGAGAGCACGGCATGGTTGTCATGACTAATTGTAAGTGTCTTTGGTTCAAATCAAAGTACTACGTTAGTCAAACACAGACCATTCTCATAACTCGTGACCAGTTCACTAATCAAATCAACTCAAGTGCATTTGTCAAAGTTATCCTAACCTAAAATTCTAGATTTTATTGTTAATGGTTATAAAATAATTTACGAAAATGTAACCTCAAATAAAATGACAAATGACATCGGAGAGTAGATAGGTACTTGAACGTGGAGGGGGTTATTTAAGTTTTACGTCTTTTGGCAAGTTGAGAGTAAAATTTTAGCAGGCAACGGAAGTTGCGCGCGCACCGCTAACGAAATGTTGGCAGTTGAAGTTAGCCGTCAAAGTTAATTAATTATTATGAATCGTGCTTAAAGTGGAGCGTGCGCATTCGAGTTAAAAGTGGCACATCTCGGGAAAACGAGGCACTTTTCGCTCAAATGTGCACATTCTTGTGTTAATTATATTTCCTACGTTAACTAGGCCACTTTCAAACAAAAAACAATTTTTTGAACTTTATAGGATTTTTTAATTTGAGAAATAAAATACAGGGTGATTTTTTGAGTTTCTGGACATTTTAGATTTCACTCCCCATTTTTTAATTAAAAAACTTTTAGAAAATAAATTTATTATTGTGGATCGTGCTTAAAACTGAGTGCGCACATTCGAGCTCAAAGTGGCACATTCCGATCTCGGGAAAATGAAGCGCGCCGCTCCGCGTCAAGCCTCATTTGCTTCCCTCGCTCAGAAATGTGCCACTTTTCACTGGAATGTCCACATCCTTGTATTAATTATATTGCGTACCTTAATTTTCCTTCTTTCAAACAAAAAAAATATAATTTTGTTTAACTTTATAGGATTTTTAATTTGAAAAAAAATACAGGGTAATTTTTTAAGTTAATGGATATTTTAAATTTGACGCCCCATTTTTGAATTCAAAAACTTTTAGAAAATAAATTTAATATTGTGGATCGTGCTTAAAACCGAGTGCGCACATTCGAGCTCAAAGTGGCACATTCCGATCTCGGGAAAATGAAGCGCGCCGCTCCGCGTCGCGCTTCATTTGCCTCCCTCGCTCGGAAATGTGACACTTTTCGCTCGAATGTGCACATCCTTGTATTAATTATATTGCGTACCTTAATTTTCCTTCTTTCAAACAAAAAAAATATAATTTTGTTTAACTTTATAGGATTTTTAATTTGAAAAAAAATACAGGGTAATTTTTTAAGTTAATGGATATTTTAAATTTGACGCCCCATTTTTGAATTCAAAAACTTTTAGAAAATAAATTTAATATTGTGGATCGTGCTTAAAACCGAGTGCGCACATTCGAGCTCAAAGTGGCACATTCCGATCTCGGGAAAATGAAGCGCGCCGCTCCGCGTCGCGCTTCATTTGCCTCCCTCGCTCGGAAATGTGCCACTTTTCGCTCGAATGTGCACATCCTCGTATTCATTGAATTTGTTTACATAATTTTTGCATATTTTGCTTTGATTCCGATTTACACGGTTTCGCATACAAAAAGTTATGATTTTGATTTACACGGTTTACCGTGTAAGAGTGCGCAACGTAATACGTAGTTATATTTAATTTAAACCAAAGAAGTATAACATCTGACGCACCGGTTTTTTTCTGTCTCCTATCTTTGTTAGAAGCATGTCAAATTTGAAATCGTGAATAGGCTTTTTTAGCACACGGTGCGATCCCTATAACATCGATCTTGATTTACAAATAAAGTCATAGCGTCATGCTATTGTATCATGAGTTTGACTTTATATATAAGGTTAGTTTTCCCATTAGGCGACCCTAAGCCAGTGTAGCCAACTTAAGGCTTTTTTTTCTAAATTTAGGTGGATAAATTTCTACGAGAATTTTTAGAGGTGAAAAATGTTTAGAAAATTTTTAAATTTTTAAGAGTTTAAAAAAATGTATTCAAGGCCATTAAAAAAATTAAATTTGTAGTTTAATTGTATTTAAATACATTAATTTTAAATCAATATAGAATCTATATATTAGAGAGAAAAAATACACATTTGCGATATACCTAATTTTACAAAATGTCCATTTGGGGTGTTTTTGTTAGCATTTAGGCATTTTTGAAATTACTCTTAGGGGGAAACTATTTCAAGTGTTGTCGAAACTGCCCTAGACGATCGCTTAGGGGCCCAGAAGAATAATGCTTTTGGGCATCAGACAAAATTCAAATAATGTGTAAAAATTATATAATATACATATATAATAATAATAATAATAATAATACAATATAATAATAATAATACCTATAGTTAATATAATTATTTTTCTTTTATTTAAAATTTGTTCATCTTTGACTCTTATGTTCAGTTGTGTATGGGGCGCATAATTTTTTTTTGCTTAGGGGCGCTAAGTAATCTTGCTTCGTCTTTGACCATATCTAATACTGGACCAAATAAAATTAATTGACAGCGGAAAAATTTGGGAAACTTTTAATATAAGGCATTTTGAAATTACTCTTAGGGGAAACTATTTCAAGTGTTGTCGAAACTGCCCTAGACGATCGTTTAGGGGCCCCAGAAGAATAATGCGTTTGGGCATCAGACAAAATTCAAATAATGTGTAAAATTATATAATATACATATATAATAATAATAATAAAATACATAATAATAATACCTATAGTTAATATAATTATTTTTCTTTTATTTAAAATTTGTTCATCTTTGACTCTTATGTTCAGTTGTGTATGGGGCGCATAATTTTTTTTTTTTAGGGGCGCTAAGTAATCTTGCTTCGTCTTTGACCATATCTAATACTGGACCAAATAAAATTAATTGACAGCGGAAAAAATTTGGGAAACTTTTAATATAAGTACCTACCCTTTTTGATATTGTATTGTACATAATTTTAGTAAGCTAATTATGGATATTTATTATAGTGTAAAATTTTTAAATAAATTTTTATTATGTATTATCTGTTATAATTCTAATTAAAATCTACATATAGGTACCTCCTTAAGAATGTTAATGCCCTGATCTTCCCACGCCATCAGTGACTCTTCAGATACCGAAATTCCAAATATTTTATTTGTATTTCACTTATTAGTAGCAATGACCTCTGAATATTTTCCACCCAACCTAAACTCGATGACACCTTCGCGCCCAACTTACACGTCCTTTAAAAACATGCACGATTTTTTCCAGTATTTTTCAATCTCGTACGCACGTATATCTCTGGTCCAAAACAAACTTATATTTAAAAAAAAACGCGCCTATATTAGTAAATTGACCGGTAAAAAAATTCTCGCAGAAAAAAGCTTAAGCTTACGTACGTTCGCCGAATTTACATTTCAAACGTAATAGAATTGTTGTTGTTCCACCTTTTTGCAAATTACACTTGAAATTAATTTCAAACTAATTAAACTAGTTTTTTTACAATTTTTAGAACTAGTCGAAAATTTTAACACTTTACAATTTAACTTGGATTTTTTACAAATTCTTTAAAGTCCTCAAAAAGCGATAGCTTTTTTAATAATTAATTGTCCTTTTCCTATTAAGAAGAAGTCAATCCGGATATTAAACTTATGTAATAGAGTGTTAATTGTATAAATTAAAAGACACAAGAATTTCAAGCAACGTCCTTTAATGCATTAGTTAATCACTGATTTTGATCTGTGAGATATTTGAGGCCATCAACTCTCTTCAGATAACTTAATTTTTATTTAATGTCGCACACTAATTGCTCCCTTAAAAATTACAGAGATTTCTAATTGGCTTTTAACAATTAGACGTTCGAATGATTGATATGTTTATGTGTTCCAATTTTGTACTTGTAGAAAATTAATTTCGTTAATTAACTTTTACTCTTAAACGTTTCGTACGCACACCATTTAAATAAAAATTAAGTAGACACACTTGGGAAATAATTTCAAGACGAAATTAACTTTGAAAAAAAAACATTGGAAAGGAAAACTAATAATATGTGTGTAACCTTCTTGCATTGAGCATCTTTAGTTTTGGAATTCGTTTGCATTTTGTAACTGTGGGTAATTTCGACGTTATTGTGACATACGAAAAGGTCATGAACACGTAAAAAAATTAATTTCGCCTAAAGTTGCAAATAATGCATCGATTTTATTGCCATAAAAGTGTATTTTCTTGAATTTATTATTTTCAAATGCAGAATGTTAATATAAACAATGAATTAACTTAGAAGTTATTTAAATTAAATTATAACGTTGAAAGATTAAATGTCGTACTCGTTTTTACGAATTTTTTGTTCCACTAAACCAGGGCTTTTTAAACTAGTGGGGTCGCTTAGCAAAATTCTGGGATTTTAATGTAAAATATGTAAAAATTCTAAAATTATTTTTTTTTCTATGTACATTAGGGTGGCGCAAAAAACCAACTATTTTTTTTTTTGAGTCACGTGTGAAAAAATGTTAGTTTTTGATGTTTTAAGAGCTACCTCCAAAGGACAGCTCAAAAAAAAATTTTTAAGACGTCGCTCAAAATTTTTTAAAATTTCAAAATTCGATACAGTATTATTTTATAGACAAACAAAAAATAAGTTTCTGAAAGTTTCAATTTAAAATTTGAGTTTTAAAAGGTCGCTCAGAATTTTTTTTTATTTTTTAATTTTAATTTTTTTAATTTATTGTTTAAGGTCGACTTAACAGCATTCGTTGATTAATCAATGTACAACTCGTTAAAAAGAATTTTTAAAAAAAGCTAATTAAAAGGCGAATTATATAAAGTTGCCTTTTTGAAATTATACTTCTTTTGGTCGGCAACGGAAGTTGCGCGCGCACAGCTAATTTAACAAGTTAGTTGTCTCAGAAAGTAAATTAATTATTGTGAATCATTAATTTATTAGCTTAAATTATTGTGAATCGTGCTGAAAAGCGAGTGTGCACATTCGAGCTCAAAGTGGCACATTCCGATCTCGGGAAAATGAAGCGCGCCGCTCCGCGTCGCGCTTCATTTGCCTCCCTCGCTTGGAAATGTGCCACTTTTCGCTCGAATGCGCACATCCTCGTATTTATTACATTTTTCTAATTTAACCTTTGCTCCTTCAAATCAAAAATTTCAATTTACTTTAATAAATATAGATTTTATGTTTGAAAAACATTTTTACCATAGCATTGAGTGGAAGGGAGCGAAAAGATACGAAAATCTTGTCAGTGCGAGTGAGAGGGAACGATTAAAATTATTCAATTGTATTTTCGTCTAATTTATTGGACTAAATTAATGTGAATCGTGCTGTAGACTGAGTGTGCACATTCGAGCTCAAAGTGGCACATTCCGATCTCGGGAAAATGAAGCGCGCCGCTCCGCGTCGCGCTTCATTTGCCTCCCTCGCTCGAAAATGTGCCACTTTTCGCTCGAATGCGCACATCCTGGCATTTTTTGTATTTATCTAATTTATCTTTCGCTCTTTTAAATCAAAATTTTTAATTTAGTTAACTAAATTTCGATTTTATGTTCGAAAAATGTATTTACCATAGCAATGAGTGGAAGGGAGCGAAAAGATACGACAATCTTGTCAGTGCGAGTGAAAGGGAACGATTGAAATAACCCAACTAAATTTTTATCTAATTTATTGGCTTAAATTATTGTGAATGGTGCTTAAAACCGAGTGTGCACATTTGAGCTCAAAGTGGCACATTTCGATCTCGGGAAAATGAAGCGCGCCGCTCCGCGTCGCGCTTCATTTGCCTCCCTCGCTCGGAAATGTGCCACTTTTCGCTCGAATGCGCACATCTTCGTATTTATTTAATTTAACTTAAAATATAAAAGATAAAGTATTTTTTAATTTTTCAATGAGTGAGAGCGAGCGAAAAGATACAAGAATAGCATTAGTGCAAGAGAGAGAGACCGATCCAAATTGCCTCAATAAGCATTAGTTACACATTTTTTACCACTAATGAATTATATAAATCTAAGATAGATTCACCGATTTCCACTGCACAAAAAAAATAAATTAGCTTTCATACTCTACAATATCGTATTTTTTTGTTTATACCAAATAGCAAGTTTCGCGAGTGTGCACCTATACCAATTTTTTTTCAGCTTTTTGAAAATTTTGTCTCTAATCTTATTAACTTACTAGCTGGCACGCCCGGCTTCGCTCGGGTTGTGTTAGAAAAAAATTATTTTTATTAAAATAAAATATCTTATATTACTGAGCGATAGTAGAACTTTTTATTAGTAAAAGTATTTTTAGAATCGGTCAGTTACAAAGATTATGTCTTACAACGCACTAAACATATAGCTTAGGGTAGCGCAAAAAAACCGACTATTTTTTTTTCTTGAGTCTCGAGTGAAAAAATGTTAGTTTTTGATGTTTTAAGAGCTAGCTCCAAAAGACAAATCAAAAAAAATTATTAAGAGGTCGCTCAAAATTTTTTAAAATTTCAAAATCCTTCATAAAACGATTTTTTTTTAAAATTTTTTGCGCCACTCTAATGTATATTGTTACCTAATTAATAAATAATCACAAAATATTTATATATATTTTTTTTATATTTATATGGGGTCGCCAAAAAACTCACAATCCTAAATGGGGTCGCGTACGAAAAAAGTTTAAGAAGCCCTGCACTAGCCGGACTTTTAACACCATTCCATGATATTGCAATTTTTCTCAAATACTTTTTTTATTATTATGACACAGTATTTAATAATTAAATAACTTCAAGGTGGAATGTTGGACATCTGCTTGCGATGTTTTGGTATTGGAAAGTCAGCGATTCATCCTGGCTTTTTTTCTACAACAACATAAATTAATTATTATGAATTAAATATGTGAAAGCTGGTCGCTGAAATATGTGTGTTTCTTCACGTCTATTTTTTTTAGAAAAATAGAACGTAGGAGAAACGAATGGTTTATTTTTACACGTGAGTCAGGTAAAAATGGCGTAGGACAATCATTTTCCAGCCTCATTAATGTTTTTACAATCGTAACAGTGGGCGAAGCATCCGCTATGAATTTAACATTAATCGAACAGCATTTATTTATTAAAATCAATACGTACGAGTGCCGAACAAGAATCGTATGAGTAATTCGAGAAAGGTGCCGCCTCGGGACGAAAAAAAATTATAACAATCGCTTTATAAAACGCACGTGCAAACATCGCACGACTTGTTAGCATAGCGTGACCGAAGGGGTTATTATCTTCTAATATTTATGCAAATTAAATATTTTAAATTCATTTAAATTGTAATAAGGACACATACTTTTTCTGGCCGTTTTTCTGATGTGTTATCGAAACACTGATGTACTTATATTGGTGGAATTTTAATTATGACTGCAAACTTTTTATTACAAAAAATGAGAAGTCTTTGAACAAAAAAAATATAAAAATAGTGTACAAAATAAAATAAGCAAATAAGCTCTGCTTGACCAAATATTAAAAAAAATACAAAAGCGAGATAAATTATTTTAACGTATCAGAATTTTAATGATCGGATTAAGTATTATGCGAATTCTTGATTACTCTGATTTACAAACCGTGTAAAACTTTGCGGATTTGTTGTAAAGTGCTCCCTCTGTCAAGAAATAAGTGTCCGATTTGTGATTTTATTACAGATAACTTTAATGCCAATTATACTTAATAATGGCAGATAAATGACAGTACTCAACGAGTAGTCCAAAAAATCAGGACATGGACACTTACAATTGCTCTCCACAAGTTATTTGTAAGGTATGGACCAGAACGATGCCACAACAATGGAGCTAAAGTATAGAAAAACAATTTTTTGTTTTAAGGGGCATCTTCTTATGCCTTCCTTTAAGATAAAATTATTGTAATATATTTAGTGGAAATCAGTAATTATGTTGGCTAGAGTCTGGTCCAAGCCGACGAGTAAATCGTCCGTGAAATGGTAGAGTGGTCCATGGGCTGCAAAAAATATCCTTTGAGAAAGATAACCAGGAAACAGAAATAAAAAGAAGAATACAATTGGAATGGGCGGCAAGTGGAAAACTGAGAAGTGTTTTTAAATTCATCTTCCCATAACACCTCAAAAGTTGACTTTTTAGCCAGTGCTTCTTACCAACTATGACTTATGCAGTAAAGACGTGGAGCTTGAATAAAGGACTGATGGAGAAATTGAAGTTTTCACATAGATGAAAATGGAAACATCAATGCTGAATGTAAGACTGCAAGACAGATAACGGAACAAATGGATTAGAAGAATAACAAGGATGATAGACATGGTAAAATATGTGGCAAGACAGAAGTGGAAATGGACTGGACGTTTGATAAGAACAGAAGATGGACCATGACCAGAAAGGTGACAAAGTGTTGACCGCGAACGATCAAGAAGAACCCAAAAAGGCAAAAAACACGATGGAAGGATGATATCCAAAAAGTAGCAGGAGTGAATTTGATGGACAAAACGAACAATTGACATGTCTGGAGACATGTTGAAGATATACTGAAAAGGATGATGATGATGATAAGATGAATGTTTATTGAAGCACTATAAAATATATATAATGAAGTCTATTTTTTTAAATTGTTATGGCGACTTCGTGACCCATTAAAAATTTAACGCGACCCAACATTGGGTCGCGACCCAAAGGTTGAGGAACGCTGCTCTAGCTGATTTAGCACATAGATTAATAGAGCACCGCTAGTTTAAAACCCATTATAGTGAATTGTGATTTCATAGTAAAAATTAAACGTTTTCTATCATTTTTCACATTCGATGGAAAATATGTCGCTTTTCGCTAAGGTGTGCATTACATGTGTACTTATTTAAACACTGATATTTATGATATGCAAATATTTGATATTATTCGTTATTAAAGAAAAATAAAAAATTCGAACATAAATACATAATGATGTAGTGATTTTATCAGTAAATCTAACAAAGTAAATAGCGTTGCAAAAAGATTTGTTAAATACAATTACCACAAATATGTCTTTGTTTGAAGACAGAAGCAAAGGTAAATAATTTAAATTGGTCCCATTGTTGTATTCTCACAATTTCACCAACAATCGTTAAAATTAGAGCAGACACTTTGTACAGTTGCGTTTCTCAAGTCTACGAAGATAAGAGCCCCTTTGAATAAATTCAAACATTTTGCGGCTCCCATCGTAAACAAAAATCAATAAAAAAATTAAATACCAAATTATTTTTAAGACAAGAAATATTTTTTTATTTAATCTTGAAAGCTCGAAATTAGTTTTTATTCTGTTTTCTCTCTTTCAATAAAAGTAAAGGTCCAGAAGGGTATAATTTAGGAAGCCTTGTTCTACAACAGAAAAGAATTGTACAAAAATAGGCAGGAAAAATTTAATAATGAATCAATAGGTACTTACTTTTTTTAATATAAAAATATTTACTTGCATAATTAACTATTACGCTTGGGTATATTAAGTTTATATCCTTTTTGTTGTAGAAGTAGGTAATCCATTTTTTGGATAGATATTTATTTAACTTTTGTTCGAAAACATGAATACGTTTTATTTATTCCTTTTACTTATTATCGTCTACCAATTAGTTTAATGTTTTTCTACGTTAAGAATGGAAAAATAATAACTTTTTTTCATAAATAATTTTTTTCCGTACGGTATTTATTTATTTAATAAAATTTGAATGCCGGTATTGTATTTTTGGTTCGATATTGTAATCATCGCTTGATTGAATTGCTTATAAAATATTCCCATAAAGCATTATTCAAAAAGTAATTACGTACGTAAAATTAAAAAAAAATTCCATTCGATGTTGTGCTTTAGCTTCAATTGTCGTAGAGCATGTAGACAATGCTATTGTGCACTTTCAACGATTCTATTTTTGAAAATGGAAAATGTGCCCCTTTGTGCATATTGCAATATTAATAAGTTTTTACCTTTTGTTTACGATCTTGAAACTAAAATTAAAAAGAATTTTCTAAATAGGAAAGCTGCTGCGATTTAATAAAACAAATCTTATGAATTCAGTACGACTTTTTAAGATTGCAATCGTTTTGAATTTGCCGCCATAACTTTTAGTAGTTTTAATGTGGTTAAATTATAAGAGTTTGGTAATTTCGCTGTCAAATGTCAACTTGTGAATGTTTCTAAAGGCTTTTGCGTTTTGTTTTGATTTCCGTAGTTGCACTTGTTTTTTGCGCTTATTCTCGTTTTTAATTTTGCTATTTTTTGCATTTTGTATAAAACAATAAGTGATCAAAAACGGGATGTTTAAAACCATAAATATGATATTGACAATCCCTATTCGAGACGCCACTGGCAACAAGGGGGTGACACTCAATGCTTTTAGATGACAGCCAGTTCTGCCACTCGATTTGACCTTTTAATACCAACTTAAAAGTATAGTCTCGTAATTTCTAGATTTTTATAGTCATTTTATGTTTCTCACGTTAATAACAGGTCAAATTCTGGATGTCTTGCAGTTTTGACAGTAGATACGTCAAACATTCTTATTTATTATTATTATTTCCAGGGTTACCAAATGAACATGATCAATTTTGGAGAAATTGATTTTCACAAGTTGTCATTCTAAGTTAACTAGACTCTGCCAAATGGGGGGCAGAAGTGATAACAAATTGGAAAAACGCTGGACTAAATGTATCGAGCTAAAATCAGACTATATTGAGAAATAAAACGCTTATTTGCTGAAAAAAATATCTTTTATTCAAAAATTAATTGACTTATCAAACTGGCCTCGTAGATTAGGTAATTGAATCCTATAGAATTCCAAAAATTAAAGTCAAATTAGAGGGAAATAGATTTACCAAATATGGAACCGAATTAAATAGAAAATAATAAATTCTAACAGGTTTTGGCAAAAATTAATTCTACGATTTATAAAATTTTTCCAATCTTAACACACGACCTTAACAAAAACGGAAGTACTTCCAAAACGTCTACGATAAATCGCGTGTCCTTTTACCAATTTTTTAAAAGGATTGTCAGAGCTTGTGCTTAGAGTTCGTTGAATTGAAAGCCTCCAATCTTGTCGCAATCGGTAAAAAGCTTGTGCACATAGATACTTACATACCGAAGTTAATGTTTTCAACTTCCCACACCAAGAATGGATCTTCCAATACCAAAAACTCAAAGGCATTCCGTTCGTAGCTTACTCATGGGTAGCAATGAACTCTGAAGATTACCACCCGCCCTTAACAAGTCGATAATTTTTTTTAATTCGAACAGCCATATCCGTAAGAACGTCCAATTTATAATGGAGGCCCGCTAAGCATTTTAAATTCCAGTTATCTTAATTGGTTTTAAGTTATCTTTCTTATTATTAAATCAATGCCGGACCTAAACGGGCGAAGTCAGCTGGGTCATTGCACTAATTCAGTCTAAAATTTACGTTTCGACTTTGATACAAAATCTTTCCACATTTTTTCTAGATCCGTCAATAAACGCTATTACACTTAAATCCCACACTATTTCTAGAGAGACAAAAACCCGACAATTAATCAAAATGGAATAATAAAAAAAATGTTCCTAATTTGCACTTTAATTGAATTTTTTATTAGATTTAGATTTATGGCGCATATTTATGCGATGTATATTTATATACAGTAGAGCCTCGATAAAAATTCGAGTTATAGAGGCCTCGACTTATATTTTAAGCCACAAGAAGAAATTCTGAGAGCACAACTAGAGTTTTACAATTACTTAAATATTTTTTAAAGTAAATTGATTATTGCTATTCGTGGTGAAAAGCGGAGTGTGCACATTCGAGCTCAAAGTGGCACATTCCGATCTCGGAAAAATGAAGCGCGCCGCTCCGCGTCGCGCTTCATTTGCCCCCCTCGCTCGGAAATGTGCCACTTTTCGCTCGAATGCGCACATCCTCGTATTTATTACATTTGTCTAATTTAACCTTCGCCCCTTCAAATCAAAAATTTCAATTTACTTTAATAAATATAGATTTTATGTTTGAAAAACATTTTTACCATAGCAATGAGTGGAAGGGAGCGAAAAGATACGACAATCTTGTCAGTGCGAGTGAAAGGGAACGAGTGAAATAACCCAACTAAATTTTTGTCTAATTTATTGGCTTAAATTATTGTGAATGGTGCTTAAAACCGAGTGTGCACATTCGAGCTCAAAGTGGCACATTCCGATCTCGGGAAAATGAAGCGCGCCGCTCCGCGTCGCGCTTCATTTGCCTCCCTCGCTCGGAAATGTGCCACTTTTCGCTCGAATGCGCACATCTTCGTATTTATTGAATTTGCCTATATTAATTCTACCTCTTGCAAAATCAGATTTTGTATTCAGAGAAGGCTGTTTATTTTTTCTAAATAACTGTTTAAAAGCGCTGAATCAGCGCGACGCGGAGCGGCGCGCTTCATTTTCCCGAGATCGGAATATGCCACTTTGAGCTCGAAATCGCACACTCGGTTTTTGCACGATTCACAAAATTTTGACTAAGGTAAAAGCACCAATTATTGAAACTATATGAGGCTAGGTTATAATTTTATTTTTTTTTATTCTACTAAATATCAATATTGTTGAATTTTTCTTTCAATATTATTTTAATTAATCTTTTCACTAATCAAATTCATACTTTTTAATAATAATTAATGAAATTTAGTAATTAATTTTAAGTGCTAAAGTGAGCTACTCGAATACACCAATTATTGACAGGTTAAAAAACAGACTGATCCAACTAGTAACATGCAGTATTACCAGAATAATTTTTGAGAGACCTCTAGTGTCGACTCTAAAAGCACTAGAAGGCTACTAGCGCTCACTCGAAGTTGAACTAACTAATTCAAATAATGAAAAACAAAAAAAAAGGGAAGGAAAGGAAAGCAACAAAAGTCAAAATATTTCAGTTAAAAAAGTATTTTGAATCACAAAACTTTTGATAATTGACATCAATGATAATAAAATATTAAATTGTTTCTGCTTGTTACCATGTTACCATTATTTGATTTACTGTCTTTGAAGGATACCACTAAAAAAACCGCTAGACACTAAAAAAAATTTTTGCCCGCTAGAAGAGTAAAACCACTAGTTTTAGTGGTAAAACCACTGAGTTGGTAACACTGGTGACATGCCGTTGCTCTAATTATTATTGACACCCCTAATGCGCATGCGTCGCTAGTTTGTTGAATAAAAGTAATCAAATATATAAAAAATTATTAATTATTTAATTAATAGTTCAATAAAATGATTTAATTGAATAATATTATTTATTAATAGATAAATGAAATGAATAAATAATGAAAAGTTTTTGTTTTTATAACAAATTTATTGTATTTAATCTTTAAAAGTAGGAACATGCATGCACAACGACAATTATTATGTATTTTATTACTAAATAATATTTCATATTTTTATGTTAATATCTTTATTTAATTAATTATCCAATGTTTTGCTTTATACTTACTATTGGAAAATTAAATAAATATTTATTTTATAGTATTTAACACTCACTGTTTTTTTTAAACACATAATTATACACGATATTTTTAATTGAACAAAAATTAAGTAAATAAATTTCTTTATTGATAATAATTATGAAATTTATAAAACAGCGGCATGAATTGTTCGTGGTTGACGCCCACTATTTTTAAAATAATAAGAATAAAATTTAGTATAAATTTAACTAATTTTTAATTTTTTATGCTTTATTTATATACCAAAAAAAAAAGTTTTTGTTATTACATAGAAAAAATAATTTCAAATCACCGTTTTAAAAAACGGTTTTTTTAACCGGAATAGTTAAGAAAATTGACGTTCACGACCAGTTTTGATATTCTCAAGTAAATTTTAATTTTTTTCTTTAAAAATATTAAATATTTTTCGCAAACAATAATTTTTTTTCAATTTTTGGGTCATAAAGATTGTTAAATATAACGTCAATAATTGAATATATGTTAAAATAAGGATAGGGCATCAATAATTGGCCCCCTGTCGATAATTGGTGCTTTTACCTTAATAAATTAGCCAAAAAATTAATTAAATAGTTTAATCGTTTTCTCCCACTCGCGCCCACGAAATTGCCGTATCATTTCGCTCGCTTCCACTCATTGCTATGGTAAATACATTTTTTGAAGATAAAATCCATATTTACTGCACTTTTAATTTTGTGAGTTGAAAGTAAAAGAGATTAATTAAGGGAAATCCAATAAATACGAGGATGTGCGCATTCGAGCGAAAAGTGGCACATTGCCGAGCGAGGGAGGCAAATGAAGCGCGACGCGAAGCGGCGCGCTTCATTTTCCCGAGATCGGAATGTGCCACTTTGAGCTCGAATGTGCACACTCGGCTTTAAGCACGATTCACAATAATTTCGGTAACAAAAAAGTAGTAAATAATTTTTATCATTCCCTCTCACTCATACTTATGAGTTTCTTCTATCTTTTCGCTCTCTCCCACTCATTGCTATGGTAAAAATACGTTTTTCGAACATATAATCAATATTTACGGAAATAAATTGAAATTTGTTGATTGTAAAAAAAGTTTAATTCAATGAATACGAGGATGTGCGCATTCGAGCGAAAAGTGGCACATTGCCGAGCGAGGGAGGCAAATGAAGCGCGACGCGAGCGGCGCGCTTCATTCCGAGATCGGAATGTGCCACTTTGAGCTCGAATGTGCACACTCGCTTTAAGCACGATTCACAATAATTTCGGTAACAAAAAGTAGTAAATAATTTTTATCATTCCTCTCACTCATACTTATGAGTTTCTTCTATCTTTCGCTCTCTCCCACTCATTGCTATGGTAAAAATACGTTTTTCGAACATATAATCAATATTTACGGAAATAAATTGAAATTTGTTGATTGTAAAAAAAGTTTAATTCAATGAATACGAGGATGTGCGCATTCGAGCGAAAAGTGGCACATTTCCGAGCGAGGGAGGCAAATGAAGCGCGACGCGGAGCGGCGCGCTTCATTTTCCCGAGATCGGAATGTGCCACTTTGAGCTCGAATGTGCACACTCGGCTTTAAGCACGATTCACAATAATTTCGGTAACAAAAAAGTAGTAAATAATTTTTATCATTCCCTCTCACTCATACTTATGAGTTTCTTCTATCTTTTCGCTCTCTCCCACTCATTGCTATGGTAAAAATACGTTTTTCGAACATATAATCAATATTTACGGAAATAAATTGAAATTTGTTGATTGTAAAAAAAGTTTAATGCAATGAATACGAGGATGTGCGCATTCGAGCGAAAAGTGGCACATTGCCGAGCGAGGGAGGCAAATGAAGCGCGACGCGAAGCGGCGCGCTTCATTTTCCCGAGATCGGAATGTGCCACTTTGAGCTCGAATGTGCACACTCGGCTTTAAGCACGATTCACAATAATTTCGGTAACAAAAAAGTAGTAAATAATTTTTATCATTCCCTCTCGCTCATACTTATGAGTTTTTTTTATCATTTCGCTCTCTCCCACTCATTGCTATGGTAAAAATACGTTTTTCGAACATATAATCAATATTTACGGAAATAAATTGAAATTTGTTGATTGTAAAAAAAGTTTAATTCAATGAATACGAGGATGTGCGCATTCGAGCGAAAAGTGGCACATTTCCGAGCGAGGGAGGCAAATGAAGCGCGACGCGGAGCGGCGCGCTTCATTTTCCCGAGATCGGAATGTGCCACTTTGAGCTCGAATGCGCACACTCGGTTTTAAGCACGATTACCAAGCATCCCGTTTTAACAAGAAAAAAATTGAGGGACAATATGTGCTACTGAAATACTTTGTAGGGAAATCCTGATAAATTACTCGTATCGAGGATCGACTTATGGAGGTTCTACTGTATCTAAAAAAATAATCTGTTATTCCCCATATTAATAGCTTCATTAACGAATAGCCTTGTGAAATTCTTAGATTTGCATTCGATTTCCTGATTATCATCCATCAAAGAGTGAGGTGCAGGAAAAAAAATTCTACATCAAATTTTCGCAGGGGCGATTTAAAAGTTTAATTAAGCTTTTATAATGAAACGACAAACTGTCTAGCGTCCGACGTGACATAATACTTGAGCGCGTCTCAATTTTCGCCGGAGGCGATTAAAAAATAAAATTAGCGAACGTTGTCATCGCGGAACTGATTAATAATCGAAAAAGGCGTCGGAAACTTTTACGCGATCTTGCATAGCGCATTAGTAAGCGCTTATTGTCGTTTTTCGGATGGCAAAAAGGGAAAGTGTCCTTTAACTCTTTCTCCGAATCAGCCGTTCGAGTCGTAGATAACGGGCCTTCTTAAAATGTTAGTCATCGCAAGGCCGGATAAATGTGCTCCCGTTTTGACGTATCCTTTCTTGTTGCAGGCTTTGAGGAACGCTTATTCACTTTTCCATGGCTCTGCATCAGCAAAATTGGTTGGTAACGGTAGCCCTAGTGACCTCCTCGCTCATAGCGCTCGTGGCTAATTTACTTCTTCTGCTGGTTTTTTGTAGGAGACGTGGCCTTCGAACGATTTCCAACAGGTGAGCATAAACGAGTTTGTCTTTTAAATTCTTAACGTTTAGCTGGACGTAAAAACCATAAGTGTTTGGTCTTTGTGGTTCGAGCTTGCGTTTCAGTGCAAATGTTTTAGAAAAAGTCGAGCAGAACTGGTTTTTGCGGTGTATTAAACTTTATATTTTGAACGCCGGCTCTCGCTCAGCTGATTCTAAAATTTTAGTGTTGGATGACGCTGTTTCCTTTTAAAAATTGTATTTTTAATGAAAATTTCGAAGTGCGTCAATAAAATGAAAAAGTTTTTTTTTATGTAACGCTACTATTAAAAAATATGTAACGCTACTGTTAAAAATTATGTAACACAATTTTAATAATATCATTTTTTATAAAAATTTTGATGGTTCTATTTACACTAAATTAGAATTGTTCCACTATTGTATTGCAGCCATATTTAATCCAAAATGTGCTCATTAATAAATTGAAAAAAGCAAAATGTGATATCTGTAAAATTTGAAATTTTTAAAATCAAGTTAATTAAAAATACGGACCGTCAGACGAATAAGTACTTGAACTTAACCGACCCTAAACCGAACAAAAACATATCCAAGTCAAGTGGCTTATGCGGAATATTTTTGAGTTATGATATCATAACCTTCAATTTAAAAATATGTAAAAAATACGTTATTATTTAGTATATTTCAAAATTTTTTGTTTCATGTCGGTAAAGCCATATGTAGAAACATTTTTTAAATATGCATCGAAATAGGGGACTTAGGTTTGGCAGCAATGCCTTAAAATTGAGAAATGAAATAAAATTGCTTATCGTAATCGCTTCACGGGCAACATAAAATGTTTATAATAACAAAGTTCCACATATTTTTTCTGAAACGATAAAATTAATGTGCAATAAACAATTTAATCGGCGCGATTGCACGGAAAGCAATGTAGGGCGTTCGGCGCCGTACTGGTCGCGTGCTCTAGCGGCGAGTGCCATAAGTATGGCGTTATTTGCTAGCAGTATGGTGTATAACGCCATACTTATGGTACTCGTGGCAACCAGTCTAGCAAACAACTCCATACATATAGGATTCGTTGCCATAGTAATCGAATACTATGTTGATAAACGTTATACAATTATTTCCGTATGTGACATAATATTCAAACAATAAAATAAATTGGCAATGAAGCACCTCACTTTCTTTTACATAGAGACGACGCTGTGTTGCCATTTACTGAAAAATCAAAATGCGTTATTCTCGAAATATTGCATACGAACTTTTTTGTTTAGATTGGTGTCAGGTATCATACCGTTAAGTGTTAGTACTTATTCGTTTGACCAGTGGCGGTTTCAAGGGGTGGTAATTGGGTAATTCCCCCCCTAAGAATTTTTCGTCTGCAAATTTATTTTTATTCTTAAAAATTACCAATATTTGTTAAGTTATGGAATAAAAAAATATTTTAAGTTTTTTCATTTTTTAAAATTCCCCTCCTAAGCCAGTTGGCTCGAAACGACCCTGGTCTGACACCCTGTATATTTATCAAATACATACTCAGAGTTATTTTAAATTACCTATACCTATGCCTTATATTTTATAAAATAGTCGTATAAATGTCTTTGTTTTTAAACACGCAGTTTGTATAGAATTATATTTAAAAAAAAATGACCATCACAACAAATAATAAAGTTATGCATAAAAAGATGAATTTTTTAATTAGATTTGCATGCCAATAAAATATCAATTAAGTACTTCCACTATACATATATAAATTTTTAATGGCTTTTTAAATATGTGTATGCACGTATAATAACATTGAATCACTCTAATGAATATAGTTTTATTGGCGATAATGAAAACGCACGTATTAGAACTTCAAGTTGTCGGTTTCCGAAAATGGGCAACGTTCCAAAGTTTTTCAATAACTAATTCTAAGATAATCGTGTTTTAGAAAAATTTTTTGAGACAAAGTTCAGCGTTTAAAATTAAAATTGTTTGATGTTATTTCAATCGCGAAAAGTTTTTAAACTCTCTTTACTTCTCGGAATTTCATTAACGTACGCAAATGGTGTCGATAAATTCTTGTAAAATTATTTATAATTGTCAATCAATTTGATGTTTTAATACAATTGATATTCATTTAAAGTTCACGACATGCCTTTTAACTTTTAGATAATAAATTTTCGAAGTAATTGTGGTTCACAAGAGTTATTGTAAAAAAAATGGTTTAATATTTTTTTACTCTGAACCAAAAAACTATCATTTTTTTTTAGTAATTAATCTTGTTGAAACAATATACACATAAATGTATGCACGTAGGCGTATTTAAGAATTACAGAAAAAAATTAATTAAAAACGTTAAAAAAAGACTAAGTTTTTCAATAACAATTATTGGCTTCACCGGCTGTTGCGCATTCAGGATTGATGGGGGCGGGGGTGGTGATCCATTTTAAAAACATTTAATTAAAAATATAAAACTGCAGTGGCGTATCCAGAATTTCCTGTTAGGACTTCGGTTACTTTCCATAAATACCATAAAACATTTTTTCTTAAATTAATCTTGCAGATAATTTTAATTTAATTACTTGTAACTGATCGTGAATTACTGAAAATAGTATAGTAAAGATTGCCAAAGATAAATCACCAGTAGTCAGAAGAAGTAGCGGGAGCCCGAGGAAAAGATCGGAATAAAAAGGACAGCCTATATAGAAATATGAAGAAGAAGGAGAAAATGTAATACGCATTCTGAATAAATAAATGTTTAACTATTTACAAAGTATAGACTTATGAAATAAATTAATAAACCCAACAATTTTGTTTCGAAGTGAAAGAAGTGACACTACGTAAAGGTTTTATTGTGCTGGGGTCCGTTAAAGTTTGAAAAACACTGGTTTTGAACATCGAGCTTAGGCTTCTCACCTGTTCAATACATGGCCCATTAAAGGCAAATTATTACGTACAAAATCGGTAAATAAACTTATAAATGTGAGGGAATCAATATTTTGATTTTATTTTCGATATTTATATATCACAACATGTTTGTCTCCAAAGGTCATTATCACATATTTACGTTAAACCAAAAACACTTATAAATTCTATATTTTTCCATTGCACTATGGAATATTAAAAGGATGTCAATTTTTTTTAATCAGGCGCGGGAAAGAATGGAAATATCCGTTGCGAACTTTTAATTTTTTCCAAATTAAAATGTCGAATACCTTTGCGATCGAATCGAACATGCTACAAAAAAAATCGCGCCTTTTTATTCGCTTAAAATAAATTTTAATCTTCCATTGACATCAATCGTGACGCTAAAACTTGATGTAATAATCTAACTCAATGAGTTGTTAGATAATTTTACACATGGTTACATCTAGAAATGAATTAAACGTTCGTTACGCCGTTTAAAACATTTATTATAAACGCAAACATAAAATTATTTCATACTCGAATAACTCATTTACAATATACAGTGGGCACTCGGTTATCCGGACTAATTATTGTTGCAGCTCATTCGGATAATCGAAAATTCGGTTAATTGAATGTATAGAAAACAAACGATTTTAGCTATATACAATGTGACCATACTTCCTGTTTTGAATGGGATTGGGCCGTTTTCAGATAATTTGTCCCGTTGTCCCCAAGCAATCATTCGGGACGCCAGAATGTCCCGTTATAAAAAAATTGTCAATTGCGATACCGAATATTAAGAAATCTTAACAAGAATTTCATTCTTGTCTCCTTAGTTAAATACAAATTAATTTTACGGCAATTTCGCAATGAAAAAAGTAAAAAATTTTGAAAAATAAGCGAAGACCAAAGGAGACATTTTGAGAGCGCAACTACGGTTTTAAAATTACTTGAATTGTTTTAAAGTAAATTGATCATTGCTAGTTGTGGCGAAAAGCCGAGTGTGCACATTCGAGCTCAAAGTGGCACATTCCGATCTCGGGAAAATGAAGCGCGCCGCTCCGCGTCGCGCTTCATTTGCTTCCCTCGCTCGGAAATGTGCCACTTTTCGCTCGAATGCGCACATCTTCGTATTCATTGAATTTTGTTAATTAAACTTACTTTCCAATCATCCAATTTAATTTAGTTCAGTAAATATCGATTATTACGTATTTTTACCATAGCAATGAGTGCGAGCGAGCGAAAAGATACAACAAATTCATAAGTACGAGTGAGAGGGAATGATAAAAATGATTTACTAATTTTTGCAAATCGTGCTTAAAACCGAGTGTGCACATTCGAGCTCAAAGTGGCACATTCCGATCTCGGGAAAATGAAGCGCGCCGCTCCGCGTCGCGCTTCATTTGCCTCCCTCACTCGGAAATGTGCCACTTTTCGCTCGAATGCGCACATCTTCGTATTCATTGAATTTTGTTAATTAAACTTACTTTCCAATCATCCAATTTAATTTAGTTCAGTAAATATCGATTATTACGTATTTTTACCATAGCAATGAGTGCGAGCGAGCGAAAAGATACAACAAACTCATAAGTACGAGTGAGAGGGAATGATAAAAATGATTTACTAATTTTTGCAAATCGTGCTTAAAACCGAGTGTGCACATTCGAGCTCAAAGTGGCACATTCCGATCTCGGGAAAATGAAGCGCGCCGCTCCGCGTCGCGCTTCATTTGCCTCCCTCGCTCGGAAATGTGCCACTTTTCGCTCGAATGCTCACATCTTCGTATTAATTGCATTCGACTATATTAATAACAAATCCAGATTTTCTATTCGGAAAAAGTTTTCGCTTGAAAAGTGCACATATTCCTTACTAATTGAATTTGCCTATCTTATTCTTCTCTCTTGCAAATAATATTAATTAAATGAAACTGAACTAAATGTAACACTTCTCGCTTTTCTTTTAATTAAAAATTACAGTAGGGTATTTTTTACCAAAAACCACATTTCTAATTTAGTACTTTTAAACTGGACTAGATGGGAGACTTCATCGTACATGAAAAAAATATTTAACTTATTCCGAATTTTGACTCTTATTTCCCAACCTCTTTTTTAACATATCCCACCCAAGTCATTCTAAAATTTTGATGCACCCCCAATGTAACATATATTTTTTTTTTATATTTAAAAATAGAATTAATCCATAAATGAAGTCTAATTACAACAGTGTATACAAAATGTGCCTTAAAACTAATTTGTTTATAATTTTTACAAAAATAAAAATTACCGAAAAATATTTGGAGACATTTATTTTGACATATAAACATTCAACAATCTGCAAAAGATGATATAAAAATCAACTAGTTGATTTTTAGTGGCCCACTTCAGAAAATTTGACTCGTATACAATTTTAATTAATCAAAAATGCGAATTAGTAAACATTCGAAAATACACCTGAAAAAATTTTTTTCAAGCTCGATAAAATTAGGCGTGCTGAAGAGCACCATAATAACTTATCAAAAGGAATAAAATAACTAACCTCTTTCAAACAAAAAATAGAACCAATTTATTCGACTTTTAATTTTTTGAATTTTAGAATAAAGTAATAATAAAGGGTTTTCCAATAAGAGGTTTCATTTTGAATAGCCCGCTATTTGGGCAGCTGTCACTTTTGAAGCTGTCATCTTTTGACATTTGACAAGTAAAAACTACGCCATTACTAAAAATGGAACGATACATGCTTCAACAACGCATTGAAATTGTTAAAATCCATTATAAAAATGGTGAAAATTTTTCAATCACGGTTCGTAAAACTAAGGCACTTTTGGGTCGTCGCGAAGCACCTTCTCGGCCGGCAATAGTGAAACTGGTAAAAAAATTTGAGCTGTTGGGACAAATTAGTGATGTGAAGAATGGAAACCGTGTGCGTCGCTCCACAAACGACATTACACCGTATTTTGCATAAAGACTTAGCTCTTAAGGCTTTTAAAGTTCAGTTAACACAAGAACTCAAGCCGGTCGATCACCAGCAACGTCGTATCTTCGCTGATTGGATTCTTGAAATGCATCGAAATGATCCGGATTTTCATCGAAAAATTATCTTCAGTGATGAGGCCCATTTTCACCTCGGAGGCTATGTTAATAAGCAAAATTGTCGAATTTGGGGCTCCGAAAATCCAAGAATGATTGTTGAAAAGCCTCTCTATCCTCAACGTGTCACTGTTTGGTGCGGTTTTTGGGCTGGCGGTGTGATTGGACCTTACTTATTCGAAAATGAGGCTGGTGCAACTGTTACGGTGAATGGATTGCGCTACCGAGCTATGATTAATGATTTTTTATGGCCGAAATTGGGAGATATTGATGTCGGCGACGTTTATTTTCAACAAGACGGTGCTACGTGCCACTCAAGCAACGAAACCATGGTAATTTTGCAAGAAAAGTTTCCTGGCCGTGTTATTCCTCGAACAGGTGATCACAATTGGCCACCGAGATCTTGCGATTTAACACCTTTAGATTTTTTTCTTTGGGGTCACGTGAAAGATAAGATCTATGCCAATGCTCCACAATCGATTCAAGACCTTAAAGATGGAATTCGTGAAGTTATTGCGAACATACAGCCGCAAATGTGCGAATTGGTAATAGAAAATTTTATGAAAAGGATATGCTGCTGCAAGCGCAGCCGTGGCGGCCATTTGGCAGATATCGTTTCCCATTGTTAATGGCATACCTTCCTCTTTAAAATGATATAAACATCCATTGATTTCTGTTAAAAAAATACCCGTTTTTTTTAATATCAAAATGAAACCTCTTATTGGAAAACCCTTTATATGCAAATCCGATAAATACGAGGATGTGCGCATTCGAGCGAAAAGTGGCACATTTCCGAGCGAGGGAGGCAAATGAAGCGCGACGCGGAGCGGCGCGCTTCATTTTCCCGAGATCGGAATGTGCCACTTTGAGCTCGAATGTGCACACTCGGCTTTAAGCACGATTACAAAGCGTCCCGTTTTAACAAGCAAAAACTTGGTCAAATTGTTAGGTATATGCTTACAAAAAAACGCAACAAATATTAATCACTATATAAAACAGTCGCACATTATCTTAAAATGAACAAAGCAAAAAACACTGTTTAGTGCGAAATTCAAAATAAAATAATAAAATATTTAGTAAGAAATACCGAGGTTTAATTTTCGCAACGAGTCCGAACGCGGTTGACAATACAGATAATCGCCAATCCGTATAACTGAAGTCCGGATAATTGGGGTTTTACTGTAATTGGCTATCTCTAACGCTTTATAAATAACGTTGTACATTGAATTTTACTACAACGTTATCGGCGAACTGATAAATTAGTTTAATTCTATAAAAAGTCCATGTTGTGTTTACAGCCTTGCGAAGAAGTCTTTAACCTTTAACGAATTTAAATAACTCTCGCAACGGAACATTCGTTATCTGCGATTGACTTAGTTTTTTTCGTCTCGTTTCAGATTCACCATCAATCTGCTTCTGACGAACCTGCTATCGAGCTTGCTGCTGATACCTCTGCTGATAGTCGATCAAGAAGTGTCCATTCCAAGCAACCTTGCGACCTCGTTCAACGCCACCGAAAACGTCGAACTTATCATTCAAAATGAAAACTACACGGTTCCTTCGGGCCTAATCATCGGAGAACTAAGAGAAAAGGATATTATCAAAAGTGACCTCTTAGATTCTGCGGAAGAAGTGATAATCAACGATTCATTCAAAATTGATATTAGCGGTAACAAAAGTGATATTATAGAAGAAAATACGCGCAACATAAGCGAAGTGACTTATACCAAAAATGCGAACGAAACAATTAGCAACGTGTTGTGTTACGTGGCCCAAAGCACCGTCGGCTTGGTCTGCACGGCTTCGATCCTCAGCGTGCTACTGATAGGCATCGATCAATACTTTGCGGTGATCCATTCGCTCCGCTACCATTCCTACATCGACAAGTTCAGATCCATGGCGCTGATCCTTTCGAGTTGGCTCATTGCAATCTTCTTCGCAATTATAAGTGGATTAACGCAGAACGAATCGAACCTGTGGCAGTTTTGTAAAAGGAGCGAGTCGGCCGCCCACAGGCCGCCCCATTACAAAACCCTCAACTCAATTTACGCCGTTATGTACTTCATAATCGTCATATTCATTCCGTTTATTGCAATTTGCATCATCTACATCTGCATCTATGCGGCTGCACACAACAACAGCGAAAGGATGCGCAAATCCACCACCGCCAATCAGTCGATGGTGAACAGTTACATACAGCTTCCGACCACCAAAAGGATTCCCAGTGAGAGTCGGCTTAATTTCAAGGGCAACGCTAGCGATGCCACCAGTAATAGTCAATATGCTTATCTGCAGAAGGGGCTGCAAAAAGGACTGCAAAAAGTAAGTTGTTTATTAGTTTCCTTTATAACTTGTTTCGATCGTTTCCTCTGTTTGATTTCCTTTTCGAGTTTGAAGTTGAAAAACAACTGTTATAAATAGAAACGGAATATCCGGCGCGAAATTATTTTTGCCAAATCACTGTGACCGATCGAAAAAACTGCTAATTTAATAAAAAATTGTTGTTTAATTAATTATTACAGGATTGATGGGAGGATATCTTATTTTTTTTAAATATCGCGGAAGATGTTAAAATTGTGTCACAATAGGACGTTCTATTTTGAGGTGGTTGATCATCAGAGAAAAAAAAACTATCATTTTCCAAATATCTATCGTATGTAAAATTGATATTTGTAAAATACATTTTTTGATAATTTTGGCCAATTAAGAGATATAAAAGAAATAATAATTTTAATTTTAAAGTAGTTTACTAGTAAATTCATTTTTTTTAAGAACTTTATGAAATTGAAATGTGATATTGAGCTAAGTGTTATTTCATCTTTATCTTCGCCCTAAATGCAATTGTTCCAACTGCTCCCTTATCGGGGAAGGCGTGTTGTTAAGGACTATTCTCTTCTATTATTAATCACATTGAAGTGTCACAGAAGACCTATTCCACGTACATTTTGGTTATTTAATTTAATTTAAAAAAAACAAATTTTTTGACCGGTTCGGAAGCAAAATATATAATGAATTATAGTTTACATAATTAACATGCAATAGGTCAGAGATGTATATAAAAAAGACAGTTTCCTGTATATCTTGGAAACTTTTCTTACCGATGTTTTTAAAAATAATATGTTGTAAAACAAAAAATTGGAAAATTTTTGGAATAAACATGAGTTTTTTGTATCGATTGGTCAAAAAGATATAAATATTCAAAATTAAAATTTTTCAAACATACACGCGTAGTCAGATGTCACAACTTGGCAACGTTGTGTCTTCATGCTTTATGTCGCAATTAATCATGATCAAATGGCATGTTTCAATTTTTAATAGTTTCAAACAGCAGTAACACGGATAAAAGAGCGTATGATATATAGAATGCATAATATATGTACGATAAATGTATAGAGTATTCGGTATAAGCATTGACAGCGTTGCCACATTTACTTTCTTTAAGAATGTGATTGTATTACTGCGTTCTGTATATAAACGTTTTTATGTACGAAGTACAGTTTAACAAAAATAAAATACACGGCCATTGAATATACAGTAGACCCTCGTTATACAACGGCCGACGGGTGGTAACTCAATAAATACAGGACAACTCATAAATACGATAATAACTCGTATGGCCATATGCACTTACATATTAGCATACAAATTTCTAATAATGATACTTATGAAGATTTTGAAATACCAATTTAACCCTCAAGTTCGTAAAATGGGCGACCTTATGCCCACGCCCTCTATATACGATTCCGCGGTATAACGAAAAGCGGTGTAACGAGGATCCACTGTATTAAACTTTTTGTCCTCATTGTAAGCCTGAACTCCGATTTTAACGAGTGCCCTACCTTAAGTAAAACGACTAGGTATGACCATATCTACATTCAAATAGACTGAAGGAATAATAGATTTTTTCTTCAAATTGAATGTAGTATGTCGAGAATTTTTCTCTCATGACCCATCATATTTTTTTTCATTACTTTTAGTATTTTTAATAAATATTTTGTATTGAACGTACTTTTAAAGGATCCTTTCAATCCTATAATAAACAAGAATTATAAAAATCTAGAGTTTTTTAATGTTATGAAATCATTTTTTTATAAATTACAGTTTTTTTATAAAATGGAGTTACGAATCCGCTAGAAATATACATATTTTGTCCATAACGAGCATCTTGAAATACTTTTTTGTGTCTTTTGATTAGTTTTAAAGATTTTTAAATAGAAAAAAAACCTTTCAAATTTTGTAACCTATTACTTTTCGTGATGTTAAAAATGATAACGATCAGCAAAAATCCTTGCCAAGTATTTTAACGCTCCAATTACATGAAAAATTGTGATTATTTTTAGTTATAATTACGTTATGTAACTTTTTTTTACATCTTATTACTTTAATTAATTGTTTATGTATGTTCACTCTTTTTTCTTTGAACTAAATTCGTTACTCATCCATCAGATAAAAAACAACCAGAAGTACAGAAAAACCAATACAGTGGAAACTCGATTATCCGGACTAACTATTGTTGCACCTCATTCGGATAATCGAAAATTCGGTTAATTGAAAATGAAAAACGTAAAAAATTATGAAAAATAAGCGAAGCCCAAAGGAGACGGTTTTAGAATTACTTGAATTTTTTTAAAATAAATTGATCATTGTTAATCGTGGCGAAAAGCGGAGTGTGCACATTCGAGCTCAAAGTGGCACATTCCGATCTCGGGAAAATGAAGCGCGCCGCTCCGCGTCGCGCTTCATTTGCTTCCCTCGCTCGGAAATGTGCCACTTTTCGCTCGAATGCGCACATCCTCCTATTCATTGAATTTTGTTAATTAAACATACTTTTCAATCATCAAATTTAATTTAGTTCAGTAAATATCGATTATTACGTATTTTTACCATAGCAATGAGTGGGAGCGAGCGAAAAGATACAACAAACTCATAAGTACGAGTGAGAGGGAACGATAAAAATGATTTACTAATTTTTCAGCGCCAAAATTATTGCAAATCGTGCTTAAAGCCGAGTGTGCACATTCGAGCTCAAAGTGGCACATTCCGATCTCGGAAATGAAGCGCGCCGCTCCGCGTCGCGCTTCATTTGCTCCCTCGCTCGGAAATGTGCCACTTTTCGCTCGAATGCGCACATCCTCATATTCATTGAATTTTGTTAATTAAACATACTTTTCAATCATCAAATTTAATTTAGTTCAGTAAATATCGATTATTACGTATTTTTACCATAGCAATGAGTGGGAGCGAGCGAAAAGATACAACAAACTCATAAGTACGAGTGAGAGGGAACGATAAAAATGATTTACTAATTTTTCAGCGCCAAAATTATTGCAAATCGTGCTTAAAGCCGAGTGTGCACATTCGAGCTCAAAGTGGCACATTCCGATCTCGGGAAAATGAAGCGCGCCGCTCCGCGTCGCGCTTCATTTGCTTCCCTCGCTCGGAAATGTGCCACTTTTCGCTCGAATGCGCACATCCTCATATTCATTGAATTTTGTTAATTAAACATACTTTTCAATCATCAAATTTAATTTAGTTCAGTAAATATCGATTATTACGTATTTTTACCATAGCAATGAGTGGGAGCGAGCGAAAAGATACAACAAACTCATAAGTACGAGTGAGAGGGAACGATAAAAATGATTTACTAATTTTTCAGCGCCAAAATTATTGCAAATCGTGCTTAAGCCGAGTGTACATTCGAGCTCAAAGTGGCACATTCCGATCTCGGAAAATGAAGCGCGCCGCCCGCGTCGCGCTTCATTTACTCCCTCGCTCGGAAATGTGCCACTTTTCGCTCGAATGCGCACATCTTCGTGTTAATTGGATTCGACTATGTATATTAATAACAAATCCTTCAAATCCACATTTTCTATTCGGAAAAAAATTTCGCTTGAAAGTGCACATACTCCTTCATAATTGAATTTGCCTATCTTATTCTTCTTTCTTACAAATAGTATGAATTAAATCAGACTGAACTAAATGTACCACTTCTCGCTTTTCTTTTAATTAAAAATTACAGTAGGGTATTTTTACCAAAAACCACATTTCTAATTTAGAACTAATACTTGAACTTTTACCGAATTTTTACTCTTATTTCACAACCGTTTTTTAACATATCCCACCCAAGTCATTCGAAAATTTTGATGCACCCCCTATGTAACATATAAATATATTTTTATATTTAAAAATTGAATTAATCCATAAATGAAGTCTAATTACAACAGTGTATACAAAATGTGCCTTAAAATTAATTTGTTTATAATTTTTACAAAAATGAAAATTACCCAAAAATATTTGGAGACATTAATTTTGACATATAAACCTTCAACAATCTGCAAAAGATGATATAATCAACTAGTTGATTTTTAGTGGCCCACTTCAGAAAATTTAAGTCGTATACAATTTAAATTAATCAAAAATGCGAATTAGTAAACATTCGAAAGTACACCTGAAAATATTTTTATCAAGCTCGCTATAATGAGGCGTGTGGAAAAGCACCATGATAACTTATCAAAAGGAATAAAATATCTAACCTTTTTCAAAACAAAAAATAGATCTAATTTATTCAGCTTTTAATTTTTTCAATTCAAGAATGAAATAATAATATAGGCAAATCCGATAAATACAACGATGTGCGCATTTGAGCGAAAAGTGTCACATTTCCGAGCGAGGGAGGCAAATGAAGCGCGACGCGGAGCGGCGCGCTTCATTTTCCGAGATCGGAATGTGCCACTTTGAGCTCGAATGTGCACACTCGGTTTTAAGCACGATTAGAAAGCGTACCGTTTTAACAGCAAAAAAATTGGTCAAATTGTTAAGGTATGTTTACAAAAAACGCAACAAATATTAATCACTAAATAAAACAGTCGCACATTATCTTAAAATCAACAAAGCAAAAAAACACTGTTTAGTGCGAAATACAAAATAAAATAATCAAATATTTAGTAAGAAATACCGAGGTTTAATTTTCGTAAACGAGTCCGAACGCGGATAATCGCGAATCCGTATAACTGAGGTCCGGATAATTGAGGTTTTACTGTAATAAGATTAAAAGAAAAAATCATTAATAAATGTTGTTTCCTTCTATAATTTAAAATCGTTCATCAAAAACTTATTTTAAAGGACCCTGAAGTTAAAATTTTCTTCCATCTATTATTAAGAAATAATAACACATTTCTCTCGTTTCTCTTATAAATTCCTTGGATCTAACATTTTTCCTTTTTTCAGGTTCAATCAGCACCCAACTTTTCGAACTTGGTTCAGGAAAAGGAGGCGCCGATGATCAGCGAGTCCTCGCACACCAAAGTGCAACGGACATGCAGCGAACGAATAGGCTTCATCACAAATCTAAAATATAGAATTTCCAACGCCTCGGTTTTTCGATATCGCGAAGAAACTAGAGCTGCAAAAATCAGTATTTTAGTCATTTTCATGGTGCTCGTGTGCTATATGCCATACGGACTCGCTGTTGTCCTAAACAGCTACGCGGTAGACATGAAGACTCCTCAATCGTACAACTTAGTATCGCTCGTTTTACTAATCTTTTCGAATATCATCTCTCCATTACTTTTCGCGTATCGCAACAGAAGGATACGACGCGAATTCTTGCGGTTTCTGGGAGTGATACCGCAAAGAAATACGACAAACTCTTTTGTGAGAAGGAGTATAGTCAAACCAAGCGCTGTACTGCCCTCTACGATAGACAGACACAAAAGGATCGAAGAGGAATGTGATAAGAATGATGCGAGTTCATCATCCACACCATTTTTATCGAATGGTTGCACAGTTCCTCAAGTAATTATAACGTGTAAGGTCGAGAATGATAAGTCTGAAAAACCAAGTATTTTAAAACGAGTATGCAGTACGAAGAATTGGCCAAATTATAAAAAGTGTAGCTTTATAAACGTACCTGAAAGTTGTTGGCAAACTGATAGTGCAAGGGGTTCATTTTCGAGTGCTAGCACGCAAATCTCGCTTGAAGATGGATAGAGGAAACTAATACTAGTTTAAATATTACTTACAATTTAGACTGACTATTTTCAAGGCATTATTTAGGATAAGGATTGTAATTTATAATAGCTGTTAAACGTTGTAAATTATCGATTGATTCCTAATGTAACCATATTTTGTATCTATTTATTTTTTATGTATGTAATTTGTCCTTAACAATATTTCCTACTGATCTAGTTCTAGGTAGATAATATTGAAATCGTGAAAGACTTCGTGTAAAAGTGATTAAATAAACTAAATTATAATTATGTTGCCTTATTTTATTTGTAATTAAATCGATTATATGGAAACAAACTGCTGACTGTTGTTAGAGTGTGGTTTACTTTTAACTTGACCATTCAAAATAATAATAGCAAAATGTATTTACCATGCACAGATAATATAGACCACTGGTGGAGAAGAGCTTGGTCCGAGGGCTGCATTCGGCCATTCGCGTGAATTTTGGTGGTCCATTTCATTTAACGCTACCCTAATTTGTAAAACCCGAATGTTAAGTCATTTTAAGAAATACAACAATTAAGGTCCCCTAGGGTGATAAGGCCTACCTGTATTTTTTGAACATTGCTGCACCATGGATTGAGAAGAAAACTACCTTTTAATAGATTTGTTGCTGATGTATATAAAATTAACCTGTTTCCAGTTGAGAGTGGTACATTTGTAGTAAAAGTTTTACTATTTATCAAAAGTTTTCGAGGTTAATTTTCGTAATAAAAGTGGTAATTTTCATAAAGATACATTATAGTACAAGTAATGCAACACTCATTGCAGCATATATCGAATATTTCAATTACGGCGTTTGGGTTATAATTAACTTCAAAATAAATTATGTTGCAAAAGGGTAATAAGGCCCACAGAATATGAGATGGGCCTTGGTTAAAAAAATTATAAAGTTTTCTGAAATTTTACAAATATTCATACTACTAGGAAAAGCACCGAAGGAAATTATTAGAAGAAAAGCATTGAATTATAAAGCATAGGTGCTAACCAGAAAAATTTTTGGTTCGCATCCAAGTGCATACCATAAGATTGCTTATGGTTTAGCAAATATGGCACAGAAGAGATCTATTGTCTCGAATACAATATAAAATTAAAGTGAGCCTTATTATCCTATTATAGTGCATAATAAAGTCAAAAACTAAATTTTTGTTTAACTTCCTATTATAGTGCATAAGCCTTTATGTATATATTTTCTACTAATCAACACTTATTTTCCAAAATAAAATTGATCTGTATGTTTTTCTTTGGTGTTAACTGAAGATGGACCTTATCACCCTTAGGGATCTTATTCATTGTGACCCAATTGTTAAATTTTATTTTGCCTATCTCACCTAACTTTTTATTTTTATAAAACAATTTAATAGTAATGGCATATTGTTGAAATTTCTCTTCTTGTGGTCGCTTTTGGACTATTGCCCGCAAAGTCAAAATGTGAAGAAGAAAAAGACTAATATTCAAAGCAGCATGTATTTTGAGTTTGCCACCAGTCTAATTTATTTTTATTTTGTTAATCTAGCAATTTAGGCATTTTTTAAATAAATGATGTGACGATCGTTTAAAAATTAAAAATTTAATTGAGTAACAATGTGGTTGTTTTTGTGAATCAGTGCCATATACTAAGAAATTGAACTATTCAAAATAAATCAATTACATACAAAACATTTATTATAAATACCTACTTATATTGTTATCTATACATTAATAATAACAATATAACTTTTCTTACTTAATAAAACATAACTAATATCAAAATTAAATATTCCTTAAGTCTAACACGAAACAATACTATTTACATTTGTTAGAGATACATAAACAAATAATTCGTTTACTTCATAGTTCTACACAGATACATAATTCTTACTATGTAAATTAAATGAATCAATGAAATTATTTTCTATGAATATTAGATGTTCGTTTACTCTTAATCAACAATACGTTAGTGCATCAATTTCATTTTAAGAACTACCTTTCTTAACAGTATTATTTAGCTGAATTAAAACAATATTTTCATTCCTTTCTACTTCAGGAGTTTCCGCCTTCACCTCTGACTGATTGGCCTCGTACACTGACATTTGATAGGCTTTATAAATGTGTGTTACGTTATCAATTACCATTTTGACATCGATACCCCGAGATTCCAAATCGTCTCTAAACACCTCCAAAACTCTAATAGTAGTATCGATCTCCTCCTGCGAAACCTCTAAATCATATTTCTTCGTATTCTTTGGTTTACAAATGCATTTGCTGTAATCTACTGCGTCAGGATTAAATGGGAAGAGACCACAACTTTTTAACCCATTTCTTACCGAATCGGCAAGCGGTGCCATTTCGAGACAATATTTTAATAACTGACAGAAATTACTTTTCTCGACCACACAATTTATGTTTCCTGCATTGGTCTTCCACTCGAAGACAGTTTCGTCCCACTGGGCCTTAATCGGTTTGAAAACGACTATATTGGCCGGTTGCATGCTTTCTGTGGTCTTTTCAGGTAGAGGATATAAAATAATACCATTTTCGTCGCACGACTTCATCAGCTGGTGAGAAAGATGTGATTTGTGTCCATCTATGAATAGGATTACCGGCTTTGGAATGTTATTTTCTATTAACCATCGATTTACACCACTTAAAATATAATCGTGAAATACGTCACACTTCAATAAATTGATCTGGGACTTTTCTTCAACGCAGTTGGAAGACACGGATTTGGCTGCTGGTTGCACCACTGGAAACACCACCATCGGATTTAGACTGTCTCCAGCCGCAGAAAAAACGAATAGCACCGTCACGTTCTCCTTGCCCAATGGATTAATTTCATAAACACTCATCCATTTTTTGGGAGCTCTAATTTCGCCCGTACTTGAACAAATGGAGAAAGTCATCTCGTCCCCAATCAAAATTCTGAGAGGATTTGTTAAGATATCTTCTTGTTTTATGTCTCTCAAGTATGTCTTTATGGCACTAAACCAGTCTCGAATGTATTTTTCATCGGCACCCGACTGATACTGATTTAATTTTTCATATTTCCTGGGCCGCAATTCGGGATGTCTGCTTAAAAAACTCTTATGCCAGTTGTTCCCGGGCGTATTATTCTTGAAAGGATTTTTTCGGTTGTTCAATTTTATTATCTTTGATGCGGAGTTAATGAGATCGTATTTCTTCTGAGCAAATCCTCTCTTGGCCAACTCGCGTAACCAATCGCATAGCTCCGTTTCTTCATGTTTCGTTAGAATCGGTGGAGGTCCCATCTTTCGAATCGCGATGGGTATTCTGCCGTGGACTCGGTCCAAAAGTGATGTTTTGGGAACTTGATATTGGCGACTGGCTCTCGTTACTGCCATTCCCTTCTTCACGGCGTCTAATGCTTTTACCATCGATTCCAGTGTGTATTGGTGGATTGGTCTTTTTCTACTTTGGGGCATTTTTGAGCTATTTACAAATACCTAAGTTAGAAAATAAAAACACATATTAGTCATGGATAAGGAGAACTGAATCTACATGTTATTTGACTATTATTTAACCCCTTGACATACAATGACGTCTAGGAGACGTCAAGAACTGTTTTCAATTTTATGTTCCGAAAAAGGTTTGTTTTCAACAATAATTTTGTTAAAAGGCACAAAATTCGCGATTTGGGAATTTTGTTATTAATATAATTCTGTAATATTTAATTGCGAATTGTCAGAGAGTAAATTAGTTCTTGTAAAGTGTGCTTAAAGTCGAGTGTGCGCATTCGAGCTCAAAGTGGCACATTTCCGATCTCGGGAAAATGAAGCGCGCCGCTCCGCGTCGCGCTTCATTTGCTTCCCTCGCTCGAAAATGTGCCACTTTTCGCTCGAACGCGCACATCTTCGTATTTATTCAATTTGTTTAAATTACTTTTTGGATTTAAGAAGGAAATAGCAATGTATTCAAATAAAACGACATATGCGCAGTAACATATAGTTTGATAACTACTGGTCTAGCGCAACATAGCGCGTTGTTATATTTAATTTAGTCGCGCCAAAAAAGTATTACTTCTAACGTGCGCACATAAGTACATGCACCGGTTTTTTTTACATAGAATGAAATTCAGTTTTAAACATTTAGCAAAATTATTAAAGTAAACTCGAAGAAAAAATTATTTTAAGTTTTTAGACAACTCAAATTAAATAAATTAATAACTTGGAAAATTTTTAAAATATATTTAAGAACTTTAGAAATTTTTAATTATCCATTTTTTTGTATAACACAAATTGAATAAATCAAAACTTTATTCGGTAAATTTAAAAGGAAATTAAGATGAAAAAATTATTATGTATTTTCAGAAAACTCAAATAGAGTAAATACAGAATTTGTGGTTTTCAAAAACTTTGAAGATCATTAATTTACGCAAATAAAATTAATATTGGAGAAAACTCAATAAATAAATTATCTTAATTGTTCAGAAATATTAAATTTATAAAATTAAATACAGTCAAACCTCGATAGGTCGAAGTTGAAGAGAAACTAAAAATAATTTGCGTTATCAAAAATTCGAGCTATCGATATAAAAATATTTTTTAGTTTATATTTTTTAAATTTACTTATTGTTTTTTTTTCTTAATAATTTCCTAGTGATTTCTTGCTAAAATCTAAATCTTGTGTCTTAAACAAGTTGTAATTAGGCTTCATTTTTGGAATAATTCAATTTTTAAATATAAAAAAATATTTATATGTTATATATTATATGCATCAAAATTTTAGAATGACTTAGGTGGGGAATGTTAAAAAAAGATTGGGAAACACTGCTCTACATATTTCAAAATATTTTAAAACTATTAATTATTTATTTTATGTTATTTGTGTATGCTCATAACAGTTAAGTTGAGCCAAATTAATAGTTTTTTTCGGACTCATAAAATTCGGCTTTTTTTGTATGTCAAGGGTTTAATGTTGTTTTTCATGTAAAGCGAAACTCATTGCCCCTCATTTAAAAATATTTATTATTGTTAATGATAATGTTAACGTCCAATATATTTTAATATTATTTAAAGTTAACAGGAATTGGACAACAATAACACAACTTTTGTTAAATGTGCAACGTTTCGTTTCTTTATTGAAACTTTTTCAAGCAACTGAAAATTAACAAATTTGTATAACGACAATAAATACAAGTATTTTATAAATAAATAAAAATTATAAAATACCTTACATCTCAAAAAATGTTTTAATTATCAAAACTCAAAAATTGTATATGTGTCAAACATAAAAGATTGTAACTATGATTCTAGATAAAAGATTACATGCAGTTGTATAATTTTAATTTTTTGATTTTATTTTAATTAAGATGTCATTATATATTAAACTAAGGCCTTGAGTATCTGAACGTAAATTTACAGTTTTATTAATTTTAATAAAAACTATTTCACTTAAATTTCTTTTATTTTTTATTCTGTTCACAATGTATAATAGAAACTTGTTAAAATTGAAAATGATGTCCAACATCAAAATGGTTAATAGCTAATGTTGTTTTGTTTGATTTAACCTAATTTATATTTTTACAATCTTATGTTGTTTTAATCTTACGTCAAGTTTTTGATTTGTATGACCAATGTAACTACTTCCACAACTATATGGGATTTTATAAATCAAATCAAATCGGTTTGAAGAGGAATTGGATCTTTTAATTTACTATAAACTGTATTAATTGTTTTAAATTATAAAATGCTAATTTTGCACCTCTTGGTCTAATAAAACGATCAATACTGCTGGACAATTCTTTCATTTAAGGAAATTTAAAGTACGTTGTTAATTGTTGGACAACTATTTTGTTATCTAAGAAATTATAATTATTTAGAAAACGATTAATGAGATTTAAAGCCTAATTATTATTAAAAAGAAGATTTGTCATTAATTTTATATTACCTTCATAAAAATCTTCATGGCTTAAACGTAAAGTTCTATCCATATAACCTTTAATTACACCTATCTTTTAACACTGAGTGATTAGAATAGTAGTTTAATAATCGCCCTGAACTGGTAGGCTTTTGGTACCAATCAGTTTTTAAATTTCCATCTGAAAAGCTATGTAGTTTAACATTTAAAAAACAAAGATAATGATTATCTTGAATTTCATTGTAAATTGAATTTTTGGGTGAAAATTATTAAAATTTGATAATGTGAAATCAACTTCATCTTTAAGAATAACCATAAAATAAATTTTCACTAAAATAGCCAGTTCGATAATTTCGCAATACTTCTGATTATAAAAGTGCCATATAAATTTCAATCAGACGAATTACAATAGATGATATTACAACTAAAAATGCTTCGATTCTCCTGTTTGAGAACAATAGAAGTAGGCAAATATTAAATAAATAATTTTGGAATAACCTAATCCACTAGAATCTAATTAAAACTTTATTCCACCGTTATTATAATATTTATTATTTATCTATTATTTTTCTATCTGATTTGATTTAGACTTTTGATTGACATTCAACTTCATTATTATATTTATCTGCTATATCTTAGCTACATACAAAGTTGTTTTTTTTCTTATCTTAATTTGATTTTATTAATACTAAGTCAATGGATCAATTTCATAGTCAGGAACACAGTAATCAACACAATTATTTAGCTGTTCTAGAAACAAACTATCGTCTGGCTCCACTTTTACTTGATTGATATCCAATTCTGTAACATTACTCTGAAAATCAGTCTTATGCTGGGCATGGTAAATTTCTGATATATTGTCGATTAACATTTTGCAGTCAATGCCACGAGATTCCAGATTTTCTTTGAATACATTAAAAACGTGAATAGCCGTATCAATTTCCGCTGCAGAAACTTCAGGATCGCTTTTAGGCATTATCGGTGGCGCTATCTCATCGCATTCACTGTAGTCCATAGCATCCGGATTAAACGAAAATAAACCACAACTATTAAAACCATTTCTAATCGACTCTCTAAGTGGCGGATGTTCAAGACCATCTTTTAACACTGGACAAAAATTGTTTTTATTAATCACACAATTTTTTGGTTTGGCCTGCCATTGACAAACCATTTCTGACCATTGGCACTTGAGTGGTTGAAAAAACTTAAAATTCGTGCGGTGTATATTGTGTCTTATATTCGGAGGCAAGGCATACAAAATAATACCATTCTCGTGACAGAATTTACTTAGATGAAGCGAGAGATGCGTTTTAAGTCCATCTATGAAGAGAAGTACAGGTTTTGGAATTCTATTTTCCCGTAACCATTCATTTACCGATCTTGATATGTAAGAGTAATATTCGTTACTGTCCATCAAGCCACTCTCAGACTTTCCTAAGAACCAGTTAGAAGGCAAGGACTTCGTCACGCTTGCCGGTGGTTTTATAAAAGGAAATGCTACCAGCGGATTTAAGATTTCCCCAGTCGCAGAAAAAACGACCAAAACTGATACGGTATCATGAGTGGCCACTTTTAGTTCATAAACGTTCTTCCATCTCTTTGGGGCTTGAATTTTGCCTGACTTTGGGCACATCGAAAAACTCATCTCTTCGCCCACCAAAATTCTGCGAGGATCTCTTAAAATTTCTTCTTTTTTTATGCTTCTTAAGTATTTTGTTAAAGAGTTAAACCACTCTCCAATGAATTGTTCACTGACGTAGTAGTGAGATTTGCTTAATTCGCTATATTGTGAATGTTTTATTTCTGGGCGTCTCCTCAAAAAATTGTAGTACCATTTGTTTCCTGGCGTATTATTTTTCACTTGATTTTTTCTCAGGTGTGAAAGTAGAATTCTCGAAGCCGAGTTAATGACATCAGATTTTTTACGAGAAAATCCTCTTCTGTACAGGTCTTGCAACCAATCAGATAACTGTCGTTCTTCTGCGTATGTCAGGACAGGTGCAGGTCCCATTTTTCGAATCAGTAAAGGTTTTTTGTCGTGATGTCGGTTCAGAAGAGTTGTTCTAGGGATACGGTAGCGGCGACTAGCTTCTCTAATCGGCATTCCACTTTTCACTGCTTCCATTGCTGCTGCCAATGTTTCGACGGAGTATTGCTGTATTGGCCTTCTTTTTATTTCAGACATTTTTGCGAAAGTGCACTTACACCTAAATATAAAAAAATTGCTAATCCAGGCACATATAAGGCGGAAGCATTGCGAGTACTGGAACTTAACCAGCTGACACTTAATATCAAGCTGAATAATATCTACAAGCAATAGGTTTTAAATCTTGTAGGTTTTGTTTTGGGCAAAATAGCGGTATAGCAGCACCTCAAAATGCTATTCTGAAAGAACAAGTTATTCAGTATATGCTTTATCGTAAATTTATTTTAATAGTTACAATATGTACGAGAGACTTGGGGTAAATCCGTAACCTTAAGAAAAATCAGGTGTTAATGTCCTTATTTATGAAAATTTAATTTTGTTTATTTCTCTCAAGTATTGCCTTTAGATTAGTAAAACCTGGCAATAGCAAATCCTCCAATTGTCAGCCTGGAAATGAAAAATATAAACCTGCTTATCCCCAAGCTGGGGCAATGGCGCCAAAGGATGCCATTATTACACTAGTGATACATTTTAGATAAGAACAGTGCCACAACAAGAAACGGGAGGGAGGGGGGGACTACAATTACTTTTCGTGTTTTCAATTTTTTTTCATTTTTTTATTAAGAAAAATGATTTTGCATTTAATTTGTATTTAATTATAAAAAAGAAATATGCTCGTTACACAATTTTTTAAAAAAATTTTAATTATTATTGCGAATCGTGTTTAAAGCCGAGGGTGCACATTGCAACTCCAAGTGGCACATTCCGACCTCGGAAAAATTCCTACTTCACTAAAATTTAAAACATATATACCGTTTTGTTAATGTCATTATAAAAAATACTGGTTACATACCATATAAGCAAAAGTAAAAGGATTTATTTACATTCAAAATTACAAATAAAAAATGTTTTTTTTAAGTCGGTTAACAATAGTTTTATACTCGAATACGAAACTACATATTATTCTAAGGTACTTTTTCTTCAAATATATTTTTTCCTTTTTAAATTCTGAAATGATTGGAAAGTAAAAGCACACAACATTTTGCAATGGATACAAAGAAATTAGTAAATCATTATAAATTAATATTACTCCCATAAAAGAATCGCAAATTTGCTAAACCGCCCCAAATGTTCCCATTGACTTTCCCATAAGTAATATTATTTTGATCGTTTTACTTTGACTTTACAAGGAATACCAATAATTTAAGCAATATAAAACCGCAATTTAATAATACGTTTACATATGGTTTAAAAACAAACGGATATCTGATTTTTGCTTAGTTGTCCAACATGACACATAAGATATCTACATATATTTTTATGTAGTTTAGAGTCATATATCAATTGCTTAAGTTCCAATAGTCAAACTGCTACCACCTTGTATAATATTATATTTTTAAAATAATAAAACAGCTTCCTCATACTTTTGCACAAAAAAATTGAAAACTATACATAAGTATAAGAAATTTTGCTGTAGGTTTTGTTTTGGGCAAAATAGCGGTATAGCAGCACCTCAAAATGCTATTCTGAAAGAACAAGTTATTCAGTATATGCTTTATCGTAAATTTATTTTAAGGGGGCGATCCGAGAAAAATGGGTTGCCTAATATCGATAAAAATTTAGATGTTTTGTATTTCGATTACCATTTCTAATTAACAATATAAAATGTTGTAAAAAATTAAATAGACCAATAAAGGATTGGACTAGAAGATATTATAGTTCATTTTGCACAAAATGTAATGTAAATCTAAAAAAATAGCAAACCTACTTAAATTACAATGTTTTAAGGGGCAAAAAGATAATAGTTTAGGCTGTAATTGTGCAAAAACTAGGCAATTTTATCAAATTTGAAATGTAATATGCTCTAGAGGCATCTTTTATGTATACATTATTAAAAATTGTGTTTCAAAAGTGTCTAATAACAATTTGGTAATAGAAACGCCGAGGCACTGTTCATGATCTCTCTTGATAGGGTTATGTTGAAATTTTTATTGCGGTTCGTTGTCTTCGCTAACCAAAACTTTGACTCTTATGCGTTAGATGGTAATAGCGCTGAACAGTTATATTTGAAAATTTTGTTTACCATTCAAGTGCTGGAAATTCCGACACCACATGTTTGACTAATGAGAATTACTTCTGTGATTTTCATTGACGAAAAAGCGATAGGTGTATTTATTATTTCTGAAAATTTAATTATGTTTCTTGCATATGTCCTGTTCTTAAGTAATGGCTTTAAATTGGCCAAATCAGGTAAAAGAAATTTCTTAGATCTTGAGCCTGATGAAGAAAAATATAGATTTCAAGGAGTTGCTTTATATCCTCAAGTTGTGGGGTAATGGCGCCTTGGGATGGCGTTATTACATCAGAAAAAAGACTATAATAATTAAAAATTACACTCAGAATTTATTTTAGGGTCTGTAATGATTACAAACATATTTGTATGGTTTTATATAAGAAATCGTTTAGGACTAGTAAGGATTGCGTAATAGCGCTATTCCTTGCGGTGTTGCCCCGCGGACCAGATGTTTTTCAGGTACGCTGAACGCAGATCGATAAAAATCGTAACAACGTAATGGTGTAATAATATCAATGCATTCATTACTCAATATATTTTATGAAAATATAAATCACTCCTACAAAATATTAAACCATTTCATTCTAGTGCCTGATGTTAGAAATGTTGTGTATTGCATATTTCTAATTACGATTAGACAGAGTGTTATACACAGGATCGATCGATATTGAACTATAAATGCAACTTGTTCTTATTCTGTTAATATTTAAAAAATAATTTTCACACCTTTCAACTCAATATTATAATAACAATTTTTAATATTAGTTATTTTTACATTTATAATAAGTTAAATGATTTTAATGAAACTTTTGTGCGTAACGTTTCCAATACTAAAATTACTGCAAATTTTAATTATTTATAAAGATAAACATTTTGAATAATAGCCAGCATAAAAAAATATATGTATTAGGGTGCTTCGTTTTAAACAATTATTTTTGCGATCCGCAGACAAAATATTGTTTTAGAACAAAAAAAGAAATTTTCTCCAATTTTCAATCTTTAATTTTAATTCTAAGTGGTCGCCAATTAATTTTAAAATTTTTACATGCATTTAACACGTGAATTTATATATCTGTATCTGTCCTGCATTTTATAGAATTATCTTGTTCTTTGCGGAAATTTGTAAAGAAAATATAAATTTTAAAAGTGCCCACCGTAGAGCCCAAGTTGTAAAGTGATTAGTTTATAAGATAAATACATTCCAACGTATAAACATTTAAAATATTTTTGTATTATCGTTTTAAAAAATTCCATATTAAATTTTCAAATAACCGTTTATTTATTATTTTTCACAACTCTTGACTGCAGACCTTTTTGTAGAAAATTTAATTTCCTCCAAAATTGCCATTTATCTTTTGCTATAAGTTTAGCCGTTTATGAAAAAATGCCGTAAAACCATTCAAGTGACAGATCCAACTATGGAGCACTTTTAAAGATTGTTATTTTTCCTACAATTTTTCATAAAGAACACGACAATTACCTAAAATGCAGCAGATATATAGATAATTGAAAAAATTGTAAATTCACATATTAAATAAATGTGAAAATTTGAAAATTAACTAATAACCAATTAAAATTAAAGATTGAAATTATGTGAAAATTTATTTTTTGTTTAGAACAATATTTTCTCAATGGACCATAAATTAAAAAAATCGTTTAAAAACGAAGCACCCTATTATAGATGTTATACAAAACAAGGTTTTAAACCTCAGGGGCCACCAAAAGGTATGGTAGGGATCACAATCTTCCAAAAATAAAGCACGTATACAAATAGACTTTGATAAACGTTATAGTATGTTGTGAAAGTGGTTGTAGGTTTTTGATTTTATTTTTAGAGCTAAAGATTATCCGTTTTAAAAAATATAATTTTGGATTTTGATAAATCAACGAGTTTTACACAAAAATTAATAAAACGTAAAACAGCCCAACATCGAAGCTTTCGTCCGTTTTTCAAAATAATGATAATTGTATTAATCAAACGGCAAAGCTTGTGAAATTATCGTAGATTTTATTTTTTGATTTTAAATTTTTTATTAAATGGCTATCAAGCAATTGAAGTATGCCGATTTTGGTAAACATTTTCTGGCAGCACACATAGATAATAAAATAAAATAAATTTCGTTATCATCTGTTCCAAAATTGTCGATCCCTGCAAAAATATGCCCTTTTGAGAAAATATTTATTAAAGGTATGCAATTTAAATAGGTATTCACTTTGTATTCCCCATCATTTCAATTGTTCTAGAATTTGAAAATACTAAGCATGTTTAGTATTTCCAAAATTTAACTTTTTCGTTCTTACCCCTTATCACGGTGTATATTTTTACCACAAAATACTCTTCTGCGCTTAAAATTTTGTTCGTTATTTTTAACCATAATTATAAATAATTTCGATATATAAAACGATTTAAAAATTTATATAGAAATTTTTTTATTAAATATAATTGGACTAAAAACATTAGTATCAAAGTATTTTCAACATTTATTTATGATAAAATTATATAAAATGAGAACTATATTTAAAAATAATAAACATATCATCAGAACAAATAAAAAGAAATCCAGAAAATTAATCATTAACGCCCTTCTGCAATACTATAATTATTATTCTTTCATTTTAAAGAAAAAGTAAAAGTATTTTACAATTTTATACACATATTTATGTTACTTTGTAATATTAATAAAACAATTCGCATTAATTAAGATTCATAACATAATAAATATGTGTTCTTAAATTTAAACTGGTTTTTGAATTGCGCGCCGACGCTTACTTTGCGCTTTCCGCCAAACCTAACAATCGAAATCGCATGAAAATTCTCTGAATATGTATAACATTTGAAATAATATTGAAAGTAATCAACTGTTTCCTATACCAAACTACATGTCGAAAATAGACGAAAGTATGCGAGTTTGACCGATAAAACGAGATATGCAGCAACTTATGTATTTTGAACGTTTTTCAAAACATCGTAAAAATCGATATCTTGCATCTCTATACAACTATCGTATTCAAGGCCCCGTGTTTGTCTAAAACTTCTGACAAGCGGGAGAGCCACCTAGAAACCAAAAGATATTTTTTGAGAGACTTAACTTAGCACTAAACCGCGCTGTAGTAATTCATTATTTCACCGCATCATGTTAAAATCGCTAATGTTTTGGATCGCCCCCTTAATAGTTACAATATGTACGAGAGACTTGGGGTAAATCCGTAACCTTAAGAAAAATCAGGTGTTAATGTCCTTATTTATGAAAATTTAATTTTGTTTATTTCTCTCAAGTATTGCCTTTAGATTAGTAAAACCTGGCAATAGCAAATCCTCCAATTGTCAGCCTGGAAATGAAAAATATAAACCTGCTTATCCCCAAGCTGGGGCAATGGCGCCAAAGGATGCCATTATTACACTAGTGATACATTTTAGATAAGAACAGTGCCACAACAAGAAACGGGAGGGGGACTACAATTACTTTTCGTGTTTTCAATTTTTTTTTTTTTAAGAAAAATGATTTTGCATTTAATTTGTATTTAATTATAAAAAAGAAATATTGTCGTTAAACAATTTTTTTAAAAAAAATTAATTCTTATTGCGAATCGTGTTTAAAGCCGAGGGTGCACATTGCAACTCCAAGTGGCACATTCCGACCTCGGAAAAATTCCTACTTTACTAAAATTTAAAACATATATACCGTTTTGTTAATGTCATTATAAAAAATACTGGTTACATACCATATAAGCAAAAGTAAAAGGATTTATTTACATTCAAAATTACAAATAAAAAATGTTTTTTTTAAGTCGGTTAACAATAGTTTTATACTCGAATACGAAACTACATATTATTCTAAGGTACTTTTTCTTCAAATATATTTTTTCCTTTTTAAATTCTGAAATGATTGGAAAGTAAAAGCACACAACATTTTGCAATGGATACAAAGAAATTAGTAAATCATTATAAATTAATATTACTCCCATAAAAAGAATCGCAAATTTGCTAAACCGCCCCAAATGTTCCCATTGACTTTCCCATAAGTAATATTATTTTGATCGTTTTACTTTGACTTTACAAGGAATACCAATAATTTAAGCAATATAAAACCGCAATTTAATAATACGTTTACATATGGTTTGAAAAACAAACGGATATCTGATTTTTGCTTAGTTGTCCAACATGACACATAAGATATCTACATATATTTTTATGTAGTTTAGAGTCATATATCAATTGCTTAAGTTCCAATAGTCAAACTGCTACCACCTTGTATAATATTATATTTTTAAAATAATAAAACAGCTTCCTCATACTTTTGCACAAAAAATTGAAAACTATACATAAGTATAAGAAAATTTGCAATTTCTTTTACTTCAACGACCTTTGAAAAGTTCACGTTTGTATTTAAATAGTTGACCGTTTATTTTAATTGTACTATCGCATACCTCGTTATCACTAAATACGACATAAAGAAAATAAACATATGAATCAAATATTTCATAAACAAAAATTTTCATAAGAAAAATAAAAGCTTATAAATGTGTGAACTAGGGTGAGTCACTTTTCAACAACCTTTTTTTGCAATAGCCACCCGACTCTATGTACACTTGGAAAAAAATAAAATAAAAAACTTGTGAAAATTTCAGCCCTCATTATTGATATTAAGAGGTGCCCCATCGCATATCTTTGAAATGTCCCACTACCGAGATATAAAAATGCAAAGTTAAAAAAAAAATTCCCATATTATTTTTTTATAAATAGCAATTCGCGATGAGGCACCTCTTAATATTAATATTAAGCGATGACATTTTAAGAGAATTATTTTACCTTTCTGCGGGTGTAGAGTCCGATGGATACTGAAAGAAAAGTTGCTGAAAAATGTTACACCCTACGAATTAAAAAAAAAATCGAAAGAAACTAAAAACCATCACAACTTTCAGAACTCGTCCAGCTCTTTAAAGCAGAGATTCCCAAACCTACCCCCGCGTGTAAGAGTGCGCCGCCAAATAATTTATATTTTTTTATTTTTGTTATTATTAAATCAGTTCCGAAAGATAAATTTTTTAGTTAAGTTTCTATTTTAAGTTATTATATTTGTTTGTTCTTCTCTTTCTCCTAATACCGTACAGCTCTTTATTCTCTAATATCAAATAGGTATTTATATTTTTAAAAGATCGTATTTTTTGAAACAAAATATCTAACAAAAGTTGAAAACTTCATGAAAAAAGTAGAGACTGAGAAAATGGCGATCAAGTTCAAAATTTGTGTAGAATACTTTCAAGAGTAAGATCCTATGTTCATGTTGTCACTAATACCGCTAGGAAGCTTGTGGCGATATCCCAGAATTCTCACGTAATTATACTTGTGATCGATTAAAAATTTTAATCTGTTCAGCGTTACATGTCATATTTTTTATGTCCGGTACTGGGGGACACTTTTACAACGCTCTAAATTATTAACCCCTAGTTGAACCAAGACTTAGATGACTAATCGTAAAATAATAATTTTATTTTTCTTTAATTTGATCGACATATGTTATAAGTATTAATAAATGGTAAAATTAAAAAACCGTAGTTTTACTTTTATTTAAAAAACGCTTAAGCGTCCGGTTAGTACCGGACGCTTAAGCGTTTTCCTCTATTGTTGACTTCCTCTCATTTGTACATAGACTTTTAATAATATGTATGTATTATTAAAAACTTTCTATATATGTAAATACTAAGAAGTTTTAAAAACTATATTGTGCGGGCTTCTATTATCAATACTTTAAATGTGCTCAAAAGTACGAAAAGGTTGGGAACCTCTGCGTTAAACTTGTATTGCATAAAATGTACTTACGCTATTACAAAAGATATTTTACAATCGATATTTACAGCTGTTTATTTTGATACGATCAGCAGTCAGAAAGCAACACTGTCCCAATTCTAGTAAGACGTATGTAAGTTGATTACCACAACTAACCTCATTCTACTATTATGAGGATATATCTCATCAGATGGCCGTATATTGGACCATCACGAAACTAGACATAACCCAGCTAGATTTATACACTCTGACAATTATACCAGTTCGTTTGCCCCAGTGATCGTGTACCGGAGCTGTCCGACGAAAGGCGAGTTGCTCTACCCTATTTATAAATTGTAGTCAAATTAACCTGTGCATAGCTGTTTTTAGTAATATCTGGTCAATAATCGGCTTAAAACATTTTGTATTTTTGTTTCCAATTTATAATAGATGACTTTTTGAGTAAATCCAACCGCAACACCGGCTTATGTGTATAATAATTATTTCGATAGCTAATGTAAGTAAGACAGGCTTGTAAAAAGACAGATAAATAATAAATAATACACTAATTCGATGCTATAAGATAGTAACAGAAAATTTTCAAACTTACTTTGTAGAAGACCCAACAGTAATATTTATAACTATTTAGTCCAGTCAATAATGTTAATACATTTATAGCAATGTAATTTAAAAGGCACTTAGGTGGTGGACAACTACATATGCTTTAAGTTTATTATCGGAATTGATTTCAATTTATTATTACATTATAACTCCTTGCACGAAGTAATTGAGTAGCGAATGTAGTCGAACTTAGGCGCATTTCCTTAACTTTCGTTTGTATATTTATGCGCGCCATCTACCGGTAATTTTAATAATGACCACAAGTATTACACTAAACACTTCTTTCACATATCAATTTTACGCTTCACAAAATCAAATTCAACTTATTATCTATCAAATATTGCTTCATGAATGAGTTTCTTTCATTATCGTCGAAGGAATCAAATCAAATATAAATAATTGTCAAAAACATTTAAATTTTATTTATTGCAAAGCCTTTGTAATCCTTTCACATTCTGGAGATATTTGGCGTTAAGTTTTTGGTTTACCTTTTGGCTTTATGAGATTTTGCAACAGCATCCCTACGTACACAGCCTTAACTGTGCCTAATTAAATTATTTTTTAAAGTTGTTCCGAGAAGTTTGTTTGTTTTCATTTTTTAATATGACTATTTTCTCTCCAATTGAAATTGAAATAAATGCCTGCATTTCTTTAATTAGCATCATTTTTGTTGAATCCATTAAGTTCATCTCGTTGTTATACTATTTTCTTAATCGATTCATTTCAATGCATTAAAATCAATACATTCCAATACTTTTGAATATAAAAACCAGGTTTTTCTACTACTTTATTTTTAACAATCCGATTTGATTTCTTGCATACAGTAGACATACCTAAAACTTTTCAATTCGGATGATACCCAATAATAAGCTAACTCTGTTCTAAGCTGAAAGCATAGACGAATTAGTAATTTAGTCTATGCTGAAAGTTTGTTTCTATTCCTTTCATGAGTCTGAGTTCGAGATTCGTTTTCATTCTATACTTTAAAATTATTTTTATTCTTTTTTTATTTTCAATTCGTTTGTATAGAAAAATACGAACTTAAAAATCGAATTGAAAAATATCTTTTTTTTTTCAAAACATTTTCGGTTATTGGGCTTCCCATAGAGGATAGTTTTTTTTCATAAGTCACAGTTCTGCGAAAAATTGACTTTTTTTATGAATTTTCTATCTGTTCTGTTTGACAGAATATTCAATAAAAACACTTTTTACATCTGCATTGTGAAAATAGCCACAACTAACTCAATTTTAAGAACTACTAATAATAAATGCCATGATTGTTATCCCTTAAAGATGAAGCAATATGAAACATTTGATTTGACTTCTTTTTATAAAAAAATAGGACAATATAGTGCGCAAAACTTGTACATAATAGTAGACCTCTTGATTACTTTTTATTATTATTATTTATTTTAACGCTTTCAGCAATAACAAGATATGCAATAGTTTTACATAGGTTTTGTAGAACACCATATTATTATGTAAATAATTCTTTTTTCAATTGCGTTTTAAATATATTTACAAATTTATCGAAAGTCTATTCAGTTTGATATTTCATTGGCCGAATCAAATAATCCATTTTTGGCAATTTTAGCAAATAGTTTTTTTATCAACATTGAATAATCTATTTGACCGTAAAAACACATTAGGCAGAAGAAACCCCAATTTGTTTAGAATCATATTTAAAATATCAAATTTTGCTGTTATTACGATTAATCACCCAAGTCTTTGCAAAGTTTACATCAAATGTAAATAAATGTATTTTGCTCAAAGCGCAACATTTAAACAAACCACCAATTCAAAATAATCGGAAAGAAATAATTTCTTGTAAGGCGAAAAATCAAATAAAACGCCATATACCCATTAACGCTTTATTAAAAAAAAAGATATAAATATTTACAATTTAACACGTAGAATACAAACATAAAGTAGAACATAACGAAATACTTCATTAAAAATATGTACAATAATTATAAAAAAGTAAAAATTGGCACTAGTCCCACAAATAAATGCAAAACCTATTCTTAAGACTAATGTCAGTCTTAAAAATTAAGTACCTTTTTTTACAATGGACAAAAGCAGGTACACGTTTTGATCAGACTTTTAAAATTTACAAATTTGCCTTAATTTTGCACCCGTAAAAGTTTGAACAAAACCTAGAAAAATTTAAAATACTGCAGGCGTATATAAGTATTTGACCTTATCTTATTCCCATACATTTTGATTCGTAGTAACACAGTAATGGGCTACAGATTTTGTGCAAATATTAAGTAAGCTCGGTGTCGATGGATCTCGTAGATATCAAAAAAATATGGATTTAGATGTATTCAAATAATCTTTCATCCAATCTGCATTTGGCCTCATTCTAGCAATCCGTCTCTTGACATGGGTGGACTCCAACAATCAAGCTTTTACGCTTCACTTGATTTTTATAAAATTTAAGTCCATTTACGCACTCATGCTAAGTTACAAATTGATTTGATAGATTTTTTTGGAATTAGAAATTTTAGAAAATCTATCTCTACTCGATGTTTATCACAATAGGGCGATTGTAGACACTTGCTACATCACTATTCGATGTTGGAGATAAACTACCCCCCCCTTGTCAGCTACTCTAGGTAATCATCAATTTGGAAGTAAAGGACACAAAATAGTTAAATAGAAAAGTTACTCCAAATCTTCGACCTTCCTTTTAATACTTTGTTGTACTGATGGAATGTGTGCCTTCATTTTGAAGTATGCGTTTAGTCTTTCGGCTGCATATTCCTAAAATGTATTCAACAATGAAATTCTCTACGTGTTAAATTTAAATTCGATCAGTCTTACCCAATATCCAAAAGGTATTTGTGAGGTTTTGGTGTTTACGATCGACCACAGACTCCAGAAGAAGTGCGAAGCTAACGAAAACACTTCTACTTCTTTAAGTATTTTTTTTGGACTTTCTTTGGAACCGTTTTCATCTAAATATGCTCGAATAAAGCGCAGTCTTTCCATTTCTGTTGGATAATTTTCGGAATTCGCTTTGAAAATGGATGTTGTTGTTCTGTATAGTCGTACATCCATTAATATTAAGCGATGACATTTTAAGAGAATTATTTTACCTTTCTGCGGGTGTAGAGTCCGATGGATACTGAAAGAAAAGTTGCTGAAAAATGTTACACCCTACGAATTAAAAAAAAAATCGAAAGAAACTAAAAACCATCACAACTTTCAGAACTCGTCCAGCTCTTTAAAGCAGAGGTTCCCAAACCTACCCCCGCGTGTAAAAGTGCGCCGACAAATAATTTATATTTTTTTATTTTTGTTATTATTAAATCAGTTCCGAAAGATAAATTTTTTAGTTAAGTTTCTATTTTAAGTTATTATATTTGTTTGTTCTTCTCTTTCTCCTAATACCGTACAGCTCTTTATTCTCTAATATCAAATAGGTATTTATATTTTTAAAAGATCGTATTTTTTGAAACAAAATATCTAACAAAAGTTGAAAACTTCATGAAAAAAGTAGAGACTGAGAAAATGGCGATCAAGTTCAAAATTTGTGTAGAATACTTTCAAGAGTAAGATCCTATGTTCATGTTGTCACTAATACCGCTAGGAAGCTTGTGGCGATATCCCAGAATTCTCACGTAATTATACTTGTGATCGATTAAAAAATTTTTAATCTGTTCAGCGTTACATGTCATATTTTTTTATGTCCGGTACTAGGGGACACTTTTACAACGCTCTAAATTATTAACCCCTAGTTGAACCAAGACTTAGATGACTAATCGTAAAATAATAATTTTTATTTTTCTTTAATTTGATCGACATGTGTTATAAGTATTAATAAATGGTAAAATTAAAAAAAAACCGTAGTTTTACTTTTATTTAAAAAAACGCTTAAGCGTCCGGTTAGTACCGGACGCTTAAGCGTTTTCCTCCTATTGTTGACTTCCTCTCATTTGTACATAGACTTTTAATAATATGTATGTATTATTAAAAACTTTCTATATATGTAAATACTAAGAAGTTTTAAAAACTATATTGTGCGGGCTTCTATTATCAATACTTTAAATGTGCTCAAAAGTACGAAAAGGTTGGGAACCTCTGCGTTAAACTTGTATTGCATAAAATGTACTTACGCTATTACAAAAGATATTTTACAATCGATATTTACAGCTGTTTATTTTGATACGATCAGCAGTCAGAAAGCAACACTGTCCCAATTCTAGTAAGACGTATGTAAGTTGATTACCACAACTAACCTCATTCTACTATTATGAGGATATATCTCATCAGATGGCCGTATATTGGACCATCACGAAACTAGACATAACCCAGCTAGATTTATACACTCTGACAATTATACCAGTTCGTTTGCCCCAGTGATCGTGTACCGGAGCTGTCCGACGAAAGGCGAGTTGCTCTACCCTATTTATAAATTGTAGTCAAATTAACCTGTGCATAGCTGTTTTTAGTAATATCTGGTCAATAATCGGCTTAAAACATTTTGTATTTTTGTTTCCAATTTATAATAGATGACTTTTTGAGTAAATCCAACCGCAACACCGGCTTATGTGTATAATAATTATTTCGATAGCTAATGTAAGTAAGACAGGCTTGTAAAAAGACAGATAAATAATAAATAATACACTAATTCGATGCTATAAGATAGTAACAGAAAATTTTCAAACTTACTTTGTAGAAGACCCAACAGTAATATTTATAACTATTTAGTTCAGTCAATAATGTTAATGCATTTATAGCAATGTAATTTAAAAGGCACTTAGGTGGTGGACAACTACATATGCTTTAAGTTTATTATCGGAATTGATTTCAATTTATTATTACATTATAACTCCTTGCACGAAGTAATTGAGTAGCGAATGTAGTCGAACTTAGGCGCATTTCCTTAACTTTCGTTTGTATATTTATGCGCGCCATCTACCGGTAATTTTAATAATGACCACAAGTATTACACTAAACACTTCTTTCACATATCAATTTTACGCTTCACAAAATCAAATTCAACTTATTATCTATCAAATATTGCTTCATGAATGAGTTTCTTTCATTATCGTCGAAGGAATCAAATCAAATATAAATAATTGTCAAAAACATTTAAATTTTATTTATTGCAAAGCCTTTGTAATTCTTTCACATTCTGGAGATATTTGGCGTTAAGTTTTTGGTTTACCTTTTGGCTTTATGAGATTTTGCAACAGCATCCCTACGTACACAGCCTTAACTGTGCCTAATTAAATTATTTGTTAAAGTTGTTCCGAGAAGTTTGTTTGTTTTCATTTTTTAATATGACTATTTTCTCTCCAATTGAAATTGAAATAAATGCCTGCATTTCTTTAATTAGCATCATTTTTGTTGAATCCATTAAGTTCATCTCGTTGTTATACTATTTTCTTAATCGATTCATTTCAATGCATTAAAATCAATACATTCCAATACTTTTGAATATAAAAACCAGGTTTTTCTACTACTTCATTTTTAACAATCCGATTTAATTTCTTGCATACAGTAGACATACCTAAAACTTTTTCAATTCGGATGATACCCAATAATAAGCTAACTCTTTTCTAAGCTGAAAGCATAGACGAATTAGTAATTTAGTCTATGCTGAAAGTTTGTTTCTATTCCTTTCATGAGTCTGAGTTCGAGATTCGTTTTCATTCTATACTTTAAAATTATTTTTATTCTTTTTTTATTTTCAATTCGTTTGTATAGAAAAATACGAACTTAAAAATCGAATTGAAAAATATCTTTTTTTTTTTCAATACATTTTCGGTTATTGGGCTTCCCATAGAGGATAGTTTTTTTCATAAGTCACAGTTCTGCGAAAAATTGACTTTTTTTATCAATTTTCTATCTGTTCTGTTTGACAGAATATTCAATAAAAACACTTTTTACATCTGCATTGTGAAAATAGCCACAACTAACTCAATTTTAAGAACTACTAATAATAAATGCCATGATTGTTATCCCTTAAAGATGAAGCAATATGAAACATTTGATTTGACTTCTTTTTATAAAAAAATAGGACAATATAGTGCGCAAAACTTGTACATAATAGTAGACCTCTTGATTACTTTTTATTATTATTATTTATTTTAACGCTTTCAGCAATAACAAGATATGCAATAGTTTTACATAGGTTTTGTAGAACACCATATTATTATGTAAATAATTCTTTTTTCAATTGCGTTTTAAATATATTTACAAATTTATCGAAAGTCTATTCAGTTTGATATTTCATTGGCCGAATCAAATAATCCATTTTTTGGCAATTTTTAGCAAATAGTTTTTTTTTATCAACATTGAATAATCTATTTGACCGTAAAACACATTAGGCAGAAGAAACCCCAATTTGTTTAGAATCATATTTAAAATATCAAATTTTGCTGTTATTACGATTAATCACCCAAGTCTTTGCAAAGTTTACATCAAATGTAAATAAATGTATTTTGCTCAAAGCGCAACATTTAAACAAACCACCAATTCAAAATAATCGGAAAGAAATAATTTCTTGTAAGGCGAAAAATCAAATAAAACGCCATATACCCATTAACGCTTTATTAAAAAAAAAGATATAAATATTTACAATTTAACACGTAGAATACAAACATAAAGTAGAACATAACGAAATACTTCATTAAAAATATGTACAATAATTATAAAAAAGTAAAAATTGGCACTAGTCCCACAAATAAATGCAAAACCTATTCTTAAGACTAATGTCAGTCTTAAAAATTAAGTACCTTTTTTTACAATGGACAAAAGCAGGTACACGTTTTGATCAGACTTTTAAAATTTACAAATTTGCCTTAATTTTGCACCCGTAAAAGTTTGAACAAAACCTAGAAAAATTTAAAATACTGCAGGCGTATATAAGTATTTGACCTTATCTTATTCCCATACATTTTGATTCGTAGTAACACAGTAATGGGCTACAGATTTTGTGCAAATATTAAGTAAGCTCGGTGTCGATGGATCTCGTAGATATCAAAAAAATATGGATTTAGATGTATTCAAATAATCTTTCATCCAATCTGCATTTGGCCTCATTCTAGCAATCCGTCTCTTGACATGGGTGGACTCCAACAATCAAGCTTTTACGCTTCACTTGATTTTTATAAAATTTAAGTCCATTTACGCACTCATGCTAAGTTACAAATTGATTTGATAGATTTTTTTGGAATTAGAAATTTTAGAAAATCTATCTCTACTCGATGTTTATCACAATAGGGCGATTGTAGACACTTGCTACATCACTATTCGATGTTGGAGATAAACTACCCCCCCCTTGTCAGCTACTCTAGGTAATCATCAATTTGGAAGTAAAGGACACAAAATAGTTAAATAGAAAAGTTACTCCAAATCTTCGACCTTCCTTTTAATACTTTGTTGTACTGATGGAATGTGTGCCTTCATTTTGAAGTATGCGTTTAGTCTTTCGGCTGCATATTCCTAAAATGTATTCAACAATGAAATTCTCTACGTGTTAAATTTAAATTCGATCAGTCTTACCCAATATCCAAAAGGTATTTGTGAGGTTTTGGTGTTTACGATCGACCACAGACTCCAGAAGAAGTGCGAAGCTAACGAAAACACTTCTACTTCTTTAAGTATTTTTTTTGGACTTTCTTTGGAACCGTTTTCATCTAAATATGCTCGAATAAAGCGCAGCCTTTCCATTTCTGTTGGATAATTTTCGGAATTCGCTTTGAAAAATGGATGTTGTTGTTCTGTATAGTCGTACATCCATTCTATAAAATGATTTGCAATATCAAACGACCGATAATTGTACGAACAGTATTCAAAATCTGAAAAAAGAAAGTAAAAAGTTAGTTATTATGTCAACGATGTAGTTTAATCTTATTGATACATTTATTAAATACTACTCCAATTTTAAGATGATAAGAAAAACATCGAAAAAATGTTTGTTTCATTTAAGAGGTCCAAATCAAACTACTACCAAAACAATTTGTTCTACAATTGAGTATTTATGTCAAATATTTACTCTTGTGAATGTATTATATTTTTAAATCAATATTTCGTAGTATTTCGATTAGGAAGGATTACCTTCTATTAAAAAAAATATATAAAATGAATAGTGCGAATTTTTAAATATAACAACAAATTATTTGTTATAGTAAAAACCTGAGTTGAATTGTTATTATGAAAGTATTTATTACACGTTTACAGAAAAAAATGATTGGTGTTCTTTAGTTCAATCCTATTGTTGGTAAATTGGTTTTATTAATAGTCATGTATCTCTTTAGTTTTGGTTATACTCTTCTTTTCATTCGTATTTATTGAATACATCCTAAATTTGCGCTGATATCGAACAGTCAATAAAATTTTTGGGAACGCATCATATCAAGTTTACAAGAAATCAAATCTAATATTTTTGTGCGAAAATGGGTATTAACCTTAATTATTATTATACGAAAAATGTACCCTAAATGGGATAAATTTGTAAAGTTACCCATTCCAAGAGTTGCATTAGTCATGTATAAAAAGCAATTAGATGAAGTTTATTATTATAAATTATTCATTATGTTTTACAAGATAATTAATAAAATCTTGTTTTTGGCCGCATTAGCAAAATAATAAACGTTAAAAAATTACTAGAAATGTTCCATTCATGACCGAGTGATTCTGAATGGAACATAGTTTTTTTTTGGTATTTTCATTGCAAGTCTAACTGAACGAGACGTGCTATTATTTTTATGAGCACTTGTGAAAGAATTTAAAGACATTTATTTGCTATCACTTTCCTCACTGCTTCCGTATTTTATTACCCGAAACGTGCTTTTCTTTTATAGGAGTCATTTCTGTGTAACTATATAAATTGTTAACTTTTATTTTAGAAGAAATAACGATATTCAATTCAGTTTTTTCCATATGGGCATATTGGTGTCCTTGACTAAACGGGGGGCTCAAAATGCCGACCACGTTGTTTATACCAAAACATGAGAAGCCTAATTTTTAGTTCCATTTTACTAAAAATTACTGTTAAAATTTCTAAATTTAAATGTCCATCCGAACCAAATGAGATTCGCTAAGTATTTTCAAAACAGTGATCAAAATTTTACTAAATCTAAAAATTTTTCGCAAAACTACACAGCATAAAATGTCTTAATTAATTTTATAAAATGTATACAAATATTTAAAAAATTGTAAGTGCTTACATTTTAGAAAATATAACAAATTCAAAATGTCACACTAGAAGATTTTATTTTATTATCCGATATTAAGGAAAAAGCAACCAAAACAATATTTACTAAAAAAAACAATTAAATAACACTTTGCCATTTTTACATGCTTGATAAATTTGTAAAATGTCTTCAATGTTGCTTTACCTACTACAAAAAACAAACACCTTCTAATGCACTTAAATTTTTCAATTTGTTCCATTCAGAACTTAGCTCTTTCATTACTGTCTCAACAGTATTTTTTTTCCAATTATCATCTCCAAACGGTAATCTCTAATTACAAATTATTCTTGTTTTTCTTTGCAGTCAAAACTAAGAATGGAAAACAACAATTAACAATAATAGGACAATTTTAAAATACAAATTAAGTAAACTCAATAGACCAAAACGTAGAATAATCTAGAATGTAGGTCTACGTGCTTGAAAACGCGTTTCTTCTACGTTGTATGAATTCAGACTTTTTTTATCGTCTTTCATAAACGTAAACAAACCCTTTCGCAACAAACGCACTACTCCCATTTTCAAGATTAGAAAATTAACAAACAGATAACAAATTACCTATCAAAACAAGTTTTGCTTCGGCCGTATTTTCAATGGGATTATCTTGAGACATCAAGATGTTACCCTCTTGCATGTCGTTGTGGCAAAAAACAACAGGACTATTTTCGCTTTGCAATCGTTGCTTAAGCCAAACGAACTCTTTTCTTAAGTCAATATCGACCAAATATTTTACATGTTCAGGTACTTCACCACAAAGTCGTTTTTCGCTTGATTTTAACCATCTTTCCATTGTATTCCATAACCACCCTGGCGTTTTATGTAGAGGAACCTGAAAAATGCTCGAGCTACAAATTATGATCTTACAACAACTTAATAAAAAGTAAGGCTTGTTTCCTGTGCCATCACATAAAAGATCAAGAATGCACAATGGGTTCTGACGGCAAATGCATGTGAAAAATTTGTTTGAAAGATCGAATTTAGCCAAATTTTCCAGAGCCACAAGAAACATGCCCATACACAAAATGAGTGAAGATTCCTACGGTTGTTACGGTCCGGAAGCCGCAGGGAAACAAACAATACGTTTATCCACCACAGGACGACCAGTAGTGTTTGTTCCGCAACTAATTGACAGACGCTGAAACATTGAAACAAGTACACCCTATATGTGTGAGATGATTAGGACGTGCCAGCCCATGTATGAATAAACAAATCAAATAAATCAACAAAATTATTTGCTACATTTATAACACAACTTTGTCATTTGCAGTGGTACAGCTGTAAAGCAGGGGTGGCCAACGTGCGGACCTAACGGTCGACCGCAAGTACCTGGAAGTCGGCCACAAAACGGAATATTATTGGTTAATTTGTTTTTTAAATAGTTCTGAATAATTTCTGAAAAGTTCTCATCTTGGTCGGTTTACAAGGATAATCAGAGTCAAAGGCCACAAAAACCATAGATTTGGTTCCGGTTGGAAATACGGACCAGTCATTTTTAATTTGAAAAAATTAAGAACCAAAAGCATTGTTGTAAAATTTGGAGCAATTGTTATGACGAGATTGAAAGCGAATTTTGCCGGAGAAGTTGCGGCCCATTGCCAAACATTTTGGCGAACGTTTGGAACCGTGTATGGACGCCGAACACGACCAGTTTAAAACGCCGTACTGCTGTACGTCAAAAATGAAAATCTTTTATTATCTTAATAAATGATAGTTGAGATCTTTTTGCACTTTTCTTGAAAATTTAATATTTTTCTTTTGACTAGAAGTACCTATTTTTATTAATATAGGAAATGTGCCACTTTGAGCTTGATTTGCACACTCGGATTTTCAGCACGTGTACGGAAAGAAATATATGGCATTTTCACCGTATTGGTCGTGTGCTATAAGTATGGCGTTATTTACTATGCACTATGGTGGACAATGCCATAGTTATGGTAGTCATGACAACCAGTTTAGTAAATAACGCCATACGTATTGGATTCGTTGCCATAGTATGGGATCAGTATGGCACCATACTATTTTATTAACAGGTGCCCGATACAGTACATGTTCTAAAAAGATTCTCATAAAAAATAATATCGTTGAACCATTTTTAGGAAAAACGTCCAAATCTACAATTTTAAAATAACCTAAAATCTCCGACTATAGAAAACGAGATCTTCGTAAAAAACTTAACAGTTTTTTTAACCTTTGACGCTGAATAACCGTGAGAAGCGAATAATGCATCGACGAGGACTTTTCAGAGATTGTCTTAAAATGGTATGAAATCAAGATATTAAAAAAAGAAATCTAAACGCTATAACTTTTGCCATGTTGTTTGATTTTAAATTTAAAATGAACATATGCATTCTCATGCCTTTAAAAAATGCCGAAAATCTTACGCAACTTTCGATGGCGTCTATCGTCGCCCGCAAAAATCCCCCAGCGCCGAACAGTTTGGCCAACCCTACTATTAGGGGCACAATGGTTCCAAAACACGCAAAAGCAATCTTAACACATACTAAATGATTTTTATTAAATAACTTAATTAGTTTAAAAATATAATAATATCCACGTTAAATAAATTAGCAGGCATTAGAAAAGATTTCAATGAAACTGGAACCAAGGTCCGCTCCTCGCTGTGCCACTGAATCTTTAATTTGAAGTGTCCAAAAATCCAGTTGAAAATTTATTCCGGAAGTCTTTTTCGAATCCAAAACTAACGAAATTGGTTTGGCTTAAAGTTGCGTTATAAATTTTGCAGTTGTACGAAATGATGTTATGGGATATATCAGTTAATAATATTCAGCTCAAGGTGAGATCCAATTTTCTTAATTATACCGTCGAAAAATCACAATGAACGTTAACACAAGTCTAATTATTAAGTAAACAAATTTATCAGATGTTTTTTCTCGTTCTCTTGAACTTAATGTTTTTGTTGAGCGTAGGAAATTTTTGATAAAAGTCATATGGAAATTTCCAATCAAGATTTGTTTGCGTGTTCGTGTGTGTGTGTGTGTGTTTGGAGGATAATGGTACCGAAGATCTATTGCAAAATTAACAAGGCTGTTGCGATATGACTTTGCTAAAAATATACAGAATGATTATCTGCTTATAAATATTTATTTTTTTAAGGCGATACTAAGAATGACATTTGTTTACTACGTATCCAAAAATATCCAAAGTTTTTTAATCTTCCCACAATTTCCTATTCAATTAAAAGAGCTATATTTACAGTCTGATAAGCACGATTAAAATGTCATAAGTTATTTAGGAATTTTTTAATAAATTAGTTGCATTATTTCTGTTTAGATATGCAAAGACACATTTTTTTTGAAATTAATATAGAAAAGTGTCACAGAAGAAAGTAGTAGATCATATTCTATTTAGTTTTTAATGTCTATTGCAGAGATGAGCAATTCTTTCTACGTTCGAGCCATTTGGTAAACCACAGTAAAATATTTTATAGTTTCTTGGAATTACTCAAACAATCAGTTACGATCTGAAGAAAATACAATTCAAGAGGGCTATATGAGACTTAATCAGCTGATGGGGGGCTCGATCCATGAGTCAAAGTTTCCCTATCACTGATCTATAGTAAAAAGTTTTTCGTTCTATAATGTTCTAAATTAAGTTCAAAATAGTGGTAATCATAAATAAGAAACGATAAAACCATTTATTGATAAATTTGTCGTTTTCTGTTTATTTTTCACTATAAAATTATATCACTCTATGACGTCAAAGATGTGAAAAAATAGTGAAATAATCAAGTTCTCGAACTGAAATCAAATTGTTATTTAATAGACGACGTTCGATCTGTATTCTTGGTGTTATCGTCGCATAAACAAGTTCAATCATATGACCGGTTTGCAGATTAGAAATATATAATGTTTTTGTGGTACTTCGAAGAAGTTTCTTCTGATTTTATTTTTAAATTTTGCAAGATAATGTTTGAGTTTACATTATTGGTTCATGACAAAAGAAAGCTCCTTTATAATTGAAGCTTTGTTGAAAAAGCATAACCAGAAAATGTTTTCTTACTTATTTGTCTTATATCAGTGAATCATTTTCATTATTTTTAGACATTTGAAAAAAAAGGTATTTATTTTTTAAAATCAAATTCTTTTTATTGCACGCATAAAATTTTTAAAAATTTCATATCACAATGTAAATCCTAACTGACCATTTTTTATTTTAAAAATGTACAATTCTTTCTGAAAATATGTAAGGTAAACGGTCCAGTCTGTGACCACGTACCAGTGAATGACCGTTACGAGAACTAATGTTTGTAACAATTTAAAAAATAATTTATATTCATGATTTATTTATTTATACAATCTTGTAGGTCACATTTTTCATTTAAGTACAAGATGTAAAACTAATAAAAAAATGCATAACTAAAATAATAAAATTTATATTGCAATTTGTACGATTTAAATACAGTGTTGAAGTTTTAAAGGACGCAATTAAAAAAGTTTGACGTAACCTCCTAAACTCCAACAAAGTCTGTGATTTCTAGAATACCAAATGGAATTTTAATTAAAAAACTACACGAATGTACATCTAAGTCTAGTGTTTAAAATAAATTTTACAAACTTTAATGAATTATTAGTTTTTAATAGGCGAATCAATTGATCGGTCATTCACTAGGCTATTCCCGGTCAATCTTTAGACGAAAGTGGAGCCTAATTTATACAATTTTCTAATTAAGTCAACTATAATGGTTGTTTTGAGTTTGTTAATTTGTTTACTATTTGTTTATATCGAAATAGCTCGAGATGCAACGAATAAGTCATTCACCCTACCCTTTCCTATAAAGAATTTGATTTTTATAAAATTCTTTCGATCTTAATCTCATTCATAAATTTTGAATGATCAAATTTTTGGTAACTTTCTTGTTTGTTACAAGACAAAAACAAAATTAACAATTGAAAATCTTGCAAATGCTCGTAAGGTTTTCATAAAGTGTTTTAGTCATTTCCTAAGTAAATGAGCCTTGTACTTTTTGTTGCTACCTTGATAAAAATATTGAGTTATCTTTTAATCCGAAACTGTTTGATTTGCTTTTCGATTTTTTTTTTAATTCCACACATTGTTTATAAATGAATTCATTGTAAAATAAATGATTTAAAAAAATTAAAATAAATTATTAAAGATCTTTTATCTAACGAATAATTTACATAATTATACAAAATAAAAAAAAACAAGTATTTTTTTTTTTAATTTAAAGTACTTATGTAAATAATTCACCATCATAACATTTTTTGCAATAAATATGAGACTTCATTAAACACGTACAAACTTTAATCAGGCTTTAAACACTTTTTTGCTGTAGATAATAATTATCACAATTCCGCAAAGAAGATAAGTTTGTTTACATTACTGATCAAAAACACAAGGAGACCATTGTTCTTCAAAGGTGACCGTTTGTCAACAGAGAAAAGCAGACATAACTTGATTTAATTAATAATGCCCACAATACGCTTTAAGGCAGAAAATAATATGACACACTTGAGCTGAATTCAATTTTATATCGCCATATAATTAAATGAGGTTTAGTCTACGAATAATAGCTGCCTGCATAATATTTACTAAATGCCAATGACCATCCCCACAAAAGCTCATGGAATTTGAGAAATACTACATCACTGAATAAATAGGATAGAAAATGTGCAAAAATTTTATTTCGTCAATCGTCCAAAGGGTTAACCGTAATAAATTTGATGTATGATCAATACGAATTTTTTTTTAAGCCGAAGTACGACAATCTCTTTTTATATCAATCGTGTTCCATCAGACTGCAAGAAGATTTAGTTACTTCTAAAAGCAGCCTTCTAAATGAAAGGTTGATGGCACACAAAATCAAGAGTTTTTGTTGAAGAAATTCGGATGCAACCACAAAAAAAATGGAAAGTGCTACGTCGCTATTTCAAACGGTCGATTTTGCACATTAAAGGCCCGAGGGCCCAAAATCACTTTCACCATACATCAAATTTTTATGATGGTCAACCCTTTGTTTTCATTTCATGCAAATAAAAATCTTTGCAACTGCATTTTAGAAATATTTGTCGACCGTACAACTGTAGACTGACATACATATTTATAAAGCAAAACTCCAATTAGAAATCACTGAATAAAAAAGCAACCCATCTAAAGTTGTACGACAAAGCAGGCAGACATTTATTAATAAAAGGTGAAGGAAAAAAGTTAAAAGAAACAGTTTTCGAAATTTTGTCATAAAAAGTCTTACCTCGTCGAATCTGGAAAGGTTTTATAATTTATTCTATACAAGAAGCCAATTATTATAACACAAAAAGGCATGGGCTAGCACATAACATAAAGATCCTCGAAAATTAAAGAAAAAGTAAATACTTCTACCGGCACTCGACAACTCACCTCCATGCAATGAATAGCGGCCATTTTCTGGGCTATGTTTACTGAAAGATGTTCGTCTGAAAGTTCCTTGGTCTTCAATGGTCTGGCGTTGACGTACTGTTCGATTCTGCCGCCGGGAAAGATGCCGTGTAGTTTTGGTCCCAGGCCGCGCTCGGAAAGCAGGGTGAAAATGACGCTTTCTGTGATTAGGGCCTCCAAGGCGTGCTCTCCGTGCGTTTGGCCGTAAACTCTTATTAGGACTTCGTGAGGATCGGCCTCCGTTTTTTCGTTTTCCAATAAAGAATTAGGCAATGAGATGTAGTAGAGTAGATTTGATAAACCACCACTGAAAGGAAGAAAAACTTCATAAATAAATTTCTCAACTTTGGAATATTCAAATATCATTATTTTATGCCGTAACTCAAATTTAGGGGTAGCAAATAAATCATTGTACACTGTACTTTTTAGATCATAAATAACAGAAATTAGGTTCTATTTCGGGCCTAGTAAGTGTTGTTTTTTCCACTTTCAGTACTTATTAATACTTATTTGGGCCCTGGTTAAAGATGCACGTAATGCCTAATAGAGCTTAACTATACTTAACCATACTTATGATACAATATTTACCCCCCCCCCCGGACGTCCTGTCATATTTTGTCGCAAATCTAAATGACCCCTCAACCCCTTAATGTGGAACGCAAATTTATGGATGACCCCTAATATAAAATATTTCTAAGTTTCGTAATACACTTTGGATTTTTTTAAGTTCCACACGTTGCCTAAATTTTTCTAAATTCTGTAAAAAAATTTAAATTATTTTGCAAAAGTACCAGTTAGGTTCTATGAGGAATAAAATAGAGCATAATAGCTACTTAAAAGTTCTTGCAAAAAAATCATAATTATTTTCAATTTTCAATATAAAAACAATAGTGCCTCCAAGTATTTAACTACAACATGTTAGGGCCCTCAGGTTCTGAGTGGAGCCTAATTTTAAAAATTATCAGAACATGTAAAATCCTAATTGGCACTTAAGGACTTAAATGTACTTAATTAGATAGTAGACAGCACCTATTAGGATTTCGTTAGAACTTAAATTTCGACTCTGGTAAGTAACATAAATTTAATTTAAACAAATTATGTGACAGTTAAACGAAATAACTGTGCTGTGACGCAGCGGTGGTAAATGCTCAACAAGTAAAATTGTTTTCTGTTTTTAATTTTTAAAATATAGAGAGTGGTTTTTGAAGAAAGTGGAGTGGCGGCGCCAAGTGTGCACATTCAAGCGGAAAGTGGCAAATTTCCAATCTTGGGAGATTAAAAACAATAAGTTTTAAAAAATATTTGCATTGGTACTTAAAATGTATTGACAATTTTTGCCAGTCTTCTTAAAATATTAGACTGTAATAATGTAAAGATTAGATGCTATCGTAGAAATGGCAAGTTTTTAAATAACACATTTTGATACAATCAATAAGATAACGATGTGAAAATTTGCAAACAATTGCGCAGTGCAATACGTTACTTAAATATACAAACAAAATATTCTACCCCCAAAATACAAAATTTCAATTACCGAGATAAGCTTTATAAAACATTACGAAAAAAACATTGAATAATTAATTACAACCCTAAAACATTATTAATATTTAATGTCATTAACAAAATATCAAAATATCAATTTTATATATTTTGTAAACATAATGAAAGTAGCCTCTTGTAAAATAAAGAATTTATTTAACAATCTTATCAAAACAACATTGCACAATTGTTCAATAATTTCACTAAAGCAATCAATGTTATTAAAAATGCGTTGTTTACTTTTTGAAACATTCTTTCGTGACAAATACAAATTCAAGGATATTACACTTATCGCTTTAATCGTTCCCAGAAAATCAATTAATCTTCGAACTTATTACCTCTAAAATTTAGAAATTGTTCAACCACAAAGTTATTGTTGTTGAAAATAATCACTAAAAAGTGACAAGAAGTATTTTAAATGTAATTTCTCAAAAAACAGTTTATTAACTTTATGTATTAATTTTTGAGAATCATTTTTAGATTCTCGTTAAAAATTCGAATATTTATAAAAAAAACTAAAAATAAAAGTTATTTGCAATATCGCTCGAAAAAAAATATTATAAAATTGTTTTTAATAAACTGTTGCAGAGTTATCATTTATTTATTACTAATTACAATTGTATAAATTTCGATATCTACTATTTCTAGTTAAAACTGCTGAAGTGCAAAGGTGAATTTTCCTGACCCGAATCTAGTTAAATTTTTTATCTTACGTGATAAGTTTATGACATATTTTAATAAAAAAAAAGTGTAGTTGTGTTTATTAATAATTGTAATAATTCCATAAATACGTGTTAAATGTAATAATAAATAAAGACGATATATTTTAATTTTGTCATGTTTCTGCACGTAAAAACGTCCGCATTCAGAAATTAATTAAAAAAATTTAAGCATGAATAATTAACAAATTATTCAAACTCGAACAATTTAAGCACCCAATTGTTAGTAATTAATAAGACCAGAACAACTATTTTTGCACAACACGACCTTGAAAGTAATTTTAGCAAAAATTGTTATTGCGGTTTCTTTATATTTTTTTCTGTGTATTTATTGAAATAGAACTGATTAATTTTCAAAGTTAATATTCAATCAAAATAAATTAATTAATTTTGCATGGGTACTGAGATTTCGAACTAAAAACTTATTTTTAACAAAATAAAATATAGCCTATATTACTCAGGAATGATGTAGCTTTTTATTAGTGAAATAATTTTTAGAATCTGTTCAGTAGATCCAGAGATTACTCCCCACATACAAACAAACAAATTTTTCCCCTTTATAATATTATTAGTATAGATCAAGAAGGTTTCAAGGAAGTCAATTTTCTTAAAATATGTATAGAATTTATTTCTGATGAATTCTTCCACTACTTTGATTAATGAAAAAAAGGGTACATTTGATAGGCATACACTCCTTTAAATTACTAAACGTACACCCCTTATACTTTTTTAAGATAGTTTAATAAATTTAATTTATAAGCAAAAAAGTTTCAAGGAAGCCAAATTTCTTAACGTAAAACATGTAGTATAGAATTTATATCTGCGACTTGTTATAAATTAAAGTCTTCTGTCGTCCTGTCTGTCTGTATAGGCTAATCACAAAAACCACTATAGTGATTATATTATTATTATTTATTTCAAGATTTGCACAGTTACGAAAATGATCATCTAAAAAGAGTTTTTCGTTTAGTAAGGCTCTTCGCTGTACTTATTTAATTATAAATGTTTTTTTCTTTTTTAAATCAGAAACATACGAAACGCCTAAATTAAACCTTCCGTTCAAAGCATTTTTAAAATACAATACACATCGAAATGCCAAATTAAAATACCGAGCTTCGCATTCCATAACGCAATAAGAACGAAATTATTCCTTTTCCAATCAACAAAGAATTTTTATATCATATATTAAAAATTCTCGTATAATTCAACGAGGTCAAAGACATTCTTCATAGTAAGGGAATATCTTTTTTAAACAATCGTCCTTATCGATATAGGCGACATATTACAAAGGTTGTATCTATGCACAACAATCGTACAATCTGATAAAAAAAATAGAAAATTTAGCATAAATTCCTGATAACAACATTTACCAAATTAGGAAAAGTTTTATAGGATCCACTTGATAAGAAAAACTCTTAAAGCATTACAAAAATTTTGTTATTTACCTTTAAACAATTAAAAGTATGTAATTTAACAGAGATGGAATTCTACAACAAGCGCCACGAGTTTAAATAATATTCACAAAGTAATTAATCTTACATCAAATATGAAGTGCTTTTATCATAAGTTGTATAGATATCTACAATAAATCTATTGTATAAACTGACACATGGGTAAACAATGCATAAGTTTACCTAATTCTTTTTTTAATTGATATTAGAATATTTAATCACATAATACGAACAAAATTACAATATCAGTGATTAAATAAAATATAAATTCTGACAATGAAAAAAAAAGTAATTTAAAATCTTCTAACGTTCAACAATTTTACAAAATACAAAAAACGATCGTATCTTTTTAGCAAATTTTATTTTTGAATTTTATATTACAATATTTTCATTTTCATACAACGACGTTTGATTCACAAAGTAGGTATATACAATTATAAAAAATTTCAATAGTTAAACTTTTTTTTGAGTGGAAAGCAACATATTAAAGGAGTAATTTTTTTTTTTTTTTTAGATAAGCGCCATGCCTAATCAGTTTTCCAATAGTTTAATAAAAACCGTATTAAAATCGGTACATAAATAAGAACACAAAGTGCCAACTAGATGTAACGCATCCTTAAATACATAACATAATAGTTACGAGAATTTAGTATTAAATATTATTGGAATTGTATACGTTGGTTTTCTCTCTAATTTCGATTAATCAACATTTTGCTAAAAATCAAGTAAACATTTTCAATTCATCCGGATCAGTTGGACCAAAAGACCGAGTCATAAATTTCTAGCTTGTCATCTCCAATTAGAAAGAAAAACGTTTTTATAAGAAATGGATAATTTTTTAATTTTAAACAAAATTAAACATTTCTTGTTTTCATTATATTCCTTTATCTTTTTTAAAAATCTATTCTATGTTTATTTTCTTTTCGTGCCCACAATATCAGTTTGGTACTACTGGTTTAAAATACCTCAAAGGTACCACCATAATTAAACACAAATTAATTGCAGACAATTCCTTAATGAAAAAAATATTTTGAAAATTCAGAAAATTAACCAAAGCCCCAAGAAAACAAATTTGCGATTTTATAAATAAAGAATTCTGAATACGCTATTGCCTAAATGCTTATTTTGATAGTTTGTGCATAAAATAATGTTTATACACGACGTATTACATACTTAAAATGGTAAATTAATGGATCGATATTAATCAATTGTGAAATACTCATAAAATTATTATTTCAATGGAAACGCATTGTTTAAAATTTTAGTACTTTTGAATCAATTATAAAACTACATCTAAATTGTGAAATCGAATATTTTTAATAACCGTTTTAAAAAATGTATAACTGTTAATAATAAAACCGTTATAAAATATTACTCCATCGCTAGATTTAAATGAAAAATAATAAAATGCATTGTAAAAACGCCAAATACGTTTAGAAAAAAAAACTGCATAAAAATAATACGAATTCCTCAAATCCAACAATTTTGAGAACACATCTAGAACAAACCTACTTTTCTGTTTTAATTAAGCTTCTTTGTAATTCTTTTTACTAGAAAGCTCATTTCTTTCAAAGAATTGTGTTTGTTTAAAAGAAAAAAGTTGCACAATTAAAATTAAAAAATTTACCTAATCATAGTTATAATTAAAAAAGTAGCAAACAGATTAAGAACATTAATAGGTCGACCTTTGCAAATAAACAACCTAATCGATAATTTCTGTAATAAAATTTTGTAAAAACATCCAAAGAATGGCTTATCTATAAATAACGGATGTTATTGTAACAGGCACCGCTTTCCTATTACAATATTCTTATTTGCGTATTCGCTAATTCACATGCAAATGTCTATTGACGATCGAAAAATATTTTCGTAGTAATAATTGAAATATCAATGGGGCAAAAAATACGCGAATAAACAATCGTTCGCCGAAAACTCAAAAAAATTACTTAGCAATTTGCGAATTTCGTCTTATATTACGTCTTAATTTATGGAAATAAGTTTAATGGAAAATTTTTGACTTTACAAATCAACATTGAAACGAATAAATGTATTAATTATGTAATATTTAATATCTACAAGTGATATTTTCGCAGCTAGGTTTTTACCATTATCATCTGAGCTTAGTAAATGGAATTTTTCTTATCGTTTGCAATTTTACGCAGTAACAAACGAAAAAATTCCAATTAGTTTAAATGACAATTAATTGTTATGAAAAGTGACGTCGTCGATTTCGACTTCACAATAAAAATATGCTATTGTTAGGTATTTTGAAAATTCTACAAACAAAAAATGTAGGTCAGAGTTGCAGACTATTTTTTTGTTATTTTGCTTTGGAAAGATGAAGTGGGTAGATAAATTTTCATCTTATAAACGATTTAAGAAAACTGTTTTTCTGTTTCGATACAAACGTTAAAACACTGGAATTTATTGGTTTTTTTTTTAATAATACAATGTAAGAGCTTGATAATTTTGCAATTGGTTTTGCTAATTTTTGACCTTGCAAAAACTTATCAGGTACACATTGTACGCAATAACAAAATTACTGTGTTTATTATCTTACGATTGCTATTGCACCTTTCTCTCATAATTATTTTCCGTATTGATTAGTATTATTTTGTGACATTCTAATATTATTATTAAGTATTATTAAGTTTTATATGTATCACACTTTCCTTCTATATATATTCGTTGTAGCTAAACTAATAGTCTTTTACGATAAATATAGGGTGCGAGATGGTACACCGTTGCCAGATTGTAAATTTTTTTAAGCACGACTCGGCATTTTAATGTTTTGTACAACACACCGTCAATTTATTAGTTCTGACAAAAACCCTTTATACGTTTTGAATGATTCTGATACCCAAAAATCAAGCAGAACTGCTATCGAGTCGCGAAAATATCAAATATCGATTGATTTTAATGATTTGAATTCAGTAAAAAGTCGCAAAGTGCTGCCATACTTAGAACAATACAATTTCCTAGTTAACGCGATAAAAAGCAGCGATTTAGCATTATTATGTGACGTAATCCTGTATTTTTCGCAAAAAGACTTTAGATGGAAGAATTTTAAAATTGCGCCTCAGAAACGAAATCGTAAAATGTTTTCTAGTAGCTGTTACCTACTTTTGTTACTTTAATTTTTTTGCGAATAAAGCGTGATCGATTATTTATACCCAACATCTGTTTTTTATGTTTATCAACCTTGGCAATGAATTTAAAATGTAAACCATTCACAGTAAGTACATAGAATACATAGAATTGCCAAAAACATTAATAAAAACCCTATGAAAAGTTGTAGACGATAATGTATGCACAAGTAAATTGTTCATTACATAATTAATAACGTATAAATAAAGAATTTAAAAAACAAACATGAAAAAGTTGGCCAAAAAAGTGCATTACATTGCTAATTTTGCAGTACGTGTTTGTCAGACAACCAACTAAAAAAAAACAAGTTATCTAAGCAAAATTTCGCAGTAAGTTAAAAACATTTTAATACGACGTTAGTTTTAATAAAACTTGGCCAAATCAGAACACGATAACTTTTTTTCCGGCTCTATCCTACACGATAAGTGTTTCTAGATTAAAATAATTTGAACCGACGTTGTGCCTTCAAAAATGTTTTAAGTATCGACAACAAATAAGATTTGGCATTTATTTTGGGATAATAATAATTTAAATACTTATAAGCAACCAAGTGAAATATCAATTTAGATTAAAAACCGAACTTTTAACTTTGTGAGTTGAAAGTAAAAAATTGAATTAGGGCAAATCAATAAATACGAGGATGTGCGCATTCGAGCGAAAAGTGGCACATTTCCGAGCGAGGGAGGCAAATGAAGCGCGACGCGGAGCGGCGCGCTTCATTTTCCCGAGATCGGAATGTGCCACTTTGAGCTCGAATGTGCACACTCGGTTTTAAGCACGATTCAGAATAAAATAGACAAAATATTAGATAACATCGTTCCCTCTCACTCGTACTTATGAATTTGTTGTATCTTTTCGCTGCCTTCCACTCATTGCTATAGTAAAACGTTTTTCCAACATAACATCAATATTTACTCAATTTAATTTATTATTTTGTTTTGAAGGAGTAAAGAATAAAGTAGACAAATTTAATAAATACGAGGATGTGCGCATTCGAGCGAAAAGTGGCACATTTCCGAGCGAGGGAGGCAAATGAAGCGCGACGCGGAGCGGCGCGCTTCATTTTCCCGAGATCGGAATGTGCCACTTTGAGCTCGAATGTGCACACTCGGTTTTAAGCATGATTCACAATAATTTATGCCGATAAATTAGGCGAAATACCAGTTGAATAATTTTAGTCGTTCCCTCTCACTCAATTGAAGAGATTGTCGTATCTTTTCGCTCCCTTCCACTTATTGCTATGGCAAATACGTTTTTACTAAACAAAATTTAAATTTATAATTTCAAAGAGTGCAAGATAAAGTAGACAAATCCAATGATGGCGAGGTATGTGCACAGTCGGTTTTAAGCATGATTCACAATAATAAATTTACTTTCTTAGACCGCCAAACTTCATACTGTCGAATCTTCATAAGTTTTGCGCGCGCAACTTCCGTTGCCCGCTATAATTTGACTCTCAACCGCCAAATTTCAAAATTAATTGAATACAATCAAACAGAAAATTAATAGATCAATTCAAACATATTATATAAAACCATTTAGTTTTATCGTGAGCTTACTATGATGCAAAGCGTTTTGACAAAAAAAATTCAAAGTAAAAATGTTCACACAACCTTTATCGCTATGCTAACATATGTAGTATGTAGAAGTTTTTTTTACAATTTTTAAGTAATGACATCAGACAATTTTTACATGCAAACATTATTTTTTTCTTCGGTTTCATTCATTTCAATTCAATTTTATAAGAGCATAAAAATATTATGAGATTGCATAAAATTCTTGCAACGAATGACAGATCTAATTTTCTTTTAAAATTAGTAAGGTTTTATAATAAAAATATTGCATTAAAAAGAGCACAATTAATAATGTATTTAATACAAAAGTCTTAGAAGTCATTGAAAAACAGCAATATTTTGATTTATTGGAATTTCTAAGAAATCAAAATCTGGTATCGAAGCGTATTAAAAAAAATAATAACCAAAAATTAATTTTAGAGAAAGTGTGTTAAATGTTGACTAAAGTTTTTATTAATTTTTTTTGTATATTTGATGTTCTAAAAAATTACCCAAAAAATGTACATTTTATTTAATATTTCTTTTACAATATTTACTGCTGCTCTACAATTAATTTATTTATTGAGTGAATTTTTTTGTCGAATAACATATTTTAACTTCATCCAGCTTGCTTCATTTAAAAATTATAATTTTCATTCAAAGTCAGCATCTTATATCATTTGAGCAGTTAGTGAAATGTGATAGACATAAGCGATAAGACATATATACCTTACAGAGTGATTTTTTAAGAATGAGGACTTTTGAATTTGGCGCCATACCAATTTATTTCTATGTTGGTAGCAAGCAGTGATCACTTCTGCCCCCGCCCAGCGCAATTTTGTCAAAGTTTGTTTAACTGTGAATGCCAACTTGTCAAAATTAATTGCTACAAACCACTTGATCACATAAATTTGGTTAATCTGGAAAAACAAATAATTTCTGACGTATTTACTGTCAAAACTAAAAAATTGCCTGCAAAGCCTCTTATTAACGTGGAACACGTAAAATCACTATAAAAAATCTAGATATTGCGGGACTACAGTTTTAAGTTGGTATTGAAAGGCCAAATCGTGTGACAAAATTGAATCACATCAAAAAGCATTGGGGGATTACCCCCCTATTTGGTAATACTGGATGAGTTTTGCTGGACAGGAGTTACCAGTGGCTTCTTGAACTGTTCGAATATAATTTTATAGTGTTAGCAAAAAATTTGATTTACCTAACCTACTTTTACTTTTTCCTAAAGCTCGATTTTAGTTTTTACGTCTCTTTTCCGAACAATATCGAGAAGTCGATCAAGTGCTGAAGGTTTAATGCTATCATAGAAAAAAATTTCGATAAAACACTCGTGCAACATTACAATGTATTTTCCTACATCGTTTAAAAAATACTTAGGAAGTTCTAATTAAATAAACTTTTAGTTAATCTCGATTATGTTATTAAGTCTATAGGAAATAAACCGTAACCTTTTTAGATAAAAGATTAATGGTTCTTTTTTGTATCAATTACAAATTTTTCCACACATGAAATGTGTCTGTAAAAATATCTGTGTTTAGTAGCAATGAATTTATGCATATCTGCAATTTTTTTTTGTTTGTAAATATCTAAAACTCTTCTTGTACAGTCAAACCAAGAAGTAATCAACACCATATAAACAGACCTACACTAAACGTACTATTCCAGGAGACAAAATCTGGCGCTACATGGTTAAAAAACAATTAAGATTGATCTTTGTAATTGTAGTACCTAGAACTAAAGGTACTAAAATTACAAAAAATTACAAAATTACTGTAGGTCTGTTTCTAGGGTGTTGATTACTTCTTTGTTTGACTGTACGTCTTCTAACAAGAAGTATGGTTATTTACAAACAAATACGTAGTGTCCATCAATAAACAGTTTACTATAACGATTATAATGCAATTAAGGTATTTAACATCGATTTAATGCCAATTATATCAAATATTCTAATCTAATTACTTTGTTATAACAGTGCTGATATACTAACTGCTACGTAAGTGTTAATCTTTTTTTTATTACAATCTTGTTGCTAATTGCTACCAAATCCTATAATTTAATCTTCTTAATGTGTATTGTATTCTCTAGCTTTCGTTAATGAATAATGTTATTTCACCTTGCGATTTGTATTCATTTCGATAACACTAAATCAATACAAGGTATGTGACGTTTAGTAAAAATAAAGTTTCATTATACGTGTAATCAGTTGTTATGACTGACGGAAGATGCACGAGGACTATTCAAATTATGCATGTGAACGACATTCCTGTCAGACCTGCGGATCAAAGTACGAGAATATGAGACATAAGTTGGCGATAAGGTAATTTTTTTAAAACCACACTTATCCTCAACAAACTCGTTTGAGTTATTCAAATCTATTTGCTGGTACTTTGTAAGAAAATTTATTTTTTTGAGAATAAATTTCATGAGTATTTTTGACAAAATAATATCTAGTATTTATTGTATTTATGCATTCCATGGTTAGAAATGGATTTAAATCTTTTTCAGTACCATCTTGGATTATATTACAAATGCCATAAAGACTGCAATATTTATTGGTTTGAGGATTCTGCGGTTAAACGTGTCATGTAGTATAATAAACGCGACCAATTTTTTTCCTGTTAAAACGGGACGCTTGGTAATCGCGCTTAAAACCGAGTGTGCACATTCGAGCTCAAAGTGGCACATTCCGATCTCGGGAAAATGAAGCGCGCCGCTCCGCGTCGCGCTTCATTTGCCTCCCTCGCTCGGAAATGTGCCACTTTTCGCTCGAACGTGCACATCCTCGTATTTATTCGATTTGCCTATCTTTTATTCTTCAATCCAAAAAATTTAAAGTTAATTTAAATTTATTTTTTGTTTGGAAAAGATGTTATTCCTTTTGGTAAGTTATCATGGTGCTCTAAAATGATCTTGGATTAAATTACAAATGCCATAAAGACTGCAATATTTATTGGTTTGAGGATTCTGCGGTTAAACGCGTCATGTAGTATAATAAACGCGACCAATTTTTTCCTGTTAAAACAGGACGCTTGGTAATCGCGCTTAAAACCGAGTGGCATTCGAGCTAAAGTGGCACATTCCGATCTCGGGAAAAGCGCGCCGCCCGCGTCGCGCTTCATTTGCCTCCCTCGCTCGGAAATGTGCCACTTTTCGCTCGAACGTGCACATCCTCGTATTTATTCGATTTGCCTATCTTTTATTCTTCAATCCAAAAAATTTAAAGTTAATTTAAATTTATTTTTTGTTTGGAAGAAGATGTTATTCCTTTTGGTAAGTTATCATGGTGCTCTAAAATGATCTTGGATTAAATTACAAATGCCATAAAGACTGCAATATTTATTGGTTTGAGGATTCTGCGGTTAAACGTGTCATGTAGTATAATAAACGTGACCAATTTTTTTCCTGTTAAAACGGGACGCTTGGTAATCGCGCTTAAAACCGAGTGTGCACATTCGAGCTCAAAGTGGCACATTCCGATCTCGGGAAAATGAAGCGCGCCGCTCCGCGTCGCGCTTCATTTGCCTCCCTCGCTCGGAAATGTGCCACTTTTCGCTCGAACGTGCACATCCTCGTATTTATTCGATTTGCCTATCTTTTATTCTTCAATCCATAAAATGCAAAGTTAAATAAATTTAGATTTATTTTTTGTTTGGAAAAAGATGTTATTCCTTTTGGTAAGTTATCATGGTGCTCTTCTGCACGCCTAATTGCAGTGAGCCTGATAAAAATATCTCAGATGTACTTTCGAGTGTCACTAAACCGCATTTTTTATCAATTAAAATTGTATGCAGGAGAGTCGCTGCGGTGGGAGAGACGCCGCATAAGGGGCAATATCCACTACAAATAATATATTTTTCTGATACTATATATTCGATTATTTGTTGCCTTGAAGGTTTTGTGTGTGATAAAGAAGTGATCTCATTATTCTGGCTTAGGTTATTACGAAGGTATGTATGTACAATCATTTTATAATTTTATGCATGTTTATATTTACATTGCTAGAAATGCTTATGTATAATATTTACAACATTTAGGTAATTTGTCTCGATAACAACATGATTTTAAATAAGTTAATGACTACCCTAATCTATTTTTACTTTGGGTGTTCATGCGAGTCCCATGCGGCGTCTATCCCAATAAAAAGGAGAGTTGCCGCGGTATGATTTGGGATAGTTGCCGCATCATTTAATATAGCTTATGTGTTTAGGGTTGCTATGATTAGTACACTTATGAACAAAAATACCATTCAACCTTTCTTTAAGTTATGTCACAGAAGTATTTATGAAAACCAACAGCTCCAAAAAGGATAAATTGGTCTGAAGAACAATTACTTTATACTGTATATGGACATGTGTAATGTATGTCCCAGAGCTCAATTACGAGAAAAAAATGGAAACCAAAAAATTATAAGTGCGGCATCCATCCTTTTTTAATGCGGCGTCTCTACTAAGCACGACAGAGAGACGCGGCATTATTAGCATTTTTCATTTTTAAAGTATTTCTGAATGGAATTTTTATTTAGTTTTGCATTTATATTCAGTATTATGTAATAATTAGAATCTGTTAAAATATTATTTCATTAAACGAAATATTGCCAACGTTGTTTTTTTTTTGGAAATGTGCGGCATCTCTCCCTCATTTACCCTATCGTGTCAAGTAAAACCCTACAGTTCAATATACCACTGAATCTATTCAGGAAATTCTAACTATAAATAAAACTCCCATACCGTTTAATGTATTTAATTATACCATTCAAAAAACTTCCGGCCAAGCATAAAACTATCTAACGTGTGAGAGCCCGAGTCGAAAAATTAATCCTGAACAAGCGCTTCAAGAACCCGAAAGAACCTTATTAACAACTTTTAGATTCTAAAAATCTTTTTAAAAACCTATAGGTAACTTACTACCGTTTCTATGCCGAGTTGGAATATTAACCTCTTAACAACCATTTTTAGAACCGGGTGGATCTCATTGGGAACTTTGAGATTCTTATATTCTTTTGAATTGTCTGTATTTCCAAAAAAGCAAAGAAAACTAAATATTGTTGTGAAACTATGTTGGCAGGACTACGTAATCAGACAAAAATCTAAGAGGGAAGCAAACTATTACTACCAAGGAATTTATTAAATGCTTAAATAAATGTATATAAGTATAAACAAAATTATAAACAACAAAAATTGAAAGATAACGTATAGCAGCAGAATTAATTATATATGTAAATGAAACTATTAATTTGCTTCAATTTAGTTAGTGTAATTTTATAAAAATATAAATTTACTTAGCAAAAACGAGACGATCTCACCAATCAAAAGCATTTTAAGAAATTTTTCTAAAATTTATAAAACTTACAATTATAAATATAAAACGTACCTAAACAAATACAACTACATTGTAAAAATCTATTTTATTTCAATCAGAATATTTTTTTTACTCTATTTAAATACGTTGCTTAAATGATTAAATATCATAGAAACAAAATTATTAAAAAAAAATAAAAATAAACAACATAAAATCACAATACATAATTGTCGCATTTTTCGTATCGGTAAATTACATAGCTCTAGGCGACAAATAATTTTTATTTACAGATCGATACTCTCGTTTTAATAATATATGTTTATGTAATGTAAAAACATTAAATGTTTATACCAGAAATAAATGTAAATAGTACGTGCACATTTTTTTCTGTTATTTTATAGCCAATGTTCCATAGAGCAGGTGTGTATTATTGTAAAAATTATCATTATTGAAGTTTTATCTGTTTTTAAACAATAAGAATGCATTTAAAGTATTGTTTAACGAAACTATATAAACATAATAACAATTTATCATTTCCAGTAAACAAGTCTGTGTCAATTTTGTATCGATCGTAGATATTATGTTCATTTTTCAAAGTGCTTGGAACTCGTAGGTATTCCATCTAAATAGGTACTTTAGTGAAAATCTTTCGAGCACAAAATAGGATTAAATAATGAGCCAAAACAAGATTCACGTTATTCCCTAAAGTTACAAAGCCATAAAAACCAGTTTGTTGTGCAAGAAGCAAAAATCTATTTACTGTAAAATTATACCTGTCTATTCTAAAAGTCTATTTTTAGGCTTAGACAGAAGACTCATTTCGGAAGCTATTGAAAATATACCTTCTTTGCGCGCAGATAAATGCAAAAACGAATATTGGACAAAAACTAAATTGAGATAATTAAAACTGAAAGACTGCTTACAAATAAATTCGTTGAAATATAATCTCTTGTTGCATGAGAAGTGATTAAAAGCTTGCCAATTGTTGGTATGAGCATTTTAGAAGGACTGTGTTATAAATAGTTCCGCGTTTTTTTTTTAATCAAGTATCAAATATCCACTGCTCAACACGAATGTATGGAATTAATTAATTAAAAAATCTTTTCAACATTATAATTTAATACTGAACGTTTACCTTCACTTTTTTAAAAATTTCAAATTTCTCAATAGAACAATTTGGAAATGTATAGTCGGCAATTAAATGTTTTAATTATTGTTATTCCATCCCTCGTTATTTTAAATGTTCTGGAAATTACATCGTAGGTTTTTACTTTATTTTCTGTTATTGTTAACCGTAATTAATTTTAATTTTTTTTCTTAAAAAAAAAACATCAGTGGTATAACCATAAATATATTAAAAAAATGATCAATACTATAATGGAGGCGCCAGATTAAGCTTAATGGGTGCTCTTAGTTGATGTAAAGATTGTTTTTTAAGTTACCAATTAAAAAAATAAAATGTAAATATTAGATTTAAACCTGTTATAAAGCTTAAGACCTTAAGTTTAACCCATAGATTACAGTGGTACCTACTGCTAATTTGGTACTGCTTATTATGAATTAGTGTTACGGCAAAAAATTAAATACGTTATTTTTAATTTAGTATTAATTGTTATACGCAGGGCCGTCACTAGGTAAGAGCAACAGGGGCACGTGCCCAGGGCCCCACGGAAGAGGAGCGCCGAAGAGGTCGAAAAAATTTGCATTGTATTAAAAAAAACTTTTTGGGAACCTTTCCTAAAATACTAGCCCGTCTCCCCTCTCCCTACTATTGTCCATATAGGCATTTAAAGGTTTGCTTAATCACATTATTTGCTAATATTCCGAATATTTTGAAAATACACAATTTTTACAGGAAAAACGTTTTTTCGCGCACTTCGGATTGCGCTACTTTATATTTAATTAGCAATATTTCAACACTTTAAAATCGTAATTTTTAATCAAAAATTTAGTAGCTCCTGTGTAAAAGGACGAACTATCTTATGCATTAACATTTGGCCAATTTTGTCAATAATATCGGGTAGGTATGCAGTCGCAAAAGATTTCTAGTGTGGAGATATTAATTTTTTTTATTATTTTCGGTTCCAATTGAAAGTGTAATTATTAAATTGTTTTAAGAAAGATTTTATAGCTAACTTTTGTTTAAATTTTAAGGAATCCTAAGCATATAATAAATATAATAATAAATAAAAATTTTGAGCCGTTTTTGGACATTAGTGGACCTCAAACGAGCGATTTGCAAACACATAAAAAATTAGCAACTTATGAAGAAAGCAAATTAAAATGTAGCCGTACGTGTTACGATACATATCATAAATCCCTACTTAATTTATATCATAAAACCATATCAAATAGTAAAACCTTATCTTTAATTTTACTGTGGCAAAATTCGGCTAAAACGAAACCTACTTGAACCTTTAACTTGATGTTTTGCGATATTAAATCAATTAAATCCCTCATCGAAATAAAATATTAATTTGCAAGTTAAATGAGTAGGCTTTGTTCTTATGCTAAATCGAGTAATAAAAAGTTAATGCCAATAGCCATATCAAATTATTTTTTTCCTATAAATTCAATTTACAAATTCTAGACACAAAAAACATTTTGTAGTAAAAAAAAGACATAAATTTTGGCAAGTATATTTTTAACCTTCCATGTACGAGGTGGGACATAACTAACGTGACTAATTTTTTTCTTGTTAAAACGGAACGCTTGATAATCGTGCTTAAAACCGAGTGTGCACATTCGAGCTCAAAGTGGCACATTCCGATCTCGGGAAAATGAAGCGCGCCGCTCCGCGTCGCGCTTCATTTGCCTCCCTCGCTCGGAAATGTGCCACTTTTCGCTCGAATGCGCACATCCTCGTATTTATTAAATTTGTCTACTTTATTCTTTACTCCTTCAAAACAAAATAATAAATTAAATTGAGTAAATATTGATGTTATGTTGGAAAAACGTTTTACCATAGCAATGAGTGGAAGGGAGCGAAAAGATACAAGAAATTCATAAGTACGAGTGAGAGAGAACGATGTTATCTAATATTTTGTCTATTTTATTGTGAATCGTGCTTAAAACAGAGTGTGCACATTCGAGCTCAAAGTGGCACATTCCAATCACGGAAAAATGAAGCGCGCCGCTCCGCGTCGCGCTTCATTTGCCTCCCTCGCTCGGAAATGTGCCACTTTTCGCTCGAATGCGCACATCCTCGTATTTATTAAATTTGTCTACTTTATTCTTTACTCCTTCAAAACAAAATAATAAATTAAATTGAGTAAATATTGATGTTATGTTGGAAAAACGTTTTACCATAGCAATGAGTGGAAGGGAGCGAAAAGATACAACAAATTCATAAGTACGAGTGAGAGGGAACGATGTTATCTAATATTTTGTCTATTTTATTGTGAATCGTGCTTAAAACCGAGTGTGCACATTCGAGCTCAAAGTGGCACATTCCGATCTCGGGAAAATGAAGCGCGCCGCTCCGCGTCGCGCTTCATTTGCCTCCCTCGCTCGGAAATGTGCCACTTTTCGCTCGAATGCGCACATCCTCGTATTTATTACATTAATATAATTTACCATAAGCTCCTTCAAATCAAAAATTTATCAAAAATTTACCATAGCAATGAGTGGAAGGGAGCGAGAAGATACAATGTGTTTTACTTAAACCTATTCATTATTGGTTATTAAAATATATTTCTTATCATTTCATTGTCCTAAAGTACAATTTTGTGTATTTTATTTCATTTTATTTTCGGGCTATGGCAAACCCCACCTAGTATGGCATGTGACATTTAGTCACCTACTATGCGGATGGTTAATAAAATATCGCCACGTCCAAATCACGTCAGTAAATTATGCAAGTCTTTTTTTGTATTAAAAATTATGGGCATAAGCAAACACTCAAAAATAAAAAAAAAAAGATATAAATACACCTTTAGCAGAAATAATAAATGTCTTATTTTATAATTTTTTTATATCTACATTGTAGGTTTTGAAGGGTAGTTCTACACCCAAAATAATAAATAAAAGGATTTATTGATTGACAGTTTCATCTTTGAGTTCGAGCTCAAAACCTGGAAATTAGAGCAACAAGTAATCGAAAAATATTGACCTAATTTAATAGAATTCTACAGGTATAAAAGAAATGTTTTTTTTTTGTATTTACTCCACTCGCTCTTATTTACAAAAAAATATTTGATTAAAAAAACACAATATATTATGAGATTTGTTAAACGAAAACTACTGAAATACAGTCGAACCTCGATAAGCCGAATTCTTGATAACACGAATTATTTTTAGTTTCCCTTCAACCTCGACATATCGAGGTTCGACTGTATACGTATAAACCTCTCGCAATTTTTAAAATGGCAAAACTTTTCTAGAAATTGAAATAAATAAAAAGAATCTTACCTGATATGCTTAAAGACGATATTTTGAGCGTTAACGTGTTTCCATGCACCGTGAAGATAATCTCTACAAATCCTTGCAGCCAACTCTCGCATCTCAGAATTATCACTGGTCATCTGTCGTGAAAAAAATTTTACTAAGCGGTGGTACATATCATTCAAAAAACGATTAAGACCTCTTCCCTCAGACTTTGCACTTTACGGACTTGATTTGTCAATTCTATTTACTACGCTATTTACTAAAATTTTGATCAATATTCGAACGCAAGCGTTCCAGCGTCACTTTTCTGCATTTATCCGAGCGCACCGAATTTTTATTACGGAGGCTAAGATAAGCTGCGCGTTTCAAAAATTCAATAGAAAAACGTTACAAAAGTTGTTGTTATTTTGATCCATTTTTATGTTTGGAGAATTATGCAAAAGTTGCACATACTTTTTTTTAATGCAGCGTGCGTATTTTTTTGGAGCTTTTGGCTCTCTTCCAAGTCTAAATATAAACCGATAGGGTGTGTCGCATCGTAATATGCAACATCGAGCGTATTGAAGTATCGAAAATCGTTTTTAAATATTTAAAAAATGGCCTTACCTTTCTATTAGACAAATGAGTCATCTTGCGGGATTTTCAAAAAACGATGTGCACTGAAACTTTTTTATTTTAATCTAATAATATTTGCAAATATCAATTTGCAGACCAAATTATACAATAATACAAGCGTTTAATTAAGTATCGTAACCTTAAAGAAATTAATAAAATAAATTTATTAAATATATTTGTAAAAGTTAGTTAAAAAGTTCTGGATTAACGATGATTTTCACTCAACAGCTCGGCAACGTATGATTTCTCTGACGTGTTAGTAGTCGTTTATGTACTACTTTTAGCTTTTCGAATCAGCTATGACGAATCGCGTTCCTTCGTGGCCATGCCATTCTAGAGTACACTTCAGGAGGTTCACGAGTATGTATGCAGACAACAAGGTTTTACTTTTTGCACAAGTACGAAGGCCGAACGACGAACTCGGCCATGAGATTTTTCATTCTTCTATTATCTTACTATTAGATTTTTCTAGTTTACAAACGATAACAAACATGTGACGCTTTTTTACGATTAAAAAGGGGAAGATTCTTGAATATACCTTGTTTTCGTATCGTTGTAGGTTATCTGCACATTATTTGTAAAAGAAAAAATCGAATTTCGCTCGATATACTTTTTTTTCGATTTAATTGAATTTAATTATTTCTCGATAGGTCAATTTAAATACAGCGCGTCGAGTGTGAAGTTCAATTGGTTTATCGACGTCTGACGTAACGAAGGCACTAGCTTGATTACTCAATGGGAATTCCTATTCAGGGCGGTGTATTTAAATTATCTGATTACGACAAATATCATAAATAATACATATTTTTAATCCTAAAAGTTCCTTATTCGAATTTTTAATCTTTTCCAATAAAAAATTCAATTTAAGAATGAAGTTTCTGTTTGAAATTAATTATGTATAGGGGAAACGTAACATAAAAAGTACAATTCTCTAAAATTGCAAATTCTGAGTGATGTATTTTTTTTTAATATTAATTAGATAAGTTGTAAATATGTTTATTAAGTTTTTTAAAAAAACCTTTTTCGCAGAAGCGATAACAAATTAAACTTAAAATTTTTTAAAATGTCCCCATTCAGGAGTAAATAGTTTTTTAATCGAATATGGTGCTTTTTTTGCTTTTATTATAAGTCTACATGGGTGTACCCAGAGAGGAGTAGGTAGGGGTAGCTGCCCCCCTAGCACTCGGACTACCATACATTCAGCTGGTTAATTATGTGCCTATGCCTAAATACAGTAAAACCTCAATTATCCGGACCTCACTTATACGGATTCGCCATTATCCGGATTGTCAACCGCGTTCGAACTCGTACCGAAAATTAAACCTTGGTATTTCTTATTAAGTATTTTATTATTTTATTTTATATTTCGCACTAAACAGTGTTTTTTTGCTTTGTTCATTTTAAGATTATCTGCGACTGTTTTATTTAGTGATGAATATTTTTTTGCGTTTTTTGTAAACATATACCCAACAATTTGACCACGTTTTTTCCTGTTAAAACGGGACGCTTCGTAATCGTGTTTAAAACCGAGTGTGCACATTCGAGCTCAAAGTGGCACATTCCGATCTCGGGAAAATGAAGCGCGCCGCTCCGCGTCGCGCTTCATTTGCCTCCCTCGCTCGGAAATGTGCCACTTTTCGCTCGAATGCGCACATCCTCGTATTTATTGGATTTGCTTATATTATTTTTTATTCTTCAATTCAAAAAATTAAAAGTCGCATAAATTAGATCTAGGTATTTTAAGTTTAAAAAAGATTAGATATTTTATTCTTTTTGATAAGTTATCGTGGTGCTCTTCCGCACGCCTAATTGTAGCGAGCTTGATAAAAATATTTTCAGGTGTACTTTCGAATGTTTACTAATTCGCATTTTTGAATAATTAAAATTGTATATGAGTCAAATTTTCTGAAGTGGGCCACTAAAAATCAACTAGTTAATGTCTATATCATCTTTTGCAGATAGTTGAAGGTTTATGTGTCAAAATTAATGTCTCCAAATATTTTTGGGTAATTTTGATTTTTGTAAAAATTAAAACACATTAGTTTTAAGGCACATTTTGTATACACTGTTGTAATTAGACTTTATTTATGGATTAATTCAATTTTTAAATATAAAAAAATATTTATATGTTACATAGGGGGTGCATCAAAATTTTAGAATAACTTGAGTGGGGTACGTTAAATACGTTAAATAAATGTAGAAATAAAAGTCAAAATTCGAAAAAAGTTAAAGTATTTAGTTTTCATGTACGATGAAGTCTCCGATCTAGTCTAGTTTAAAAGTACTAAATTAAAAATGTGGTTTTTGGTAAAAATAGCCTCCTGCAATTTTTAATTAAAAGAAAAGCGAGAAGTGGTACATATAGTTCAGTTTGATTTAATTAATATTATTTGTAAGGGAGAAGAATAAGATAGGCAAATTCAATTAGTAAGGAATATGTGCACTTTTCAAGCGAAAACTTTTACCGAATAGTAAATCTGGATTTGAAGGATTTGTTATTAATATAGTCGAATCCAATTAACACGAAGATGTGCGAATTCGAGCGAAAAGTGGCACATTTCCGAGCGAGGGAGGCAAATGAAGCGCGACGCGGAGCGGCGCGCTTCATTTTCCCGAGATCGGAATGTGCCACTTTGAGCTCGAATGTGCACACTCCGCTTTTCGCCACGATTAACAATGATCAATTTACTTTAAAAAAATTCAAGTAATTCTAAAACCGTAGGCGCGCTCTCAAAATGTCTCCTTTGGGCTTCGCTTATTTTTCATAATTTTTTACTTTTTTCATTGCGAAATTGCCGTGAAATTAATTTGCATTTAAATAAAGAGGCAAGAATGAAATTCTTGTTAGGATTTCTTAATATTCGGTATCGTAATTGCCAATTTTTTGAAAACGGGACATTTTGGCGTCCCGAATGATTGCTCGGGACAACGCGACAAATGATCTGAAAACGGAACAATCCCATTCAAAACAGGTCACATTATATATAGCTAATAATCGTTTTTTTTTCTATACATTCAATTAACCGAATTTTCGATTATCCGAATGAGCTGCAACAATAATTAGTCCGGATAATCGAGTTTCCACTGTACTGTTATATTCTTGCAGAAAACTCACAAATATTGCTTTTGAAATAAATACTCAATTAATAACTTATAGTACCTAGTCCAATACACGCACAGTTCTATTTAGGTTGGATTATTTACCTACAGACAATTCTTGATTTGCCCCCCTTATAACAAAAGTTTGGTACCCTCCTGTAAGTCTAGCTAATGATACTAGCTGATATTATTAACAGATCTTAAAACGTATTTACGCTTCTATCGCTTTCCTTGTCGCTTCTGTTCTTTTATCTGCCATTTCTGTGCAACTCAAAATTTTTAACTCTTATCCTAAAAGAAAAAACGGGATTTAAAAATGTTTAAAACCCCACATAATTAAAACGGCAAATAATCTAAAAGCATTTGTGATCATAGAAGACGTCCTTTTCAAAACTTGTAATGATATCCCGTTCAAGATTAGATTATTTTTTTTAAGTAGCCTCATACAAAAAGATTATTGAAACAACTATAGTTGTTTTTTACTTTTTAGGATCGCAATGCCACACCAAAAACATTTAATTTAATTATGTGACAATGAAAAAGCAACAAAAAAATTACATTTATGCTATAAAAATTTAAATACAAATTTTGCATCTAATTGCCTACTACATGAACTAATGTTGCTATATGGTCAAAACGAGCACCTTTTAATGTGTTCAAATATTTTAGATTCGATTAGTCCCATTTAAAATTTATCTTTCACAGGACGTCTGCCTTGCACACATTTATAGTGGAAGTTTTCAAAACATAAAATTTCATAGAAGTACAAGATAGCAAAATTCCATAAATAAGTATCGTATCCGTTGTAGAGAAAACTCAAATGATGTTAATTCAGTTCAAAAATTTTATCCATAAAACTTTTCTTGATTTTGTTTATAAAATGAGAAATCCCATTTTGAAACATTGCTTAAATTTCAGTTTTTGCACATATTTAAAGGGCGTCAATGTTTACTAGAGTGTATGTAGAATATTCTAAAAAAAAAGCTCCAGTTAAATATAAATAAAGCAAAAACGTTAGTAATGGCATGATCCAAAGAACCTAAAAAAAAGAGAATTAAAAAAATAGACGAAGTTCTAAAGGGTACTAAATATTATAAATACCTAAAAAGTAAAATTACAAAAGATGGGAGAAGTGCAGAGGATGTTAAAAGCAGAATTATCGAAGCACCCACCATATGGAACTTTGTTATTTGATATAAATTAAAATCTGTACCAAGATCACATCTGTCAATATCTGTGGATGAAATTTACAGGAAAGGGTAGTTTATAATATCAATTTGAAGAAAATAACTTGAATACATCGGAGCTTAGCGGAGCTTTTTTTGCAAGACTCCATAATCAGATAGATTTAATTATCTGAAGGCAAATCTTTTCTATTATTTTTTCTCCATGATGTTTTAGCAATTGTGCCATGGTATTTTTTTTTGTCTTCTTATAAACATAAATAAAAATTTTGATAAGTTTCGTATTATTATCTACAAACATAAAGGAACACCAAAAAATAACTTTCTCAATTGAAAATGCCCAATTTTTGATCATACAATATAATGTATAAATTAAGAAGCGTCCCAACGTCACAATAAAAAACTAACAAAAAAAACGCATTTGAACTGTTTTCTTTGACCAATAGTAAAAACAAAGAACTAGTAACAAAGTAAAATTCTAAACTTTTTTAAATGAGTTTTTTTCGCCTCTGCCGCACTGTGCAGGGTCTCGAATTTAGAATGAAAAACGGTGATGCGATAAATGATGCAAAATTGAAGAAATCTACTTCCATAATTACATAACTTCCATCAGTCAATTTCTGGTTTCTTTTATTTATGCTAAAGAAATGCATCCTCTGATCTAAATTGTATATGTTTATTATTGTTTATAAGCACAAACGACACAAAAAAACTGAAACGAGAAAAGGGTATGATTTAGATTCTTACACAATAGAAATTTATTACACAGTTAATGGAAAATCAGTATGTTATTAATCATTTAATAATAACTACATAATTTACAAATTAAATAGTGCTATTTTCATAAAAACAATTAGAATATAGTAAAACAAAATAAACACCACATATGGTATATAGCAGTCTAGAATTACGCAATAAATAAGAATAATTAACAATAAAATTTTTTGAACAATATTTGCAATAATATCATATTTCTTTTATAAAAGCTTTTTTTCTTTATATATTAATTTACATTTTTTTTCCGCTTAAAATAAAAGACTAGGAAATTTTTTCAAGTGCCATTAAAAAATAACAGACTTGATTAGACTAGAAAAATGGCTTAATATTATAAACTAAAATGTTTTAAGTTTCTTTTTGATATATGTTTATGGATACCAAGCAGTGTCTCTTCACTTTAACAACAATTTTGCAATTAACAGGCATATGTCCTAATCGATAAGTTACCTATCTAAATCAGAACATATATCTGCCACGACTAATCATTTCTTTGCCAATTTTAATAAATAATCAATCATGACTACGCTGGTCTAAAGTCTATGTGTAAGTAACTCTGCTTTTAAATCATTATATCAGCTACATTTCTTAAATTGTTTCCTTTTTTTTCTTCTAATTAATAATCGACATCTATGTCATATACGCATCTTTTGCTACGGATTTTACGTTATTATTCTAGTGGACTATAATTCAAAAATGAAAATAAAAAGAACAACAAAATTGTAAAAAAATATTCACATGTAGGGGATCGAATCACAATATCAACAATAAGTTATGTCAAGACTTCCAACAATTACTTTAAATTTGCTCTTATTCTAGTCGCTTTGCGCTCACAAATAAATTGCATACGAAAAATATAAGAGAGCGGCAAAAATATACTTTACTTAATCACAATTTCAGCTAATCATATTTACATTCAAGAAAAACCCAAACATAACATAAACATAATATAATAAGTTTAATAGAGAGTATTAAATACGAGAATTTCACATTTGGGCGAGCGCTTATTAAAAGAAACGCCACCAACAGCAAAAGTGCTGCTCATTTCATATTTTATCGTCAAATTCTCAAAATGGTAATTAGTTAAAGTTAATGAGTATTTATTAAAATTTGTTAGTCCAATTGTGTTATATTAATATCAATTATTTGAATAGCAAAAATTCAACAACAAATCATGAATAATTTTTCTTCAATGTAAATATAGCAAAGCTGCACATGTACAGATCAAGAGAAGTGCCAAATACTACTATTATAAAACTACTACGTAACAGGTCGAAACCTTCTACACCGTACTTGGCTTTCCGGCAATGGCTCCCCTGACGGTGGCGGCGGAGGTCCTTCCGAGGTATCGGGTGAACTCTCAGGAGCTCCGATCAAACAAGTGGGAACACCTCTTACTCTAGGACCTTCAATAGTCGGCTTATAAGAGTTTGATCACTATAGGGGAAGGGATTAAGCATAAGAAACCCATAACCAAGTCCACGATTATGTTTCCACAAATTATTTAAAAAATCAAAAATTGTAAAAACACCGTTCCTGAAGACATTAACAAACAGCACGTACTTACCATTAGCAATAAACCAAAAGCGTGTAAAAAAAATCAAAAATATGACGGTGATATTTATGAAAAACCGTTTGACTAATTTATGAGGAGCGAAATGAACGAAATAGCTAGCAAATAATTATTACATGCAGTTAGGTTTATTGCTAAAACCTATTAATTATCATCTTCACAAACGTGCCAAAAATCTATTTAGACTTGCATTACAGGTTATTCGGTGAACCCTTTCTTACCTCCAGCCGTTGAATGACGCTTAAACCTGAGATTCAGTTCACTGGGATCAGTAACATACTTTTCAGTCAGTCTGCGTCTTCGTAAACCTGGAGTTAAATCGCCAGACCAAGACATACATTTAGCGAGTCTTTGTCCACTAACAGCTACTGGAATACGTGAAGTTCTACCGCCTTCAGGCGCAGGGCTTACCTAGATTCAAATATGTAAACAACTTTTAGAAACAAGGATTGTGATAAATTACCGAAGTTTCCCTTAAGACCTGACTGGCATTATCCACTCCACTATCGTCGTCGTCTTGCTCTTGACGTTTATCTTTAATGTTTTCCGTTGCATCGAAATACTCCGACTGTTCTTCAATGCCAGGGCTTAATCCATTTGCTAATGATTTTCTATCCTTGCTGCAAATTCGAAATTTAAAAAGATTACTTTTAAAAGTTATAAAATAAGTCAATAAATCAAATTTAAGTTAGATTGTATAATAAATCAATGAAATTTAAATTATTAAACCTATAATGCGTTTTGTAATTTGTAAGAATACAAATTATTTTGTAATTTTGTTAAAACATCAGTTTAAAATAGGCTTGTATTCAAATTTTTTACAAAAGTTAATATAAAAATTCATAAACAATGTAATAATTAATATAAACAAGCCAGTAACGGCTTTTACTACTTACTACACAAGGGTAGATATAATTTTAATATTTTTTTTTTAAATATTTGATACATTAAGTATATTATTTTCTCCTCAAAAACTGGAATTAAAATATTAAATAATAAACCTTGTAAAATTTAAAAAAAAATTCAAATTCAGAGTTCAAAAAATTTTCTATCCGGATAGTTATATTTCTAATTGTGAACGATCTAATAGCATTAAAAAATAAATTCAATACGATAGTTTCTGTTTTAAAAAGTAAGAAACTTAAAAGATTTTTTTTTGGTTGCAGTAACGTATGTAAGAAAAATGTGATCGAATACTTAATCAATAAAATTAATTCACTCTCAAATTAAAAACATTTTGTCCCAAAATTAGAAATTTAATTTAATCACCTGTTATCCAAAACGCTAATCGCAGATGCAAAAGTTATAGGTTGATTAGTTGTTATTTCAGTGGTTGGAGAACATTGTCTTCTGGTGATTATACTTTCTTTTGGCTTATCAGAATCCTTAATTAAAGTTCTAGTAAATTGTTTATTATTAACTGTAGTTGTCTTTGAATCCATATTGCTTTTAGTTGTTTCAGATGTAGAACCAATTTTACTGGAACTGCTTTCAGACTTTGAGTCAATACAATTTTGTTTAATTTTTTCAATTGGTTTTGCTATAGCTTTATATAAATTAGTTTCATTTTGTTTAATTTCTATTTGCTTAATGGGAGATTCTTCTAATTCTTTTGTGGGATTGAGATCAGTGTGGGGTTTTGGAATTGCATTTTGATTTTCTTCCTGTCCTTCGACATCTTCGTCGTCCTCGTCTTCGTTATTGGAAGATTCTGAATTGCTTCTATGCTTTGTCCTTTGTGGACTAGGACTACGCAATCTTCTCCTAGGTTTTTCCTTATCAATACTATCTTGGTCTTCTACATTATTTTCAATTTCTAGTTTCTTAGCAATTTCTATACTAACCCGTTTTTCCGAATTTTGAAGGCGTTCATATTTTTCGTCTGGAGCAAAAGAAATTTGTTCTTTTTTAGGACTGTGTGGTTCTTGATGCTCACCTCTTTCTTTGCTGCTTTGTTTTAGGATACTTTTGGTTCTTTCGAGCTTCACTCTTGGTTGACTTGGTTCCACGGCATTCTTATTAAGATTATCTTTATTGCTTGCAAGTAACGTATTATCAGACGAATGAATTCCATTATGCAAACCGTCTCCTGCTTCGTGATTATTACACAGTTGAGTCGGCGACTGTGGTTTACTTATATTTTGTTTATTTGCTACAACTTCCTTTGGCACAACACGAATTTCTAGTCTACCTGCTACCTAAAAATTTGATTAACCCAGTATTAAAAAACCAAAAAAAAAAACAACTTAATGTATTATTACGTCAAAATAAAAAAGAAATTAACATACCTCTTGCAATCCTTCGTCACCATTTCCTTCTTCATCACAATTTTTATTAGCTACAAATTCTCCTAAAGTGAGAGCAGGTAAGCTATTCCATTTGTGCGGAGGAGCATTATTTTCTTCTTCGGGCTGTGGGTGTCTAGATCCTACATTACGCATCACGTCCATTTTGTAAATAAGATCATCAAAAGCTGCTTGTTGTAATAGAGGAGGCTTTAAGCCAGCTCTCACACAAGGCCCTAAGGATGGCGTAGACCAGGCACGCGGTAAACCACCTAATAATTTTATAAACTAGAATAAGAATTATTGCATGCACGATAGATGGATATATAAAATAAAAATTAGCTAAATATATTTACCCATTAATTCTGGATAATCTTCTATACCGGCAATATTAACATATTTCCTTTGACTATTTCTGGTTCTCGAATCTTCACTAATTTTACTTAAAACAGGCGGCGCAATAGCAGGATTTGCTTCGGACATCATGCCAAGCGTTATTTTATGTTCAGGGCTCTCTGGTTTCCATTCGTTATCAGTAGTTTCCTCGCTATCATCAAACTGACTTTTCCACTGACTTGCTAAAGTCAAGGCACCACCCTTTGTCACCTACGAAAATACCTTTTATTTACAAGGCTTTGTTTGATAGTGACGTCTTAACATACCTGTTGGCTAACATTTTCATCGTCCATAACGGCAAATTGTGTTAAACTTTGATCTCTTATTCCAGATCTTGAACTTCTAGCAGCAGATGGTTGTCGTCGTCGTGGTCTTTCTTGTTCCGGTGTAGCTGGTGAGTCCACGACACTTCCACCTTGTGGAGGTGTCACTACTCGTAACCTTCCAAGGGTTGCTACACCCGATTGACTTTTACGTAAAGGTACCGGCTTTTGACTAGCATCTGCAACGGATCTTGCAGATGCTGCCCCTTCGTTGTCTAATTTTTCTGGCGTTTGTTCTAAATGGGATGTCGCACGACGTCTTTGACCTAAGAGCATAATAATATGGATTAACTTATTCAATTTAAAGTTTATCAATTTTTACCTTGTGGCACCTGGTCGGTAGCAGTCGCGTTACAATTTTTATCCACAGTTGGTTTGACAGCATTGGTCTGCGTATCAGTAACAAGCGGTGCTGTATTTTCTGTTTCGATTCTTCTTCGTCGAGCTTCTAATTGTGCCTAAGTTTCGATTGGTGGGAGTGTTAGTGTGGTGTATCTAGCTTTTAATGACTGTATTACTGTATTACCTACCTCCTTATTATCAGTGGGTTCTATGTTTTCTTGGTTGTTGTCCGTCGGTGTGTGTTTATGTCTAGGTAAAGTAGTAGGAGCAGTTGGTTGTTGTACCTGAGGTGAAGGATTTACAGCCGTATTATCACCTGCAGGAGCTTTTTCCCAGTCATAGGGATCTGAGTCTTTAACACCTCTCCTCTTCATACATCTCTCAAACAAGTTAATTAACATCTACAATGAACAAAAATATAAATCATAACGTCGAAATCGCTTAAATACAATTAAGCAACTTTACAGATCTTAGTCGGTCACCCCAATAGTACCCGTGTATACCTAATTAGAAGCGAAATGGCATTTAAAAATGTTGTGAGTTCTGAACGGTTCAAATAGTCCATTTTCAAACAACACCTAAAGGTGGGTCAACTAATGGCGACGTTCTGCAATGAACTTGTGCCAAGATATAGTTTTTTCAGAACTTATTCAATCGTTTATTCTGCTTAACCAGAAATACGTGTAAAATGATCTCGATTTAGCCGTTAATTTTAAAAGAACCATTTTAAATTTTATTTTGAATATTTCACGTATAAATTTTTCAGATAGTTATTAGTGGTATGTAGTTCAAGATCTTTGTTACAATATTAGATATTGTCATACATAATACTTTAATAAAATCACAATAAAATTTCGATAAAACCTATGTACTTTATTCCCAATCATACTATAACAGTCTTTCCCAAAGTGTGGATCGCGACCCACTGGTGGTCATGAAACAACAATGTATCAACAGAATCACGACAAGAATGTTGCGTTTCCGTAACATATTTGAAATTTACGTAACTAGAGCATTTATATACGTGGAAAAAAAAGTGCCAAAATATCGGTATTCAAGTTAACAATAACTGTTTATATCATTTCCAATTCGCAGGTGATAAAGCAATAATGGCCAACAATAAAAACGACATGGACTATATGGTCAGAAAATTAGTTGAAGAATACGAGAAATGCGGGCGCTCAGTAAATACCAAAAAAGTATATGAAACCAACTTGATAATAGACAATAACAAAGACATTACTGCAAGTAAAGATTACAAGTACATAGAAATAATGTTAGATTAGATTGAATAGAAACGGATAAACAAGAAATCAATACCAGAGTTATACAAGCAAGGACTATTGGATGATTAAATGGAATCCTGTGGAGTAGAAAAAATCACAAAAAAAAACACTATATACAGAACAATAATCTAAAGTACATCACTCTACGGCTATATAACATGCGAGGCTTACGGAAAGATATAGCAGAATAATAGAGGTCCCTGAAATGGATGCAACAAGACGAATGGTGAGAATCTCAAGAAGAAACGGAACAAAAAATGAAAAAATTAGATAGATTGGGAATAATAGAAGGAACAATTACAGATGGCACACAAAAAAACAACTAAATGGTATGGCCACGCACGAAGAATGGCAGAACATAGATTAACTAAAAAAGCGGTGGAATGCATACCTCGTGGATACCAAAAAATATATGGATCAGAGTTATAGGGAAGTCCATCTCTACCAAAAAGAGAATGAAAAAAAAATGTATTAAAAAAACGCCGTAAAACGTTTTAAATCAATTGTGTATTTATTGTACGCGCCCGAAATTTTTAGCGTACAAACTGGCGAAAATAGTGCAAAGCATACGCCAACCAATATGGCATTATATCAAAAATTCAATGGTTGGCTGTATGAAATTTTAAAAGAAATAGTTAAAAAATAAAATTGCTCTATTTTAAAACATATTAAAGTAATTTTTTAAAAACAATAAGTGAGAAAAAATATTTCTTTCCCTATCTTGCAATATTTTTTTTTAAATTGGGAGACGTAAGAATTCCTATTAAACATCTCGAATTTCTGTATGTAGTCTACAAATATATTAAATTTTTGATACAAAAAGCTATTCAGATATATTCATAGTTCTTTGCAGATGTTAGATAAGTATGTTTGGAAAAATATTTCAATACGAGTTGCCCACCAATTAACAATAAAATATTGACGAAAAACTGTAATCAATACACAAAGAAATAAGAATAATGTAGATGACATAAAACCGATCCCACAAGTTTTGAAAAATACTTTATAAGTCATGTCTGATGGAACCATCTTTACTGCTGTGGTCTTTCTAGTTACATATAACATTGTATATTATGAAAATTGATTAACTTTACAAGCGTTCCAAATATGCAAAAAAATTGCGCCATTAAATTGATCATAAAAGACCTGTCTAATTAAAGACCAAACATCAAAATCGGGGTGAACTGCTAAGTAAGTGTCCAATATGTTTAAAAAAACACTTACTTGATAATCAGGTTTATCAGCATATTCTAAAGTCTGTATATGATCTAGAAATTGTTTAAGATCGGACGGCAAATGCTTAAGAAGTAACCTATGATCATATTTCTCTTTCATTAAGCCTACTTGTTCTTTGTCTTTCACTTTCCTCCATGGTAGCTGCCCATTTACAAATTCCACTAACATATAAAATAAACTCCATAAATCATCGTGTCTACCCATTTCTAAAAGTGAAGTTGAATTAGTCGAGAATTGTTAATATTGTTTTTATAACGACCTTTATTTCTATGTGCATTTATACTGGCATAGCGAACAGTGCCTCTAAAACCTGCTGCTGCTCTAGGAGCCCTTACTTCACCCGTTGCAGTAGTGTATTGCCTTGCTAAACCAAAATCTAACATGTATACTTTTCTACAATTATATGGCATTCTTCCCATAGAAAAATTGCTCTGCAAAGGAGTACATTAACTGTTTAAAATCGACAAAAAATAGTGAAACATACAGGTTTAATATCACGATGCAAAAAACCCACAGAATGTATGCTTTCTATGGCTTTAAGAATTTGTAATCCTAATCGTAAGGTAGTAGACAAACTAAAGGCAGATCTTGGTTGTGCCCGGCGCAGTTCTGCTAAATTTCTACCTTGTAATTGCATTACTACATAATTAAATCTATCATTTCGTCCACAACCAATAAATCTACAAATTAGCTCCATAAATATATTCGTTATACAAGTTTAAAAAAAAAATTAAACCAACCGACAGACGTGTTCTTTTCCCTGCAGTTTCTTTAGAACAGCAACTTCCATTTTCAGTACTTGCTTTGGCTGACGAGCAGATTCAACTTTCAAGGCAACCTGTTCCCTAGTAATTAAATCTAAACCCTCATAGATTTCCCCGAAACCACCTCCACCGATTTTCTTCACAACCTTTGAAAAACAAACAAATAGAGATAAAATAAAATTGCAAATTCGAAAACCTTTACCTTCCATCGTTCTTTTACCACATGTCCTGGTTGTAAAAGATCTTCGGACGTCATCCTGATGTTGTTATTTTGATCTGTGGAGTCAAGGGCCCCTTCCCAACTTATATTCTTTTTCCTGTAATCAATAGTTTATGAATTCATTAAAAATCTATAAACAGCTTATAGATCCCAGATAAGAATATTTACATTTAGATTTAATTAATAATGTGAAATTGAAAAATACTTATCAGTCCTATTTAATTGTATCAACTGCATGAGATAAATAAAAAGACTAAATATTTACGAATGGAGAGAAAAAAATTAAAATACACGTTTAGCCCATTTTTATGCATTATAGTTAGAATGTATTTTATTTTACACTTTAGAAGTAGGTTTTTTTTCCTAATGTTCACTATTAAAGAAACTAAAATGTTATTTTTAATTATTCATTTAGTTGTGGTTGAGTTGTGTAGGTGGAAAGCGTACAAAAGCCAAGAATTTAAATAGCATTAAATTTTAACAAGAAAGTGGTCCTTATAAAAACTGATATTTTTTTATTCTTTCGGCGTTTCTAGTAAAATAAAGATCTCTTCAACTTTTTTCTCTTTCGCTATTTTTGTAGTTATGATTCATCAGTTTATTTACTGTTTCTACAAGAGATAAATTTAAGTTATTGATTGAACAGAGATAATGGAATGTAACAAAAACAACAAAAAAAATTATCTTAGAATGGTCCGGAAATTTATAAAATTATATACTACGATTAATATTAATCTATTTAATTTTTTTTTTAATAATAAATGCAATTTTACCAGATATCTACGAAGGCACACAATAAAGAACATTTTACAACAAGAATACAGCTAATATGTCATGCAATACTTGAAGGTCTAGCAAAAAATACAAGAGAAAAAAAGCAAGAAAAAAAATAGAGTTACTTCGCTCAATGTTAAGTTGAGAAATGAAAATCATTGCAAGTAATGAATAATAAAGAATCCCATACGATATATAATAAGTGTAAAACAAGTTGTATAACATCAGGAGCAACTGAATGGCGAAAACCAGCTGATTTTCAACCACGCATGTTCAATTCTGCCAAGGAATACGTCCTTGACTTGAGTACGCCCCGAACTTATTGATTTTATAACAATGTATACTATACAACAATTAAAATTATTTATTTTTAAAAATTTTAAAATAAATAAGCTTACGTGAATTATCCGAAAAATTTTAAACACGAGCACATTGTTTTTTAAATAGGACACAAAGAGCACAGTCGTTCAAATCGTTTTATCATTGTGTAATTAATTAACGTTCTTCCAATTTGTCACCCTGATGTTACTTTTTTAGCTTCACCATGAACACAATAGAAAAGATAATTTTAGATATTGCAAAATATATTTAATTCAGGTAGACGTTTAGCACTTGTACAAAAATAACACAAAATTGGCCTTTGCTATAATGAAAACAACGTGTCGCAAACACAGAAAAAAGAGCTTTTTAGCAAAAAGAGTTTTGTGCAGTAAAATAAAAATGTGCAGAGAAAAATAACTTAAAAGAAAGCAAGAGCTTTAGAAAAAATGTGCAAAGTAATAATTAGGTAGGTCAATATTTAAAAGCAGATGCACAAAAATACGTTAAAATAATAATAAACTCACTGGTGCCATGCAAGGATGTGAAATAATTGTTAAAATAATATTTTACAAGCTTATTAAAGGAGATTTTTTGCGTTTCTTACGGTTTTGAGAAATTATAATCGATAGGTTCGCCATCTTTTACACTGCCATGAAGTTAGCTGCATCGGTTGGCGCTCAAAACCTTTCACTAATATTTAAAAATTATTAATAGCTCCGATTTGGGTTTGTAAAAAAATATTTGTAAAGTGTCATATATTAACTGGAATTTTGAGAACATTATCTTGTTTATTAGTTTTTGACAAAATTGCAACCTTGGTTACATGTTGACAACTTTTTGAATTTTCCATTGTGTGCAAAGGCGCACTGTGGGGCGGGCCACCGGGCTGTAGCTCCCACCACAAATCCTTTCTTAATTAAATACAGATTAACTGGAAAAGCAATTTTTTAAAATAGAAGAAATGAAAACTGTAAGAAAACACATTTTAAAAAACAAACAAATTCCCAAGAAAAAATAGTGGGTGCGACACTGCACTTTTATAATTTTTTACATTAATCTTCACACTTTAATTTCAATAATAAAAATTATCTGCAAAATTACTTCGTAAATAAAAAATGGAAGGAAAATTTTGGAAATGTGAAATATAACTGCGGCCCCCCCAAAAGATGTTCTGAGCTCGCCACTGATCATGAACAAATTTTGAACCACGAGGACCGGACTAAAATCTTTCCAAACTAAACTTAAAATTTTTCAAAAAGTGAAATTTAAAAATAAATTGTTTAAATATAAAAAGTAGGAACTACTTTGAAGACAGCCGTCTATTAATATTTAGACACTTATTTTTGTAGGTGTATAGGAAGTCGAATTTTTACTATTAGACTACCCAAAAAAAAATTATTTGATAAAAAAAATAACAAAACTAGTATTTTAGAAAACTACTTCTGGTCACGTAATAATTTATTTTTTTATCTGCAGTCGACGTCCTTGACGTAAACAGATCAAAGTATGCGGAAATACATAGACGAATGCAATGTCGTTTCTTGGTCAGCAAATCTACAGACAAGTTGTTAGTTCATCGACCCCTCTTCTTATACGTAATGAATTTAAGACCAAAATAAATTAGAAGTTAATCAAAAACACCAATGAACAAGTGGAATTAATTGCGTGCCAACAAGGAAAAAGGAAACCTGTTGTTATATATTTTTTTTACATACAAAATGTGTCACTGGATTTTCTCTATTTTAATGAACGCTTCTTACGTACGCACGCACAGACATTGATTGATTGTAATTTAAAAATAATACAAAAGTAAACAATACGAGTTGTGATTAATGAGATATTAAAAGAAGAAAGTAGACTAAAATAAGTAAAGATGTATTTCTTGAAAGAAAAATATATTTAACAGTGATTTTTCCTAGGAAGAAAACTTTATGATCATTTCCAGTTTAAAGATCATTTTGGGCGAAACCTGAATTATCGCTAAATTAAAAAAATGTTTGTTTTTAGTTTTAGTTGTTAAACTTCAATCGTACAAAAAGAGTTGAAAAACCCCCACAATCAGATGTAGGCAACCATTGAAATAAGTACAGTCGATCCTGGGTAGCTCGAATCCCTATGACTCGAATTTGTTGATTATTTGAATGAGCAGCTTATCGACAAAATGCTTATGTATTTTCATATCGATCATTTCAATTTCGGTAACTTAGATTTGAAGCTTTTAGTAATTTTCTGCATTCGTTTTCCTATCAACAAATCTTCTAACTCAGAGTGTAATTTTTTAACTTTTCGAATCAGTTTTTGGCAGTTTTTAAAACAAATGCTAGTTATTTCTTTATTGGTATGTGCCCAAGAGAATGTTCCCCCAGAGATATACCTATTGGTAGCCGCATTAGAAAATTTTATTCAAAAACAATATTTTGACCGAACACAGCAAAAGAATGTTTTAGAATCTTTTCATTCAAATAATAAGTAAAACAAATTGTGAGTAAACGTATCAGGTACTTAATATAAATAAGTAACATTAATGATTGTTTATAATTTTGTATAAAATATCTGTAATACACATTTAACATAACAAATACATATGTGTAGACAAACAAAGTGATTTAGTAAGTAATTGGGCTGAGCAGAAAATGATATAATAATTACAAGATGACAACAAATAAACGCAACAAAATTATTTTCTCATAATATAATAAATTTAATATATTTTTTGGGCTATTATCATGCTTCAAACTTTGCTATCAAAAGAGCCTGTTCCATTCGGCAGTTTCCCATGGTAAATTACAGTCATTTACAACAAACAACTTTGAATTATGGATAAAAATAAAAAAAGTGAATTTCGTATGTCTCTTAAGCATTAAACATTGCGATCGCGTGAGGCTGATCGACGTATTATCAATACTAAGAGAATTTGCAGTTCCTAAGAGAATTTTGAAGATTATCCACGATATGAACTTTGACATCAAAACAAATATTAAAGTGAATAATGAATATATACAAGAAAACGTGCGACTCCGGCGTGGGATAGGAGGACTCGCTGAGTCCAATATTATGCAGCTTAGTTATGAACAAACTAATAAACAGTATCAAAAATTCACCGGGTTACCAGATTGGCCACAGGAATATAAATACCGTATACCAAGCGGATCTACAATTTTTTAGAGTAATTTTAAAATAACAGCTACACGGAGAGAAAAATATAATCAAAATAACTATCTAACGTATCCACAAATGACATATTGTCAGAACAACGATTCGATTGGCTAATTTAATAAAATTTATAGGTTAATTTGACAGTTTATAGTATCAACAAAACAGCGCTACATATTTTATACATATAATAAGGATTAATTTATTTGATTCAAGCGTTCAACGAAGAACTCTCGTGAACGTGTGCAGTTTCCGTCGTGTAGGTAACTGTACAGTCAATTTGAAGATTTGTATAGCTAAAATAGCGATACGTATGATCATTTTGATGATATTTTGTTCTCCGTGCATAACCGTTAAATCGCCATGACAAGAATCGTTTGAATGTCTAAAACAATAATACGTATCGTTACTTTGACGATCCTCAATAAGAAAACCCCGTATAGCTAAATTAGCTATACGGCGTATCCCTGCGAAGGTTGACTATACTACGTATAGCTAAAATAGCGATACGTATGGTCATTTTGACGATATTTTTTTCTCCGTGTAGGTTATGTTGGAAAAGACTGGCTGAAAATAGAGCCTGATGGTAAGGTGACCAACTATTTTTTGTTCAAAAAGAGTACACTTTGGAAGTATTTCATAGATGAAAAAAAAGAAGAAAAACGATAAAAACTTTAGTTTCTTTTAAAAACATATTTTTCTTCGGAGTGGATTTTTTTGCTAAATGAGGATGTTCGTCTAATAATGTAGCCACATCCGAACAACTTTCATTTTGCATATTAAATTTGACTGTTAAGACGGCAGATAATGTTTTTACAGAAAGTTGCGACTTCTCACTGCTCCAATAACCAGTCCCTAGTGAAAATACCCTTTCAACAACAGCATTAGTGCTTGGACAACATAAGGAAATTTCTATTAAAACTTTTAAATTTTCATGTGGGATATGTTCTAGTATCTATCTATCTCTCCAGGTACATCATACGGCCTCTCAATTGTGCCGAAAACGGGCAGCCATATGTGCGTGCGAAATTCAAATCACTGTCAAACTCGTGTCTGGTGTTTGCCCTGTCCTCTGACGTGCCGGAAACGGCAAGCAATATGCGCGCGTGAAATTCAAATCACGGTCAAAATAATTTAAAATATTTAATTAATAAAATTGAAATAAAATAATCTAAAAAAATGTTTTAGAAATACAAATGAGTATAAAATTATACAAATGAGTACTTTCAGAGTACAGGATTTGAAGAGTACGGTTTGCGAAAAAAGAGTACAAAACTTAGTAAATGAGTACAGTTGGTCACCTTACTGATGGCTAGAATTAGAAGACATCTATGTCCAAAAATGAATAAATAATAGTTAAAGCCCGAATGTCAGCTGCTCAATAACGAAAACATTAGAAACAAGAGCACTCCAATGGTATGATAGATGGCCAAAGAAATAGACATTGTGGTCTCCCAGAGGGAAGAGAAAAAGAGGCACACCGGATCTTTCTTGTGAAACATACGTAACAACGTCTATGACGGAAAGAGGTTTACAGGAATCAGATTGGGAGGACAGACAGACATGGAAACAGAAAACGGCAAACCCGGTGGGGTAAAAAAACCGAAGAAGAAGAAGATAGTTAAAGCAGAAGAACCCGATTAACTTAAAATGACTCAATTAAAAATGATTTTAACGTTGTTTTGTGCATTGTTCTCAATATAAAATGTTGAATAATGTTAGGATAACATTTGTAATTTTACACTAATTTTTTAAGTGTTGGTGACCGAAAAGTGTCATTATTGATACTGTCCGATTCTTTTTGACACGAGCGTTTTGCATGTTAAATTTTTCAGCGTATTTGAAATAGTAAGCATTTTTTATTTAATTAATAAGTTTATTTATAAATTATACTTCTAGACCCTTTATTTCATGCTGACAATTTTTTAAAATTTTTACGGCTATTTTAAGAACTATAAGTATTATAAATTTACATTAAAATATAGAAGCGTCCGAATCATTTTGATATTTGACTGTATAATTTATCGTTTTTTCTTTAATTGTTTATTTGTAACTTGCATAGTTTACAACCATGTTTTATGACAAATAATACAAACATTGCATTCTTAAATGGCACCAGGGTTTTATTTTAGAAGCTGCTTATTGTGAAAATTGGTGTTTAACCTTATCCGATTCGTTTTCAGGGTCAGCTCAAGAGTAAAGCGGGTGGAGCAGCCGCACCAAAAAATTCGTCAAAATCCATAGTTTAATAATTAACTATGAGTCAGATATAATTCTGAATACCTATATAGGATTTGTTATTTTCCGAAGTTAGTCAATTGCAAGTTACCAATTTCAAATATTCTCCACCTCAAAAAGAGCCTTTGACCATAGCCTGACAATGTGTTCTAATTATAACAAAATTACTTTTGGCTTTTTTAAATTTATATTTTGTAAAAGTGATGTTTATATTTTTAACTTTCAGTTAGCTGACATTCTTGGAAAATGTTAATAACCCCTATATTTTTACCACCCTCTTTAGGAATGTATATTTAGCGTGACTTTCAGTTTTAACTGCCATTGTTATTTATTTTTTCGGTAATTTGTTGAGAAATTTGCATAATCGTACAATTTTGGTGTTGATAAGAGACACGAACCGAGGGCAATTAATTTGACTAATTCAAGTCGTGTCTTCAAAGCATACATTTCTTTTTATTAAATGAGTAGTTTTTAGCAATGATTTAATTTAACTTTGAATACAGAATAGGAGATATTGAACCTAATATTCGTACAAAAACCATGCACTTTCTTTCTTTAGAACGAATACCTTTTTGCATTAGATGTAAATGCATTAAACGTGTCAACGTTGGCAATTTTGGAAATATATTGCACTTTAGTATTCAGTTTTAATGTTCTTTTGAAAATGAACTTTTTCTTGCTGCGTTGGCTTACATTCAAAACATGTGCGTTAAATAATTTATGAAACACGGCGTTCTTTAATGTTAAATTTTTTGATCTACAGATACAAATCATTTAAAAGAAGACTTAATTGTTTTTCAATTTTATATAAGTGTACACTAACTCGAAAAAGTATTCATGCTACACGAAAATATATAGTTTAACAAAAATTATAAAAACAATTATTTAATAAGACAGGTACATGCGGGTAATAAGGCCTAGCTAAGGGATATTTTAAATTAAATGAAAAACTCGAATTTAATCAACAGATTTTAATAGTAATCGTTTTTAAGATTCAGTTATTATAAAATATAAAAAAAAATTGTCTACTTTTACCATATTCAAAGACAAAAACAAAATTTTTAAAAACCTTGCCAGTAGGCCTTATTTTACTACTAAAGGATAATAAGGCCTACAGCTTTACGATATATGATGCTACATTTGGGGCAGGAAGCGGAATATGCCGCCTCCACAAACTTGTACAAACGTCTTCGAGCAATAGGTGTCTGTAAGTGTGGCCTTAAGCGAAAGCGGTTAGTTTAAATACGATCTTTGTTATTTAGGTTTTATTAACCGATAGGTCTTATTACCCGCAATTACATTAGTAATTCGATGTATTTTGTACGCTTATAAAATGATTTATTGAAGATCTACTCATTCTATTTATTTAAGACTTTTAGACGACATCCACGATCTAAGTTATTGGATTATATTCTATTTTTTACTGTTATTAAACCAAATGATTGTGAATTTTTAATTATTAAATAACATTAATGTTTGGCAACGTATAATGTATTGTACATTTTGTAACAAAAAATTATTTTTTTATAGGTAGTAAAAAACATTATACAAAGCTATTTTTTGCAACTAAAGACAGTTTGAATTTGGCGCCTTACTAATTTATTTTTATGGTGGTAGTAGAAAATGAAAGATCTGTCACACAGAAGTTGCCGAATTTTGTCATCGTCGGTTTAAGTGTAATTGATAACTTGTTAAAATGATTATCTACAAAATTGATCACGTAAATTTGGTTACCCTGGAAATAATATAGGTTTGTTCTTGCACCAAACAAAAATGGTTGCCAACTGTCAGACGCTTGCGCAATCGCTGAATGGCGTTCCAGCACGAAACGTTTTATCAAATTGACAGATTGCTTAGTGTTTCAGTAGCTATACTTAGTCCGGCCAACAGAAATTGTTAAACCACTCCCACAAATGTGCGCTAAATTTAAATAGAATTTTTTCTATTGGCTTAATTTTTAAAGTACGTAACACAAGCAACCATATAAGCATTTATGTCCTGCAAGAACGGGGACAAACTTGATTATTAATTTGTACCGTGTGAAACTGGGCACTGCATACATTGGTTCAATTTAGTGGGGCGTGGCTTAACTATTTCTGTTGGCCGGACAGAGTATAGCATAACTTTTTGTAAACTGTTTGGAAACCGTTGATAAAATTTTCGAATAATTTGCAAATTTCTTTGTTGGGTATGCACAACACGTTTTACTTGAAAAGCGTACTTGGTAATTATTAGGTTAGAATTTGTATAAGTGTCAAATTTGCAGTATAGTTTTTAGATAAGTGATAATTGAGTTATTATTTTAGATTTTAAAAATGGCTTGCAATTTATGAACCCAAATTATAGCAATTTGTATCTGAAGTAAATATTTACTAATTGGCTTACAGAATTATACAATATAAAGTAGTGTTATTATGAGTGCAAACATTACAAAATAAATATAAAAATAGCGTCTAATTAAAAATAATAGAAGCTCAAATATAATGTATAACAAATCTAACAAGCCTACATATTCAGCTAAAGATAAAGAATCGTTTTAACGCCAAGATCTGATATTTTTAGCAAACGAGAAGTTAAAAAGTTGTCATTATCGCCATCACTCCAAAATATTAAGTTTCTCTTACTTGTAGATTTTACATCTCATCTTTGCAATAGAACAATCAATGTTCCAAAAATAAGAGCTGCTAATATAATTTGTTTTGATATTGAAATAAATATGTCAGTCAAATTGTATTATTTAGTCTAAGTTTAAGTTTGAATTTGTAATATACGTTACTGCCACGTAATTGAGAAAATGCACGTCATCTTTATCATCTAAATCTGTACCTGCTTGTACTCATGTTGCGTGGACGAGCGATTTATTGCTATTGTTTAATTTATGTAAAACAAGATGTTTTGTAAATTTTTACACGAATCGCTTTAAATCCACAGAATTGACGATTTAAATGTTTATTACTTTAGTGAACCTTTTTGCATTATTCTTTTTGTGCGTTTTGGACGATAAATGGAAAATAACGATTTTATTGCCGTCTGCAAAAACCAAATGTAGCGCCACTAATCTTTATTGAAAACGTGAGGTTCGCAGTTTGCCAAGTTTTCGGATCTCTACAAGGTTTAATCTAATGATCAAACATGGATATATAAAGATTAGCTATATATAGTTATTATATACATATGTAGATATATGTACGGATATTGTATAGAAGAAGAAGGTAGATAAATACACACTAATACTAAACAATTTGGATTTTGCAGAAGGGTCAGAGTAGATTAAGTTTTGATGAGAATCTATTTCCAACGTAAAGCTTTTCCTTATTTGGAAATATAGTATTGGATTGGTAAGAAACTAATTTCGGTTTTTAGAAATCGATGCCGTTTCAATTTTTTTTGAATCACTTCAGTCAATATTCTAATTTTGTCCGTTTGACAGTTGACAGTCCGTAGTGACTTTTAACCCACTTTAGGAACAAATTACTTGGTATTTGGTTTGTATTTCTTAGTTCTGTGTCAAATTTAAAGTAGAATTGTACCCTACTTATTACGTTTAGCGGAAAATAGAGGGCGCTACTTATTTTCAAATTACAGATTGAAAGCAATAGTTCTTTCTATTTTTTTTAAACCAGGAGAAACGCTCAAAAATTATATTTTTGAATATTTCCTTAAGTACAGCTACGATTTTTTTTAAGTCTACAAATTTTGCGTTTTATTACAATATCAACAAGCTGTCCAAATTTCACTAATTTTGAACCTGCCGTTTTGTGACTTTACACTTGAAAATATCAGTTGTTTCTAAATATTTTGGATACTTAAGTTACGATTTTTTTTTAATTTTGTCAAGTTTCAGTCGCCTGTTCGACATGATTAATTATGTATATTTTTAACGATAATTAATATTTGAAATATCATTTCACGACTTTGTTTATTGTAGCCTAATGCATCGTATGTCAAATACTTACAAAAAATAGTTTAGTGTTGTTTCTTTATTTAAGCATTTATACTTGGACCGCCGAACAGACGGAGTAATCATGCTCTAAAAGCATGCTGTGGACAGGGCTCTCTGTCCTATTACACGACCAAGTTTACGCTATTTTCAAGTATGTATTTAACTATTCTTTTACCAACAAGAATGAATTCAATGTTTAACAGTATCTTGTAGAACTGGCTACAGATGAAGAATATATTTTATTTCTTTTCAATGGTCAATGAGAAGTTGTTTAGAGGACGGGTTCACTTTAACACGCGATGATCACGCATTGTTGTTATTCCGTCTGTTCAGCGGCCCGAGTATAGCCAGAAATTTTTTCAAATAACTCAAACTTTCCAAAATTGCAAGTGTGGAGTGGAATTTTGGAATTATTCAAAAATAAATTATTTTGTCTAAATCTTTCCTCTCATACAGAGAAAAGAAAACTAAAGGATAAACTTCCTACCACTTTAACACAAGATAAAAAGGAAATGAAAAAATTTAATCTATTAGACGTCGAAAATAGTAAAATGAAGAAACTCAACGCAAAACAAGCAAAAAAATTAATTCAAGAACCCAAGAAATCGGAAGGAGGACACTAAAAACAAATTTAAATAAAAATAATAAAAAAAAGAAATCAATTTTTTTTATTACTACCTAAGTATTTTGTTAAAATGATTTATATTTTTAACCAATAAGTACTTAATAAAAAAAAGTGACTCGTATAAATAATTATACTACTAGGTACTATTATTATTCTATTTTGTGTGTTTTGGTTAGATTAAAAAGTGCCTAATTTAATTGTAAAATGACTCATTTATTTTACTGTTCCGATATTGGGTTAACCATATTCCGGTATCGAGACTAGGCTTTTTAAGCGATCCGATACTGAGTCTTTTGTACTCTTTAGAAGAAAAAATTATTTATATAAAATTTTAGCAAATTTAATTAATTTAATTATTCTCTAATAGGTAGGTAAATGTTTATTTTAACCCACCGTGTACGAGGTGCGGTATAACTAACATGATCGTTTTTTTTCTTGTTAAAACGGGACGTTTGGTAATCGTGCTTAAAACCGAGGTGCACATTCGAGCTCAAAGTGGCACATTCCGATCTCGGGGAAATGTGCCACTTTTCGCTCGAATGTGCACATCCTCGTACTCATTAAATTTTGTAAATTAAACTTTCTTTCCAATCAATGAATTTAATTTAAATATCGATTATATGTCCAAAAAACGTATTTTTACCATAGCAATGAGTGTGAGCGAGCGAAAAGATACGACAAACACATAAGTACGAGTGAGAGAGAATAATAAAAATTATTTACTAATTTTCGTGACCAAAATTATTTGAATTACGCTTTAAACCGAGTGTGACATTCGAGCTCAAAGTGGCACATTCCGATTTCGTAAAATGGCGTGCCGCTCCGCGTCGCGCTTCATTTGCTTCCCTCGCTCGGAAATGTGCCAGTTTTCGCTCGAATGTGCACATCCTCGTATTCATTAAATTTTGTAAATTAAACTTTCTTTCCAATCAATGAATTTAATTTAAATATCGATTATATGTCCAAAAAACGTATTTTTACCATAGCAATGAGTGTGAGCGAGCGAAAAGATACGACAAACACATAAGTACGAGTGAGAGAGAATAATAAAAATTATTTACTAATTTTTCGTGACCAAAATTATTATGAATTACGCTTTGAACCGAGTGTGCACATTCGAGCTCAAAGTGGCACATTCCGATCTCGGGAAAATGAAGCGCGCCGCTCCGCGTCGCGCTTCATTTGCTTCCCTCGCTCGGAAATGTGCCACTTTTCGCTCGAATGCGCACATCCTCGTATTCATTGAATTTTGTAAATTAAACTTGCTTTCCAATCAATAAATTTAATTTAAATATCGATTATATGTCCAAAAAACGTATTTTTACCATAGCAATGAGTGTGAGCGAGCGAAAAGATACGACAAACACATAAGTACGAGTGAGAGAGAATAATAAAAATTATTTACTAATTTTTCGTGATCAAAATTATTATGAATTGCGCTTTGAACCGAGTGTGCACATTCGAGCTCAAAGTGGCACATTTCGATCTCGGGAAAATGAAGCGCGCCGCTCCGCGTCGCGCTTCATTTGCTTCCCTCGCTCGGAAATGTGCCACTTTTCGCTCGAATGCGCACATCCTGGTGTTTATTACATTAGTATAATTTAACGTGCGGTCCTTCAAATAATAAATTTTAATTTAATTTAGTAAATGTCGATTTTATATTTAAAAAACGTATTTACCATAGCGATGAGTGGAAGAGAGCGAAAAGATACGATAATCTTGTCAATCCAAGTGAGACAGAACGATTAAAATTATTCAATTAATTTTCGCTCGGAAATGTGCCACTTTTCGCTCGAATGCGCACATCCTCGTATTCATTGAATTTTGTAAATTAGACTTGCTTTCCAATCAATAAATTTAATTTAAATATCGATTATATGTCCAAAAACGTATTTTTACCATAGCAATGAGTGTGAGCGAGCGAAAAGATACGACAAACACATAAGTACGAGTGAGAGAGAATAATAAAATTATTTACTAATTTTTCGTGATCAAAATTATTATGAATTACGCTTTGAACCGAGTGTGCACATTCGAGCTCAAAGTGGCACATTCGATCTCGGGAAAATGAAGCGCGCCGCTCCGCGTCGCGCTTCATTTGCTTCCCTCGCTCGGAAATGTGCCACTTTTCGCTCGAATGCGCACATCCTGGTGTTTATTACATTAGTATAATTTAACGTGCGGTCCTTCAAATAATAAATTTTAATTTAATTTAGTAAATGTCGATTTTATATTTAAAAAACGTATTTACCATAGCGATGAGTGGAAGAGAGCGAAAAGATACGATAATCTTGTCAATCCAAGTGAGACAGAACGATTAAAATTATTCAATTAATTTTTGGTGTAATTTATTGGTCTAAATGATTGCGAATCATTAAGAAATTGGCGTAAAATTAATTTGTATTTCAATACCGAGGTTTTCTTAATATTCGGTATCGTAATTGACACGTGTCACTAGAATTTAGTACGCAAGAAAAGACTCAATAGTTTATAAGTTGAAGAAAAAGTTAAGTTTTTGTATTTTTATTAATAAAAGTTCATTCTAATGCATAAATAAATATGTTTTTACTTAAACTTATTCATTATTGGTTATTTCTTATCATTGAACTGTCATAAAGTACAATTTTGTGGATTTTATTTCATTTTATATTCGGGGTATGGCAAACCCCACCTAGTATGGCATGTGACATTTAGTCACCCATTATGGGGAAGGTTAAATGATAAGCCAATTTTTTTTTTATAAATCATTTTAATATTAGTAAAATGATAATCATCTGTCATGCGTCCGTCGTCATTCCGGTATTGGGTCATTTACCTTATTCCAAATTAATTTTTCTTTTATAAATATTAATACATCATTTTTTTTAATGTTAATATTTCTACTATTTTAAGAAGACATAAACGCATTAGCCCAACATTTTTTTTTTTGATAAAAGCCTCCACAAAAAAATAAAATTTTATTGACGCCAATTAAAACAGTGAAAAACGATTTTTGAATCGAAAAACGCGTATATTGAAAGAATTATGTCAGACAAATGCAACGTCATTTTATATTTATCCCAAATACATTTTAGAAGAATGTCAACAATTTAATCTTCCGTCCTGCATATATAAACAAGCGTCATAGGTTTGTTTAAAAAGCAAAAATAATTCTCTTTCTCCAACAATCAAATGCACACGATCTGCTAGTCTAAATTTAGTTACTACGTGCGTAAGGATCGCAGGACTAATCATCAAATAATCGATGTGAAATTCGACGGCATTTATGCGAACCTTCGCATGTGAATTTTAAAATAAGTTCAAACTTAACATTGCCGACCTTTGGCGGTTAACGCATAAGCAAATCCTAGAATCTTACGAAAATAAATATTCGGCAGCTGAAGTGCCGGCAGTGGTCCCGCAAAGTCTACTTCTTAAAAGTGCGAAAATTTAAAGAAGCAGTGGAAATATTTATGAACTACCAGATTCGTGCCAGACTTCACCTGAATAAACCATTTACGAATTTAGATTAATTCTTGTAAAAACTTTTAGTACGTATAGCAACAGGTTCCATTAATGCAAATAGTTCATTGTATAAACTATTCGTTTTTCTATAAACATTTTTTCCCATTTTTTTTTGGCGTGTAAACGACCTCGAACTTTCGTACATTTCAAATCACAAAGGTCGTTTTATATATTGAAAAATTATTGTAATTTATTTGCGTTTAGTTTGGACATAATAGAAATAAATTTCAACAATTTAACTTAATACGTCTCGACACTTTCTTAGTATAGATAAGGATCTTAATAAAATGGTTGTTTCTGAAAAAAATTAAAAAACGAACGAAAGTGGAAGTTATTTTTGAAAAAAAATTGCTTTTATGTTTTAACTAAAGTATAATTTATTTTGACATTTTATATTAAGTAGAACATAACTTATAATGTCTATAATATTAATGTTAAAAATAACCTAAGTTTGGAGCCTTGAAGTAAATTTTTTAAATATAAATATGTAAAAAATTTTGATTAAAAATTAAGATATTGTAACATCTTTTTTAGTTCAAATTAATGAAATTGTAATATATTTTAAATATATGTACCTAGTACATTGGTACATAGGTTGAGTCGCACTTAGAATTCCTGGTCCACCTTTGGGACAATTTTCTGCGAGGCTATATTTTCAAGCAATACAGCAAACCAACAGATTTTTTCGAAAGTAGTCAAACAGTGTTTAATTTTTCTTATATTTAATTTTTAGTTTGATATTAAAAGACCCTAAAAACTTAAGCCGACATTTTCTTAGACATAAGTTTCAATAGAAAAAAAAACTAAATATATATAGCAACAATGGATGCGACTTTTGTAGTTCGAGAAGCAGTTGAAGTAGCTACCGAATTTGAAACGTCTGCTTTTATATATTTTGTGGTCCTTATGAAAGCATTCGATTGAATACGACTACAAGATGTGCTAGAAATACTACAAGACAAAGAAGTTCCACCGAAATCGATAGAGCTAATTATAGATGTAATAAACAGCAACACAAAGACGAAAGTAAAGGTAGAAAAGCTGCTATCTGATGAAATATATAAGTACTAAAGGGGCGATTAGACAAAGTGACACTCCAAGTCTAGTGATATTTAACACAATAATGGACAATATAATTCAGAATGTAAAACGACTACCAAGCTATCCACTTAGAAACAAAAGTATCAACATAGTGTGTTACGATCAGGGGGTGCCAACTTCTATCCTCTTTCATGCCCAATTTTGTCAAAGTCGGTTTAACTGTGAATAACAACTTGTCAAAATGAATTTCTTTAAAGGTGATCAAGTTAATTTGGTTACCTTGGAGATACTAATATTAAAGAAGAATTTCTGACTTAATTACTGTCAAAACTTCAAAATTAGCTGCAAGACAACTAGAATTTGACCTGTTATTAACATGGTAAAACATAAAATAACTATTAAAAATCTGGAAACTGCGGAACCCTACTTTGAAGTTGGTATTGAAAAACCACACCGAGTTACTCATTGGGGAGACAGAAAATAAACTGCTTTATTAGTTTGTTACAACGCCCAAAATGTACCACACGAGAATATCAGTTGAAAAGACTAAATCTTTAATAATGTCAAGGGAAACCGTAAAGTGTAAACTGGATGAAGAAGGATGACTGATAGAACAGGTGATGTCCTTTAACCCTCTGCATACTAGGTGACTAAATGTCACATACCATACTAGGTAGGGTTTACCATACCCCGAAAATGAAATCCACAAAATTGTACTTTTTGACAGTGAAACGATAAGAAATATATTTTAATAACCAATAATGAATAGGTTTAAGTAAAACACATATTTATTTATGCATTTGAATAGACTTTTATTAATAAAAATACAAAAACTTAACTTTTTCTTTATTTATAAACCATTGAGTCTTTTCTTGAATACTAAATTTCAGTAACACGTGTCAATTACGCTACTGAATATTAGGAAAACCTAACAAGAATTTCATTCTTGCCTCCTTATTGAAATACAAATTAATTTCACGGCAATTTCTTAATGATTCGCAATAATTCAGATCAATAAATTACATGAAAAATTAATTGAATAATTTTTATCGTTCTCTCTCACTTGCATTGACAAGATTATCGTATCTTCTCGCTCCCTTCCACTCATTGCTATGGTAAATACGTTTTTCGAATATAAAATCGATATTTACTAAATTAAACTAAAATTTTTAACTTGAAGGAGCCCCCGGTAAATTATACTAATATAATAAACACGAGGATGTGCGCATTCGAGCGAAAAGTGGCACATTTCCGAGCGAGGGAGGCAAATGAAGCGCGACGCGGAGCGGCGCGCTTCATTTTCCCGAGATCGGAATGTGCCACTTTGAGCTCGAATGTGCACACTCGGCTTTAAGCATGATTCACAATAATATGGTAACAAAAAGTAGTAAACAATTTTTATCATTCCCTCTCACTCATACTTATGAGTTTCGTGTATCTTTTCGCTCTCTCCCACTCATTGCTATGGTAAAAATACGTTTTTCGAATATATAATCAATATTTACTGAAATAAATTGAAAATTTGTTGATTGTAAAGAAAGTTTAATTTTCAAAATTCAATGAATACGAGGATGTGCGCATTCGAGCGAAAAGTGGCACATTTCCGAGCGAGGGAGGCAAATGAAGCGCGACGCGGAGCGGCGCGCTTCATTTTCCCGAGATCGGAATGTGCCACTTTGAGCTCGAATGTGCACACTCGGCTTTAAGCATGATTCACAATAATATGGTAACAAAAAGTAGTAAACAATTTTTATCATTCCCTCTCACTCATACTTATGAGTTTCGTGTATCTTTTCGCTCTCTCCCACTCATTGCTATGGTAAAAATACGTTTTTCGAATATATAATCAATATTTACTGAAATAAATTGAAAATTTGTTGATTGTAAAGAAAGTTTAATTTTCAAAATTCAATGAATACGAGGATGTGCGCATTCGAGCGAAAAGTGGCACATTTCCGAGCGAGGGAGGCAAATGAAGCGCGACGCGGGCGGCGCGCTTCATTCCAGATCGGAATGTGCCACTGAGCTCGAATGTGCACACTTGGCTTTAAGCATGATTCACAATAATATGGTAACAAAAAGTAGTAAACAATTTTTATCATTCCCTCTCACTCATACTTATGAGTTTCGTGTATCTTTTCGCTCTCTCCCACTCATTGCTATGGTAAAAATACGTTTTTCGAATATATAATCAATATTTACTGAAATAAATTGAAAATTTGTTGATTGTAGAGAAAGTTTAATTTTCAAAATTCAATGAATACGAGGATGTGCGCATTGGAGCGAAAAGTGGCACATTTCCGAGCGAGGGAGGCAAATGAAGCGCGACGCGGAGCGGCGCGCTTCATTTTCCCGAGATCGGAATGTGCCACTTTGAGCTCGAATGTGCACACTTGGCTTTAAGCATGATTCACAATAATATGGTAACAAAAAATAGTAAACAATTTTTATCATTCCCTCTCACTCATACTTATGAGTTTCGTGTATCTTTTCGCTCTCTCCCACTCATTGCTATGGTAGAAATACGTTTTTCGAATATATAATCAATATTTACTGAAATAAATTGAAAATTTGTTGATTGTAAAGAAAGTTTAATTTTCAAAATTCAATGAATACGAGGATGTGCGCATTCGAGCGAAAAGTGGCACATTTCCGAGCGAGGGAGGCAAATGAAGCGCGACGCGGAGCGGCGCGCTTCATTTTCCCGAGATCGGAATGTGCCACTTTGAGCTCGAATGTGCACACTCAGCTTTAAGCTCGATTACGAAAGGTTCCGTTTAAACAAAAAAAAATTGTTTACGTTAGTTATACCCCACCTAGTACACGGAAGGTTAAGTACTCTGTAGTAACAATTACTAGTAACAGCAATATCACTAAAAAGTGAGAAGTCAAGTAATGAATGGTTCAAGAATATTTGGTTATCTCAGGGATATAACGTAAAATAACAAATCTATGTCGATTGAAAGCAGGGTAGAAATATATATTGTAAAACTATAACAAATTTTTTAACTTATAGAGCCGAAACCCGGGCCGAAACTCGCAAATTCAGAGCAACCGAAATGAATACATTAAGATCAATAATAGGGAAGTAAAGGTCAGATAAAGTACGCAATAAAGACAAGAACGTGTTATAAACATCATCAAGAAATTTATAAAGAAACGAAAAAAAAGTGGAACAATCACGCCGACAGGGGCAACGAAAACTGTTTGATCTAAAGAGCACGAGTTTGCAACTACCGAGTAGGTAAGCGTAACTCAAGAAAACTGGAAAAAAAGGGCAAATAGTTGGTTAATTTTATGAAAACAAACCACATAGTGGAAAGCGTGAAAAAAAAATAGGCTAAGTGCTTAAATAAAAGATGAAGTGTTAAGATTTAAAACATACATACATTCAACATAAATACATCCACATTAAAAGCACATAACGTATTTTAATAATAATTATAAACAATTTCAATTGTCTATAATTAAAACAACTACTTAATAAAATTAATTTTAAATTTTAGATTAAATTGTTTTTATATGCAGTTAGGCTTTTCGAATTATCCTCAATTTAAGAAACGTAATGCATATTACATTCAGGGTGACTTTTTTAGATTGAGAACATTTTAAATTTGGCGTGTCACTAATTTATTTTTATATTGCTAGTACTGGATGAGATTTGTTGGTTAGGATTTGTAAGTGGCGTCTCGAATAGAGATGGTCAGTATCATATTAATAATTTAGAAAAAAAACCTGTTTTAGATAACTTTTGCTTTCATACAAAATGCAATAAGTACTATAATTTAAAACGAAGAATATCCGCAAGACACGAGTTGAACTTGACATGACCACGAAAATTACCAGATTCTTATAATGTAACCACATTCAAATTATGAAATGCACTAAAACCTGCCACGTCAAATTTACAACGTTCTCAATCTTTTAATATGACCCTGTACATATGGTAAATGTGATAAGTATTTTCTATAACGTTCTAAAATATTAAATTATCGTACTATGTTTGCATTTATTCTTTTAATATGAAAAAAAATTACAAAGTTCAATAACTTCAATTTGAACTTTAATAAGGGTAGAACGCATTACTAGTTTTTCTAGGGAGGCGCACGCGCACGATTTTCTTACTTTTTTAAAAAGTAGTCATAAATTCTTTAAAGTTTTTGTAGTTTAATTTAAGGATTTTTAATTTTTTTTTGTTCCAATACACCTAATTGTATTATTATTTTTTTAAATAAACCAATTACTGTTTTCAAATAATTATGATATTAAATAATGGCTTATCGCATTTTCTAATGTATTCTAATAAAAAATAATGCAGTGATTAAGTGCAGTTTCAAACATAAAAGCATATTTATTATTGCATTATAATATGTATTAAAATAGAAGTAACTTTATATTTAGAAATAATTTGTTAATATATTTTTAATAAATATTTTATTTAGATTATACTAATTATTTAATTTAAAAATATAAAAAGAAACTGTAAATATTATAAGTTCTAACAATAAGACAATTTTCTGACTTAAACTTGTAACTTGCCAAGAAATCTTTTTAATACACATATAAAGTTTGTTATAAATTAAAAAAATAGTAGGTTTTACGTTGAATCTACCTAGCTTATAAATTAATACGGTATGTACTACAAAAGTGTGCCTTTTTGACAATATAAATGCTCGATTTAATTAATTTATTATTTACACGAAGAAATAATTAAAAATATTATTTAAAATCCGCACAAGATAGTTCTGATTTACAAAATTTTTGTACATAGTTATTAAAATCTGTATTTTTTGTTTATAAAAAAACATAATAATTACTCTTAATTAAAGCACATTATGAGCCTTTGCTAATTTTAATTGTCAGCAGACAATGGTAAATTTAAGAAAAAAATCTACCTTAAATAAATTATTAAAACAAATTAAATATATAAATGAATACAAATCTAAACTTCTTTGAAAACTAAAACGTCAGCAATACATTTTTTAGACCAACACTCAATTTTTTTTCAGCCAAAATTAGAAAAATCATAAAAATTTAATTAAAACCCATTTCGTTTTTTATTGATTTGAACAAACTTGTCATATAAGCCGCACCAAGAGGTTAGAAATAATTATTTTAGAATATTTTTTTTTATAAAACGATTAAGTATCTTAATATGCCATATTTGAAAAGAGATATCAACTTTCAACGACATATATGTGTTCGAATATCAATTAAAAAGCCAAAAACTTAGTAAAAAACAAAAAGATTCTGATTTAAAAATCACAACACTCCTTTTGTTGAGAACCACCTGTTGTCACCGCTTAACGTTAGCCACATATTTAAATTTGCATTGGCGTTATTAATTTTAGAAAATTTAGCAACAAATACTCACCACTGCATTTTTCACAAACGGGCAGAGCAGGTGTGGGGTTGCTTTAAAACATGGCAACTTCACTTTGAAATTAACGCAATACACTTATGCACTTGAACAATTAATCACTTTAATTAGACACAATAGTTTTGATTAATAGCGTAATAAATCACAACAATACGAAAATGTGAATTTGAATGAGACAAAGTTAAAATATCCTACTGAAGTGTATCAAAAGTGGTCCGCTTTGATGCTAAGACAAACCCCACCACATTTATTTTTAGGTAAATTTAAGTTAAAGTTTATTAGCTTAGTTAAGGTGCAACCAGAATATTGCTGTTATTTTTTTCCTGTTAAAATAGCACAAGGTTCTTTGTCGTTTGGATTTGCCAGAGATTATGGACGTAAAAAGTTGTTCTTTCGATCGTTTTATCTTCGATCTGTGTTCTATTCTTATATTTTTTTTGTATTGGCCATTTCATGGAAGTTAAGAAATTTACGTTACTTAAAAACAACATTGCAAAATATCGATACGCGGTGCCAACAAACTCGACTTGAAATGTAAACGAATTTCCATAAGAATTAATTATTTAATTCGCCGAATTACTGTGATAATATTTTATTACTTTGAATATTTCAGTAATTGTATAAATGTAGTTTGCAGTTGCTAAAGAGTTCAGAAGAGAAAAGTGTATTTTCAGTAAATAACTTATTTTTAAAATACTTAAGTTCAGGGATAAACACAAAAGCGTTGTAATGAAGGGTACGTCTCACAAAACTTTACCTTGACACACTACTTTTCTTTGTTTAAGAAAACATTTTAGAATTTTTTTAAAAGCTTTATCATTATTTTTCTATTTTTTTTTAAAGTTTCTATCTATTGATCTTAATTTTACTACGTATTGTTTACAAAAACTGTTTTATTTATAAAACAGGGCGAACCGTATATAAATATTTAGATATAATCCGCCAATCAGTGATCAGAAACTGAGCAAAAATGTATTTCAAAAGAAATCAAAACATATTTGAATAAAGTTTAAAATTTTTGTTTTTTAATTTAAACGATAGGTAATTAATGTAAAATTGTGAAAAAAGGTAAGACAATTATTTTTAAAATTTTTACAATGATTAAGTAATGTTTAGAACAGACGTCGCCAAACTTTTTTGAACATTGACCCCTATATAATTTTTCGAAATCTCTATCGACCCCCATAAAAGTAATTTTCAGTTAATTTCAGTTAAATAAAAATAAAACTAACTATCAGTTACTGTGTTTTTGTACATTTCATTTATGACTTTAAACATTTATTAAACTTCTACTTTTATTAAATAGATCCCTGGGGGTCCATATAGACCACTTTGGCGACCTCTGATTTAGTAGCAATAAACGTGTAGGTACTTTTAACCCTTCAGCACCCAAGCGCTTGGATTTGCCTTCTTTACCCAGGCAATAAGTAAAATACTCACTTCTTCTGCGCATGCGCATTTATATACTTAGTAGAAAAGGTAATCTTTTTATAATAATAATTTTATTTAGAAAATTAACAGCACTCGCTTTGAAAAAAATAAAAAAATATTGGCAGTTTGTATGGCGGTTTAACATATAACGGGAATATACGAATCATGCCGAATGGAAACGAATAGCTAAATTTTTTATCTTTTAATACTTTGACAATGAGAAAAAAACTTATACCCTTCAAAAACAATTTCTTTTTTGTTATTTATTGACGGAAAAAACGAATTTTTATCATATAGTCCAAAAGAATATAAAATTTTAGGAAGATAGAAAAATTTTAAAGTAGCCTTTACATTTCAATTTTAGAAAATAATTGAGAACGCCGACGAGCGCGTGTAAAATTCTCATAGACTAGGTGCTAAAAGGTTAATTCTTTTCAAATCTTTGATCATTTTGAACAGAAAAACAGTTCGATGGATCAGCTTGTCAATTTAGAGGATTATTATGAGTACATTGAGCTGCAAAAGTTACTCTCAACATTAATTGATGTATCAATATTTGTAAATAAGTTATAGATTAAAAAAAAAATTTAAAACTGTCAAATCATTTTTTCACAATTTTTTTAAGGTAATGTCAAAGTTGAATTTTATATTGTTTATTTTAAAAATAATGGTAAATGCTTGTAGAGCTTTTATTCAAGTTTTCAAAACCGTCTTTGGATTTACTGTGCAATAATATTTTGGTGAGATATCGATGATTAAAGACAAAAGTGTCATTTTTCATTCAATCAATTAATAAAAAAACAAATTGAAACTTAATAAATAAGCTAACTGACCTCTGCATTGATTGAGTTCGAAAAAGCTTTCTTGATTTGGAGGATTGTCTCAAAAATACAAAATAATTTGAAAAATATTTTTCTCGAAGTATTTCTTTTGATTGCACGATAACGGCAGCTCAAAATATCTTTTTGTCAAAAAACTTACAATTAGACACTTAAGAGAAGCAAGAAACTTTATAACAGTCGTATGGAATTTAATAGGAATTAACGCTTTTTGAGATTTTAAATTAATCATAATATTGTTAATATCTAATTTGAATTATAAAATTTTTCTATTTAAAAATTTCCATTGTTACGCAATTTTAAATGTTTCTTTTAAAAATTTAAATTTGTTACAGACAGATGTAGAATTCGATTAAAAATAAAAATACTATAAATAGTAGATAGATATTTGTTTTAATAAAATATTGAGTATAAAAATAGCAATCGCATGCTAAATATATTCTAATTTTATTTCGTTGTTACAATTGTTATAAAAATAACCGATACAATTAAAAATAACTAGAAAACATATGTAAATATAACATAATTAATATTGGCATGCATATAAAGAATTAATTGTTATTTTTTTACTATTTATCGATACGCTCGATTTATCAGCGAAGGTTAGTCAAATTATTTACATTCTACGCATTAGATTTTGTATCTTTTCAACCACCTGTTATTTTAAATTTGAATTAGTATTTTTAACACGGTTAACCCTACGCTTTTTAGGTGACTAAATGTTACATGCTACATTAAGTGGGGCTTGCCATACCCCAAAAATAAAATAAAATCCACAAAATTGTACTTTATGACATTGTACTTTATGAATACTAAATTCCAATGACACGTGTCAATTACGGTCCCGAATATTAAGAAAATCTAACAAGATTTTCATTCTTGCCTCCTTATTGAAATACAAATTAATTTCACGGCAATTTCTTAATGATTTGCAATAATTTAGATCAATAAATTACACGAAAAATTAATTGAATAATTTTTATCGTTCTCTCTCACTTGCATCATCGTATCTTCTCGCTCCCTTCCACTTATTGCTATGGTAAATACATTTTTTGAATGTAAAATCGATATGTACTAAATTAAATTAAAATATTTGATTTGAAAGAGCGCACGGTAAATTATACTAATATAATAAACACGAAGATGTGCGCATTCGAGCGAAAAGTGGCACATTTCCGAGCGAGGGAAGCAAATGAAGCGCGACGCGGGCGGCGCGCTTCATTTTCCGAGATCGGAATGTGCCACTTTGAGCTCGAATGTGCACATCTCTTTAAGCATGATTCACAATAATTCAGGCCAATGATTAAACGAAAAATTAGTTGAATAATTTTAATCGTTCCTCTCACTCCCACTGACATGATTTTCGTATCTTTTCGCTCCATTCCACTCATTGCTATGGTAAATACATTTTTTGAATACAAAATCGATATTTACTAAATTAAATTAAAATTTTTGATTTGAAAGAGCGCACCGTAAATTATACTAACATAATAAACACGAAGATGTGCGCATTCGAGCGAAAAGTGGCACATTTCCGAGTGAGGGAAGCAAATGAAGCGCGACGCGGAGCGGCGCGCTTCATTTTCCCGAGATCGGAATGTGCCACTTTGAGCTCGAATGTGCACACTCTGTTTTAAGCACGATTCACAATAATTCAGGCCAATAAATTAAACGAAAAATTAGTTGAATAATTTTAATCGTTCCCTCTCACTCCCACTGACATGATTTTCGTATCTTTTCGCTCCATTCCACTCATTGCTATGGTAAATACATTTTTGAATACAAAATCGATATTTACAAAATTTAAAATTTAAAAATTTTTTGATTTGAAAGAGCGCACCGTAAATTATACTAACATAATAAACACGAAGATGTGCGCATTCGAGCGAAAAGTGGCACATTTCCGAGTGAGGGAAGCAAATGAAGCGCGACGCGGAGCGGCGCGCTTCATTTTCCCGAGATCGGAATGTGCCACTTTGAGCTCGAATGTGCACACTCTCTTTTAAGCATGATTCACAATAATTCAGGCCAATGAATTAAACGAAAAATTAGTTGAATAATTTTAATCGGTCCTTCTCACTCCCACTGACATGTTTGTCGTATCTTTTTGCTCCCTTCTACTCATTGCTATGGTAAATACATTTTTTGAATACAAAATCGATATTTACTAAATTAAATAAAAATTTTTGATTCAAAAGAGCGCGCGGTAAATTATACTAATATAATAAACACGAAGATGTGCGCATTCGAGCGAAAAGTGGCACATTTCCGAGCGAGGGAAGCAAATGAAGCGCGACGCGGAGCGGCGCGCTTCATTTTCCCGAGATCGAAATGTGCCACTTTGAGCTCGAATGTGCACACTCGGTTTTAAGCTAAATTACCAAACGTGCCGTTTTAACAAAAAAAAAATGTTCACGTTAGCTATACCCCACCTAGTACACGGAAGGTTGAACAAATAATTTGACAAATAATTAAGTTTCTATGTATGCCTTCGGTCAGCACAGAATAACAAAGTCGTGCGTTCTTTTCTTCTTCTTCTGGATCATCTGTCCTATGGCCTTGATGAAATAATTAAAAAAAATTAAATAGCAGCGTATTTATAAAATGTTCATTTTTGAATAAAGATAAATGGATACAAACATACTGTGTATCGCATAAATTAATTTTAATTTTACCAAAATATATTTTTAGTTTATTATTTAAAGTTAAAAATTTTATTGAGTGCTCAATTTATGCATATTTTCCAAAATAATATTGGCACATAAATTTAATGTACAATATTAGAAATAAATGCATTAAACGAAGTTGTAATTGTATTTCAAATGTCACACTTGCGAATATTGTTTAATGTATATTTTGGAATAATACGGCCACCGTCTCTTTATTACTTACACATTTGTTAAAGTGCGCTAAACATTAAAAAATAACATAATACACTTGTTAACAATTATCCAAGTTGGTGCCAAGTAAAAGTTAAGGTGGGGTAAACATCTTTAAAAAATGCCAAAAAAATCTATCAAAGCAAGCTCTATTTGTTAAAAGCATAAAAAATTGCATGGTAATCTATTATAATAAGTTAGTGAACTTTATAACGCAAAGACTTTATTTTTAAATCAAAAAAAATTAGTTTAATTTTAGCAGGACCTTATTTTTGGGGGCAAACTTTCTAAACCCAATAGATATTTTCACTTCTCATTTTAATGTATCGTTTAATGAACTTTCTTATCGCGATTTGGTTGGGAATGTTAAAAACTAAGTAGGTAATGTTTGAAAGATACAAATAAATATATAAAAGTGGAATTCCTAAAAATGTCGACTTACTGAGTTAATTTACAACTTCTTCAAAATCGTAGAAAAATACAAACTTTCCAATTTATAACGATATATTTTTTTTTAGAAAAGTTATTCAAAGCTCGCAAAAACTTTTTGTTGCTAAAATATTAAAGTTGACGAAAAGAACGGAATTTTTCACCTGAACTTGCGTAGGTGTTTTCGTTAAAAATAGATTGAAATTGTAATCAAACGTAGTACTAGGAACTGACTATGGGCATTAAAATAAATAAATAAAATTTGAGCCATCTGTTTTTTAATTTGTCTATGGAATACGTAATAAGTTTATTTTTATTGAGCTTTATGAGCATACTAAAAAAAGTTAAACGAGCTTTTCATAAATTAATATAGGATATACGAAATCTGTTCAGAGAATAATCGAACTCTATTTTTTAAACTTTATTGTTAAAAACAGTAGGGTAACTGTGCGCAGTGGGTAACCGTGCGCACTACAGTATATTTATGCACCACTATGAAGAATTTCTGTCATTTAAACTTGAGGGTCATGTCTATGCACTCTTCTGAATCATTTATTTTGACCGTTATATATATCAGTTGTTTTTTAATCTTTTTCTTTGAGATACCACGAAAATACTTTCGAAAGAGAATTAATTCTTACTGTGTGGAAACTTTACAAGTGGCATTTAATCCAAAGAGGAACGACGGTAGAAAAATCAGAGCTGTTGTTAGATCCTATGACATTCCAGAATTAATTCTAAAAAAAAAACTTTTAAGTAATAAATTCAAAGTATAATTTCTAACTCGCGTACAAAAGTATACGCGCTGTTTTTTTATTTTACTGCGTGTCATTTTTCACACGATGCGCCTCATTTCTCCGTGGGATGAGCAATGGTGCCCAAATGCACTTTGGTTGTTTTATTTTTTCTTGTGCGACAACTTTATTATTTTTAATTACCTATGCTGTTGTTGAGAGTCCATTAACAAAAGATTATAATGCCATTTTATACATTTCTCTGGCGTTAAAAATTTTGCTGAAAGGTCAATTTTTTCTTAGGTGGGCGCCATTCCTTATTTTCTCTTACAGATTATTTGTCCTTGTCCACTTCAAAGTACACCCCTCCTCTAATGACACACTTTTCCCAGCGGTGTTTTCATTTTGCGAAGCAGTCTTGAATAGCTTGATTTGAGACAACAAAATCAATGCCCTGAAAACGGCGTCCTTTCAGCACTGATTTATATTTCGGAAATGGGAAAAAATCGCAAGGAACAAAGTCTGGCGAGTAAGAAGGCTGCGGGAAAACAGTCATCTGATTTTTGACACAAAACTAAGGGATTGTGAATGTTTCCAAAACATCGACGTATCATTCATTATAAATGATATTTTAACATCGATGTTTGATCAATAGAATAACGGCATTTGTATATTATTTGCAAAAAATTTAGTGGCATTGATATATTTGCCAATGGTGGAAACTTCGGTACCCAGTGAGTGATTATTATCATTGTCAGAAGTGGAGGCAACATTCACTCAAGAAAAAACTACTTATTAGGCATCATATTGTCCAAATTAATGTTTCTATACATAGGTACATAGTATATTATACTTTGACACAGTGGCGTATCCAGGGTTTGATTGCGAGATGGGCTTGGAAATTGACTTTTTAAAACAATAAAAAAAACTTTGAATAAATGAATTTTAAAACAATTCTTTTATTGATCTTTTACATTATTCTGGGGGGGGGGTTCCCAGAGTTCTATCCTGTATACGCCTTTGCTTTCACACATAATTTTTGAAGCTCCAAATAAAGTTAAATGACATTATCTATGTTTTATTTCACGTCATAATAAAAATTCAACCAATCCATATATTTTTTTTAACATCGATGTATCGTTATAAAACATCATTTTTTTATACATCGATCTGTCACTTTTGAAAAACATCGACGTTCTAATATCGATGTTGCATCTCTAATTGTTGTGATGCAAGAACCATGAATTGTCTCGTTACAACTCTGGTCCGTTAAAACATTTCTGTGAAAGTTTTCCCTAGTTTCACGAAAATTTTACATTTCAAAAATCGCCACCACCACTGAGACACGTTGCATTCAAATAACAATATCACGAAAACCAAACGAGATATCAGCAATTCAAAAAAGATGGGATTACAAAAGAGGTTATGTGCAAGACAATGCTACCAACCGCATATCACTAAATATTTCAGTTGGCGCGTCATTCCAAATGTTTGGTTATGTTCCGAACACATCTCGTATTAACTTTGTTAGAATAAAAAAAATGTTTCTTTTTGAACAAAATAACTACTTTAAAAAAAAAACATGCATCTATATATTAGAAACGTATTTTTTAAAAACGAATTATATTTAAGTGAGTATTCATGTTCTACTTTTTTAATACTTTTTTTAATGCATGCCTTAAGACACGTCTCATAAATCTTGTCTTCATTTTATAAATCTATTTAAGACCTGAATAGAATCGACTCCGAAATAATAATTTTTACTTGTCCCATTTTCTAAAATGTAATTCAACCAAAAAAAAATGTGCGAACTCTATGAAAATATTTTTCTGTCAACAATTGCTGATATATTTGATTATGTAGCGTCAATGAAATAAGCAGTCAATGTTAAAACTGTTTCGGTGCCTTCTACTAATTACCCAAGAAAAGTGGGTCACCAGGTAATCTGGAGCGTGGCCAAAATCGCATAGAAATAATTCAATGGGTTTCTGTTAACGGTTCGTTTAATAAAAGTTAAAGTTTTATTAAAACAGATTGCTTTATAAGACATTTCCTAAAAAATTTGTTCTTTACAATTCGCCGAAAAGAGCCTTTCATTAGGTATTTTAAGAATATTCTCTTTCAGGTTTCGACAAACGTCGATTTTAAATAATAATTTATTTATTGAAGAAAAGCAAAATTAAAAGATTTTCCAAAAAACAACTAATAACATATAAAGTAACAGTGTGCTAAGCTTTGTGAACTTTTACTTAAGAAACCAGTAAAAACTTTGAAGTAACCGACTCTCATCAATATCGTTTTTTTAAAAGCTAAGTAGTTTACCATGTTTTACTTGTTATTTTATTAAAACTTAAAACACACTTTTAAAAATACAAATTTTGTGAATTTTAAAATAAAAACATATTTTTAAAGTAACTATTCTAGAAATTGTATTTAATTAAGATGTAACAGTTTACCCTCTTAATTTTCAAAATAAGTTAACATCTAATTAGGTACAAATTTTAATGTTTGTAAACATAAATAACGGGTTTAATTTTGTGAACTTTTACTTAAAAACCATAAAAACTTTGAAGAATGATTCTATAATATTTTTTAAATAAGTAGTTTACCATGTTTTACTTGTTATTTTATTAAAAACTTACACACACTCTAAAAATAAAATTTTAGAGAATTACAAAACATATAAAATGTACAGTGTGCTAAAGCTTTGTGAACTTTTCTTAAGAAACAGTAAAAACTTTGAAGTAACTACTCTATCAATATCGTTTTTTAAAAGACTAAAGTTTACATGTTTTATGTTATTTTATTAAAACTTGAAACTTTAATAAACTTTAGATGAATATTGAAAATAAAAACATATTTTTTCATTTTATCAACCTAATATGGTAGAATTAAAGAACTAGAAAATATGTACCCCGTTCACACATTTCATATATCTCAACCTTAAAATAGGGGAAGAACCCTATATTGGACTACTTAAGAAAAAAAATTATGTAAAACGATTAAACATAATCAAATATCTATTTTTAAAAATTTACAATGGGTACATTTGTATTTAAAAAATATTTTAAAAAAATTTTTTAATATATTTTGAAATAAACATAATTTTTAAACTTTATAAACTTAATATATAAATTGTTTAAGAACTGAAATATACCTTAAATCAATAAATTAATAATAAAAACATAATTGATTATTAATTAAAAAAATAAAATATCCCTAATATTATTAGTCGTCGAGAAAAATGGACATGTTCGTCAATTTTAGTGTTTAATAAAAATTGTAAAAAAGATTTTCCTAAATCAAATTTTGAAATCATAATTAATTTTAAAACTTTAATGAATCTAAATTTTAAAAATTGTTTTAAAACTGAAAGTATTAAGATCAAAAAATATTTATTAATTATTAAATTTAAAAATATTTAATAGCCCTATATTTTTTAGTCAAAGTGAAAAATATGTCTGTTCTAATTTTAGATTTTTTAAAAAGATTGTAAGCCAATAAATTTCTCTAAACTAAATTTTAAATCATAATTAATTTTAAAAAATAATGGGACATCTCAAGATATTAAATATTATTAAACGATATTGGACGTGAACATCATGATTAATTATTAAAATTTAAAAAATTATTTTTTTATGAGCTACTATATTTTTGACTCACCCTAATAAATATGTCTTTCTAATTACATCTAGTACTTTTAAGTATGTTATTTTTAATTAAATTGCGTGTAAAAACTAAATATTAAAAAATATAAGTAAAACAATAAAACAAATTCATTATTAATAAAATAAAATTTCTTCATAAAATTAACTACTGGCGAACTAACCCTACTTACTTGTGAAATAATTTACCCCTCCAAAATTGGATCGTTCCTTACAATTATATGCACTGCATGATTGCACCATAATAAAAAATATGAAGTTAAAACAAATTTACACAAAACGCACAAGTATGTATTTAAAAAGTTTTGCCTTTATCTGACGTCATGCGCAACATCATTTATGTTGGCTGCATTTACTAAGTGGCGTAGAATAGCAAACACCCTGTCTATATGTTTAAATGGTCGAGTTTTGACAAAATTCAAAACGTTCTCAACCTTAAAAAATCACTCTGTACTGCTGAATTCATCTCAAATGAAAAGTTTACTGTATCTTTTGTAATACACAAAACTTAAAAAAAAATAAAATTTTAAGTTTATTATACATCAAATAAAATATATTATTTCTTATACGAATATAATGTGTTTACACAAGAAATAGTTTTATAAAAAATCTACTTAACTAATATTTATTAACTAATTGTAAAATATTTTATTTGATTTTTGAAAGCACCATCTTATTATGGTTTGTTAACTAAAATTTTCTTAATTGAATTAAAATAAACTAGTAATTTTGTTAGAGAAGAATATTATCTCTGATCCAATTCAAATAATTAACGACTTTAGTATTTCCTCCTGCGTGCTTACTTCCACAGCCCGCACCGAACGAAACGATTCCTTCTTGATACCACCTGTCACCGAAGAAAACATCAACGGTCCCCCAGAATCTCCAGCACATATATATTCGGTGTTATTTGTCAGCCTTCTTATACATAAGTGATTGTCCGTTATCGTTTTATTTATCTGTTTATAATCTTCTGTGCATTCTTCATTCGTAATAACAGAACTGAAGATCTTTTTCTGAATTGTTATTAATTCGCCATTTAGTGATCGGCCCCAACCGGACGTCACCATGACATCTTCCGATTTGAAATGGTCATGTTCGTGGTGCGGCAAGCAAATTGGTTTAATTGTATCTAAATATAAATTTTTACATAAATCGAATAAAATTAGGCGGTTGCTTAATTTTTTTTGATGACACATTTTAAGAAAATCATTATTTAATTACCTGTAAATGACACCTCCTTGTTTAACCGAATTAAACCGATATCGTTATTGGAATTGCTCGATTAAAGTCGTCATGAATAATTTTATTTTCAATTTGAAAATTTTGGGCTGGTTCCGCGCACACAGTGTATTCTTTTTCATTTGAACAATCGGGATCAGAAAGGAAATTATATTCTCCCAGTCTCACTTCGAATCTGAAAATAAAAACGAAATAATATTTTTTATTAAAACACTTTTGAAGTTATACTTCTTTTGGTGCATAGGGGGTAAAATTTTAGTAAGCTACGGAAGCTGCGCACGCACAGCTACCAAAAATTTCGTATTTATTAGATTTGTCTGCTTTATCATCAAAAAAATTATTTAATTTAGTAAATATTGATTTTAAATTCTAAAAACGTGTTTACCATAGCAACGAGTGGAAGGGAGCGAAAAGATAGGACAATCTCGGAAGTGCAAAAGAGAGAAAACCGTTAAAATTAATTAACCAACTTTTCGTCTAATTAATTGACCTAAATTATTGTGAATCGTGCTTAAAATGGAGTGTGCGCATTTGAGCTCAAAGTGGCACATTCCGATCTCGGGAAAATGAAGCGCGCCGCTCCGCGTCGCGCTTCATTTGCTTCCCTCGCTCGGAAATGTGCCACTTTTCGCTCGAACGCGCACATCTTTGTATTTATTAGATTTGTATACTTTATCATTCGCTCTTTCATATCAAAAAATAATATAATTTAGTAAATATTGATTTTAAAATCTAAAAGCGTGTTTACCATAGCAATGAATGGAAGGGAGCGAAAAGATAGGACAATCTCGGAAGTGCGAAAGAGAGAGAACGATTAAAATTAATTAACTGATTTTTCGTCTAATTAATAGACTTATATTATTGTGAATCGTGCTCAAAATCGAGTGTGCGCATTCGAGATCAAAGTGGCACATTCCGATCTCGGGAAATGTGTCACTTTTTGCTCAAACGCGCACATCTTGTATTTATTAGTTTTGTCTACTTTATCATTTGCTCTTTCATATCAAAAAAAATATAATTTAGTAAATATTAATTTTTTAATTTATAAACGTGTTTACCATAGCAATGAGTGGAAGAGAGCAAAAAGATACGACAATGTCGGAAGTGCGAAAGAAAGAAAACGATTAAAATGAATTAACCAATTTTTCGTCTACTTAATTGACCTAAATTATTGTGAATCGTGCTTAAAATGGAGTGTGCACATTTGAGCTCAAAGTGGCACATTCCGATCTCGGGAAAATGAAGCGCGCCGCTCCGCGTCGCGCTTCATTTGCTTCCCTCGCTCGGAAATGTGCCACTTTTCGCTCAAACGCGAACATCTTTGTATTTATTAGTCTTGTCTACTTTATCATTTGCTCTTTCATATCGAAAAATAATATAATTTAGTAAATATTGATTTTAAAATCTAAAAACGTGTTTACCATAGCAATGATTGGAAGGGAGCGAAAAGATACGACAATGTCGGAAGTGCGAAAAAGAAAGAACGATAAAAATTAATTAACTGACTTTTCGTCTAATTAATTGACCTAAATTATTGTGAATCGCGCTTAAAACCGAGTGTGCGCATTCGAGCTCAAAGTGGCACATTCCGATCTCGGGAAAATGAAGCGCGCCGCTCCGCGTCGCGCTTCATTTGCTTCCCTCGCTCGGAAATGTGCCACTTTTCGCTCGAATGCGCACATCCTCGTATTTATTGATATATTAATTATTAATTTTTACACGAGGTTTATATTTAATTTAGTTACGCCAAAGAAGTATAACTTCTAACCGCGCGTATAAAACTACACGCACTGTTTTTTTTTCGATTTTCATTAAAGTACACAATCGTTCCAGAAGGTCATAATAAAGTGATGACCTACTTAAAAAGAAAAGATGTTTGAAATACTGTGTAGATTCGGTCTTAGTCGATATCCGAGTCAGGAGTTTCTTCAGGAATTGATGGAACGTGTGCGAGATACCAAACATTAAACAGAATCGAAGGTTGGGAAAGGCATGATATATAGGAACAATTGTATGTTGTAATTTCGTCTCATTCATATCTTTCGTTTCGTCTTTAATGGAACAATTTAAATTCTGCGTTTTAAACCCAAATTCTGATTGAATAATTTATCTCGTTGTGATGGTTACTAATTTAATTATGCAATCAAAATTGTCACTCCAAATGGTAGATTTACATTTTATGAATTAATTCGATTGTACGACTTATGAAAGATGTCCTTAATTTTAAATGTAATTGCAAAGAAACAAATTTTAATCTTACAAAGTACGAAAAATGCTTAATATAAAATATTTGATTTAAAACAAGTTATTAAAAAGAAAATTATACATTTTAAAATATCAAATAGAAAAAAATTATTTTAATTTCATTTTTTGTATCTCTAATGGAAGAATTTAAATTCTGAGTTTTAAGTTCAAATTTTGATTGATTAATTTATTATGTTGCTATGGTTACTATTTAAATTAGGCAACAAAAACTCCCACTCTAAATTTTCGAGTGTTTAATGAATTTAATTTCATAATTGATAAAAGATGTATAGCCCCACCAACTTTAGAAGTATTTTCAAGGGGCGTGTTTATTTAAAAAATTGTAATTTATTTTTAAGCTAGACAAAACCTCAAAAACTTAACATTTCGTGGATGTCCAGAAATTTATGATATTCGGGTGTATATCTTAAGAAGAAGCGTACAACAAGTCTAAATCACATTTTAACTAAATTTAAATTACCTATACTAAAATTATTTGTATTTGGGATAATAAAATTATTTTTTTTTTTTTATATTTAATTTTAGTTTTATTTGATTTTCTCGGAAATGTATGCCATATTTTCGAACAGAGGGAGTATTAAAATTGAAAACGGTCATTGAAAAGTACGTATTCTCAAAAAAATTAAATTTAAAATGTCAAATCAAACAAAATTATTTAAATTGCATTTTTACAGTACTTTATAGTTTATCGGAATTGATTAGTGTTAAAAATTATTAGAGTGTTTCAAAATCAGCAACATTGCTTTATAGATAAACTTTTTGTGCAGTGTTTTATATCTGTATTTTATGTTGTTATTTTTAAATAATCGTAAAAGATTTGGAACTTGTACTATTAAGTTCTTATGAAGTAGTAACAGATTATGTTTTTCTAATACTGACAATTTATTTAATATTTTGCACTAAAATGTTTTTGAAATAAACGGAATGCACTCTATTACTATTTTTGAATCATATTAATACTTTCACAGAATTTGTAGTGTTTTACATGTTTGGTGGCTAAACATAATGTTTTAAAAAAAATCTTGACGTAAAAAATACTTTATTTTTATACAATAAAATTTGAAAAATTAGTTTTAAACGAATAAATTTATGTAAAACTGTATTAATACATATTCATATTGTTTTTTCTCTAAATTGGGCAAATTTCCCATAAAATTAGTATAAAAGTGCCATTTAAATAAAATTGATTAAAATATTAAAGTATTTATAAATGTACAGTGGAAACTCGGTTATCCGGACTAATTATTGTTACAGCTCATTCGGATAATCGAAAATTCGGTTAATTGATAGTAAAAAAAAAAGAATTTTAGCTATATATAACGTGACCATACTTCCTGTTTTGAATGGGACTGTTCCGTTTTCAGATCATTTGTCCCGTTGTGCCCAAGCAATCATATGGGACGTCAAAATGTCCCGTTTTCAAAAAATTGTCAATTACGATACCGAATATTAAGAAATCCTAACAAGAATTTCATTCTTGCCTCCTCATTTAAATACAAATTAATTTCATGGCAATTTCTTTATGAAAAAAGTAAAAAATTATGAAAAATAAGCGAAGCCCAAAGAGACATTTTGAGAGCGCAACTACGGTTTTAGAATTATATGAATTTTTAAAGTAAATTGATCATTGTTAATCGTGGCGAAAGGGAGGTGACATTCGAGCTCAAAGTGGCACATTCCGATCTCGGAAAATGAAGCGCGCCGCTCCGCGTCGCGCTTCATTTGCCTCCCTCGCTCGGAAATGTGCCACTTTTCGCTCGAATGCGCACGTCTTCGTGTTAATTGGATTTGACTATATTAATAACAAATCCTTCAAATCCAGATTTTCTATTTGGAAAAAGTTTTCGCTTGAAAGTGCAAATACTCCTTAATAATTGAATTTGCCTATCTTATTCTTCTCTCTTACAAATAATATTAATTAAATCAAACTGAACTAAATGTACCACTTCTCGCTTTTCTTTTAATTAAAAATTACAGTAGGGTATTTTTACCAAAAACCACATTTCTAATTTAGTAAGGGAGTGTACCCGGTTATGAGACGGGTTTTGTTTATGAGCCAAATTTTTTTACTGGTTAAATAAAGCAGGGTGTTCTATTTATTGTTTGAAAGGTAATAAAAATACACAACTTTTATCCGCAGAAAGTTTTGTGATTCCATTAACATGCAAAATTTTATGACCAATTTTCTAAGTGACAGTTTTTTGACAAGAAAAAAATTTGTATCTAGGTATGAGACACCTACAAAAATACATTAAAAATTGTAAAATATAAAGTAAAACCTCATATCTATTTCAAAATTATAATTTTTTATGCTTTCCATAATTTTTATTTATCACTTTCCTCTTCATAATCGTCGCAATGTTTGCATGTGTAGATGCTTGCACACGTGTTTGCGCACTTCAAAAGAACTGGCCGCTTGCAAATATTGCATTTGATGTTGTTAACAGCGTTCAATTTGTTCGGCAACAACTTTATACTAATGATGTTTTGCTTTGGAACCCTTGGGTGGTAGTAATATGCTGTGTCTCATACCCGGACAATTACGACATTTTGAGAATTAAAAAAAAATGTTTTCCAACCACATATTGGCCTAATCCAATATTGGATCGTAAAATATAAGAAAAACACTAAATGCTATACATTACACTTTCCTTTTTCAATTGATTTACATGAAAAAATAACATTTTGAAAAAAATCAAAAACGTTTTTAACCTGCAATTTTACATACGATGTTTGCAGTTGATATAAGCAATGCGTCGATTCATTTCAGTGTTAGTACAAAAACTGACTGATGACCAAAGAAGTACTTGACAGTAATCAGATCGGCCATATTGACATTGCATAATGAAAATAATTGACTGTCTCATATCTGGAGCCTGTCTCATACCCGGGAACACTCCCCTACTTTTAAACTAGACTAGATGAGAGACTTCATCGTACATGAAAAAAAAATACTTTAATTTTTCCGAATTTTGACTCTTATTTCCCAACTTTTTTTTTAACATTCCTCACCCAAGTCATTCTAAAATTTTGATGCACCCCCTATGTAACATATAAATATTTTTTTATATTTAAAAATTGAATTAATCCATAAATGAAGTCTAATTACAACAGTGTATACAAAATATGCCTTAAAACTAATTTGTTTATAATTTTTACAAAAATGAAAATTACCCAAAAATATTTGGAGACATTAATTTTGACATATAAACCTTCAACAATCTGCAAAGGATGATATAAAAATCAACTAGTTGATTTTTAGTGGCCCACTTCAGAAAATTTAAGTCGTATACAATTTTAATTAATCAAAAATGCGAATTAGTAAACATTCGAAAGTACAACTGAAAATATTTTTATCAAGCTTGCTACAATTAAGCGTACGGAAGAGCACCACGATAACTCATCAAAAGGAATAAAATATCTAACCTTTTTCAAACAACAAACAGATCTAATTTATTCGACTTTTAATTTGTTGAATTGAAGAATAAAATAATAATATAGGCAAATCCAATAAATACGAGGATGTGCGCATTCGAGCGAAAAGTGGCACATTTCCGAGCGAGGGAGGCAAATGAAGCGCGACGCGGAGCGGCGCGCTTCATTTTCCCGAGATCGGAATGTGCCACTTTGAGCTCGAATGTGCACACTCGGTTTTAAGCACGATTACGAAGCGTTCCGTTTTAACAGAAAAAACTAATTTGTTTATAATTTTTACAAAAATGAAAATTACCCTAAAAATATTTGGAGACATTAATTTTGACATATAAACCTTCAACAATCTGCAAAGGATGATATAAAAATCAACTAGTTGATTTTTAGTGGCCCACTTCAGAAAATTTAGGTCGTATACAATTTTAATTAATCAAAAATGCGAATTAGTAAACATTCGAAAGTACACCTGAAAATATTTTTATCAAGCTTGCTACAATTAGGCGTGCGAAAGAGCACCACGATAACTCATCAAAAGAAATAAAATATCTAACCTTTTCCAAACAACAAACAGATCTAATTTATTCGACTTTTAATTTGTTGAATTGAAGAATAAAATAATAATATAGGCAAATTCAATAAATACGAGAATGTGCGCATTCGAGCGAAAAGTGGCACATTTTCGAGCGAGGGAGGCAAATGAAGTGCGACGCGGAGCGGCGCGCTTCATTTTCCCGAGATCGAAATGTGCCACTTTGAGCTCGAATGCGCACACTCGGTTTTAAGCACGATTCACAATAATTTAGGTTAATTAATTAGACAAAAAGTCAGTTAACTAATTTTAATCGTTCTCTCTCTTTCGCACTTCCGACATTGTCGTATCTTTTCGCTCCCTTCCACTCATTGCTATGGTAAACACGTTTTTAAATTTGAAAATCAATATTTACTAAATTATATTATTTTTTGATATGAAAGAGCAAATGATAAAGTAGACAAATCTAATAAATACAAAGATGTGCGCGTATGAGCGAAAAGTGGCACATTTCCGAGCGAGGGAAGCAAATGAAGCGCGACGCGGAGCGGCGCGCTTCATTTTCCCGAGATCGGAATGTGCCACTTTGAGCTCAAATGTGCACACTCCATTTTAAGCAAGATTCACAATAATTTAGGTCAATTAATTAGACGAAAAATTAGTTAATTAATTTTAATCGTTCTCTCTGTTTCGCACTTCCGACATTGTCGTATCTTAATTGAGGTTTTACTGTAAGTTCAAACAAATCGAGAAATAACAATTTATATTGTCCACTTTCACACATTTCCCAATTTTTAAACATTTCTAAATCGTGTTAAGTTTATTTTATATCACTTCGCCTTTTGCGCAACAATTGTAAATTTTTTGCAAACATACTCACAATGCGATTTCCGAAGGTTTAGCGCAAGCGGCAGACGTGAGAACGTATCGAGAATTGATAAGAGATCCCAAACATAAATATCCAGCATCGGATCCATCATCGATGTATTTGTATCGCAAAAGGGCAAGCCACGGAAATTCACCAAGACCTGCAGTTTTGCTTTGCGTTAAATTACTTTCGGAGTTTTGACTTCCACAAATATCTTTGTCTGGGAGCAAACTTTGCTTAACTTCATCTGATGCGGATGCTAAAAATATGTTCACTTTATTCGAAAATCCGCGAAAGTTATACAAACATTTTACCAAATATAAAATTTATCAAAACAAAGCACAACAATGTATTCATCTTTAAGTGCAGAATGTTTGCAGCTGAATAAGTGTATTTGGAGAAGATCCGGCAGATTTAAACTAGTAAGTCGATGACGCTTTCATGACCTAACAAAGGTGGTATTCTACATTTTTCTGCTTCGAAACTAGTCTGTAATTCTGCAGTATTGATTACTTTTCGCGAATGGCGGTTCTTGGAACACATTTTTTTTATGCAAGGCTAAGATAAAATTAATTTATCAAAAAATTATAGAGTGTATTGTTTAAAAGTTGAATTGATATCTAGAATGAAAAAAGCACTCGAGCGCTCATCAAAAAAAAAACAAAAACTAATGGACAAACTATGGGGTATAAAAAATTCTAAGTTATTATGTTTGAAACCAACTTGCACCTTTTTGGTTCTTGCTCTTGAAGACTATTGCTTTTAATATAAATTTTTCAAGGCTATGTTTTATGCTAATCAACTGGTTTTTTCAAAAATAAAATGAAAGAAAAATCGCGTAGTCTTAATAAATTTCAATAAGTTAACGGAACTCTTTTTATCAAGTCGAATAGTTGACTTTCAATAATTTAGTGACTTTTCTTAAGCTTTGTTTCTTGTAAATTCGCAAATACATAATGATTTGCATTAATTGGCAAATTTTTATTAGTGATGTAACGATATTCGATTTGCATTGAAATTTCACACCTACCAATTCACCTACATTATTTGTTTTTGCCAATTCATATTTAAATTTGTCAATTTGGAAATTTTAAATTGCGAATCGTGGAAAATAGTCGTAGATATATGTGCACATACAGTAAAGCTCCGCTAATCCGAACCTCCGCAAATGCGAATGTCCTTGTAATACAAACAAAATTAAAAAATGCACATTTTTACATTATTTTAATTATCCCGTTCGGATACGTGTCAGATGGGAGTATGTTTGGATAGATGCCTAACATGGACCAAACATCTTTTTTGTTTAAACGAGAAGCCCGTGGCCAACAACTAGGAAAGCTATTGAGTAGGCGAGAATGTAATATGGGTTGTTTGGTATGAAATAAAAATTAATTTTTTATAGCAAATGGCTCTCATCACCAATCCCTATATTCATGCATAGCTCCCCATAACCCGTTCTGTTATTTGCCATAGTATCAACCAAGTCTGTTTTTGGGTTTAAAATAAAATATTAAAAATGCAATAACTTTATTATCAATGATAATTGCACGGAAATCTTTCTTTTCCGAACGTATTGGCCTTAATACGGAATCCGGTCCTAACTCAAAAGTACCAAAATTAGCCAAAATCGAGAAAAAAACATGGATTAACCCCTTTGCTTTTTTTTTTGAAAAAATCGAAAAAAATTGATTTGCTATATATTTTAAAGGGGTGTTCCTATATACCTACCCCTAGTGCCTATAACTGAAGTAATTTTTCCCTGCTAGCCCATTAAAAATAAAAATTTACGACTTTTTCAAAGAAAACATTTCTTTAAAATTAAGTTTTAAAATTGCTCTAACTTTTTTATCTTTGATAATTACGCGGAAATCGTTCATTTTCGAACGTATAGGACTTTAATACGTTGGAATCCGGTACTAACTCAAAAACCCCAAAAAATTGGCTAAACTCGGGAAAAAACATTGATTAACCTCTTTGCTTTTTTTTTTGAAAAAATCGAAAAAAACAGATTTGCTTTATATTTTAAGGGGATATTTCTACGTACTTTTAGTGCCCATAACTGAACCTATATTTCCCTGCTACCTCATTAAAGCCAAAAATTATCGACTTTCAAAGAAAAACTTCCTTTAAAATTAAGTACTTTTTAAAATAAATGCAAACACTCTTGATATATACCGTACACTTACCAAGCATATGTAAGATAATAAGATTATATATCACACGTATTAAATAAAAAAAGACCGCTCCAAAGGAGTTAAATTGTATAAGTGAATTTGACTTTAAAATTGTTTGAAAATTACTTGGTGATATTGTTAATTCTATATTGGCAGAACTGAAATGTCAAATTTCAATGCTGTTGCTGTTGTGTAATATAAATTTGTAAAATACACAATATGTCGTTAAAAATTAGTTTATTTTCTTTAGCACGACAAGGTATGTTCTCCAAATACATTTCTTACGAAAGAACTGAAAAGACAGACTTAACACATTGATAAATAATATTTTTATTGAAACTAACCTAATTTATTTTTTCAAACTTCTTATTTTAGGGCAGCGTTTTTTACGACCTGCCTCCTCGCTAACTACAGAGCGGTATTATACCAATAGTGGTCCTAAAGGAAAATACTATTATGTTACTGAGGAAGAGGTAAATATGGATATGAGTGCAATTACAGGTAATGTAGCTATGTTAAGAATTATTTAGAAATACAATGATTTAGTTTAGACAGGGCTGCACAAACAATTTTTTGGACGGAGCTATTTAGAGGATTTGCAGTTACATTCGCACATATTTTTAAAGAACCAGCAACTATCAATTATCCTTTTGAGAAAGGTCCTTTAAGTCCACGTTTTCGAGGCGAACATGCTTTAAGAAGGTATCCCTCAGGTGAAGAACGTTGTATTGCTTGTAAATTATGTGAAGCAATTTGTCCTGCACAGGTATAACTTTTATAATGATTGTGGTTAGTTAATCATAAAATTTGTATAGGCAATTACAATTGAAGCCGAAGAGCGAGCTGATGGTTCAAGAAGAACGACCCGTTATGATATCGACATGACTAAATGTATATATTGTGGATTTTGTCAAGAAGCATGTCCTGTCGATGCAATTGTAGAAGGTCCCAATTTTGAATTTTCGACAGAAACACACGAGGAACTTCTGTATAATAAAGAAAAATTGTTAAATAATGGAGATAAGTGGGAGTCTGAAATTGCTAGTAACATTTATGCTGATCACTTGTACCGTTAAATGTAGTAGGACATTTTGTAGATATTATAGTAAAGAATATAAAGTAAGTATTTATTCGACAGTTTTATTCAAATCAATTGGATTAAATAAGATTTACGAAAGTTTTATCTATTTATAATTTACTATTTTACGAGGCAACTAGATCTTAAAGAAATTCAAAATTATTTAAAGAGTTATTTTCTTGTCGTATACCGTGTCATTTAATTTATATTGCATGTAGGTGTTGCATTTATATGTAGTATTTTCCGAATACGCAAAAAATGCAAAAAGTACAGTAGAGCCTCACTAACGTGAACTCATTGCAAGTGGGGTTTACGATCTTAAGGAATTCACGAAAATTAATAGGTCAAAGGCAATAATAATTGATCTGACTTCTCAAATTACTGTAAATAAAATTCAGTTAGAAAGCAAAAAAAAATTAATACACTATATCAGTCGCATTTTATATTTTTATTTAAAAAATATAGTTACAATTTTCTTTCATAATAAAAATGTATCTGTAAAAAATTAATTATCTTATTACTTACATATAATGAGTATTACTTCTAGTATCGCTTTTTTGTATTATTTTGCAATGCAGTACAATATTAAATTTAAAACTTTTAACACACATGTATCTACAAATTAATTTTAAATTGCACGTATAAATATCTAAACTAATTTAATGTATTTCGAGGTACAAACAAAGACTTCTTATTTTATTTATTCGTTAAATCTAATTATTATCCGTTACAAATAAATGCCCACGCTTTTAGACCTACATTAGTTTCTGTTAGATGCTCATTTAAATTTTTCAAACATATAATTATAAATAATTAATTGCGTTTTGGCAAGAAAACAACGTCTTTGGATATTTTTAGCGAATGAGATTTTCAATTACAAATAATAATACTAAATTAAAAAACATCGAATATTAAATATTTGTAAGTTTATGAAAAATTTAAATTATCTAACTATAACTTGCGCATATGGCTTTTTACCAAAGGAAATCCAAGCTGTGTTCACTGCTTTCTTCTATTTTGTTTATCTAAAGCTTTAAGTTGTGTTAAAGGTTTACTGCAAACTGATTCTATCCAATCGACATCGGCAGGAACGTAGCCTCCAATTTGTTCTTGGTCTCTGCAGCCTGTATCCCAACTGTAGATACCTGCTAGAGTGTATTGGCCATTTCCGTTAGTGCATGCCAAGGCACTACCATAATCCACCTGAAAATAATTATAATTTTAGAAGTTCCCCTTTCGAATATGAATAAATCGGAAATTTTATCAAGTCATTTTGATTCTTACAATCGAAATTGTGTTTTGAATAAGCGGAACATTCTCTTAATGTGCAAATAGAATAACTTGCGTCAACTTACATCACAGTGATCGTTGTTGGAGTACCCACAAATTGTATTTGGCGCTAAATGTGGCAAAACATTTTGATAACTGCTGGATATTTTCGAACTGCATGTATTACTGTCCAAAATATTAACATCTACTGATCTCATTATGGCACCTCTTAAATGTACTAAAAGAAGTTTATATATTAATCTAGGGCAATTAAAAAGAAGTTATTTTACAAACCTTGTAATATTTTTTTGCCCCATCCTGTTGTTATACATTGTGTAGGAAGGGCTTCGTTTGGTTGCGGTAAACAGATGGGAGCGACGTTCTTTGCTACGCGTAATTTGTCTTCCAACATGAGGAGAGCTAAATCGTTTTGTAAAGAGCCTGGTTGATAACCGGGATGTTTGATAATTGCCACTACTTTAACGATTTGGAATGGTAAAGGTTCTTCGTCAATTCCCAATTTCCATTCGCCTCCTTTGATGAGAACGTCTCGTGTTTCCAATCTATTGACAAACAACAAAATTAAATAAATACATGGTTAGAAAATAATATTAATATAACGTACCCTTCAACGCAATGCGCTGCAGTTAGAACTGCGTGTTGTTTTACAATCACACCTCCACACAAAAGGCTTCGGTTAGTATCGCGAAGTACCATTGCTTGCCATGGGATTTCACCAAAGTTTACATCGATAGGACCTGGCCCCTTTGGTTGCGAGTTCTACGTTAAAAGAAATTGTTAATTTGTTTTTTAATCGATCCAAAAATGGAAACTTACGAAATGTCTAACGCCACAAGTTTTCTCGTTTGTTGCTGGTACTAAAGCTTGTTGAGGAGCAGATCCTCCAGCTGTATTATCAGGTACTGAGTTATCAGCAGATGCGCTTAAACCTGAACGGATTGGTCGTTGTTTTTGTGGAAAGTATTGGCCTAAGTTGGGATCTTCACGATATTGACCATTATCAACACCATTGAGCAAATTCGCAGATGGCCAAGGATCGATGTAATTAGGATCACGGCAACATTTACCAACAATACCTGCTTCTTGGTCTGAGCATGTCTAAACAATATTTTAAATTTAGTAACCAAAGTGCAATTTGAAATAAAAAACTTACCGTAGTTGGTACTCGAAGTAATTCTTGTTGTGGAGTTAAAACTACGGGTGTGGGAGATATGAAGCCATCAGCCGTACAATAGATTTCTTGAACGCATTTTAATGCAGCAGCGCATCCTGCATGGGGAACTGGCACGATGTTTCCAATTGGTTCGTTTGGAGAGCCTGTAATTGGAGGAATGTATGGTGGACGTTCCGTTGGTGGAGGTTGAATGTATGAACCACCATCGCCGCTCTCGCCAGTTTCTAGATTTGGTTGGAATGGTCGTTTTGTTGGAGGTAGATATTGGTTTGGCGTATTTGGATGAGGTGTTGGAAATCCTGGTGTTGGTGTGTGATAAGTGTAACCATTTGAAGGTTGTGGTTGTGGGTTGTAGGGTTTAGGTGTTACTTTTGGTGGTTTGGGTGGTGTGGGGTAACTGAATGGTGGACTTGGTGTTGGGTAGCTGTAACCATTAGTGGATGGTTTGGGAGTTACGTAATGGTTGTTCACGTTTACAGATTGGCTTGGTACAAGAGGTGGTCTTTGAGTAGTTGGGTAGTTAGGTCTGGTGTATTCGAACGAAGGAGTTGGTTTTGGATATTGATATCCAGGCGTGGATGCACTTGGTGGAACGTATTGACTGCTTGTGTAAATGGGTGCTGGGGTTGGTCTGCTAGGAGGTACGTATTGACTGTTGGTGTTACTATACTCTGGAATTAGTGGCCTTGAGGTGGTTGTAGGTTTAGGATAATTAAACGGTGGTGATGGTTGGGGGTATTGATAACCAGGTGTTGGTTGAACTGGTGGAACGTATGGTTTGGGTGTAGTATAATAGGGTTTAGGTTGAGTTGGTTGTGGAAGATTTACACTTGGAGGTATGTATGGTTTTTGAGGTGTTACATATTCATTGTTTACATTGGAACTAGTGCTGTAAATGGGTCTTTTTGTTGTGTAAACTGGAGGATATGTGGCAGGAGTTTGTGCTGGTCCGCATGGATTTTGACCATTTATAGAGTTGGGTGGTAGATATTGGTTGCAATTAAAGGGATTTGTTGGTTTTGGTGTAGAAGGTTGATATGGCTTGTAGGTCGGTTGGTACGGCTTTTGGGTGTAAATTGGTATCGATGGTTGGGGTTCATAAGGTTTTTCAGTATACGATGGAATTGATGGACTTGGTTGATATGGTTTTTGTGTGTAAGTTGGTTGATATGGTTTTTGTGTGTAAGTTGGTTGATATGGTTTTTGTGTGTAAGTTGGTTGATATGGTTTTTGTGTATAAGTTGGTTGATATGGTTTTTGTGTGTAAGTTGGTTGATACGGTTTTGGTGTGGAAGGTTGGTATGGTGGTTGTGTGTAAGTTGGTTGATATGGCTTTTGGGTGTAGGTTGGTTGATATGGTTTTTGTGTGTAAGTAGGTTGGTATGGTTTTGGTGTAGAAGGTTGGTATGGTGGTTGTGTGTAAGTTGGCTGGTATGGCTTTTGTGTGTAAGTTGGTTGATATGGCTTCTGGGTATAGGTGGGTTGATACGGCTTTTGCGTATAAGTTGGTTGGTATGGCTTTTGTGTTGGTGCAGGTTCGAAGGGTCTTGGAGAAGATGGAACAAATGGTATTTGAGATACAATAGAGACGCCAGGAATAACGGGTTTGGTAACGTATGGTTTAGGTGTCGTGGGAATTGATGGTTGATAGGTGGAGAACGGTGGCTGCAAATCGGGCGTATGAGAAATCGGTGGCCTTGGTGATGAAATGGGTGGTAAGTATTGAGGTCCTTGTGTTGTGGATCGGTATGAGAAGTGATCCAATTTATCGTTGCTGTAGTCTACGGTGCTTGAAAATACAGAATTTGGGTTGGGCGTGTTGCGAACGACTTTGATCGTGGAAGCAGCTCCAGAAAGAACGGCTCCAGATCCACTTTCTCCAGCATTGTACACTAAGGGATTTGGTATTGGTTCTTCGGCAGGCAGGATTTGGATTAAACCAGGACTGAGTCCAGCCGCTCCGCTAAATTTGATCGTTGAACCAGGAACTGAGCTTTTGCCGGCAGTGATGTGAGATAAGTTGGAGTAACCAGATTGCAGCGAACCAGAATCGAACAAGTTTGTTGAAAGCGAGGACGACGATAAACTTTCGGACGACTGGCTTGAGTAAGAGCTACCACCGATTCCGGAATTCTGGAGTAAAAGACAGCACGCTTCTTTGCCAATTTCGCAGTGATTAACCTGCAATTAAAAACGATAACGTTAATAAAAAGAAGTACACGCTTCAGAAATTAAACGCGTTTTTATGTAAGCGATAATTAATGCAAATGGCAATTAAAAAGAAAAATTGTTCTGTATAAAGCGTTACCAACTCGTAATGAAGTATTACTGTGATTATTTAACGTATAATTGTTAATGCTGATATATCGGAAATGTAAGATAATTGCCCTTAAATTCAATATATTTATTTTATATTTAGTTTTGTATTACTTTAATAATTTTCTTTCTTTTGGGTGATGTTATTTAATAAGAAATAGCGATTTGTGTGTAAGTTGATGATAAAGATCAAAATATTGAATTTTAAAATGAGCCAAATACTATTAGCAACTAATTAAAAATACTAATGTATTTATAAAATTAAAAATACATAGAAATAAACAGAATAGGTATAATAACATTGTATTTTTAGGAATTATTTTGAACAGTATTATTTAAAAAATAAACCTTCCAAAAGTCGCATTATTAAACAATATCAAAATACATGCATTTATTGATCTATAATTGTATATAAAATCGATTTAGTATCGACTTTAGTATTGTTTCATTAAGTTGTTTTGCATGATTAAAACATTAGTAAATCGATCATTTATATTTATGTCATTGTCGGATTTGTTAAACGCAAAATACAGGGTACGAAATCTGTGGGTGGTTCATAATTACAATGATCTAGGCTCAGCTTTGACGAGTAGGTGAATACTATTTTGAATGCATTTAAATTCAAAACGGCATTCCTTCATTTATTATGTCATCCGGCCATTTATGAAATCGTTGGTAGGGTACGTACAAGGTACTAATTCTCACTCTTTACTAAGAACGATTTGTTTATTCAAGGTAGTTCACCTACTTAATTTAAATTATTAGCAACATCAGCGGAGATGCCTTTAAACGTTGATGCAACTATTTATTTGCTATTAGTCATTTAAGTATAACTGCTCGAAAATGTCATCCGTAATTAAATTTATTAATGTGTACATATGTATTTCGAATGGATTAATTAATGAAATATGTTGTATAGATAATGGTAATATCGTAACGGGTTCTGGAAGTAGGTCTTTGGGTAACATTGTCACAATAGGTATAGCGTAGTGCACCTACTAACTTGATTCTCATCGAAAGGGAAATTGGTGAAATTATGGTAGTCGTCCTTGACTTTGTCAGTCTTGAGAAAAGTATTACATTCACTGACAATGAGAGTGATTGCATTAGGATTCTTGCTTTTTGCTTTGACGCTTCGATGCCCAATATTTTGTTGGTCATTTCTGAATTTTAATTAATCGAAAAAAAGGTTTTTGACATTCACTTCTTTTTGTTGAAACAGTTTTAACAGGTTTTTTTAGCTAATACAGTAAAACCTCAATTATCCGGACCTCAGTGATTTTAAGATAATGTGCGACTGTTTTATTTAGTGATTAATATTTTTTTGTAAACATATACCTAAGAATTTGGCCAAGTTTTTTTCTGTTAAAACGGGACGCTTCGTAATCGTGCTTAAAACCGAGTGTGCACATTCGAGCTCAAAGTGGCACATTCCGATCTCGGGAAAATAAAGCGCGCCGCTCCGCGTCGCGCTTCATTTGCCTCCCTCGCTCGGAAATGTGCCACTTTTCGCTCGAATGCGCACATCCTCGTATTTATTGAATTTTTCTACTTTATCCTTCGCTCTTTCAAAATATAAATTTAAATTTAGCTTAGTAAAAATCGATTTTATGTTCCAAAAACGTTTTTACCATAGCAATGAGTGGAAGGGAGCGAAAAGATACGCCAATCTCATTAGTGCGAGTGAGAGGGAATGATTGAATTTATTTAACCGATTTTTCGCTTAATTTATTGGCCTAAATTATTGTGAACGGTGCTTAAACCCGAGTGTGCACGTTCGAGCTCAAAGTGGCACATTCCGATCTCGGGAAAATGAAGCGCGCCGCTCCGCGTCGCGCTTCATTTGCCTCCCTCGCTCGGAAATGTGACACTTTTCGCTCGAATGCGCACATCCTCGTATTTATTGGATTTGTCTATATTATTATATTATTCTTCAATTCCAAAAATTAAAACTCGAATAAATTAGATCTATTTTTTCTTTGAAAAGGGTTAGATATTTTATTCCTTTTGATAATTTATCGTGGTGCTTTTCCGCACGCCTAATTGTAGCGAGTTTGATAAAAATATTTTCAGGTGTACTTCCGAATGTTTACTAATTCGCAATTTTGATTAATTAAAATTGTATATGAGTCAAATTTTCTGAAGTGGGCCACTAAAAATCAACTAGTTGATTTTTATATCATCTTTTGCAGGTTGTTGAAGGTTTATATGTCAAAATTAATGTCTCCAAATATTTTTGGGTAATTTTCATTTTTGTAAAAATTATAAACAAATTAGTTTTAAGTCACATTTTGTATACACTGTTGTAATTAGACTTCATTTATGGATTAATTCAATTTTTAATGTTACATAGGGGGTGCATCAAAATTTTAGAATGACTTGGGTTTTAAAAGAGTTTTAAAAGAGCATCCAGCCCTGAAGATGCAAACTGAAACGCTTGCGAAACGTCGGCATATAGCTACGAGAAGACCCGGCATCCATCCGGAAGCCTTAACTAGTGTTGGTGTCGGTAATCGGGTTTAGTGTTAGTGATAGTGCTAGTGCCAGCTTCAGAGGATCCATCATCAATTCTGGTAAGTGTGTTAATAGAATATAAACTTTTGATATAAATAAATTCTTATACAATAAATAACAATATAGCTGCAACATAAAATAAAAACTAGGGGTATGCGAATTTTCTTTGAATCGAATCTCATCGAATAGTTGCATTCGATTCGATATTCGTGTCGAATACCGAATAGTTGGAAAAGTTCGAATGGGTCGAAACTTTTTCGAATCTTACGTAAATTGTTTTATTACGTCTTATAAAATACAAAAGATCAATTAGTAGAGCTAATTGCATTTATAATAACGGTAATAATACTAAATTTTTTTAAACTTTATAAGTAAATAATTTATTATCGCGTATAAATAATTAACAAATATTTACGAATATATGGAATGAAAAAACAATCCTTATAGTATTTAAATTAACACTTAAAAATGGTCATTATATAGGTATTTAAACTTGTGATAACACGAAAACAGAATTTACGTATATTCGAAAATGTTTCGACCTATTCTAATATTTGGTCCGAATTTCGAATCGAATTATTCGATTCGATTCGTGCTCGAATAATTCGAAGATTTGGGTATTTACACAAGCCTAAAAAAAACCACAAAGGTCTCTTCGCTTTGAAACTTTTATGGTTATTATGATTTTTAACCTTCCGCATACTAAGTGACTAAATGTCACATGCGGTACTAGAAGGAGTTTGCTATACCCCGAAAATAAAATGAAATAAAATCCACAAAATTGTACTTTATGACAGTTCATTGATAAGAAATATATTTTAATAACCAATAATGAATAGGTTTAAGTAAAACATATTTATTTATGCATTAGAATAGATTTTTATTAATAAACACAAAAACTTAACTTTTTCTTCAAGTTATAAACTATTGAGTTTTTCTTGAGTACTAAATTCCAATGACACGTGTCAATTACGATACCGAATATTAAGAAAACCTAACAAAAATTTCATTCTTGCCTCCTTATTGAAATACAAATTAATTTCACGGCAATTTATTAATGATTCGCAATAATTTGGACCAATCAATTACACGAAAAATTAATTGAATAATTTTAATCGTTCCCTCGCACTCGCATTGAAAAGATTATCGTATCTTCTCGCTCCTTCCACTCATTGCTATGATAAATACGTTTTTCGAATATAAAATCGATATTTACTAAATTAATTTAAAATTTTTGATTTGAAGGAGCGCACGGTAAATAATACTAATATAATAAACACGAGGATGTGCGCATTCGAGCGAAAAGTGGCACATTTCCGAGCGAGGGAGGCAAATGAAGCGCGACGCGGAGCGGCGCGCTTCATTTTCCCGAGATCGAAATGTGCCACTTTGAGCTCGAATGTGCACACTCGGTTTTAAGCACGATTCACAATAATTCAGGCTAATGCATTAAACGAAAAATTAGTTGAATTATTTTAATTGTTCCCTCGCGCTCACATTGACGGGATTTTCGTATCTTTTCGCTCCCTTCCACTCATTGCTATGGTAAATACATATTTTGAATATAAAATCGATATTTACTAAATTAAATTAAAATTTTGATTCGAAAGAGCGCGCGGTAAATTATACTAATATAATAAACACGAAGATGTGCGCATTCGAGCGAAAAGTGGCACATTTCCGAGCGAGGGAAGCAAATGATGCGCGACGCGGAGCGGCGCGCTTCATTTTCCCGAGATCGGAATGTGCCACTTTGAGCTCGAATGTGCACACTCTGTTTTAAGCACGATTCACAATAATTCAGGCCAATGAATTAAACGAAAAATTAGTTGAATAATTTTAATCGTTCCCTCTCACTCCCACTGACATGATTTTCGTATCTTTTCGCTCCATTCCACTCATTGCTATGGTAAATACATTTTTTGAATACAAAATCGATATTTACTAAATTAAATTAAAATTTTTGATTTGAAAGAGCGCACCGTAAATTATACTAACATAATAAACACGATGATGTGCGCATTCGAGCGAAAAGTGGCACATTTCCGAGCGAGGGAAGCAAATGAAGCGCGACGCGGAGCGGCGCGCTTCATTTTCCCGAGATCGGAATGTGCCACTTTGAGCTCGAATGTGCACACTCGGTTTTAACCTCAATTACCAAACGTCCCGTTTTATCAAAAAAAATTGTTCCCGTTAGTTATACCCCACCTAGTACACGGAAGGTTAATGTTTACGGCGATCTATTGCAGGGTTCCTCAAACTGTGGGTCACCAGTTTAATGAGGTCTATAAATATTTGATTGAAATTTTTGTAACATAACGTCTAGCTTCAAAACATGTTTTTCTTATTTCAGTAATTGTAACCTTCTCTCCAGCTAGAACACATGGAATTTTGGAAAATTACAGCTTACAACATTTAACATTCTCCCATTTGGATTTGCGAAATTTTTAAAATCGCCATGCATAAGTGGCAACTATGTTTATGGAAATTAAAACTGCTTAATTTGCAAATAAATAACATAAATAGGTGCCTCGGTAAACACTAATGTTCGAATCTATGCATGATCTTTTAAAGACGATATTAAATGTCCGTAATGTCTTCTAAATAAATATTTAGTTTCATATTTAATTGTACTTCTATCTGCGCACGACGTATCTCACATTACAAATTACGAGCGTGTACAATAATAAAATAAAATAGATACAATCTTACAATAAATAACTATTCTAAGCGATATTAAGTTGTCTGCACGCATGTTAAGTTGTAATTATTCGATAAATATTAAATATTTACGAAAATGTAAAAATTTTAAATGTTTTACAACTTTTCACTTGTAGGACAAGCAAAATTAAGTTGTAATATTGAACTTTTGCCATTGGTTCCCGCTTGTAATCTGTGCTCCGGTATTTATATTCAGTACACTTTGTATAATTACTTAACCTTTTCATTTTATGAATGAAAATAATCTATTTAAATAAAGCAAAATACGTTTTTAGATAGAAAGAAATATTTATAGTTTAATAAATCTTTTAATTTGCGAAAAAATAGTGTAGTTCACAATTAATTAATAATGATTGCAAAAGAATCGTTGAAAAAATGTATCAATCAAAATTTCAATACCATTGTACTGTATTTACTACTTAGACAAATATATATAGATATAAATCATAGTGTAAACAAATAATATTGAAATCGTCCATTAATATATGTATAGTCATAATATTAGGTTATGCATCACGTACTGTTGTCATAAAATTAGGTTATGTATGTATTCTGTTGTCATGTAAACTCACAAATGATTCATTAATTAAAAGCAAAATCAACAGAGGTCAGTAAACGAATAAGTCGTAAATACATATCTGAGTCTCTTAGTATAAAAAGATGCAAGTTTGGGAGGATAAAAAACAATAAGTTTATTCTAAAATACTTGTTTTGCCAGATACTTTGATTTTAAAGTGAATGCGGGACTCGTGCAATCTATTCAGTTTATTACACTTATTTATTTATTATTCCGTTTATCTATTATTTCTTGAAATGTTATTTGTTTTATTATCCACTTACTTAATAAAATTCTGTTCTGAATCCGTTTATTTTTGTTAATTTTTAACGGATTAACATATATTACGTTGCAATAGTTATAAGGTAAAAGTACCGGTTTTGGACACGTTAGGTCCAGTTTTAGACACTTGAGTAATTTTAATAAAATACCTTAAAAAATACGAAAGAAACATCATTGATGTTTCTATCGTAGTTAAACATACATTAAATACACTTATAGCAAGTAGCGATAATTCTTATATTTGACATTTGTCAAAATAAAGTGGAAAATGTCCACAACTGGTACAGTGTCCAAAACCGGTACTTCTACCTTATATAAATGTGTTATTTGCCGCTTTTGGATAATTGTAGAAGTGTACTGGGCGGTGTCGAGCCATAACCACACTTCTCTACACTGCATCTTTATTTTTCTACCAACATAATTTTAAGTTTTAAGACTAATCAATATAATTTTTTTAATAATACTACGGGGTAATTTATTTTGTTTTATCCTTCAATATGCGACCAATATTTGCAAAATATCTTTTCAAATGAGGTAATTGAAGTAGAATCAAATCAACCTTTATAACACTTTTTCAACTAATGCAATAGCGTAAATTTTTAACTAAACTGTACCAAAAGGTTGTATCTATTATATACATAAAATGATTTGTTTCCAATGCATACTTTTTTAGTAATTAATTATTAAAAGCAGGCATTTGTAAGATATGAGAGTAAAAAACAGTTTTTTGAACATAAAATTAAGATAACTAATGAACGTATTTTAAAAAAAATATGAAATTATTCCTGGATGTGTAAAAATAATTTGGCTATAATTCGAATTTGTTCGATTAAAATCCATTGGGTATTTTTCGAGAACTGAGCCTTCAAAGTGAGGTTACAATACACATTTTACATTCGATAGTGCACAAAACTCTAAAGTATCTAATAAAAAACACAATTTTAAAATCGCTGATTTAACTGCAAATTGAAGTTTTACTAACCGTAAAAAATTATTATGTAAAACAAGAAAATTAATTGCATTATAATTAGTGGTAAAGTCCTGAGTCTGAAATTTTAATTGAAAAAGTAATAAATAAGAGCAAAATGAAAACAAAAATAAAAGTCCATTTTAGAAGAAAATAGTATGTGGACATTTTTACGTAAATTGCTTTTTAATATAAATAGAGCATTGCAGTATGAAAGGCATCAAAGTATAAAATAAACTTTAAAAAGTACCAAATCAAAAAAAATTTCCATAATTTAATTTCAAAAAAAGTACAACGAATAGATGTACGGTATTTAGACACAGAATTGAAAGCTTTCTTATCGAGCTTTTAGTAGCAGATCATTTTCTACCATTCTACCATCGGCCATAATCATTATTTAAATCGCCACATTTGCGTTTTTAAAACATGAGAAAATTTCGTACGAGACTACGACAAAATAGTGCGTGCAATAGGCAAAAAACAATAGTAAGAAAAGGATCTTGCTCAGCATTCAAAACTAAACCACAGATTATGTTTGTAGATAAAATTACGTTGCGTTTCGAAAGCGTTTCCTAAAAGTTTTTTCTTAGGTTTCGATAGCCATTGTTTGATGACAAACAGATCGGTAAAGCTATTGTCTGATTCTGAATATCAAATAAATTAAATTAAAACTAAGAGTGTTGCAACGATCAAACCTAAATACCAGAAGATTTAAATATAAAAATAGACGGTGCAGCAGCGATCGTCCTTGGTCCTTATACGTTCCACACCCTACGTCGGATAGCGACAAAAATTCATAAATGTCAGGATAAACACTTTTCAAAAGATACTCACAACAACGTCTCGCAGTTTGACAGGCGTGTTGCAACTAATTAGAAAATAATCAATCAGAAATTGACACCGAAAATAATAGGGGGACGTTCCGATTAGGCTTCGATTGTACATTTTTCTATGGGAGCCGCGAATGTTTGGTGTAAAATGGCTTTGCAACTATCATTAATAAAAATGTTTCAGCTAAACCGTTGCAAAAGGTGTTTTATATGTCGCCACTTGTTTACTACGAGATCCTTCTGACACCTTAGGTCGTAAGGTCGAGTATTTGATTTTGAAATACTCAGAACATGTAACGAGTCATAATGCTTTTCGACCTCTCTTTTACGAATTCCGTTATCATGCTCGCTTCTTGCAAAATATTAATTTCTTTGTCGCATTTGGCATTTGATATTTGATTTTCAATTATAGTGCGTTTTTGCTATCGAGTAGGGCAAAGACCCGGTAGTTGTATTATTTTTTAGTTAATTTTTGACTTGTGCAAAATTGTTATTATTAGGTTATCGTAAAGCTTAAATATACAGTAAAACCTCAATTATACGGATTCGCGATTATCCGGATTGTCAACTGCGTTCGGACGTTTTTTGTAGACATTTACCTAACAATTTGACCAAGTTTTTTCCTGTTAAAACGAGACGCTTTGTAATTGTGCTTAAAGCCGAGTGTGCACATTCGAGCTCAAAGTGGCACATTCCGATCTCGGGAAAATAAAGCGCGCCGCTCCGCGTCGCGCTTCATTTGCCTCCCTCGCTCGGAAATGTGCCACTTTTCGCTCGAATGCGCACATCCTCGTATTTATCGGATTTGCCTATATTATTATTTTATTCTTCAATTCAAAAAATTAAAAGTCGAATAAATTAGATCTATTTTTTGTTTGAAAAAGGTTAGATATTTTATTCCTTTTGATAAGTTATCATGGTGCTCTTCCGCACCCCTAATTGTAGCGAGCTTGATAAAAATATTTTCAGGTGTACTTTCGAATGTTTACTAATTCGCATTTTTGATTAATTAAAATTGTATATGGGTCAAATTTTCTGAAGTGGGCCACTAAAAATCAACTACTCGATTTTTATATCATCCTTTGCAGATTGCTGAAGGTTTATACGTCAAAATTAATGTCTCCAAATATTTTTGGGTAATTTTAATTTTTGTAAAAATTATAAACAAATTAGTTTTAAGGCACAATGTGTATACACTGTTGTAATTAGCCTTCATTTATGATTAATTCAATTTTTAAAAATAAAAAAATATTTATATGTTACATAGGGGGTGCATAAAAATTTTAGAGTGACTTGGGTGGGGTATATTAAAAAAAAAGTTGGGTAATAAGAGTAAAAATTCGGAAAAAATTAAAATATTTTTTTTTCATGTACGATGAAGTCTCCCATCTAGTCTAGTTTAAAAGTACTAAATTAGAAATGTGGTTTTTGGTAAAAATACCCTTCTGCAATTTTTAATTAAAAGAAAAGCGCGAAATGGTACAGTTTGATTTAATTAATATTATTTGTAAAAGACAAGAATAAGATAGGCAAATTCAATTATTAAGGACTTTAAATCATGCCTTTAAATCCAAAACTTTTTCCGAATAGAAAATTTGAATTTGAAGGTTTCGCCACGATTAACAATGATCAATTTACTTTCAAAAAATTGAAGTAATTCTAAAACCTTGTAGTTGCACTCTGTTTTCATAATTTTTTACTTTGTTCATTAAGAAATTGCTGTAAAATTAATTTGTATTTAAATAAAGAGGCAAGAATGAAATTCTTGTTAGGATTTCTTATTATTCGGTATCGTAATTGACAATTTTTCTAAAACGGGACATTTTGGCGTCCCGAATGATTGCTTGGGGACAACAGGACAAATGATTTGAAAACGGAACAATCCCATTCAAAATAGGAAGTATGGTCATATTAGCTATATATAGCTAAAATTCGTTTTTTTTTCTATACATTCAATTAACCGAATTTTCGATTATCCGAATGAGCTGCAACAATAATTAGTCCGGATAACCGAGTTTCCACTGTAAATCTATAAATTTATTTGGTAGCCATATGTAGTAAAATAAAATATCAATAAAAAGCACACATCATTTTTTTTTGCTAATTGGACAAATATTTGATGCATTAATCAAATTCGTATTTAATTATTTTTTATTGTTTAATTTTTGTGCTATTTTTTTTGTTAGAGGTGCTGCCAGAGCTGGCGCTACCGCCCAGAAAAGAAAGAGAGATTTAAAAATTATTGATTCAAAAAAAATTATAAAATTGATCGGTGGAAATATTAAAGATTTTGTACATTCGCGATCTCAGGAAAATTTTACTACGATCTACAATACTCAATTTAAGTTTTAAAAATTACAGAACCGCATGTTTACCAAGAATCAAATCTTTGAATTAGTACTTTTAAACTTAACAATACATGAGGTATAAGTGACTTAAAAAATTTCTCTATAGAGTTTGACGTATGTGAAAAAATTACTGATAACTATAGATTATCCAAATCAACCATTTTGATAATAACTTTTACCTCCGACTAATATAGTAATGGAGATATTAATTAAAACAATTTTTAAACTTTTGACTTTGAATATCCGTGTGACGCAAATAAAGTATATCGATATAAACTTTTCAGGAATTTTGGATCAGAGATTTGTTAATTTTTGTTTTGCTATTAACCACCAATCTATATAAATTAAAAAAATGAGTACTTACTTGTGATAATGTGCCTACTATTAAATCTCAATTAAAAAGTAAAGAATACGTTATAAAACTAGGTTATATAAAAAGGCTGCAGTTTTCTTTTGTAGTATTCTATTTGGCCCCAATATTATTGTGATTTTAAAACTTTTGAAATAGAATATTCTACTGTCTTAAAGTATAAGTGAATAATGAAGAGTGCAATTGAAGAAAACGTATTTTCTTAGATTTTAAATAATTGCGATTCTGTGTACCGCATACTGATCTATAGTGGCCCAAATCCTGATTCAGTGTGACCCATCCTCGTGTAACACTAGATCAATTTCCGTTTTTTTAAAATACTATTGTGCCTGTTAAATTAAGCTTCTAAATGACAATTCAAAGTAATTTTTTCACGATTATGATTACGTTTTAGATTTTATCAAGAAGATCAATTGTTTAAAAGCAAAATTTTGCTTTAGAGAAAAAGTTATCAATAGGTTTGTTCCAACAGCTTCTGTAATAATCAGAAGGACGTCACACGCCTGCGTATTTTAAATATTTCGTTCCTACAGAGTCACTGACAATCCCAAGTACTGTTACAAAAGCGTTCCAACGAATTCACTGACGCATACACGAACAAGTCGGAGGATTGTCAAAACTATCCCTGACTCGTATCGAAAACTATTGGTCAGTACCTGCAAGTTGGTTTCTTTTTTTAATTCAGGAGTGTGATTTTAGATACAATAAAGCTAAGATTTAATTTAATTTAAGTTATATGATATAATACAATAATATTTAATTACTTATGCATTATAATCAGGTTATTTTTTGTTGTTTTATGTATCGTTTTTTGTGCAATATTTGCTACTATTTAAATGTAAGCATATAATATTTAACATTAATATTTTATCACAATTGTGTCTAAGAATTAACATGCGCGACTTAGAAACGGTGTGAATTCAACATTTTCCTATTCATCTGATGACGTAGAGGTTCTAATATGTTTTTTTTATTTTGGATTATTAAATCTGAAAGTTTTTTTGTAAAATCTACTAGTTCTTAAAATGCTTACAAGTATTGTAATATATCAAAATAATAATGGATTACCTGTCATTTTGTTGATGTATATTTCACAAGACAATTCACAAATCACACTCTGTAAATTTGTGCGTTCCAACAAAGGTCTATTTCTGATAAGTTCTCGTACTAATTCATTTACCAGTCATGCGCACAAGTCTGTGTCCGTACGTGTTCGCGAACTCGTCATAAAGGGCTTGTTGGAACAAACCTCATGCTTCTCTACTTGCGCTGTAAAATGGTTCGAAACTCGCATGTAAAAAATTGGACGTATAATTTTATAACAAAGTAGCCACCCCTGGTCTAAACTGACTGAGCTATATCTAAAGGGAGTGCCTTAAAAGGGTCCCTTGCGTGTATGCGGCATATTTAATAACACTAGCACAAAAAAAACTAAATGGTCTGTACATTTGACCAAACTCATTTATCTATATGTATTTTGATGCGCTGAATCTAAATCCGAAGTGCGTTTGGTCCGTATACCCTCAAAATTTGAGCAAATTGCAAAAAAACTGCTAAAAATGGCTAAAAATTGCAGTTATGACAATAAAGAAAATTTTATTGATCTAGATCAAGTATCTTTTTTATATGTTTTGATGCCATGAATCCAAATTCAGAATCTATTAATCTCGATCATTCATATATTTATCAAAAAATATAAAATATTGTAATAGAGTAGTAAAAAATAGCAAAAAATAATATCACCAGGACACAAAAAAATGAACTGTACATTTCACCAGGCCCATCTATCTATATGTATTTTGATGCGCTGAATTCAAATCCAAAATCCGTTTGACCCGTACACTCTCAAAATTTTGATTAAATTGCAAAAAACTGCTTAAATTGGCTAAAAATTACAAAATATTTCAGTTTTTTGCAATTTACTTAAAATTTTGAGGGTGTACAGGCCAAACGGACTTCGCATTTTGGATTCAGCGCATCAAAGTACATTTAGGTAGATGACTCTGGTCAAATGTGCAGACTACTTTTTTGTTTGTGTACGCGTGTAATTTTGTCATCCATTTATCAAAATTGGTGCCATTTTTATTCTTAGGCCAAGAAGATACATCCCCATCTATGTACGTTTCTTGAACAAAACCATTGCGACAATGACAAATTTAAATATTAATTAAATTCTAAAAAACATTACGTAATATTATATTTCTTCCTCTAAAAAAGATAATTGAAGTGCGTTGTGTGAACTTTTCCAAACCGAAAGCTTCTTCTCCGCGGCAAAAGCTTGTCAAGCCGGAGATTATATTTTACGAATTTGTTTATGCAAACCTTTTCCAATTAAAATGTTAATATTTAAAAATTCAAACAATTCAAAAACGCGCAAGAAAACTTTCATTATTAAAAGTAACACTACATTCTAGACTTCTTGCGGAACTTTAATTATTTAAAAAAAACTTAATTAAATTCAAAAATTTTAAACGGAAGATACGCATTGGAATTCGCCAAACCAAAATCATAACAAAACTTTCAAAGTGTAAAATTGCGCAACGGCAATAATTCCTAACGAGCTACAAATCGTGATAGAATATAGAACAATAACTTACAGATGCAAAAATCTTTCCTATCAATTAAACATAAAAATAAAAATGATCTAATATTAGAAAGGACGAACAAGGAACTTTACTTATAAATAATATTTCGAAAGCCCAGGTCATAATTCACTAAGGCACCAAATACCTACCATTTGGATGCACGAATTTTGTAAAACAACTACGGGTCAAGATCTAAGTAATTGTTAACAAAGTTTTTCTAATATATTCATCGATCAACGTCTGCGGAGGATGCAAAATGGTTTGTGCAATTCCGAACAACGAATTTTTTACGCGTGTCAGCTTTAATTGATTCATTTTGAATTCAATAAGGTGTTACATAATTAAAGGCATAATATACAAGAAAACTAATTGGTGTGAGCAGATTAACAACTAATCGGCCGATTGAATATGCAAAACATGAGACTGGAGAAATAACCATAATTAAAATTTTCTAATTCCAAAAAGAGAACCTATACAAAAGGGAACAAACCAATAAACTAATTAAATTACATAATAAAATTTCCAAAAAAAAAATTATTCTAAAAAAATCAAATGCTACCTGTTAACTATATCGGCGAGTCGTTAAGAACCGCAAAAAATATGTGCTCCAAAGAAAGTGAATCTTCTGGCCTCACGAGTTACTGTAACAGTAGAGAAAGGCAGTGTCCGCATTCTTCGCGTAAAGGTCACAATGTCTTCATTTACTGATACGTAATCAATGAATTTAATTCCGTATACAAAAAAAAAACGGTACCAATGTTTTTTTGAACTTTTAAAAGTGTATCAATTACCCGTTTTGGAAAGCAGCGGTTATGAAATTTTTTGTTTTTTAGTGATTGTTTCGTAATTCAAAAAACCTATTTTTTTCTTCTGAAAATAACAATTTAACACAATATTACATATTTGAAAAAAAAATAGAAATGGTGTTTGATAAATGTTTGTAGCAATGATCCAATTAAATCGGTGGTGCCCAAGCTTTTTTAACGCTGGGCGATTAGCGAATGAAGATTTTTTCACAGAACTTAGACAGAAGGTGGGCTCATTTAGTGTTCCCAGTTGCGCAGTTTGATGCGATTGAGTTGGTCGAGTTAAAAAGTCATCTACTTTCATTTCTCACATATGTAATACGGATATTTAAGAAATATATAAGGGCATTCTCAATGTTGCTCGATTTAAAGATTATTTAGGCCACTTTTATAATTCTAACATCAATGTGGCTGTGTTACAAAGTTGCGAATCATAATCAGCAGTATTTTTAGCATTTAGTTCTAAAACTAAAAACCTTTTAATTGCGGTATGTATTTTAAATTGAAATGAAAAATAAGATGGGTTCGGACTTTTTGCATTTTTATTGATCGTATTTACCTAAATTAAATAGATTGTTAAAGATTTATTTATAATTACAGTCGACCCCCGATAATTCGTCGAATGTTTTGCAAGGGGGTGTCAAATTATCAAATTGTTGGAATAAAGAGTGCTGCCATCGACTTCATGTAGGCCGGTACTTTATGAAAACGAGTACTTTATAATCTGATAAATTGCAAAAACGGTGAGATAAAATTGATACTATACGATATGGAACTTTATGCAATCTGTTCAACAATACATTGACCAAGCTTTGCCGTAATATGTTTGTATTTATGTAACTAGAACGTCGGATAACAGAGGGTCGGATTACCGAGGGTCTACTGTATATTGGAAATTACAGATATTCTTATTCCACTAAACAATCAACTATTTAAAAAGGCATTATAAATATAGTTCTTGCTATTGAGCATTTTAGTAGCTTTTTGTATTAGATTCAAATATTTTTTTGGTAAATTTTGTTTCTATTATATAATTTTTTTACATAGCATACTTTGCTTTTAGAAGTTTCGGGTTAATGTTAAAATTAAGTGTGACTGCGTTTAAAAAGCAAAACGAAAAGATTAACTTAAGATTCTATTAAAACAACGACTATTTCTGATTCATTTCTACAAATTGTTTTATACAGGGCAAAATCTTTATAAACAGCGAAACTTACCCCGCTAATATATGAGGTTAAACTAAAAAAATGTACCTCAAATAGAAGGACCATATGGGTAATATTTTTGTTTTATAGTAGCACAATCTTCTATTTAAAAATGTGTAATAAATACCGCAAGTACATAGTTTGATTTGAATATTATAAAAATTCTTAATTTAGTTTATTCTTATAATGACATTAAAAACAAATGTAAAAAAATTGCTAAAACCAAAAATTGTAGAATAAGTTAATATTAAAAGGGGTGAAGTACGTTTGGTAACAATATACTAAATCAAAAAGCGAAATAAATTTGATTATTTCTGCAACTTTAAAAAAAAAGTAAATGTGGCAACGCTGTCAATGCTCTATGGATGTAACGTCCATATATTTTGCTCTGTGTAGATATATTTCTTTGTCCTTTTTACTGCCGTTTGAAAATATAAAAATAAGAAATAATTTGAAAATGCCATTTGTTCACGACCAATTGCGACATAAAGCACGAAGACGCACAGCGTTGCCAAGCTGTAATATCTTTCATCCCACTACGAGAGTGTTGTTTCAAAAAAAATTAACTTTGTATATTTATCGGGATGTACTATTTTTTTTTATTTCGAAAGTAAACATTTTTAGTAGACATTTTTAAATTTGCTTTAAAATTACTGAACATGTATCATAAAATTAATAATTATTAAGAATTTGCCCGACATCTACGGTGAAACATAATACACAAACGATAAAATAAATATGCATTAAAGTCCGGACTGAATGAGCTCACCTTCTTAAAGAACGATCCTACATTGCCATTGTTCATAATATTAAAATGCAATCAAGTAACAGTCGGTTAAATATCAGTACCAAGTTAACTCTGTATAATTTGAGCAAATTTTCGCTTAAAACAAATTTAAAAAAAATTAAATACCACTACACCATTGTTTTAAAATTTTATTCTTCTGGTATAAAGTTTTGATAAAAAATATCATTTTGCCAATTTCTACGAGACCGATTGCGAGCAACAATTACGCACGAATTATATTAAATAATTACATAAATACATGTTCCATTATCGTTTTTTCTTCTCTTATATCCTTAATCCGGTTTTTTTTAAATTTATACGCGGAAATTTCCAAATGTTTTAAATCTTGAAAAAAAAAGTTATCGCATTTTAAATTCATACATTTCTCAAATAATTTAATTAATTTATACGAGTATGTTTTACGTCAACGTTTTATTGTTTACAAAATTACAAAACCCGGAACCGCCGTGCGATCATCAAAAGGTGGGTGTCGCCAAATTTATCCGCGCTTTTGAAATTTTTAAATCACTACATTTTCGTTGAATTCATTCTTTTTTTTACTTGTTACCAAAAATCGACATTTTTAGAAAGCCTATTCGATAATAAACAATAAATTTATTAACTGATAAAGCCCCAACTTTGACGTTAATTTTTCTTTGATATGCAAAAATTTTAAGTACGACTATTATGTTTCATTGTAATTCAAAAAAAAAGTTCGAGTGCTTTTCAAGAGAAGCTCTTCAAAAAAGTTACACAACGCAAAGAGTCACAATTGTCAGAAACATTGCAGATTAGTTCCTTGTACTATTTTTACATCCTGTTCCATAATTACAATAATTATTCTATTTACATTTACGTCAACTAATGATTTTTAACAAGCATCGGATTATTTGTATGTAGGTATATGAGAGCGCGCGTGATACTTCTGCGCGCACGTGTGCCGCACCGAAGAACTTTGCAGAAGTACGATCGACGCGAAGCACCGATTAAATTTTTAGGCGAAGTATAAAACGATAATGCTATTTTAATAGACATTTATATAACTTTAGCGAACTTTGTGCAATTACAATAAAATCTCTCCGATCAAATTTCCTGAAATAAATTGTTATTTATGTGCTTATAAAATTTCAAAATCTTCGTTAGTAAAAATAACAATTTCTCTTTGGAATTGTGCGGAATGTTTTTCTATGAAATTTTTGTTACATAGTTAGGTAGGTGGGTACTTATATCAGCGTTTGTGAAAATTGTTTTTTCTTAATTTTTTACCTAATGCAATACCAGTTATTACATACTATAGATTTCTTTTATACGTATATTTAATTTTTTTTTGTAAAAAATATTGTACAATTTATTTTTAAATTTTGAACCAATTGTCACAAATTGAATAAGGGCCGTTTTACACTAAACAATTTCTTGTACAAGATTTGATTCTATTTCTTGTACAATTTAGATTGATTAATGCCTAATGAGAACATTTTTCCTGTTAAAAAGGAAAGCTTGGTAATCGTGCTTAAAACCGAGTGTGCACATTCGAGCTCAAAGTGGCACATTCCGATCTCGGGAAAATGAAGCGCGCCGCTCCGCGTCGCGCTTCATTTGCCTCCCTCGCTCGGAAATGTGCCACTTTTCGCTCGAATGCGCACATCTTCGTGTTAATGGAATTTGTCTATATTATCCTTCGCTCTTTTAAATCAGAAATTTCAATTTAGGTTAGTAAATATCGATTTTATGTTCGAAAAACGTATTTACCATAGCAATGAGTGAAAGGGAGCGAAAAGATACGGCAATTGCGACAGTGCGAACGAGAGGGAATGATGAAATATAATTAATTAAATTTTCATTTAATTTACTGACCTAAAATATTGTGAATCATGTTTAAAACCGAGTGTGCACATTCGAGCTCAAAGTGGCACATTCCGATCTCGGGAAAATGAAGCGCGCCGCTCCGCGTCGCGCTTCATTTGCCTCCCTCGCTCGGAAATGTGCCACTTTTCGCTCGAATGCGCACATCTTCGTTTTATTGGATTTGTCTACATTATCCTTTGCTCTTTCAAATCAGAAATTTCAATTTAGGTTAGTAAATATCGATTTTATGTTCGAAAAACGTATTTACCATAGCAATGAGTGAAAGGGAGCGAAAAGATACGACAATTGCTACAGTGCGAGTAAAAAGAAATGATGAAAAATAATTAATTAAATTTTTATTCAATTTATTGACCTAAAATATTGTGAATTATGTTAAAACCAAATGTGCACATTTGAGCTCAAAGTGGCACATTCCGATCTCGGGAAAATAAAGCGCGCCGCTCCGCGCCGCGCTTCATTTGCTTCCCTCGCTCGGAAATGTGCCACTTTTCGCTCGAATGCGCACATCTTCGTTTTATTGGATTTGTCTACATTATCCTTTGCTCTTTCAAATCAGAAATTTCAATTTAGGTTAGTAAATATCGATTTTATGTTCGAAAAACGTATTTACCATAGCAATGAGTGAAAGGGAGCGAAAAGATACGGCAATTGCGACAGTGCGAGCGGGGGGGAATGATGAAATATAATTAATTAAATTTTCATTTAATTTACTGACCTAAAATATTGTAAATCATGTTTAAAACCAAATGTGCACATTCGAGCTCAAAGTGGCACATTTCGATCTCGGGAAAATGAAGCGCGCCGCTCCGCGTCGCGCTTCATTTGCTTCCCTCGCTCAGAAATGTGCCACTTTTCGCTCGAATGCGCACATCCTCGTATTTATTGAATTTGCCTATATTAATATTCTATCCTTCAATTAAAAAAATTTCACGACGCGCCTAATTGCAGCGAGCCTAATAGAAATTATTATTATTATCAGGTGTACTTACGAGTGATTACTAATTCGCTTCTTAATCAATTAAAATTGTATATGAGATGGATCGTGTCAAATAAAACCCTTCAGTTCAATATTTCAGTGAATACATTCAGGAAATTCTAACAATAAATATGGTTTGTTGTATTTAATTATAGCAATTAAAAATTTCCTAGCCAAGCGTAGAATTAATTAATGTTTGACAATAATGCAATATTAAGGTTTAAATTGGGGATTTCAAATTAAATAATACAATAAAGCTTTCTAAAATATTTTTTTGATTTGACACATTGGCTATTATCAGACATTTTGTACAAGATTTGATTCTATTTCTTGTACAATTTAGATTGCTTAATGTCATGCTGTATATTATCATAAAAATTAAATTGAATGAAAAATAGAACATGTTATATTTTCAAACAATTTCTTGACTTTGCGCATATGTATTGAGTATTTAACTTAAGTCAAACAAAATCATAATAAAATAAACATAAACATAACCTAAAAGCCGTTTTACACTACACAATTTCTTGTACAATATCTGATTCTATTTCTTGTACAATTTAGATTGCTTAATGTCATGCTGTATATTATCATAAAAATTAAATTGAATGAAAAATAGAACATGTTATATTTTCAAACAATTTCTTGACTTTGCGCATATGTATTGAGTATTTAACTTAAGTCAAACAAAATCATAATAAAATAAACATAAACATAACCTAAAAGCCGTTTTACACTACACAATTTCTTGTACAATATCTGATTCTATTTCTTGTACGATTTAGATTACTTAATGTCATGCAGTAAATTATCATAAAAATTAAATTGAATGAGAAATTATCTGAAAAAATAGAACATATTCTGTTTTCAAACAATTTCTTGGCTTTGCGTATATCTAGTGAGTATTTACCGCAATTCAAAAACAATAGAAATAAAATAAATATAAACATAACCTAAAGGCCGCTTTACACTACACAATTTCTTGTAAAAGATTTTATTCTATATCTTGTACAATTTAGATTGCTTAATGTAATGCAGTAAATTATCATAAAATATAGATTGAATAAGAAATTGTCTGAAAAAAAGAACATGTTCTATTTTCACTCAATTTCTCGACTTTGCGCATATCTAGTGAGTATTTACCGTAATTCGAAAACAATCAAAATAAAATAAACATAAACTTAACCTAAGTTTTATGATTCGTTGTTTTATACAATTCTTAATGACAAGATTAAAAGTGACATTGTAGACAGATAGTTTGATTTTACCGTAAAATGCGCAAAATCTTATTCTAGATCTTGTTCAATATTTTGCTTTAACAGTAACTAACAGACTTTAAAAACCATAGATTTCTTGATTCAAACATAGTACAAGAAATAAAATAAAATTTTGTACAAAAAATTGTATAGTGTAAAACGGCCTTTAGATTCAAATTGCTTCATAAATAGAGAAAAATTTGTATTATTACTAATTTACATAGATAAGGTCGGTCACCTTAAAATAAACGCATTCAAGAATTTTAGGATGGATTGAACGAAAAACAAATGCAGTGAAACCTCGTTAAACGGCCCCTGGGTAAGTTGAGAGACCTCTATTACCGACAATCACAATGAGATCCCGACGCTTTTGCATCAAAACACGTTTATTACTGGGAATTATTAACTTTTTTTTCTGAGCTTTCGTTTTCGAGATTTTTTCAATCTGTAAGTTTTGTATTGTTTAAATTCAAAGAATAAAAGTGCTAATTACATACGTAAAACATGCATTTTTATTGAACAATTTTACCTCTCTGTAAACGAAAAAAGGTTCATTTTGACCTCTCTTAGTGGGGGCTCTCTGTAAATGGGACATCTATTATTTTAAACCTGACTGTTTGGGACACCGGATAAATACATAACCTCTTTAAGTGACAAAAAAATGCTAGGTATCTTAGGATCCGAGTTATCCAGGTTTCACTGTAGCATGAAAAGTGAAAACTAATTACGTTATTTTTATGATCTGTTATTTTTAATTTGAAAAAACTTAAATATTCGGATTTATTAATTCGAGTATTACAAAATGTTGTTTTACCAAACAACGAGCATTGTTAAATAACCATAAATAAAAATCGGATTGACCAAGAAAGCCAAATTAATAAAATATACAGTGGAAAGCTAATTTGTTTAACGAATTATATAAATTTTATGTTAATTATTTTCATTAATATTATTATGTCTTATTTTTTTACGTCGTGCCGCAGACGATCCCAATTAATAAACCGCATTAATAATTATGCAAATGGTCCAAACACAACAAAAAACTAAAATAATTTATTTTTTTGATAAACTTATTTTGTAACATTACACGAATCCCCGAAAACCCCTGCAATTGACAAGCGGTTGACCGATTTAAAAGTATTTTAATGGGCGCTTATATAAGAAACTAGTAAACAAGGGGTCGGGTCACGTTTGATTTGTCACCTTGTCAGAAGTCGAAGCTGTAATTTTCAAATAAATACGAGCTACCACTGCTATGTTATGTAAAATTACTTGCTTAAATATTTAATACAGATGTTAAACAATCGCTTAACGAAATCTGCATTTCTGTCTTATTGGAATGCTTGCGCCTCGGCAAGGTCTTCATATTTCAAACTTCCAACAGTATAACGAAAAAAAAGCTCACAATAAATTGTTCAACAAGCCGTGGCGCTTTGTACAATGCTGAAATTTGTACGGATAAAATGATAATTAATTTCGTGCGCGTTGGTGAACGCTGCGTGCTTTGTCGGTGCTCGAAATTATTCCGATAGCTTCGGAAGAATGCTTTCACGAAATTTTACAAATGTTGTTCGTACATTTTTCGGACAAGGCGCAAGCAATAATTTGTGTATAATGAATAAATACAGATTAATTTAAGGTTATGTGTATAGTTTTTTGTTGATATGTGCAGATACTGTTTTTGTCGGGATTAAACAACATAAAATTAATAAAACAGTTTGGAAAACGCTGGAATAACGTCTTCGTTTTTTTTGAAAAAAATTGAGTAATTGATTTGCTTTAAATTTTTGCGGGACGATCCTATGGACATCAAACCAACGTAGCCGAAACCATTCAACCCTCAAAAGTTTCAAAAAACTAAAGAAATCGAAAAAAATACAGTTAGACTCACAAAACGATTGTAGCGCCCTCATTTTTGATCTGATCATTAAAACCAGTCGGATTTGGAATTCTGAGCCTTTTTTCCATAAGATATGTGCAAAATCGGCATAGGGCACAATGTCAATTTTTCGAGTAATTCAGGGTTGAAATTTTAGATTCATTTTTGAAGTACAAAAGTTGATGTTCGAATAATTGTTGCGCCGTTATTTGTGAACGGATCTTTAAAAACTATACAGATACGGATTCACGAGATTTTCGGGCTTTGGATAGGCCAAAAAAACCATAGGCCTGCTATTTGAAATTCTCGAGAAAAACGGGTTTGAAGCGTCCGACTTATAATTTTCACTTTGAAAAACCGTAGCACGGTTATTTGTGAATGGATCTTTAAAAACTTTTCAAATTCTGAAAGCGCGTTTGTAGGAGCGTAAGACGAGTCACAAAAATCAATAGGGCCCAATGTTAAGTCTGGAAGAAAAACACGTTCGAAGCTACCAAAATGTAAATTTTACTAAATGTTTTTATTTTTAAAATGCCTTAACTCAGCCGTTTTTGCGAATTTCGTCAAAATTTTTCATTTCCAAAAGCTCCCAGCCCCTGAGCGTCGTAAACCCCAAAATCGGCCAAAATCGAGAAAAAACATAGGTTTAGTACATTTCATTTTTTTATATTATTGTTTCTATAATTTGATAATTATACCTAATGCTAATCCCTTCATTAATTAGACCTTAAATTTTCTAAAAAATGTAATTTAATTTATTACCAATTTAAATTATTTTAACAAATATTAACTATTAATTTTGTGTTGGATTATTTCAATGAACATTAATGCATTTCTAAAATCAAATATAAATTAAAAAAATATATGAAGGTGTACGTAAAGGTTGATGTACCCAAATTTCTTAAATAATAGTTTTGAGAAATTATGCATCAAAAGTTTGCATTGTATTATACAAATCTCAAAGATATCTATTATCGATGAATATCAACATTTAGAAAGATCTTTACAAAGTTGAAAAGTGTGATGTAATTAATAATGTGCAAAAATATTTTTCTTTCAAAACAAAGTCCTGTTTGAATATTATAAGCAATCGACTGTCATTTTTTAACATACGAAACCACATTATGCATTTATTGACAGCCTTTATCCGTAATTTATAGTTGGTTATTGTGTTCGCAAAAGCAACACTTTCAAAGTTACTTAACTTAATTTATATTAAACAATTTTTGATTAATATCTATGCAAGTGTTTCTCTGCGAACAGCCGATACACGACCTCAAAAAATAGGTACAGTAAGACCCCGCTTAACGCGGGAGATACGTTCCAACGAGTTTAAGCGCTAAACGAAACAGCGTTACACGAGATCACTTTGAAATATATCGCAACAAGCTGAATCGACGTAAATTTTGAGCTCTTGTGAAGCTTCGAGCAGATCGCGTTAAACGGGGTCTTACTGTACATATATTTAATGTGACCAATTTTTTTCCTGTTAAACGGGAAGCTTGGTAATTGTGCTTAAAACCGAGTGTGCACATTTGAGCTCAAAGTGGCACATTCCGATCTCGGGAAAATGAAGCGCGCTTCATTTGCCTCCCTCGCTCGGAAATGTGTCACTTCTCGCTCGAATGCGCACATCTTCGTTTCATTGGATTTGTCTATATTATCTTTCGCTCTTTCAAATCAAAAATTTAAATTTAGGTTAGTAAATATCGATTTTATGTTCGAAAAACGTATTTACCATATCAATGAGTGAAAGGGAGCGAAAAGATACGACAATTGCGACAGTGCAAGTGAGAGGGAATGATGACAAATAATTAATTACATTTTTATTGAATTTATTGACCTAAAATATTGCGAATCATGCTTAAAATCGAGTGTGCACATTCGAGCTCAAAGTGGCACATTCCGATCTCGGGAAAATGAAGCGCGCCGCTCCGCGTCGCGCTTCATTTGCCTCCCTCGCTCGAAATGTGCCACTTTTCGCTCGAATGCGCACATCTTTGTTTTTTTGGATTTGTCTACATTATCCTTCGCTCTTTTAAATTATAAATTTCAATTGGGGTTAGTAAATATCGATTTTATGTTCGAAAACGTATTTACCATAGCAATGAGTGAAAGGGAGCGAAAAGATACGACAATTGCGACAGTGCAAGTGAGAGGGAATGATGAAAAATAATTAATTATATTTTTATTTAATTTAGTGACCCAAAATATTGTGAATCATGCTTAAAACCGAGTGTGCACATTCGAGCTCAAAGTGGCACATTCCGATCTCGGAAAATGAAGCGCGCCGCTCCGCGTCGCGCTTCATTTGCTTCCTCGCTCGGAAATGTGCCACTTTTCGCTCGAATGCGCACATCTTCGTTTTATTGGATTTGTCTACATTATCCTTCGCTCTTTAAATCAGAAATTTCAATTTAGGTTAGTAAATATCGATTTTATGTTCGAAAAACGTATTTACCATAGCAATGAGTGAAAGGAGCGAAAAGATACGACAATTGCGACAGTGCGAGTGCGAGGAATGATGACAAATAATTAATTACATTTTTATTTAATTTATTGACCTAAAATATTGTGAATCATGCTTAAAACCGAGTGTGCACATTCGAGCTCAAAGTGGCACATTCCGATCTCGGGAAAATGAAGCGCGCCGCTCCGCGTCGCGCTTCATTTGCTTCCCTCGCTCGGAAATGTGCCACTTTTCGCTCGAATGCGCACATCTTCGTTTTATTGTATTTGTTTCTTCTATTTTTCAATTAACAAAAAGAAAAGTCGAATAAATTTAGAATCATTTTTTGTTTGAAAAAAGATTTTATTCCTTTGGGTAAGTTATCATGGTGCTGTTCTGCACGCCTAATTGCAGCAAGCCTGATAAAAATATTTTAGGCGTACTTTCGCGTGTTTACGATATTTCGAACCAACGTTGATAATTAATTAGTCTTGGTCCAGGCTACGTTTCAGTATTGAGCGACCGGTCATCATACATCTTGGCCTAAATGTGTAGATCAGTATTGGGCTAACTTTTAACATAGGTCTTGGCCCGAATTTGCAGACCAGTATTGAGTCAACCTTGACCATCAAGTGTGGGCTAGTCTTGGCTGGCAAGCGAGACCCGAATTTATCATGCCAAACTATCGCCAAGGCTGGACCAATATTGTTTTGCAAGCTTGGCCCAATTCTGGGCCTTTGCTGAGCCCATTATAATTTACTATATGGATGATCAAAACTGATTTACTTAGCGAAATTTTTATTGACTTTTCAACTACACTCCGCGCAAAATTTAAGGCAGCAAAAAAAATTCTAAATTTTTCGGTGTTTTTTGATGGGCTGTATTTAGGTGAAAAATGGTCGTATCAAGGTTGTTAAAAAACATATTAAAGCTTCAAGATTCTAGTTTTTAAATTTTGTTCTCAAAAAGGGCAACTGGTTTACACGTGAAGATACCAAATAGGGCGAAGAATTTTTTTTTCAATTTATATGCATTTTAGTTTTGGAGCAAGGGCTTGAAAATTTTTTTTGAGGTAAACCATTGCATGGGTCAGATAGTTTGTTTATCCAGCTTTAAGTTCTTTTTTTAATTTTTTCTTCTACGTTGATTTTTCGCGGAGCTATCGGATTTTGAAGGAAAAAGGATCCTTTTGTCTTCAACCACTGATATCTCAACAACCAATGGGCTTATCGAAATAATTTTTTTAATTAACTAGCAACAGATGCAGAATTGTGAAAAAAATATAAAAAATCAATTTTTCTATTTTTTAAGGAGATTACATGATGTTTAGCAATAAACATTTCTTCTGAAATTTTGATCAATTGGTCCTCTCAGTAGATCCATCTGGAGATTTACAGTTCTATTGGAAATCAACGTAGAAAAAAAATTAATTAAAGCTCGATATACAGGTTATCTGAGCAATGCAATGGTTTAGCTAAAAAAAAATTTCCAAGCCCGTGAACCAAAAATAAAATACATAAAAATTAGAAAAAAAAATTATTTGCGTTATTTGGTATCTTCACGTGAAAACCGTGGCTCCTAAAAAATTTGATAATATGGTCTGAAAACTAGAATCTTGGAGCTTCAAAATGTTTTTTTGGGGATCTCGATAGGACCATTTTTCATCTATATACAGTGCGTCAAAAAACACCAAAAAATTGGGAATTTTTTTTTGGTCTCTTAATTTTTGCGAGAAGTATACAATTAAACATTTTTTCTCAATAAAAAATTATTTTTAATTTTGAAATTAAAATTTTTTGCCAACTTTCCAAATAAGTAAACTTTCTTCAAATCATAAAAACTAATCAAACCTAAATACTTGTTTGAAATTATATTTTTATTAACTATATTTTTTGAATTTTATGTAAACGTTTTTGAATTGTTTACATGTACATACGTAACAAAAAACATCAAACAATCATTTGTATAATTTATTTATCTCCTCTCCTTTCTTTTCTCTTAAACTATTTCGAAAGGTTTTATAATCTAAATGAACTTGGACAGATGTCTGCTATATCTTATTAGATGCAAGATATACAAAGTATTAAATTGGTTTTGCGGTTTAGCAAAGGTCTCTTGTGCGGTTACTATTTACGACTTTATGGTCCTAGATACTCAGAATTTATAAAAATAATCCCAATTTAGTATCCTAAAAAATATTTCTAACAATATAAACGAACTCTTATTTGTTATTATTTATATTTATTGTTGTTTACTAGGAAAAAAAAATATTTCTGCTAATTTTCTAAATTAAAAAAACACATTAAAATAAATATGCGATGAAAATGTGCAAAACGGAAAACGAAGTAAAATTTTTCACGATGAATCGAACAAAAAAAAACAGTACCGACAATTTCATGCAATAGATCGAAGAAAACAATCCTTAAGAATATAATGACGTAAGTAATCGTTATATCACATTAAATATTGCGCCAAAAAACTATCTCATCATTTAAATAATGTGATTAACTGTGCTTTTATGATTACAACTTATTGCGATAGGTTATACTTATACCTATTAATAAATCGCCTCGAGTATAAATAATATCAATAACCTCCTAGTTTGCATTGTTAATAAGCTTTATTTGCATACCAAATTTCAAATTGAAATTCATCTCGAAAACACCCGCGTTAAAGCTAAACGCGGCCCCGCTTTAAAAAATTCATAATCCACGCATTTTATATGCAAAACGAAATTCCATATTTATGTAACGAATTCCAGACGATTTTGATAAATTATGCTTTCGGGCTTAGGTAATAGAAACTGTCACCGATTTAAAAATTGGCTATTTTTATTAGGCAGACGATTCGCTCCGCGTACTGGCCATTATTTATTGTCGTTTTCAAAAGGCGGAAGATTTCGCATAGTTTTCCGAATTACGTCCACAATCGTACTTGGCGTTTCGTTAAGTTAATATTGACAAATTGCGCTATAGATCTTAATTACCGCCGGTATTAAGTCTGCACTGTTTGTCTTTCGAAATTTCGTTATTAATCGCCGAAGAAGTCCGACCAAGATAAAGTGTTCGAAATTTATTAATTACAAATGCAAAAGGTCTTAAATATTTGTGGGAAGCCACAATACGTTTTGTATTAGTAATAATAGCCTTTATGCTAACATTATTTATTTTGTCATAAATTCGACAAATTTGAAATTAAAATCGTATGAATAATTATCATAACATTAATTTTGTTTTTTTTTCTTGAACAAATAACATTGCAGTAGCACATTAATGTCAATTAAATTTAATTTCAATTAAATACTGGCAAGAATTTGATTATGGCATTTGCATAATTGATTAAATTATTTTCTTGTAAATGAGCAGAGGGTCACTTTTGAAAAGTGGTAGGCACTTTTCTAAAACGATGTCATTGTATTTAAGCTATTCATTTTATTAGTAAATCGTTTCCTTAAATGTCTTGTTTTATTTTTGATGCAATCAATTTAGAAATTAAATCAATGGTATTATTTTTTGAAAATTCCACCTGTATCGACGTTTGAGGACCATTCGGTTTCGAAAATGTTAACTTGCATATGTATTCTGTTGCTTTTTTACTCGCGCACACGTTATACACGAATTCTCCATTTGTTTTTTGGAAAATTATCATTTTTTAAATTTTTCCTTGAACTTTTACTTTGTTTGCCGGTTTTACATAGGAATGCTTTTAAATCAATCTTGAAAAATTTCCATTAAAATTTCGGATGCCTTGCAAATCCGATTTTATTATTTATTTAGAAAATTTTGTTCTTTTTTTTTTTATATTTATAGGTTTTGAGGTAGGAAGAGACATTTTACTGTTTACGATCGCGTTGTTAATAATTTGAGATTAGTTTCGAAAAGGATAACATCCTGGGTCATTATCCTTTATGTCGGTGTCGCTATTTCGTCCTTGTGCTTGTATGATAATTAATTATTAGGAAAAAAAAGGCAAGGTTCCACCGACTAAGGTCGGAAATTTACAAATTCTTATTTATTAGGTAATTTTGATAATGTACTTTGAAAAAAAAAACAACCAAAATATGAGTGGTCTTGAATTTGATTAAACTGTCTTTAATCAGATCTATTTTTAATAATTTGTCGACACATAATTAAATTTTTTGATAAGATGGTGGTGAGTGGGATATCTACAAAAGATATTAAATTCTATGTTAATGCTCACTGGAATTGGACACAATAAAACAACAAATTGTTAACTTGCAACGTTTCGTTTCTTTATTGAAACTTTATCAAGCAACTGAAAATTAACAAAGTATAACAACAATAACTACAAGTATTTTATAAAATAATATAAATTATAAAATACCTTAACAACACAAAAATTTTATAAAATACTTGTAGTTATTGTTGTTATACTTTGTTAATTTTCAGTTGCTTGATAAAATTTCAATAAAGAAACGAAACGTTGCAAGTTAACAATTTGTTGTTTTATTGTGTCCAATTCCAGTGAGCATTAACATATTATAAGATATTGGACGTGAACATTATGATTAATTGATATTAAATTCTCCAGAATTATTCAATCTATTTTAAGTTAGTTGCTTAGCAATAACTAATAAAAACACATGCACATTGGACAGTCACTGGTCGTTTCTAAGCAACTGTTACCAAACACCAATTCTTAAAGGATACCAACATATTTTTTTACTTTTTGATAACTCAGTACAAGCAACCTAATAAATGAACAAAAACCTGAGCGATAAACTGTTAAAGTTGCTATTCCTTGAATTTATAAGTAATATCCTATTTGTTTGATCAATTTATAGTTGTAGGCAGACAAAAGTTTTAAAAACTTTGCTCCTACTAATTTAATAATTAGAAAACTTTGAATACAAATATAAAGATAGTTAACAAATTCTTTCTCCATTTTTAAATCTTTGGGCTATTAATATGTTCATTAGTAAATTTTAATTTCGAGAAATGCAAACCAATAAGGAGATACGTTTATGGAACTCCTCATCCCACTTACAACGATAAAATAAGTTGTAAAAAAACTTGTTTATAGTAGTACTGCATTTTGAGTCATAACAGTTTAGGCAAGTTTTCATATATAAAATTATGATTTGTTCAGAGACGTATAAAGTTTTTTTTCTATTATTTTAACCCCTTGACATACAAAAAAAACCGAATTTGACGATTCCGAAAAAAACTATTAATTTGGCTCAACTTTACTGTTATGAGCATACACAAATAACATAAAATAAACAATTAATAGTTTTAAAATATTTTGAAATATGTAGAGCAGTGTTTCCCAATCTTTATTTAACATTCCCCACTTAAGTCATTCTAAAATTTTGATGCATATAATATATAACATATAAATATTTTTTTATTTTTAAAAATTGAATTATTCCATGAATGAAGCCTAATTACAACTTGTTCAAGACACAAGATTTCGGTTTTAGTAAGAAATCACTAGGAAATTATTAAGAAAAAAAAACAATAAATAAATTTTAAAAACATACACTAAAAAATATTTTTATATCGATAGCTCGAATTTTTGATAACGCGAATTATTTTTAGTTTCTCTTCAACTTCGACCTATCAAGGTTTGACTATATTGAATTTTATAAATTTCATATTTCTGAACAATTAAAATAATTTATTTATTGAGTTTTCTCCAATATTAATTTTATTTGCGTAAATTAATGATCTTCAAAGTTTTTTGAAAAACCGCAAATTCTGTATTTACTCTATTTGAGTTTTCTGTAAATACATAATGATTTTTTCATTAAAATTTCCTTTTAAATTTACCGAATAAAGTTTTGTTTTATTCAATTTGTGTTTTACAAAAAAAATTGATAATTAAAAATTTCTAAAGTTCTTAAATATATTTTAAAAATTTTTCAAGTTATTAATTTATTTAATTTGAGTTGTCTAAAAATTTAAAATAATTTATTCTTCGAGTTTACTTTAATAATTTTGCTAAATGTTGAAAACTGAATTTCATTTTATGTAAAAAAAACCGGTGCATGTACTTATGTACGCACGTTAGAAGTAATACTTCTTTGGCGCGACTAACTTAAATATAACAACGCGCTATGTTGCGCTTGTGTATAGCGACACCAGTGGTTATCAAACTATATGTTACTGCGCATACGTCGTTTTATTTGAATACATTGCTATATTCTTTTTAAATTCAAAAAGTAATTTAAAAAAATTGAATAAATACGAAGATGTGCGCATTCGAGCGAAAAGTGGCACATTTTCGAGCGAGGGAAGCAAATGAAGCGCGACGCGGAGCGGCGCGCTTCATTTTCCCGAGATCGGAAATGTGCCACTTTGAGCTCGAATGCGCACACTCGGCTTTAAGCACACTTTACAAGAATTAATTTACTCTCTGACAATTCGCAATTAAATATTGCAGAATTATATTAATAACAAAATTCCCAAATCGCCAATTTTGTGCCTTTTAACAAAATTATTGTTGAAAACAAACCTTTTTCGGAACATAAAATTGAATACAGTTCTTGACGTCATAGAGACGTCAAAATCTACAATGACACCTTAAACGATTGACGTCTCCTAGACGTCATTGTATGTCAAGGGGTTAACACACCGTGTTTTATGTTTATTGTCCTACGAAAATTTTAAATCCGACTTTTTTTGTAGAGAATATAATTTTATTCAAAATATGTATAATTTATATTTTTCAGATATATTGTTGTGCGTGTGGTGTAAAAAAATTGTAATTCTCGATAATAGACATTATAATATCTACTAAAATTAAAGGCTCAAATTTTGGCGTAGACTTTTTTTATCATCCTAAATAATATTTTCGGTATTCCATTCAAATAAAAAATAATCGATTATTTTGGGCCAGTCTAATAGACAACTCCAATGTGAACCTTAATATTGTATTATTTTCAAACGTTAAGTAATTTTATGCTTCGCTAAAAGATTTTTGAATAATATAATTAAATACAACAAATTGTATGGCAGTTTTATTTATTATTAAAATTTCTTGAATGGATTCACTAAAATATTGAACTGAAGGATTTTACTTGACACGATACATCTCATATACAATTTTAATTGATCAAAAATGCGAATTAGTAAACACTCCAAAGTATACCTGAAAATATTGTTATCAGACTTATTGCAATTAGGCGTCTGGAAGAGCACCATTATAATGTATCAAATGGAATAACATCTATAATCTTTTTCAAAGAAAAAATAAATATAAATTTATTCGACTTTTAATTTTTTGAATTGAAGAATAGAAGATTAAGATAGTCAAATCCAATAAATACGAGGATGAGCACATTCGAGCGAAAAGTGGCACATTTCCGAGCGAGGGAAGCAAATGAAGCGCGACGCGGAGCGGCGCGCTTCATTTTCCCGAGATCGGAATGTGCCACTTTGAGCTCGAATGTGCACACTCGGTTTTAAGCGTCATTCACAACAATTAAACTAATAAATTAGACAAAAAATTAAATAAATAATTTAATCGGTTTATCTCACTCGCAGCTACGAAATGCTCGTATCTTTTCGCTCACTTCCACTCATTGCTATGGTAAATACGTTTCTTGAACATAAAATCCATATTTAATGAACTTTTAATTTTTTGATTTGAAAGTGAATAGATTAATTAAGGCAAATCAATAAATACAGGGATGTGCGCATTCGAGCGATAAGTGGCACATTTCCGAGCGAGGGAGGCAAATGAAGCGCGACGCGGAGCGGCGCGCTTCATTTTCCCGAGATCGGAATGTGCCACTTTGAGCTCGAATGTGCACACTCGGTTTTAAGCATGATTCACAATATTTTAGGTAAATAAATTAAATGAAAATGTAATTAATTATTTGTCATCATTCCCTCTCACTCGCACTTGCGCAATTGTCGTATCTTTTCGCTCCCTTTCACTCATTGCTATGGTAAATACGTTTTTCGAACATAAAATCGATATTTACTAACCTAAATTGAAATTTCTGATTTGAAAGAGCGAAAGATAATATAGACAAATCCAATAAAACGAAGATGTGCGCATTCGAGCGAAAAGTGGCACATTTCGAGCGAGGGAGGCAAATGAAGCGCGACGCGGAGCGGCGCGCTTCATTTTCCCGAGATCGGAATGTGCCACTTTGAGCTCGAATGCGCACACTCCGTTTTAAGCACGCTTACCAATCGTCCCGTTTTAACAAGAAAAAAATTAGGCACGTTAATTATACTCCACCTCGTACACGGAAGGTTAAATAAATATACCTATACAATAAAATTATTAAAATATCAAAAATGGAAGTTCTAAAGGGCCATTTGCTAAATCATAGCACAGCATTAATAAACATCAAATCGAATATTGTTGTACCATTCCATTTTAGGTTAATGACTAATTTTCAAGATTAAATAGCAAAGCAGACCACTGATAGAGCTCCGATCCCTTCTAAATTAAAATAAAAATATTCGGCCATCTATTTTTAGTTCGTTTTTATTTAGCATAACAACAACGAAATATTTGCCAATTTACGAACGATAAAACATGCAAATCTAATGTAAATTAACCGGCTCAGCATTTTCTTTTCGCACTTTGCACGATTTTCGTAGGCGTAATCCTATTAACTCCCGAAGAGAAAGTCGAATAACCCGTCCCATTGTTATATGTAATAATTTTTTTAATTGCATACTTAACGCAAATCTTGGTTTTAATCTTCTAATATAAGATAGGAATTTGTTGTTTTAGAAGAAGGCGAAACTATATGCACATAAGTTGGAAAAGCCTCGCCGATTTATTTATGACTCATCCTGAATACGCACTTTAACTTCAATTTAATATTTTTTCTCTAACATATTCACACATAAAAGTTACGTAAGAACGCTATTACATTTTCGTGTTGTTGCAAAATGATTTGACGCACAAGTTTTAAAATCTCGTAATTTTCATTAAAGGCACACTTCGAGCTCTTGTAAAAGTTTAATTGACAGTACGTTTGTTTAATAACTCGCCCTGCTTCAGGAAATATGCACGTACTTGAAACTAGGTTTGTGGTTCTTACAACTAATTGCTACTTAGCCGATAAGTATCTGATTGTAAATTATTTTTTTATCATAAGTCATTCAATGTTTGAGCAAAATTTAAAAGATGTAGCACATTGGGAATTGTCAATAATTCTTCAATAAAGAAAAACATGCTTTACTCTAAAATAATACATCGCTAAATTAATTTTTATGTAAGACGAAGTATTTCTAAGAATTTGATGTTTGTGTTCCCATATGGTCCAAGCGCGATGAACAAGCACAACCCACATCAAAAGCTGAATTGCATCAAAAAAAGATCATGTTTTCAGTTTGATGACTTTATAAAGGTGTTTCGTATTTTGAACGGCTTCTAAGAAACCAAACGATCGATTCAGATGTATACTGTCAACAACTGATGAATAGGAAGAAGCATTCAAAAATAAATAGCCAGAATTCGCTAATCGTAAAGACATTATGTGCCTCCATGACAACGCTCGACCTCACACATCTTTATTAACTCGACAAAAATTATTGGAGCTTGGTTGGAAACTGATGTTACATCCACCATATGGCTCTGACCTTGCACCATTAGATTACCATTTATTTCTATCTTTACAAAACTCCTTAAACGATCAAAATTTCACTAATGATGATGATCCGAAGTCGCACATGATTCAGTTGTTTGCTGATAAGAAGTTCTATGAACGTCAAATCATAAAGTTGCCAGAAAGATGACAAAAGGTTGTTGAACAAAATGGTACATTGATAATTAATTAAAATCCATCGATTACATAGAAAAAATTGAGTTCTATTTCAATTAGTGATCAAGACCCTTCAAAGTCCACAAGGGCTATGACTAGAGGCCTTAATGTTTCTAAGGGCTTAACCCATCACGGTTTTTACACTAGACCATAATCCTTCGGATTACTATGTATATGGCGTTGTTGAAAGAAAGACTAATAAACATTCCCATAACACCCTTAATTTTCTTAGAGCTGCCATAACCAGAGTAATTACTCATATAAACAAGGAGCATTTGATATGGACCTGCACATGTTTCCAAGCCAGAATTATTGAATAATTGTTTAGTTTAAAGGACAATTAGCTTGCTGTAAACATTTCAATAAAATATAAAAGTTTTGTAAAAAAATATGAATAATTCAATTTTAGCGTCAATATGTCTTCATATACCGTGGGCACCCTGTATGTGCCAAGAACTTTTTGGAGAAGCCTTACAAAAACTCAGTGCTTCAGTATAAATGGAATAATCATTAATAACATTCGATATGCCGATGACTCTGCCTTACTGGCGACAAGTCTTGAAGATCTGCAAACGCCAATAGACCCAATAGTAATATAGAGCAAAAAATTCAATCTAGAATTAAACAGCAAGAAGCAAATGGAGCACCAACGCCAACTTCTACATAGAAGGCAAAACACTAGGAAGAGTACAACATATCAACTCCTCGTGTGTCAACCACCACGTGATAAATGAAAGAGCATTACAACGTCTAAACAAAAAAAATATGTCCTCAAACGTAAAAATCGCTTATTTTAGACATGTGTTCAGAAATACCAAATTTGACGTTCAATTAATTAATAGTACAAGGGAGAATCGAGGAAAAAAGAAGACTTGGCCGAAGGAAAACTTCATAACCGAAAAACTTGCGCCAATGGACTTGAATGTCTTCAACTGACTTATTCAGATGGGCCACGACGGACGTTAACGTCCACCAAAAATACAGCAGCCGAAGAAGAAGAAGAAGCATCGAGAATCGTGATTTTCCTAATGTTATCAGCATTAAAATTTAATATTACTAGTCGCTAGAAAGAAAAACTATAAATAAAAATTTTAAAATTAATTTTGATTTTCTTGTGCTAGGTCACACCAAAGTGTTTTTAAAAATATACTGCTTACAGTTGTTTAAATGGCACCAGAGAAAAATTTAAAATAATGTCATTTTAAAGAACTTTCCCATTAAGCTTTATAAAATCATTTTTTAATTATATACTTAATTACATAAATTTTTCACACTAATGAATATTTTTGAATTGTTGTGTACCAATTTATTATTTTTGGTTCCAATTATTTTGATTCGACTATTTCAAAGCAAAAACAATAAGAGTAATTCTACCATATACTTTTATATCGTAATACAGACAACAATAGGAATTTGTAGGACATATTGATTTAAAAATTAGCACCTGATTTTTATGTGTGTTTGTCAAAGTGTTAAACGCTACACAAACATTTTAAACCAAACATAAACGCATTAGACTAATGCAAAAAAAATTGTTTAAATGATTTTAGTTTTATTGTTCTGCTTCTTGAAAACTAAAAATGATTACAATAATTTCTAGTTAGTGTAAGTCCGAATAAAGATTTAATAAATTTAGTAGTAGGTACTGCTATATAACATAATACAGTAAGACCCCGCTTAGCGCGGGGGATACGTTCCAATAAGTTTCAGCGCTAAACAAAACAGCGTTAAACAAGATCAGTTTGAAATATATCACAATAAGTTATACTGACGTAAGATTCGAGCAGACGGCGTTATATCGAATCAGCGTTAATCGAGGAAACGTTAAACGAGGTGCAACTGTACCTACATAATAATGACAATAAATAAAATCATAATAAATTTTGTTAAGTGCACTCCACAACGTTACTTTTATACCTCGTATTAAAAAAAAAACAGTTAACATCATCATGTCCAAAATGAATTAATAAACTAAAGAAGAAAAACAACAGTATCGGATGCAAGCATCTTTTTTAAATTACAGTTTACGTAAGTGAAGTCACTAATTAACTTTTTAACAGAGCTTCAGTTCGCAATAACATTTAATAAAACACATCTTCGTGACTCAATTTAATTGCTGTACGAGTCCACCTTTTTCTATTAGAAAAAAATTTAATATCTCGATATTATGTAAATAAAAACTGTACGAATTGAAGTATTTAGGTAAAGATACGCGGAAAGTGAAAGTTAAAAACCGAAAGTACACTTTTATTTATTGTTACGTATACCACCTACAATTTTACAAAGAGATATGCAAATTTCGATTAAAATCAATACAAAAAAAACACCGTTATTATTAACTATTTAGTTCAAATGCAACAAGTGAAAATATTTGTGTCAATTATGAATAGCTTTAACTGGTGACCCCATATTGATTATCAGGTAACCTTTGGGAAACTCGAAGGTCTGATATCGTCACAAATACATCGATGTATGCGTTAATATTTCTCAGTGAATTTAAGATCCAAATAGAGCAGAAGTCCTCCAGTTTTATCGCCTTAAAAGCTTATTCATTACTGTAAGGCAGTGGTTCCCAAACTTTATGTTACTGCGTCACCCTTAAAAAATTCGAATCTTGGCCCTCGCCACTGCACACCATTTCCCGATTTACACGGTAGATAGGTTCCAAAAAAACCATCTAAATCGAAATAATAATTTTTGGATGAGAAACGGTGTAAAGTGAAAACAAATTGATGAATTACTTTTAGAAATTAATTAATTTTGTTTACGTAGAATAATTAAATTTTTTTTAGTGAATTCTTTCATAAAAAAATACTACGTATCTATGATATAAAAGATTGTAAGTGTATATATAATTCATAGGAATGTAAAGGGTGTTCCAAAATATACGCAAGATTTGAATTTTGCGCTATTTGTTGCAACGGGAAAAAAAGGCAGTGTGACAGCTGACAGTTCAGGGTTATTAAAAATGGGGCGCTAGACGAAGAACAACGCGTTTTCATTGTTGAGGAATATTTTAAAAATAATTAAGTTCGACAACGACAGCTCGCAATTATGGTACAAAATATGGTGAGAATAGTGATTTAACTTTATCAACTGTGAAGAAAAAATTAAAAATTAAAGAAGACTGTTTTACATTTGTTTTCTAAATCAAAAGAATTTGTTGTACATTATTAGGGACCGTTTGAAAAAATTAAATACATAGCTAAAAGAAATATTTTTTTTATTTATTGCAGTTTTTTATGAGTAGTTAAATTTAATCAAAAATAATAAATTAAAAAGCAACTGTGATGTTTTGAGAAAATATCTAAGTTTTTATTGTCATACCCATTTCTTAATTAAAAAAAAATAAAATTCTTATAATATCTACCACATAGGTATTTACACACTTTTTCTGGTAAAGACTATTTATGTGGTGTAAAAAAAATAAATTTTTTTGAACCTCATTTTGCAATAAATATGACTGAAATATTTCATATTAACAGAAACTTAAAAAGAATTAAGTAAATAAATATTATATTACTATACAAATTAAAAAAAAATTATTTTCATTAATAAATTGATTTACTTAGAAATAACTAATATATTTTTGAACTGAAATATTAATAATTATTTTTAAATAATAAATCAATGTCGTTCTCAACCATTGAAAGGGGGATTACCATTATATTTCACAAATTTTCATTTTTTTATTTTCGAATTAATTTGTATTTAACGATGAATTTTATGGGGGACTGTAACCCTAGGTACGCCACTAATTGGTAAAATTACAATCTTTAATTGTTTTTTTAACTTTTTCAAATTTTTATTTTACTTTTTTCATTAAGAAAACGACCGTGCCGTTAATTTGTATTGAATTGTGGAGGGTTCAGCGGGGATAGGCTGCTGTCCGGTAGCCGACCCCCGGGAGCACTACTATAACCAATTAATTTTAATCATTAAAATAATCGCGGGCTAAAATCTTCATAAAATGTACATCATCTCAATTTAAAAGAAAAATAAAAGAAATACAATCATAATTAAAATTATACAAACAATAAATATGAAAGCCCCTGATCCTGAACTTCGGTAATTTCACTTAGGAAATTGTTTTATAATTCATACAATCGTAGATGGGTATCAAAAACTTAACCTTTGCATGAAAATGTCAGATTCTAATTAATAATAAATAAATAACACAATAAGCATAAGATTAAAGCTTCAGATATAGCAAAACAAGCTTTTAATAAAATTCTACCATGTAAACACAAATTGTTTTAATAATTGCATTTCAAATTTTAATTAACATCGCAACGCATAAAATAAATACTATTTTAATAATTGGCGTGTTTCACAAAAATACAGAAGTAGTAAAATTAATATAAATCGATAATTTTATGGCGAATGAAATTAATGCGTTATCTACTGGTTTCGTTTCGACATTAACTATTTTTAATGACCAAAATTAAATTAATATGCAACAAGGTCCTTTGCAAAAATATATAAATAACTTCCGTATCAAAGCAGAATTAATCGTATTAGGTCATTTTTTATTTAAACATGCGCTTGGGGTTGTGGGAAGTAATTAGAAATGCAACGTTAAACCCATCTCGGTAATTTATTTCGCCATTCAATTATATTTATGTTTTTGAATAAATATATTAACTTCGAGGTCGGCAATCTATAAATTATTGAAGTGACTGCACTGAAATTATTTCGGAATGTTTTATGTATTAAAAGAAGGCAGGAAAGAAAGGATTACGAAAACAATATGGGCATTGTATTATTTCAAATGCTTTTCCCAAATTTTTATAATCATCGTACATATCATGTGAGATTACTAATGAAGAAGATGTGGTCGAGAATTGTTAATCGGTTTTAATAGAAGTATTGTTGAGTGCTTTTAACACGGTTACACCCATTATTGTTTTATTTGACGAATAATAATGCGAACATTAGTCCTAATAACTTTATAAATGCAGTGTATTGTTAGATTTTCTTGAATAGTTAATAGTAATACACCTATTTACTGTTATTATAGTTTTTGATTTGACATTTTAGTGTAACAAATTATGCGCTGAGATAATAAATTATTAACCTTCCGTGTACGAGTTGGGGTATAACTAACGTGACCAATTTTTTCTTGTTAAAACGGGACACTTGGTAATCGTGCTTAAAACCGAGTGTGCACATTCGAGCTCAAAGTGGCACATTCCGATCTCGGGAAAATGAAGCGCGCCGCTCCGCGTCGCGCTTCATTTGCCTCCCTCGCTCGGAAATGTGCCACTTATCGCTCGAATGCGCACATCCCTGTATTTACTAGATATATCTATTTTGTTCATCGCTCTTTCACAATCAAAAAATTATATTTAGTTTGGTAAACATTGATTTTGTTCCAAAACATTATTTTTAGCATAGCAATGAGTGCGAGCGAGCGAAAAGATACAACAATCTTATAAGTACGAGTGAGAGGGAACGATTAAAATTATTCTACTGATTTGTCGTCTAATTTATTGGCCTGAATTATTGTGAATCACGCTTAAAACCGAGTGTGCACATTCGAGCTCAAAGTGGCACATTCCGATTTCGGGAAAATGAAGCACGCCGCTCCGCGTCGCGCTTCATTTGCTTCCCTCGCTCGGAAATGTGCCACTTTTCGCTCGAATGTGCACATCCTCGTATTTATTACATTAATATAATTTACCATAAGCTCCTTCAAATCAAAAATTTTAATTTAATTTAGTAAATATCGATTTTATATTCGAAAAACGTATTTACTATAGCAATAAGTGGAAGGGAGCGAGAAGATACAATGTGTTTTATTTAAACCTATTCATTATTGGATATTAAAATATATTTCTTATCGATTTATAAATAATTATAAATAGGTAAATAACAAAAAAGATGTCCAACAAATAACAACATACTTTAAATTTCCTTACATCAAAGAATTGTCCAGTAGTATTGATCGTTTTATTAGACCAAGAGGTGGAAAACTAGCATTTTATAATATAAAAACAATTAATACAGTTTATAGCAAATTAATTCCTCTTCTTCAACAATCTGGTTTGATTTATAAAATCCTATGTAGCTGTGGAAGTATTTACATTGGTCAAACAAATCAAAGACTTGAAGAAAGATTAAAACAACATAAAAATGATTGTAAAAATATAAATTATGTTAAACCAAACAAAACAGCATTAGCTATGCATCATTTTGATGTTGGACATCAATTCCAATTTGAAAAAGTTTCTATTTTACATCGTGAACAAAATAAACATAAAAGAAATTTAAGTGAAATGGTTTATATCAAAATTAATAAAACTGTAAATTTGCGTTCGGATACTCAAGGCCTTAGTTTAATATATAATGACATCTTAAATAAAATTAAAACATAAAACTAAAATTAATCATAAAATTTAAATCAAAATTATACAACTACAAATAAATTCTTTTTAAAATCATAGTTACAGCCTTTCATGTAATTATTTAGCATCATAGTTACAATCTTTCATATTTAAAAAAAAAAATCTTTCATTTTGACGCATATAATTATTTAGAATCATAGTTGCAATCTTTCATATTTAAAAATCTTTCATTTTGACACATGTAGAATTATTGAGTTTTAATGGTTAACTTCCTTTTTGTGTTGTTAAGGTATTTTATAATTTATATTATTTTATAAAATACTTGTAGTTATTGTTGTTATACTTTGTTAATTTTCAGTTGCATGATAAAGTCTCAATAAAAAAACGAAACGTTGCAAGTTAACAATTTGTTGTTTTATTGTGTCCAATTCCAGTGAACATTAACATATATTTCTTATCATTTATCTGTCATAAAGTACAATTTTGTGGATTTTATTTCATTTTATTGTCGGGGTATGGCAAACCCCACCTAGTATGGCATGTGACATTTAGTCACCTAGTATGCGGAAAGTTAAAGAAATAATTTATAAAATAAGCTACAACAAACACTAAAAATTTAAACGTGGCGCTTAAAATAGGAATTGTAATTGGTTAACTTGTAAGGTATCCACAGAAACCAATTTAAACGGCTAATAAAAATGCTCAATTAAACAATCGATTAAATTCTTATTTTACTAGACAATACACGTATTTTGATAAACAATATAAAAAGTTATAAACATATTTTTTAATCAAATATACTTTTATATAAATTTAAATTAAGTAAAAGAAAGTAAGTACAGTCAAACTCGCATACTATGAATATCTGAACAAATCTCTCTCTATTTCATTGTACACTGCACCTTCTATCAAAAATGAACGTAAAATCGTTTATATTGCGTGGCAAGAAAAGAAAGAAGACTATTTTAAACGAGGGTGAGAAATGTCGTCACCCCGAGTCTGAAATTGTATTTAATTCCGTGCCACACATTATATTTATCGTATTACTTGCATTCAAAGTAAGAGTTTTAATGTTTAATCTTGCAAATTTGACATCTGTCAGTTTGGTTAATAGTTAGATTGACAATTATGAGATTTATAATACACAAAATTTAATCTGACAGCGTTGAAATGATTCTGACTTCATTCAGCGGGTAGAAAGTAATCGTTTTCCGCCCTAGGGAGAAAAGTGATCGGTGTCTGGCCGAAAACAGTCGCATTGGGGTGAAATTGTTTTGTTTCGCTGGATAAGCAACAATATTTTTGGGGGGTCGCAAAAAAGATTTGAAAAATTGCCCATTTTTAACTTTTAATATAAGTAATATTGTTTTTTTCCATGCGGAGGGGTCTTAAACCAAGAAAATTTAAGAGTCAAAAATTTACATAATGCTCTTCCTAAACAAATAAGACTTTAAAAATATCTAAAAAATGGAAAAATACTTTTTATTAAAAAAAAAATTATTTTATGATACATAACTGAATAAAAAATTCCTGGACAAATTATTAAAAGTAATTGAAGATATATTTAAATAATAAAATTTTATTTCTCAATTTTTTTTGTAGGTACTTATACGTATACAAGTACAGCACAACTTCGACAGTTCGGAAATTGTGTAGTTCGAATACTCTAATAATGCGATCACTCTTGTAATTCGGACTTTTTAAAAAAAATTCCTTTATAATATAGGGTCTATAGTTCGAACATAAAATATATTTTATAGTGTTCACTTTTAGGCCGTTTTGCTAACACTTGAAATAGTTTCTCCCCAAGAGCCATTTTAAAAACCCCTAAATACGAAGATCTTATGGATAGAGCTTTACGTTTAAGGCATGAAAATGTTTATGAAAATAATATAAAATGAATGACAAACTCATATAAAAATCGTTAATCGTTTTCTAAATAATTATGAATTAGTAAATAACAAAAAAGATGTCCAACAAGTAACAACGTACTTTAAATTTCCTAACATCAAAGAATTGTCCAGTAGTATTGATCGTTTTATTAGACCAAGAGGTCGAAAATTAGCATTTTATAATCTAAAAACAATTAATGCAGTTTATAGTAAATTAAAAGATCTAATTCCTCTTCTTCAACAATCTGGTATGATTTATAAAAACCCATGTAGTTGTGGAAGTAGTTACATTGGTCAAACGAATCAAAAACTTGAAGTAAACAACATAAGAATGATTGTAAAAATATAAATTATGTTAAACCAAACAAAACAGCATTAGCTATTCACTATTTTGATGTTGGACATCATTTTTAATTTGAACAAGTTTCTATTTTACATCGTGAACAGAATAAAAATAAAAGTTTAAGTGAAATGGTTTTTATTAATCATTTTTTGAGATGTTAAGGTATTTTATAATTTTATTTATAAAATACTTGTATTCATTGTTATTGTTATACAAATTTGTTAATTTTCAGTTGCTTGAAAAAGTTTCAATAATGTTTTATTGACAGTCCAATTTATGTAAACTTTAAATAAACTTAAAAGATATTAGACGTTAACATTATGATTAATACATATACCTAATTATAATACCTATATTTTTTTTTCTAAATCATTACTGCTCTAATAAAAAAATCTAAATCCGTTGATTAGAATATTAGCATTAAAAACCATTAAATACCAAAATTACAACGTTTAACGTTCCATTTTATAAAATGCAATTTATTTGCATAAAAAACGAATTAATCTAAATTAGGATTTGTGGTCCATTCACTTCCGTAACGAATTCTATATAAATCAACAGTTAAAAATAGCATAATTTAAAACAATTTTTAATTACTAACAACATCTTCGAAGCTTTAATCAAACCATTATCTATATAACCTGTTTACAATCACTGGATTAACATAACATGTTTCTAAAACGGTCCAAACGAAAATGGCATTTCGGGCGACGAAAAAAAAAAGCTTTCACTTTTCTCAAGTTAAATTTTTGACTTTATTTACCTACGTACTTGGATCGGTTTTAATGCGTGTACTCTACAACAGATGAAATCTCGAGAAACTTTCAGCAAATAGCTGTGATCTCTTTCGATTTAAAAATACAGAACGAAGTAATGTCGCTAAGTTGCAGTAATAATTTCCCTTTTATTTACCGGTAAAATGTTAAACATGTTGTAATTTAATAAAACTATTATAAATCTGCTAATTCTCGTACCTAGGTATGTGCAATTACACAAAGTTATTGTATAAATAAGCCGTGCATTAATCTCGGAATACTAATTACCTACAATTTTCTCATTTTCACATTTTAATAAAACAAACTAACGGCTTTGTAGCATTTAACGGCGGATACGGTTTGCTGGATAAGTTGCGATTTAAGTTTTTGCAACTTAAATACCTAAATTAAAAGCTATAGCTTTTTTTTTCTTACGAGTTAAAAAAAATTTTTAACCTTTCGTGTACTAGGTGGGGTATAACTAACGTGAAAAAATTTTTTTTTGTTAAAACGACACGTTTGGTAATCGAGCTTAAAACCGAGTGTGCACATTCGAGCTCAAAGTGGCACATTCCGATCTCGGGAAAATGAAGCGCGCCGCTCCGCGTCGCGCTTCATTTGCCTCCCTCGCTCGGAAATGTGCCACTTTTCGCTCGAATGCGCACATCCTCGCATTTATTATATTAGTATAATTTACCGTGCGCTCCTTCCAAACTAAAATTTTAATTTCATTTAGTAAATATCGATTTTATATTCAAAAAATGTATTTACCATAGCAATGAGTGGAAGAGAGCGAGACGATACGATAATCTTGTCAATGGAAGCGAGAGGAAACGATTAAAATTATTCAATTGATTTTTCGTGTAATTTTTTGGTCTAAATTATTGCGAATCATTAAGAAATTGCCGTGAAATTAATTTATATTTCAATAAGGAGGCAAGAATGAATTTCCTGTTAGTTTTTCTTAATATTCGTATCGTAATTGACACGTGTCATTGGAATTTACTACTCAAGAAATGAGTCAATAGTTTATAAGTTGAAGAAAAAGTTAAGTTATTGTATTTTTATTAATAAAAGTCTATTCTAATGCATTAATAAATACAGTCGAACCTCGATAAGTCGAACTGAAGGGAAACTAAAAATAATTCGAGTTATCAAGAATTCGAGTTATCGATATAAAAATATTAACGTTGAAATAGGCAAGTCCTAGGCAAACAGGTTCGAGTTATGAAAAATTCGGCTTATCGAGGTTCGACTTATGTAGGTTCCTCTGTATGTGTTTTACTTAAACTTATTCATTATTGGTTATTAATATATATTCTTATCATTGAACTTTCATAAAGTACAATTTTGTGAATTTTATTTCATTTTATTTTTGGGGTATGGAAAACCCCACCTACTATGGCATGTGACATTTAGTCACCTAGTATGCGGAGGGTTAAGCTCGAAAGGAAACCTTGTACGTTTCCCCCCGGTTGATTTGTGGCAATATGTGTATTGATAAATAAAAGATTTATTTTCTAAAAATTACCTAAGGCGTTCGTTATTATTGATAAAAATGTCGGTATAATTTATAATTGATTCGTTTTTTACTTGATTTAGTGTTTTGCTTAAAGGTAAAAATAACATTTTGATAGTCGTGGGTTTAAAAATAAAGCAATAATGTCCATTAAATTTATATAAGAGATTTTAATTAGTAAAATATAATGGAATAAAAAATTACAAACTTACGAAACAGCTAAGATTTTGAGAAATCACATGGCAATAACTACGACTTTTTAATAATTGGCCTTTGAAGGAGCATGGCCTTCCATGGTCCACTAACCTCAAATACTAATTTATGTTTAAATACTTCCTCAACAGTTATGATATTTAAGATGGTTTTACCGTTTACAAGAAAAGGGTCTATTTTTGCCTTTTTGTTTTACGATCAAATATATTGTTTGTTGTTTATAGTTTATAACATCTAAAAAAATTAAATAAATGCAAAATTTAAACAAAACTTAAAATTGTGTTAATAAACAAACCAATTGAGTTTGTAACGTAACTATGGTTACACAAAATTTCTCGATTGGTTGATTTAAACTGTATCAAGACACTTGTTACAGTTACCAATCATATCAAATAGTTTTTGATTAATTAAAGTAAATTGTAATTTCAATTATCGCAATGATGGCATGCGAGATGATTTGGCACGCATCATATCATTATAACAAAAATGTATTCTATTGGCACAAAAGGTAAAAATGTTTATCGCCACTGAACTGTGGTAAACGATCGTGATTAGTTAATTTTATACTATTCATAATATACGAGTTTGACTGTTCTTACTTTTTTTACTTAATTTAAATTTATATAAAAGGTCCTATATTTGATTAAAAAATATGTTTATAACTTTTTATATTGTCTATCAAAATACGTGTATTGTCTAGTAAAATAAGAATTTAATCGATTTTTGAATTGAGTATTATGATTAGCGGTTTAAACTGGTTTCTGTGGATACCTTACAAATTAACCACTTACAATTCCTATTTTAAGCGCCATGTTTAAATTTTTAGTCTTTGTTGTAGCCTATTTTAAAAATTATTTTTTTAACCTTCCTCATACTGTGTGACTAAATGTCACATGCCATACTAGGTAGGGTTTGCCATACCCCGAAAATAAAATGAAATAAAATCCACAAAATTGTACTTTAGGGACCATCCATAAATTACGTCACACGTTAATGGGGGGGAGGGTATCACGGTAATGTGACATAGTGTGACAAGGGGAAGAGGGGGGTCACAAACTTTGTGACGTAACATGTTAAAATTTGTCGTTTATTGTTTTCTAACTAGCTATTTTTTTTGTTATCAGAAATATGTGTCTTTATGTTGATTTTATTAAAGATTATTTAATAAAAATAAGAAAAAAATGAAAATAACTTTTTTCTTTAGATTATTTTTAAATATATGCATAAATTTAAAAAATGTGTGACGTCACATTAAGGGGGAGGGGGTTCGAAAAATGTGACAACCTGTGACAAGGACGGGGGGAGGGGTTCAAAAGTCCTAAAATTCGTGTGACGTGATTTATGGATGGCCCCTTATGACAGTTCAATGATAAGAAATATATTTTAATAATTAATAATGAATAGGTTTAAGTAAAACACATTGTATCTTCTCGTTCCCTTCCACTCATTGCTATGGTAAATACGTTTTTCGAATATAAAATCGATATTTACTAAATTAAATTAAAATTTCTGATTTGAAGGTGCGCACTGTAACGTATACTAATGTAATAAACACGAGGATGTGCGCATTCGAGCGAAAAGTGGCACATTTCCGAGCGAGGGAGGCAAATGAAGCGCGACGCGGAGCGGCGCGCTTCATTTTCCCGAGATCGGAATGTGTCACTTTGAGGTCGAATGTGCACACTCGGGTTTAAGCACCGTTCACAATAATTTAGGCCAATAAATTAGGCGAAAAATCGGTTAAATAAATTCAATCATTCCCTCTCACTCGCACTAATGAGATTGGCGTATCTTTTCGCTCCCTTCCACTCATTGCTATAGTAAAAACGCTTTTCGAACATAAAATCGATTTTTACTAAGCAAAATTAAAATTTATGATTTGAAAGAGCGAAGGATAAAGTAGAAAAGTTCAATAAATACAAGGATGTGCGCATTCGAGCGAAAAGTGGCACATTTCCGAGCGAGGGAGGCAAATGAAGCGCGACGCGGAGCGGCGCGCTTCATTTTCCCGAGATCGGAATGTGCCACTTTGAGCTCGAATGTGCACACTCGGTTTTAAGCACAATTACCAAGCGTCCCGTTTTAACAAGAAAAAAATTGTTCACGTTAGTTATACCCCACCTCGTACACGGAATGAGTGTTTACAAATTCGGTTATTTTGTGTAAAAGATAGTAAATATACATATGACATATACACACAAAAGTATTTAACTCGCCTTTTTTTGATAACTCGAATTATTTGTAGTTTCCCCTCAACTTCGACTTATCGAGGTTCGACTGTATTTATGAATAGGAATAAGACCACTTCCTATAAACGGCCACGCTGTTGTTGCGTCAAAATGAAAAATGTAAACAAACAAAAAGCGCTAATGGTCGGGAGCGCGTGATTCATAACATTATTGCACCGACAAAGACCAGCTGTTAAAATGCAGACTCCGTCTGCAGGTAAGACAATGACGATTTAAATGCCGCGGTCACGTTTCCAGAAGCTCGCAAAATTTCTATCGTTACACGTTTTCTGATACGCGCGATCGTTGATTAATTTAACACCTAACGCAGAAATTTGCAAATGACCTTTTCCTCATGTTTTCTTGTTTTTCTTGATGCGTATTGAGAGATTTTTATTAAATATTTATAAATATGTACATGTGTCTGGTCATGGTTACAAAATGCTTGCGAGCAGTTTACAAAATATTCAAATTCTTGTCTATAATAGATGCAATTTATTGTTGAATTTTAATTTGTATAGGGGATGCTTGCTTTTGACGAATACTTTCACAAAAATTTGAAGGTTTTTTTTTTCGGCGAGGTTATGAAAAGTGCTTGGGGACTATTCTAAAATTTATAAAATGTTGTTGCACATATTTGATTGAAATAAAAAAATTAAATTATGCGTTAAAAAAAAATTAATTCGTTTAACTGATATTTAACTTTTTTATAATTACTTCTTTGTGTAGTTGAAATGTAAAAATTATTGATTGTTAGATAGGACCGAAATTTTTAATTTGTAACTATTATATTACAGTCGAACCTCCATAAGTCGAACCCTGATATGTCGAATTTTTGATAACTCGAACTCGAACCTGTTTCCTAGGACTTGCCTATCTCAACGTTAATATTTTTATATCGGTAGCGTGGTGGAACTGCAACGCGCCAAATTTTACAACTTTTCATAAAAGTATACTACCTGTGAGGATTAAAGAACGGGTCGGTTCGGTGTAATTTTTTAGTTATAGTATAAAATTAACTAATCACGATCGTTTACCATAGTGCAGTGGCGACAAACATTTTTTACCTTTCGTGCCAATAGAATACATTTTTGTTATAATGATATGATGCGTGCCAAATCATCTCGCATGCCATCACTGCGATAATTGAAAGTACAATTTACTTTAATTAATCACAAACTATTTGATATGATTGGTAACTGTAACAAGTGTCTTGATGCAGTTTAAATCAACCAATCGAGAACTTTTGTGTAACCATAGTTACGTTACAAACTCGATTGGTTTGTTTATTAACACAATTTTAAATTTTGTTTAAATTTTGCATTTATTTAATTTTTTTAGATTTTCTGTTACACACTGTTATAAACTATAAACAACAAAAAATATATTTGATCGTAAAACAAAAAGGCAAAAATAGACCCTTTTCTTGTAAACGGTAAAACCATCTTAAATATCATAACTGTTGAGGAAGTATTTAAACATAAATTAGTATTTGAGGTTAGTGGACCATGGAAGGCCATGCTCCTTCAAAGGCCAATTATTAAAAAGTCGTAGTTATTGCCATGTGATAACAAATTTCTTCTACTCACACTAAACACCCATCGAACTCAAAGACATAGACGCGGCGGCGAGTTGCTCGCGCCGCTGTTTTGTCAGTGCGGTCCCTTGATCGTCGACTTCCGTCGTCAACGTTAAAATTGTAACTCGCGCTCACAGAAAAACGTAATTTTTAAGTAAATAACTCATTATGTTATTTTTTTTTACTCCGAATTAATATATGGTATAAGGATTTGCTATAGTACTGAAAAAAAAATATTACTTTATTTCGATTTCAGTTAAAATATCGGCAGTGTTCCTTGTAAGGCCGATCAAAAATTTGACAGCTAGCCTTACTAATTTTTATAACTTCATTATAAAAGATATTGGAAACTTCTTTGATATCGATATAATACTCATTAGTATTATTTTTTAAAACATTTCCACGAATACATTCTGAGTTATACGATTGTGTTCAAGTAATGTTCATTGAGTATTTTATATGTGAATATAGTATGGTAAGCATTAAATGTTTTGTTTTAATGAAACACCTTTTTATGTAGTTTAAGTATAAGCAGATATTTTGATTGTCAGAACGTTAGTTTTAAGTTAAACGACTGATTTATCATATCGGCTTTGTATAAAGCCTTGTTCTTAGTAAAGCCGCTTGGAAGAGTTTAATAAACAGTGATTAAGTCTGCAATAAAAAAAAGTGTTTTATATGTTACATAATAAAATAAAGTGTTACTTAATAATTTGTTTGTTTCATTTATCCAGTAAATAAACGAATAATAACTGTTTATTTGTTAGAATGGCCTTCTATGGTCCACTCACCTTAAATCCAATTAAAGTGTCGTCGTCAAAACATCAAACTCTTGTAGTATGAAACCTTTTCATCCTATTTTACAATAGCCATTTTGACCAGCAATAACATCAAACAAACCCGTTCTATAATCCTACCAGGTATTGTACTTTTATGAAAAGTTGTAAAATTTAACTTCGAGTTATCATAATATTTACTAATAGAAACTCGAATTTAGGGAATTGTAAAACGGTTTGACTTATCAAAAAATTCGAGTCATCGATAAAAAAATATTAACGTCGAAATAGGTTCAAGTTCGAGTTATCAAAAATTCGGATTATCGAGGTTCGACTGTATTTCAGAAGGTGCCACTGAAATTAATAAACTAGTTTTAACCTTTTAGAGTCGCAGGGGATCCGGGTCGAAGTTGTGGGCACATGTTTTTTACAAGCAACTAAATGAATCATCAAACGTTTATATCCTTTATATAATTACGTGCTAGGAGAACTCGTTTAATGTTATTCGGGATTTTTTGCTGCTCGACAATATCGGACAGCAAATGCATGTATAAGGCAAGCCGACATCCGGAACGAAGAAATTTGGATTTCGCGCTCCGAACATCGCCGGTTCGAATTGGACCGTTTCTAAAACAACCTTTAAATATCAAATTTTTGAATAAGAGTGATATTTAACATTCGATCAGTTTACCTTGAATTACTAATAAATGATGGACCGTGACGAAATCTTAAATTGTTGAAATGTCACATAAGTCTAAGACCATGTTCGGCGCTTTACGTATTCCACCTGCATGAATTATTTAGTTTTTTTTGGCAAATAAAAGTTACCGCTTTTTTTATGAAAAGCTAACACTTTTTTGCATCGTACAGATAGCATCACAAAATCTTGTCGCGGAGCGAACACTGCGCACGAAACAAACAAAACCCCGGAAAATATGTGAACTAAATTTGAAAAATTAAAGCAGCAAAATTAACATCCAATTATGTCAACAGAATTTCAACCGGTACACTCACTGTCACAAACATTTGTGGTGACTAAACGACGCGGTTTTTGTATTTTTATATTATTGTTATTAATTCGGTTTTGTGAAATTTTGGGCAGTTTTTTTAAGAAAAATGGTAGGTATGTAGCTATATTAATTATAAAAACGTTTTTACAATACATAACCTCAAAACAGCATAAAATGAGCATTATTTGGTTTTTCGAACATGGACTTCCCACTGTTTTTTGGTATATTGTTTCTTTAATTCTTTTTTTATACTTGTACAATTGGTTTATAATACTTAAGGTTAATGTCAGTGGCCATCTCCTAGTTTAATAAAAGGATGTGCGCATGCGCACATAGAAAGCTGCGCGCGCGACTGCAAGGGAAAGAAAGCACTATCGTTTCCGTGGTGCCGACCCTAGCCTGCGTTACACAATTTAAAAAAAAAGGCTAAATACGTTCTGGAGCAGCACCCCCTCCAATTTTAGCTACGAGCCGCCACTGGCTCGTACGTTTATATAACTGTTGGTATTTAAAATGGGGCTAAAATTGTAAAATTAATCAGGAAGAAGAGTGCCTTTAACCTTGGTTCAAATAAACTACAATAAGTAATTAATTTAATTGCGGATTTACAACTAGTTGTAAATAAATTTAAAGGAACGCACTCGACCGTGACATATCGCACGCAAAATGTTTATTACAGTTAATCCGATCTAATAGGATGAGAATTAAGTACCCACAAAAATGAAATTTTATGTTTCATTAGAGATGAATGCGTTCCCTTTCGGCTCACGAGTGAAAAAGTAAAAAAAATCGATGTTATTGACTATTAGTAAACAGCTACTATTATTTTCATGTCATGGCTAACATAACATTGTAAGTACATATGCATACTTTTAATTAAATTCATCAAATAATGATATTGCTTTTTTGTCGACTGTAAAAAATTCCAGAGCATTGTCTTATTTTTTACTTTCATTAAATGAGGCTTTTTTTAGATAACAATAATGCGATTGCAAGTTTCGATCGGAAAATTAACACTTGAACGATTGGCACCGTTCTCAATTTGAGATTTTTAAGTTTTTGCTGACATCATTTGATTGTTTAACAATGAAGGGCAATTATACTTCAAGCACATTTGTAAAAAAATTTTTAGTGTAACTTCATAATACAATTGCCTGAGTTTTGCTTTAAAAAATAAATATGTACCATGGAATAAAATATTTTATTTTGTTTCCCTCATAGTTTGAGAATAATTATGAATATTTTTGCATGTAACTCATACGATTGTAAATCAGTAATATTAGTAATATCAGTAATATGTAAATAATAAAGTCCAGAGCCATAATTGACAATAAATCAAATAAAATGCTAATTCATGCAATATTGAACAATTTTCCTTTTTTTTAAATTGATTTATAAGCAAATAACTCATTTTTTAGATCATTCCATTCATTGCATTTCGACTTAAAACTAAATTATAATTTTTTTCTTTAGATTTAAATAAAGATCTTGTAGGTACAGATCTATAGCGTTGCATTTTAATATTTCTTTTAAAAAAAAATTATATATATGGGTGATTCTCAGATAACTGTGATTTTTTATGTCCAGTATTTTATTTATCATCCAACATAGTTTTTTCTTATTGAGAAATCATTAATATTATAAATCTGATAATTATCGTCAATCTACATTAGGTTTTGGAACATAAGTGGTCTTAGATTACTCATAACTTACGAAAATATACTCGAAATGTCATAACCGTGGCATGTCCGATTCTCATTTTTCAAACTAAATGTATAAATTTCTATCGATATTCGATTTGTAATTTAAAAGTTACTTCTCATAACTTAAGTCTAATATATACTCCATTAAATTATACGAAAATAATGTTTGGTAAAAAAAATAATCGTCTTTAATTTATGTCCGGGAATTTTATTCAATTTTTAAATTTAAAATGTTTGCCGCCTAATCGCCATCTTAATTTAGTTTCATCCACTCCTTCTGGCAGCATTTTCAGAAGGGACTATTTGTGCAATGTTTACAGCTATGTATTTATTTTGAAGTTTCAAAAATATAATTAAAGTAATTTGTTTTATTTTGAAAAAGGTATGTCATAAAATTACATGTCAATACCGTGGTATTGAAATTTACCGTTATTAATACGATGTTTGAATCAATTATAGTAAATTTTTATTTACTTTTACGTAAATAATCGAAATTATTTAAGAAATTATTTTATTTATCTGCATTATAAAATTAGGTTCATTTTAAATTCAAATGTCATAACCGTGGATGTCACTACCATGGCAAAAATAAGCAATAACTTTTAGTTTATTTTTTCCTCAATGTTTTAACTTATTTCTGTATTTATTTGTTAAGGTTTTGTTAAAAATCTTTGACAGAATAACAATTGAATGTAAATTTTGCAAAAAAAACAAAAAAACTGGCGCTCAACAAATAGCAACAAAGGACTTTCTAAATCGTGGTCTAGCATAATTTTGTTCAAGTATTAATGTACCAGACCAATTCTATTCAAAAAAGGGATAAAAAACAGAAGTTTTGCCGTTTAATTTTTTTTTATAGCTTATACATATAGAAAATTTATCATTGCAATAAATATTTTGAGGGTAGTCTGGCAAACAGTTGTGTCAAGAATAGAGGCGCCAGACTTAAATTTTTATATTCTACTGATCGAAACTTCTTTGAATAGTAAAACATTGTACTTACGTCTTATACATCATTTTTACAAAAAATTAGGAAAAAAGAATTATAAAAAAAAACAGTTGGACAAGTTACAGATCGCCGGACAGTTGGTTTATTTTTTGTCGAATATCTAAAAAGTAATAAAGTCCATTTTGCACTTATTTTGGTTCACCACCATTTTAACGTTCGCCGCTTGGACTATTATATGTCAGTACCGTGGCATTAAAATTTTCAAATTTTGTCATAGTTTTCGCTTCGTTGTAGTTGAACTACAGCACAGGCTTAATTCTGCGTATAATTAGAGACAAAAGCACCCAAAACACGCGTTTTAAAACATTTTTAATTTCAAAAAAATTTTAGTTATAAAAATCACAGTTATCTAGGAATCACCCATATCCGTACATACTTAATTGTAAGTAGTAACTTACTCACCCCAGTTTAATTGTGTTAATTAATTAATTTTTTTTTTCAAAGAATAATAATCAGGATCTCGCTAATTGGTTATTTAAAATTGAAGTACGACCTAAGCATATTTTTTTTTTGACTACATAAACAACACAGTGATTTTTTAAATAATAAAAAACGGGACATTGTGAGAATGAAAATTACAACAATTTATTATTAATGTAAGACTTAAACGGTGAAAATAAAATGTAATTTATGGAATATGTTTATTTAAACAATTTCGGGTTTACTTTTGAAAAAAATTAATTACGGAAAACTAGGACCATTAATCTAACAAATACTTAAAACTCGAAATTCAACATTATGGTATTTTAAGAGAATTATTTAATGTCGGGCGCTAATTAGAATAGGAATTTTATTTTCGCAGCTCATAAAATCTCTGTAACGTAATACTCAAATAAATTAAATTTTAATTAAGCTATTACCACAACCGAAATAGTTTAGTAAAGGATAAAATAAGGATTCTGTGTACACGTAATTTGAACCAAATAAAAAATTAAGTAAACCATATTAGAATATTGAATAAACTATCTAAATTTTAATTTCGTTATACAAAAATGAATTTGTTACCAATGTTACATTCTCTGTACAATTTCGTGATCAATTTCGACATACTTTATGACTAAAACTTTTTCTGTTTTTAACGACACTAGCGTCAAAAAAAACTTAGGGACAATTGGGGTACAATGGAACGAAAAAGTTATTTCGATTTTTAAAAAAATCTGTGTTTTATATGTTTATAATTTTAGTATGACTTTAAAATCTGCAACAAAGAACCAATAAAATAAATGGGGTTTAATGGAACAGTGTTCCATTGTGTCGCGTTCAAGGTGCCCCATAGGGTTTCAAAAGTATCAAACGCGAATTTAAAAAACTTGATAATGATTTCCATTTTATATTCAACCGTATTAAATAGTCAATATGATTAAAATTTAAGTATGTAAAAAAATATGGCATAACTACTAGTATACTTTTTCAGTAAAAACAATAGTTTTTGGGTAAGAAAATGAAACTTTTTACTAATGAAAACTATTTTTTTCTTCTCAAAACTTCGTTGTTGCAGAGCGGCTTAATTTCACTGCGTTCCCGTGTGAATAGTTAGGCGCTGTAATCGCTCAAAGCAGAAGCCCGCGAATTCGTTTGGTATTTGAATATTAATCGTCGTCGTTCCATTGTACCCCGCGTTCCATTGTGCCCCAACTGTCCGCACTGTTTTCATGCAAAATGTGACAAACAGTAAAATTCAAAACAAGAACAAACGCAAAAAACACCAGTGCAACTATGGAAACCGAGGCAACAAAACCTTAAATCGTTCAGAAATATTCACAAGCCGGCCACGACATTTGACAGCAAACATTACCAGATTCTTACAATTTAACCACAATCAAACTATAAAATACACTAAAAACTGTGGCGCTAAACTCAAAACTTTCTCAATCTTAAAAAATCTCCCTGATTCATTAGATTTGTTTGATTAAATTACAATGGCTTTCCTTTTTAAGAATTATTTTTAATATTAAATAGTTTCAAGATTGATAGTAAAAAAAAACATTATCAATATTACGATAAGCAAAAAGTGTCATATTTGTTATATTGAAAAATGGAATCGTTTGCTACATGGTCTACAATAATTGAAACTAAAGCATAACATGGAATGGAAATTTTTTTAACTTTACATTTGTAGTTACTTTTTGAATAATGCTTTATGAGAATTTTCTTTTCTTAAAAATCATAGGACTGCTTTAAGAACGAATGTTTATTTTTACAACTTTTACCATAAAAGATGCTTGTATCTTCAACGTCAGAATCTCCAATCGCATGCAAACCTTTAAATGGCTCTCTTCGACGACGAAAATTAATTGAATTCAAAAATCTGTTGCGCTTTGTCGCAGCTTAAAAAATGGTGTCGATTACAAAGCGCAATGTTTGTGAAGTTTTTTTTGAAGTGAAGATAGCCCACGTTTTACATGTTGACCTCTCTTCAAACAAAAGCTTTTCAACATAGCGTTGGTTTGAAAATTCTTAACCTTCATTAATCATTTTTATTTAAAGTTGCTTAGAATATGTAGCGCCTCCACGTTCGCCGACAGATTAAGAATGACCACATAATTTGTGGTGGTACAGTCAGCGCCGCAATTACATAATTTAAGCGAAGACGCACCGAGGTACGGATCTTTTACCGAAAGCCAATATCGCAATTTTCTAATTAAAACTTTTAATTTATACGGCTAATTATTATTTGCGGTATTTTCTATTCGACGATTTCGTCACTTATTTCTGAAAGGAAAGGAATGAATGGTGATAATTGTTCAAAATTCTAAAGCGAATTAACAATTATAGACAATTATTTACCATTTTTTTTTAGTCAAAAAAATAATATTTATCTGGTATTGAGTCGGATCACGTGAAGTGGACCCCTCATTTTCTACTTGATCATGGAATACGTGTTCAAATATATTTTTCGAAAGTAGTTATTACTAATAATCATCTCTTAAAAAAGTTTTTGAAAATTTTAAATTTAACAACAATTTTTTTACAATTAAAATTTTCAGTAGGTACTTTTAATTAAAAAATTAATTGTAAAAAATTTGTTGAAAATAACTTAACGAAATTTTCAGAGCTTATAGTAAAATATTTATAATTTCATAAAAAAATTAGAAAACAATTTTATTTGCTTATTATCATACTTTTTATTAACATTTAAATAAACAAATGATAATTTGAATGACTTCTCAGTACGATTATCAAATTTCGTTAAGTTATTTCCAACAGCTTTTTTACAATTAATTTTTTAATTAAAAGTACCGAAAATTTTAGTTGTAAAAAAATTGTTGTTAAATTCAAAATTTTTAAAAACGTTTTTAAGGGATGATTATTAGTTATAACTACTTCTAAAAATATAATTGAACAAGTATTCCATGATCAGTGAAAAATGAGGGGTCCACTTGACGTGATCCGACTCATTACAAAGTTAATTTTCCAACAAGCGTAGGTATTTTATTGGAATTATAAAAGTGCGATTAATGATCCATTTCCTTTCCCATAATAAATGTTTAGAAGAAAAAGTCGATTATAATATAAATTTAATTGGTTGTAAAATAACGCGAAAGCTAAACGTAATATGAGGCCACTGATCGCCTCGTTTTTATTAATCTGCGGGACAAAAAAATTTATTGACTAAGTGTTTGTTTACTTTTTAATAATTGTATAATTTGAACGATGTATTAATAGAATTCGGTACCTGTTTAAATAATATTATTTTTTTTAACGTAAACTGAGGTCGTTTCCGCATTTTTCGATATAGAATCTGTCAAAACAGATGTTCATCAAGTAATTACAAAATATGAGTACCTTGACTTTTAAATTATCATCTTCGTAAGTGTTTGATTATGATAGCAATTATTGCTATTATTAAGTTGTTTTTTTTTTGTTTTCGATGATCATTTCTTAATTAAAGTTCGCAGATTATAAAAGAATTAATTCAAAATTAAGTAAAAGCATTAAAAATTACAATGAGTTTTTTTTTAAATTTTGAAGCGTTGTATCGAAAATTGTGTCGGAAAATGTTATTGAAAGCTTGCACAATACTTGTCAACGTTAGTTGGCTTTCGACTTAAACTTTATATAACAATAGATTTACTATTACTTACAATTAAATGCCATGATTTATGAAACAAAGTTAGTGACAAAATATTTTAAATATCATTAGCAAGATTAATATCGTGTCGCTTTCGAGTTTTCTTTAGCGCCGTTGTAAAATCTAAAGGCGAATCATTAATTTTGTATCCGTAAAGGTGTAGGCCGAACACACACTTTTATCTTTACAATTTGTACATGAGCAAATTTCGATAAAATAATAAAATCTATTTAATAAACATTTATAAAAAAATTCAACAAAGAAATCTATTGTTAGATGTTTAAAAGGTAATAGCTTTAATATTTCACCTATTCGTAAAAAGCAAATTGAAAAATATAAAACATAATATTACTTTTGATGAGATTAATATTTAAAATATAGAACATTTTAATTAATATTACCTATATTTAGTGTTTTATATAAATATTTTTTTGTTTTCAGATAATCCAGAAATGAATGTTCGATTTCTGATTTTATGAAAAATTAAGACAAGCATGTCTTAAATATTAAGAAGTAATTTTCCGATTGTGCGCGCATCGCGCAAAAAGTACTGGACAGATTTCGATTATTTTTTTTTAAGTTTTATTCCTTAAACGCTTGGTCTTTATCTCCAATAACAATTTTTAGGTTATTCTTATTTAATATCAAGTTATTAAAGTTTTCGTACAAGTAATGGGCAAGCGATATGGTGCGCATGCGCGAAAAATTCAAAACTTGGTATATTTAGCTTAATTCCAATACTAATAGACATAATTAATTTTTTTTTTATAATTGTGCTTTAATTAATTATTTGTAACAAAATACTTTTGAAAAAATAGACACTTTTTTAAGAACAAGAAATAAACCCAAATTGGACACTTATATAAGGACACTAAAAGCAATACTTGAGTTGAAAATAAAAAATTAAATAAATTGACGATGGCAAACAATTGCGTTTTTTTGGGAGTGTCCCAATTTATGGTTTAAAATTCCGGTGTCCCAATGAAACATATTTGGACTATACAATTTGCCGATATAGCCAAACCAGTAAAAAAATCTAAAAAATTTAGCTTTTTTATTAAAAAAATACACGGCATAAAATCAATCAGCTCTACAAGATTTTAAACCGAATAATCAAATTTGATTTTTTGAACAATGCTTAATATTATTGTTTTTACTCCATTTGAATTGAGAGTACGTCATATCAATCCCCCTCGCCTACTTACCCAGATTATATATAAGAACAACAAATCTAATATCATCAGTAATACTTCAAATCGAGCCAACAAAATGAAGCAAAAAAAATCAATCAGTTAAATAAAAATTTTGACGTAACCAAAGCCCCTCATCTCAGAGCATTGACACATCCCCCAATCCAAATAAGAAAAATGAAAAACTTACCAAATGTCTGTTGTCTATGAGTCCAATACCATGTTTGCTAACGAGCCCATTTACGCACAACTCTGTAGGAACGCACACTTGTCCATGTTGGTTGCAAACCTCAAATTTATTATCCTTTGTTGGATTATTACCAGAGGAACCACCCTGAGCCGGTAGCGAAGCAGGAAATGGCTGATAGTTCTGGCCTGCGCCCTGTTCGCCGTTTGCGTTGCCTCCAAAAGATTGTCCTTGATTACCAAAAGGCACAGCTGGCTGCACGCCCAAGAACCCATCGGACCCGGTCACGATGGCTTGTCCAGCACCGGAAATAGCAGCTTGGTTGCCTGCATTCTGAGCGTTGCCGCTCAAGAATGGGTTTTTACTAATGTCAACGGCTGGGTATGCGCTTCCACCAGAATGTCCTTGGTTGCTGGCTTGATTGCAAGTTACGCATCCCGATCCAATGCTTTGAATCTGACCGTTCAAAAACGGATTTTTCTTAATATCGACAGGACCAAAACCGGGTTGTGAGTCTGGATTTTTTAAGTCAACGGTTGCAGAAGGACTGCATCCATTTGATCCACATCCGCTTGGTGGTGGTGGTGGAGCTTGGAAGCCAGCAGTCACAGGAGGCAAGCAGTTGCCTTTCGATGAACATTTCTTGAAATATTCGTAGGCATGTTTGAACGGGGAGTTTGAATCCGCCCACCAGAATGCGACGGATCCAGGAACTACGTTACTGGCCAAACCGTTCACGGCGAATGCATTATCTGCCGCATTCGGCGATCTTAAAAAGTTTGCCGTTGCCTGAAGAGTGGCGTAATTGTTCGAACTAGAATGATGATGATGATTGTCTTGGTATTGCGGGGGATGTGCTGATCCGTCTAATACGTGCTTAACATCGGCCCTCGATGGGCTCAATGCTGCTATCGTTAACAGCCCCACCATTATTAGTGGCGACATTTTGGTCTTAAATCTGGAAAAAGAAAAAAATATATGTTAAAGCAAAATCTCACATGATTATTCATATTGTTGTTTATTAAGTTGGAAATAAGGGATAATGGAAAAAGAAGATGAAAACATTTACAAAAAAATCCCAATATTAAGTTGGGCCATAGTTGATGTAAAATTTTGTCAAAAATTAACTTCCAAATCGTTGATCTTTGTGAAAATTGGAAAGATGATTTTTTTGGCAAATGCTGAATTGATTTTAATACATGGTGGAACGTTCAAACTTAAAAAATTAGAAATTTTGACTTTGGAACAAACGAATAGTGAAAGAAAAGTTAAAACATATTTCTTTGGTGTGTTCAACATAAAATTCAAATACAAGACTTTTAAATTATTATAAGGTGGTTGCAATTGAGGTCTCAGCAAAATAAAAGGCGGCGCTTCGCCTTGCACTTTATTTGCTTCCCTCGTTTGGAAATGTGCAGTTTTCTTGCATTAATTTTATTTGCCTATACAGTCGGCCCGCGGTAATTCGACAAAGGTGTTGCAAGGCAGTGTCGGATTATCAAATTTTCGAGCTAGAGAGTGCTGCCACCGACTCCTTGTAGTCCGGAACTTTATGAAAAGTTTGTAATCTCATAAGTTATAAATATGGCGAAATAAATTCGGGACTATACGATATGCAACTTCATCAATTAAACAACAAAATACATAACACAAGATTTATTAGATATTTAACTCAAAGGTCATAGCAGTTAGTAAAAAATAAAAGCTAAACGTAGTACATATTGAAGTACATATGTATATAATTGGCATGTCTGATTACAGAGGGCGCTGAATAAAGGGCTGTATTAAAGGGGCCGTATTACCGAAAGTCCACTGTATTAATTTGGTTTTGATATCAAAAAAAATTGCTATTTTGAAACAAAAGTAAAAAATGTAAACATATGTTTGTACAAATACAAATGAAAATATTTAGAGAGTTCTCAAGATGCTCGTTTTTTCTTACTTAATCGATAAAAATCAACGTAACTTAGTTAACTAAAATCAAATATTTATAAGTTATACACAGAAACCTTTCTCGTGAGTAATTCTATCCATTGGTAAAAACGGTATCAAAATCACTATATTAGTTTCTGAGTTTAGCCTGTACGGAAAGACAGGAAGACAGAAGAACCATGCGGGTGACTTTTAATTCCTAATATGTAGTGATTAGCTACATGGCCATTGTTACCATGGTGATCCCATCGTTTCCATGACAAAATGTTTAGTTTTTAGTTAACTCTAAAACACTTTCAAGCACCGTTTTTATTTTTTTATAAAAATTTGCTTGCATTTTATACTTTAACAAATATATTTGTATAGTTTGATCAAAATAATGAATACTAGTCAAAAACGATTAAATATTATTATAATACAATAATACGCTGGCTGGCCATTGTTACTATAGTAATACGATCATATTCATGAGAAAATGTTTAGTTTTTGGTAAATCATGCTATTATTATTCTTAACTTATCGTTTTTGAGTGTGATAGGTCACTTCAATCGATTTAGAAAAAATATATGTCAAAATGCAAAACGTAGTCACATTTCGGTAAAAATAGAAAAGTGGTAGCCCGACTCAGATCAGTTTAAAAAAAAATTAACAATTTATTTTATCATAAAAAATGACAGTAATATTTTATTGTATGTTTTTTTGTGTCTTTATAGGTTTGACTTGGAATCTATAGTTCGTTCAAGAGTATTTTTATTTTTCAACAAAATATGAACAAATCGAAAACTTTTCTTTGAAAAAAAAAATTGTAACACAATTTGCTACACGAGCGCTTTGAAATTCATGAAGCAACGCGCACTTTCTCCATTTGCCATAAAAGTTAAAATTAGGTATTTAATCTAAACTAATTTTAAAAACATTCAAGTACTTTTTGCGACATTTTCAATCCTACAAATTGCGCTCATTAAATTCGAGTATTTTTAAATATTATTTACTTAAATCATTCGCTTACGAAATTAAAAATTCTGTAATACGTATTAAGATCAGCTTTATGCAACTTTGAAAAGTATGTCGTGTGGATTCTTCGTAAATACACACTTAAATGTCTTCGAAGAGATTAATAAAAGCGAAATTAAAGTTATAAAAAATGGAAAGGTTAATATTAAAATCAATATTGAATTTTATCACAAATGGTAGAAAATATTTAATTAAACGAAAATAAATCAATGATTTTCAGGGTCCTTTACGTTTCAGATTTTAAGTGCGTACCTTTGATAAATCGTTGTAATAATTAATAACGAATGTTATGTAATAGATGGCCCATTCTGTCACAAATACGGATGTTTTAAAGTTCATTGCCGCATAATTTATTTCCTGAAGTGCTGGAAATATAAAAGGAAATCTCCTACGTTTGTTCTTGTTCTTATTATTGCACACATAACGTTATTAATTGGATTACGCATACCGATTTATGCTCATTTTGAATTTCTTAAATTATCGGTGAGTAACAATAAAATAATATGTAGTCGGAACGACTGAACTTTTAAATATCAATTGTGTTTGTATTTAACTTGATTAGTTCTTTTGAATGTCCGATAAGTATTGACTCTTATAATCCTACAGCATTGTACATACTTTACCAAAGGTTAATTTTGTACAAAATAGGATTAGCCAATTAAAATATTATTGATTTTAGATTTTTTTTTTAAGTTAATTTGGTCAAGGCATTTTCAGGTTTGAACAATTCAATTTTTTTTAAAAGCGAATTTGGAATAAAAACATTCAATATGTGAAATTAAGTTTTAATTATTTTAAACAAAATAATTATTTTTATTATAATAGAAATTGGTGTTTCTAAATTTTAGACTAATTCAAACTAGGCGGTTAAAATAAACACTCTGATTGGTTATTTAGAGACGTAACTAAGGGAACCAATTAAAATAGCCAGTGAGAAACGTTATGTATATTTGCTTATATAAACGATTCGATTGATATTTTTGTGTACTGATTTTTAATTTATTTTTAACAAATATAATATTTAAAAAATTTGTTGAAATTCGGCGGCATTTGTTAGTTTTATTTTAAATGAGGTTAAAGGAAAAAATGGACTAAATGATCGGAAATAAAATTAAAAAATTCTTTATCCAAATTCCAACGAACAAATAATATACGTTTTGTGGATTTCTTTGTTAAAAAAGCATAATTTTTAAATCAAAAATGTCTTGTTTGTCAAATCGTTGCTGTTTTCTTTTTTATTTTGCGAAGTATCAACAACGCTTTATTGTCTTTGTATATACCTAATTATTTTTGTAATTTTAATAGTACAAATATTTTGAAATAAAAGAGGTTCCTATATAATAAGCATACTGTATATACAGTGTGACCGAGAACGATTAAAGTGTGTCTAAATTTGGCGCTCTATTAATTTACTGTTTTTTGTTACTTTAAGTTGGCAAGCTTTGCCATAACATATACCTATGTATTTGCATTTTATCCATACCATCCGTCATTTTTATTCTTTTCCTGTATTTTAATTCGTCTTTTTAACATTGTTTTTTGCTATTGGTTTTTACAAATTAATTGTTTAACAATAGCTTCGAATATTTGTTTTTTTGTTGGTCAGTTAAAACGTAAATTGTTTTAGGTTATAATGGTGTTTAGAATGTAGATAATATTTGTAGTAAACTATAGATTTTTAAATGTTCGACTTTTAAAAGCATTTATAATGTCTAATTAATTTATTGTTTTAGTTTACATCAATTTTTTATGCCTATTAAATTATTATTTTATACATATGAAAGAAATACTAGTGTAAAGTTTTATTTATAGTGATCATTTACTCTTATACCCACAGGTATGTCAGGAGTACCAACTTCTAAAATTATTTTTACAGCGCTATTTTTAAACACATTTCAATCAATTCTGGATCACACTGTATATATTCTTAATATTTTTATGATGTTTTTAGTATCTGTAAATTTAAAAAAAAAGGTATATAAATTATGAAAGTGTTAAAAAGTCTTACAAAAAGAATGTGTTTCTTCTAATAGTAAATATTTATTTATTAAATCGACGACCTCTGTACCCGGACCTCCCGTGCTTAAGCTGTTTGTACAAAACATAAATTTTTTGTGTTTTCTCTTTAAAAGACCATCATTTAAGAAAATACATTATAATGACATTAAATATAAATTATAAAAATGCTTTACATACACGGTTTACGTAATTTTAAGAATTTACAAAAAATTAGTTCAATTTTTGCCCTTTATACCTACTTAAATAAAACATAACGTTTATAATAGCAGTGTTTTTTCCAAATGTAAAATTTCCAATTTTTTTAACTATAAAAAAAATAACAAATTAAGACAGCTATTAATTAATATTTTAACAATAGTGCGTAAGTCAATGGTCTTTGAAATTAATTACATTGTTTCAATTATTGTTATTACATAAAGAAGTAAATTGTTAGGGAACAAATAATGATAAGTTCTTCTTCTTCTTCGTCTTAATTTAGGACTTGGTCCTGTTATTTCCAATTCCAATTGATAGGTTAAATTACAAATAAAAATATATTTATATATAAGGCAGTGTTTCCCAACCTTTTTTTTTTACTACGCCCCACCTAACTCTTTCTACAATTCTCATGCCCCCCTATGTAACATATACATATTTTTTTATAGTCAAAAATTGAAATTGAATTAAATCCTAAATTAATCCTAATTGCAAATTATTAAAAAAATAAAACAGCAAATTTTCAAAACATATAGGTACGTAATAGACCACAAAAGAAATAATTTGTGAAAAATCTATTTTATTAAATAGGATGTAAGGATTAAACCTTATCATTTTATCAATTTTTTTTTTAAATGCTTGTCTATAAAATTCATATTTGTTTTCTAAAATATATACTCCAAACATATTAAAATTTAAGACAAACAAATTAAGTCTATCTCGATAAATTAATTTTTATTTCATTATTAAAATTTATTTATTTTCTGGAAGATCAAATGGGGTAAACGTGCTTTGGGTGAATTTTTACCATGCTTATTCTGTTATGGCTTTTGGGATGAATTATTTTTAATTGTTAGCAAAACGATCCCCAAAGTGTCGATAGAACAATTAAACTGCCCCCCAATGTGAGGCGTGGGACCCACATTAAGAAACACTTATATAAAGCTTTAAACCGAAACAGAAACACAATATAGTTATTAAAAAGGAGGTGTACTTGAAATTTTAATGTATAGCGTTATTAAACGCATTGTTAACTTTGAAAATAATAAAGCGTGTAAGTTAAATGCATTCTTGTAATAATATAAGACCAGAACGAAACGAGCATGTAATACGTTGGGCATTTTATGTGCGTAATTAAGTCTTTTTATGCTTTAATACCCAACAACGTTTCCTTAATTCATAATCATTTAACACATAATAAAATATAAAATTTTTCTCCAATCTAAAACAGAAAGAAAACTGTCCGAAAATTATTTATGATTTTAATATGTTAAGGTCGTTAGTTTTTTGTAACGCGCATCGATTTCCTTATTTTTTGAACTTAATTACACGTGTGGTAATTAGTTTTGTTTTTGTAAATTTATTAATGCAGCACAATGAATAATTAATAATATTTTTTCTGATATTTTATAGTTGTATTTTTTAACACAAATATAAGGTTAATTATAAATATTAATTTTAACTGTTTTTTTTTATATTATAAAAAATTTCACACACTATCATTAAATGGTATTATAAACTGTGAATTTTAATAGAATAAATTTTTAGCAATAAAAATTAGTTAATGCAGTGTTGAAAGTTCCCAAACTGTTGTTGGACGTTAATTGCAATTACTTAATTCGCAATCCAAGCCCAATATTTAATTGCACGTATTGCCTCATAACAAAACGTTTTTCTTAAAAAATTGTCCTTTAAATTCGTTAGGCGTGTTCTGCGGACGATTGAAGAAAAATTAATAATTTTAGCAATAAAAATTTGAATACGGCTTGGAGGCTTAATAACAGCGTTGAGAAGGCGCAAAAAAAATTGTTAGTAAAGTTCTAAGGTAATGATGAATTAATCAATCAACAATAACGTTTGCACAAGATAAAAAATGGATATGTAAATGACTTCTGTAAAATAATCATTGCTATAATTAGAAATTTGATGCTTGTTTAGGAATAAATTGGTAATTATCAATCACATTTAAGCAAATGAAAATTGGAATTTTATAATTATACCTTTACAACATTGTATTTATAGAAATCGCTGCTATTAATTAATATTGTAGGTACTTGGTGCCATTAAAAGTCACCAATTTTTCATCTATTGCAATAAAGAGGCGTTCACACATTTGTTAAATACATTAATAATATGTGCCTAATGTTCAATTTAGGCAAATTAATTTTGCTCAATAAATTGTAAAAATAAGCTTGATAGGTTAAAAATATTTTTTTCAATAACAATTTTGGTTGCATTTAAAACTTTATGTTATTTTTCTTGGCATAAAATAAAGAATTAAAAATTTCAATTTAATTTTTTTAAAGATTTATTGTTAATCCAAACAGAGCCGGTAATACAATTTCGGCAAACCAGGCAACCGTGTCAGATGCAATTTTTCAAGTTACCCATCGTTTCAAAATTAATTAAAAAAAAGGCTGATACCAAATTCGGAAAATTGATAGTAAGAAGAATTAAAATTTTATTTTTATAAATCTGCATCTTTTAGACACGAAAATACTTGTTACAGGCGTTGCCTTTTATGTGATAATTTTTTTACGCGTAAATTAGAACGCTATTTACGCGGTCAGAAAATATATGTTCCTAGATGTTTTATGTGACAAGTGTATACACTAAAATTGACACGACATAGGCAATGCACGCCACTAACAATAAGTGACACTTTTTTTGACATATTTCAAAAATAAAGAATCCTGTTCAGTTTTTATTTAAAAATAATTTTTGAATATTGTAGACAATCTATTTTAAATAAATATTATTTATGATAAAAGAATAATGAAAATGTTGTTCAATTCATTTAAATTATGTTGGTAATTATATTTTTTTAAACTATATTAAATAAACATGCATTTTTACTTATGTATTTCTATTTATACTACCTATTAATTTTCAATATTTTTTCTTTTTTACTTAAAATCTCTATGTACGCAATTTATAATTGCGTATACAAATCCACGTGGAACGAAAATTCGCGTAAATTCAGGGTCGCCTGTATTAAAATGTTTATAACCATTTTTATATCCAATTTTTATAACTAAAACCAATTAAGTTGATCCAATGATATATTCTTAAAGTGATTGTTTTAAATAATCAAATACTATCGTAATATTTCCGGCAACAAGAAAAAAAATTGATAAGTATTGTAATCAATTTAATTTATAATTTTTTTTACTAAAACATACAGAACCGTGCTATCATCAGAAATTTTTGATTTAGATATTTTAAACTTTACACCACATAAGACTTTAAAAATTTTCAGCCTACTTTGTCATATGTGAAAAATAATGGTCATAATGTTCAGTTAATGTTTAACCAGGGGGCGATCGCTCAATGCTTTTATTGTTAGATGGGACACAATTTTGTCACTGGGTTTGGACTTTCAATACCAACTTAAAAGTATAGCCCCGCAAAAGTGATCAAAGTCTGACGTTAGCCCTATTTTTGTATTGACAAATACAAATTACATAGTATGTACTTAAAATTGTTGATTACCTAGAGTTGATTATTTCCAGGCAAACAACTTAAAATAAATCGACTAATTCAAGAAAACTGGATATAATCTATTACCAAATTTTTTTAAATTTTTTACAAACAAAATCGCCAGTGTTTTTATTAGAATATGTGTCTAAAATCCCATATTTAAACTTTTTTCATCTTCTTTCTCGTTTTAATCAATTGCTAAGACGACAAAGACAATAAAAGTTAGTTATTATTAGATTAGTAAACATGTCATATTCAAGCTTTTTTGGAATAGAACTATACCCCCACTTTAATAAAATTTTACACCATTCAAGCTTTAAAATTCAATCGTTTAAAATGCTTTATAAAAAACGAACGAATAATACGGATTACTGATCCGAAGAGAATGTTAAATTAACAAAAAACTAATAGTTTTCTATCACAAACATCAGAGTATTGAACTGAAAAGAATTTTAAACGTTTCAACAATCAAACCGATATTATTATTTATATCCATAATCGATTATGATAAATTTCTCTCTCAGTATGTTTTTAATTTAAATTGAAAAGTTAGTCGTTTATAAACAAATAAATAATTTTTATGGTACAATTTATACTTTGTGATTAGATATTAAAGCGTGCTTTCTTGCAAAAGAATCGTTTAGGAAAAAAAATGTCATAAGTTTGAGTGGTCTTGACCACTTTATTTTTATGACCTCAATCCATAGAATTATGAAAAATTTAAAGTGTTAATTAAAAAAATTACGGCAAAGGATGCTGCATTGTTGTAAATCAATCGATAGAGTTTTCGATTTATTGTACGCACAGTAATTAGTTTAGAATTAATAATAAATCTTGACATTTTCATTAAGATTCTTTCGGTGTAGTAACGCACAGGACCTTGAAATTTTTTACGATTTAAATTTTTAGGAACAATGCATACAATCTTCTATGATCATTATTTTTGGATTTAATTACAATCCATTTTTTTTTAAAGTAAACACTAAAATTGTTTTCATTTATTTATTTTTTTACGTGTGAGCGTTTAATTTTTTTCTATTAAATGTTAGCGATAAGAATTGAATTTAAATTAAAAATTATATACTTTTTAATTTAAAAAAGTTTGAATAATTAATAAGCTTTTTGTTTCAAATTTATACGACAAAAAAAATAGCTAAAAAGCAAGAAAAATTTCAGTAAAATATTGTTAACATTTTTAGTGCATTTTAAATCATTTGTTTCCGATGTTTATCGTTAATAGCCAGTACGAAATATAACACCAATTATATTTCAAACAAATTGGCTATTAAATCTGCGCATCAATAAATAATAAAATGTTAACGATGCTCGTTATACATTTTATTATGTGGTGTAACTTAATATACCGATATTTTATAGATTTCGGTACAAAATGAAAAGGATAGTAAATAAACTTTAACATTTTTAAGCTGCGGAATTATACACTGTTCGATATATCTATAATTTATACCGTTCAAAATTTTAATAGGTATATTAATAATTTTGCTGCAAATAACATTAGCGAAAGTTGCTACAGTAATTCTTAGGTACATTGATAATAGCAAATATAAAAATAAATTCTTAATGGTAGAGCAAAGGAACCTAATATGAAATCCTACCTTAATATGCAACCCATGGCTACACTGTAAAAAATTTGCCGAATAAACGCACCGCGGATTTTTGGTAATTTATTTAATCCTCCTGGAGTAAAATAACTTTGAAAGAGATTTTTTATTATTTCTAAAAAAAAACTACGCGTAGTGAAATACGAGGTGTTTAAATTCGCGGATTGAATGACACAATCAGTTTAAGGTGAAATCTGAATGTTTTGAGATTTAAAAATTAGAATTTTTTTGAGCGCTATCTATTTGGAAACCGCTGGAAATAATTTTTAAAAATTCAATCGCAACAAGTCAATAAGAAATTTAATTTAGTATAAAAACTCCGTATTTCGATGTTTTTTTAGATTAAAAATCTAAATATAATCCAAAATAACTCCGCTGACAGAAACTCGTTGTTTACTCCGTACGCGGAATGTTGTTTTTTTTATATTTGATAAAATATAAATCAGATATATTTTTTTATATATACCTACTTCTTTTATGAAAAAAAATATATTCAGACATTGGAATTAAAATTTATGCGTATTTAAATATTTTATACTTTCAGTAGATATAGGTATATGAAAAATTACATTTTTAAATGATATTTGTTTTAAATTAAAAGAAGAAGAAGAAATCGAAATAAATGAAAAAATCTTATATACGGATCCAAGTTAAAAAATTTAAAAAAAAGAGCTTTCTTAAATGTTTTTGATTAGGAATAAAAACAATAAACAAAAAAAAGTTCAAATTTTGATCATCGGTAGGCACGCCTATTTCCAGATTATTAATTTTCGACGCAGTAACGTAATATTGGTATTTACTGCTTGTCCAAACTCATAATCGCTCATTTCACGTGGAAAAGTAAAATGTTATGCAATAGGAAAATATTATCACGAAAATTCCTGGACGAAAATTAGAACATCTATATAATCTATTTAAAAGAAAACATTTCCGGTCTTGCAGTAGTATATACAGTCGAACCTCGATAAGTCGAAGTCGAAGGAAACTAAAAATAATTCGAGCTATCAAAAATTCCAGTTATCGATATAAAAATGTTAACTTTGAAATAGGCAAGTTTTAGGGAAACAGGTTCAAGTTATCAAAAATTCGGCTTATCGAGGTTCGACTGTATTTCTACTATTAGAGTAAAAGTTATTTTAATAGAAATCGACAGTCAAACAAGTCCAATTGCATCTATTTATTCCAATCGTCATGAATTATAATAAAATTTAATTTGTTTTATGAAGAAAAAAAATAGTTAAAATAAAAAAGCATTTACAGTCGAACCTCCATAAGTCAAACGTCGATAAGCCGATTTTTTGATAACTCGAACCTGTTTCCCTAAAACTTGTCTATTTGAAAGTTAACTTTTTTATATCGATAGCTCGAATTATTTTTAGTTTCCCTTCAACTTCGACTTATCGAGGATCGACTGTATATTATATTTCTAAAAAAATTATCAATTATCATCGGTTAGTTTCAAATATGTCTCAATAAAAGTATAAATCGTGCTAAAAATGTTATGTTTTATTTATAAACGAAATAGATTTTTATACATAGAAATGGAAATACATTTCTAAAATATAATTATAATAGATGATTATATTACTGTTGATATGAAAAAAAAACAAGATAAGTATCTATTTAATATATATTAAATGATTTAATTTGTTATAAATATATATTTTTTTAATTTCAAAAAAATATATACAGATATAGTGCACCAAGTGTTTTCACTGGGCTTATGGAGACTGCAGAGCAGATGAGGCAAATTTTACTTGTCTATCTTGCAAAACAAAATGATGGTTTAGGGCCTCATATAAGGAATCATTTTCAAAAGAACGTAATTTTTCGTTTGTAATAGTACCTATTATTGATTAATACGAATAAAAATCAACAAATTTGATTCAATTTCAAATAAATTGTTTAATAGATATATAATGTACAATTCAGTTAAGTTTTATTTACTTTTAATTAATGTTTTCAATTTATTTTTTATTTTTTTTCTTACAATAGGTTTTAGTAAAGTAGACTCCAAAACAAAAAGTTTGGGAACCGCTTCTGCAAAGCATTATGCAGTACATAAATAAACCTAATATTTAAATTAGAAGTATGTAATAAGCCATCACAAACAAATAAAAAATAAGATTTATGTCTTACTTTCAAAATAATAAAATAATTTATTGGGTATTCATTTAAAAACACTTCCCTAAACAAATTTAACAACAAAAAATCTTTTAATACAATATCAACGTGCAGTTTTGAAATCCACAAAGAGAGAGAGAGAGAGAAAAAACCATAGAAATAAATCAAAAACCCAGTTATGAATCAAATAATTTTTGGTTACGTTTGGTACAAAACGTAATATTCTTCACTAAATTTAAAAATGTTAGGATTTGAGTAATATCGTTGTATAACGAAAACGTTAACGTTAATTAATTGATTACAAAATAAACCTAAAACTCTGTGACAAGTAATTAAAATATTTAATAATTTAATAGAAGACGATTATAATATTTAATTTTAGCTTGAAGCTATTTACAACAAATAATTAATTTACCAAAATACGACCAAATCTCAGCTTTTATCATCAAACGCGATTTACAACAACTTTTAAAATCAACAATTGCCGATTATAAACATTTAAAATTAACAATAAATCATCTTTTGACCGTTCTATAATTTACTGTTTTTTAAAATTAAGTTACCCGTATAAATAATAAATAATTTTACGAAAAATTTGAATATTATTAAGATAAATGTAAACATAGGAACGATTAGTTTCCATAACTAAACAAAACGATTAGTAATTAATAAAATTAGAAATATGCACAAAAACACTTTACGTTAATTCAATATAATAAACAACTTTACTTAATTTGCTTAATTACGTAGACATGCGACGGCAATTTTGATAATATTTCATTAAGAGAACCACAACGTCAATTTCGATAGCCCTCACAATTAAGGCAAAACGATCTTTCCTAACCGCCCATTAAAGTTTCCGATCGAAATCTATGCCATCGACTTCTTAAAAGCTAACTCAATTAACAATCGTAATATATATCTTTATTTAACTCTATATGGCCAACAGGTGCACTAAATTTCCTTAAAATAAGAAAAAAACTCGAAACTGGAATGGCAACAAAAAGGCCATTACAATTCCAGAAAGAACTCGATTCGATCATCCTGATTTATTTTCAACCTTGTAAGCTGTAGTTGTTGCTTAACGCTTTACATGCATATAGACAGGCATTTAGGTATGTAGTACTTGCAATTAGTCGAAGACTTTGAATTTTAAATTTTAAAAAATTAGTGGTGGTGCACTTTCAATAAAAGATGCGTTTTTGAAATGGCAACTATTAATAATTAATAAACAATGGAAAATGTAAGGGTGGATAATGTGGCGAAAGCGAATGGGCAATGCATATAGATCCTTTTGCAATTTTGATACTTACAAATTGTCACAATACACAAATAAATAAATAATAAATAACTACACTGAAGCACAGCACACTGAGAGGAGCCTCGGTCCTGGCATCACTTTTATAGCAGCGTACATCTTTGATATTCGCATACCTACCGGTGTTAAATCCCCACCCGCCGTGTAAATATGCGAACTCAAGTTCTTTTCGTTGCTGCTACGACGAAAAATACAATCAGTGTGTCGGTGAGTTTATCAGAAAATTTTTGAGTTTTTTTGGAATTTCCAAAGATCGGCGTCGAGTGTATCGCGTATCTAGTATTTTAGATCCGTTTTCTGCATTCTTTGGATGGACATCTTTAATTCATTATTTATTTTATTTTGAATGCGGATTATAATGCAACTTGAACATCGAACTTTAGAGTTTTGCTATATCCTTTTGGGCGATTATAGAAATGTCGCCTGTTGATGGTTTCGTGTTAAAATTTTAATTATTGATTTGTCTTGTACGTGGTAAAAAATATGTCCAATGTAAGTGGTAATAGAATAAATAAAATAGGCACAGTAGTGGTCGGATATAGTGAAATGCATTGAAATTGGTCCGCTATAGCCGGGATTAATGTTAAAAACAATATAAAATTTTTTGTTTTTTGTTTTGTTTTATTGTTCCATTTAAAGGAAGCCAACTACCTTAATTTATTTTACAATGCATACATTCATGCATACAACTTTTTTTTTCGCTACTTAAAGTGGCGTTCACTATACCCGGAAGTTCACTATAAGCGGGTTCCATATATATCCAAAGTCCACTGTATTTTATGGAGGTGTTAATTATTTAATTTAAAACTATATGATTTAGAATGATTTAATATTACATTTGTTTTGTTTGTAGTAATTCCATGTTGTTATTGTTTTAATTAAAGAGGCCGCTGAACTCTTTAGATGTTAAAAAAAAACATTTTTACGTTAATTGAATTTCTTAAATTTTATCATATAATTTAAAAATAGCGCTTTTAATTAAAGATGTTGATTGGTTAATTGTTCTGTAACCATAGTAATTAAGTTAATAAGTATATCAAAATAAAGGAGAATTATTTGATTCAGTATTGATTTAAAGTAGCATTTTTCCCATAACTTTAAAAGAATTTTGCATTGATATAGTTATTAAAAAAAAATTATACATTAAAATATTTTTTATTTTTTATTGTACTGAGAAGTTTAATAAGAAGAATATGTAATTTTATACATTTTTATTTAAAGTAAATGATGTATTGCATAGATGTAGTTAATTAATTACAAAGGGTGTCCCAAAATTCAGGCAAAAAATAATTTTGACCGAAAATAAAAGTTTTTAATTAAAAATTGTAAATTTTTTATTGATTTATAAAGTATAGAGCAGTATTTCCCAACGTGGGGCCCACTCCCCACAGGGGTGCTTTTCAATTATTCAAGGAGGCAATTGAAAAAATAGACTTTTCCAGAATGTAAATTTAGTCTTTTAGTTTTTTTTAATAACTTTCTTGTGATTTCTTCTTAAGTCCATCATTTAAGCTACTAAGTGAATAATTAAAAATTTTGAATTATAAAAATTATGCATATGCTACATAGAGAGACATAATAAATTTTTAACGGTTTAGATGAGGCATGGCACCAAAAAAATTGGGAAACACTGGTATACAGTAAAAGATTATATATGGAATAGCATATCGGATAAATGGCCTCCATGGATATGCAGGTACTTACGCACTCTTTTGTCGAAATTTTCCTTCTTCTTCTTTATCTTCGGCTTTAATTCAGTTCTCAACTGCTCCCTTATTGGGGTAGACATGTTCTTAAGGAGCATTCGCTTTTGTTATAAATCATTTCTGGAGGTACGACATTTTCCATGACCGTTTTGTATAAATGTGGCTGAATTTGTTGATACAGTGCTCAATTTTCTCCTTGTTGACATAAACCTTAGTCTTCAAAAAACCCCAAAGAAAATAGTCCAAGGACGTTACATTGCATGCTATGATGGGGTGGGAGAAAGTGCAAATCTGATCACCAAAACGGGAAATTATACGACCAGGAAACGACTCTTGCCGTAATTGAATTTTTTTTGGGCTTTATGGCATGTAACACCATCTTGTTGAAACCACATGTCGTTCACATCTATATCTTGCAATTTAGGCACAAAAATTTGGATTATCATGTTACGACAACGAGCACCTTTAACTGTTATGGTCTGACCAGTCGCATTTTCAAAAAAAGATGGTCCGTTGAAGTCTCTAGTCCAAAATCCGTACTCGTTGATTTTCTGAACTCCAAGTTTGACGATTAACGAAGCCACCAAGATGAAAATTAGCCTCAGCACTGATAATTAGCATCCAAAACGCATGAAAACCGCTTTGTTCTTTCCCAGGAAGTGGCCACTCAATGCTTTTAGATGGTATCCAATTTTGGCACTCGGTGTGGCTTTTCAATACCAACTTAAAAGTATAGTTCTGTAGTTGTAGATTGTTTATAGTTATTTTATGTTTCTAACGTTAATAACAGGTCAAAATTTGGTTGTTCTGGAGCTAATTTTTCAGTTTTGAGTATAGATAAGTCAGTAATTGTTCTGTATTATTAGTATTTTTAGGGTAATCAAATTAAGGTGGGAAAAATTTATTTTGTCAATTTGTCATGTACAGTCAGACCATCTTTGACAAAATTGGGCACAAAAAGGGGCAGAAGTTGTCACCGTTTGGTTCTTTCGAGTAGTGCCCCATTTTTAATAACTTTGAACTGCCATCTATCAAGTTGTTTCTTTTTTTCGTTGGCAATGCTTTAGCGCAAAATTCAAATCTGGCGTGAATTTTAGGATACCTTCTAGAAGGTTATTTATTTGTAGACACGAAGGCACCTATTAAATCAATATTTTATATGAATTTGATTATATTGAAAAAAAAATTCTTAAAGTAATTTTGAGAGCTGGAATCGTAAAATCATATCAATATTTACAACTAGCAAAAAGTTTAACAAAAAATAAAGATTTATGTGAAAATAATTTATCCAAATACGTGAGTGAATAAGCTGAATCCAAAATTGTTTTATAAACTGTAGAACTTTAATAATGTAAGTATTATAATTTTAAAATATGCACTTATGTGTCTGACTTTTACCTTTAAGTTATGCATTAATTCCTCTCTATAAATGCATTTACAATTTATTGGCTTTTAATTTTATGACAAAAATTTAAATATAGATAATAAAAAGAGAATCTTCCAAATAATTAAATTACCTACACTATTTAGAGTTCGTTTAAAGAATTATAACATATTTTTTAAGTACCTTTTCATTATTAGTTTTTCCTTAAGAAAATAGAATTTTTCATTTTAAAATATTTAAATTCGTAACAATCCTTTCTAAAACCATCCTTGATAACAACATAAAAGAAAAATACAAAAGGCAGATGATTATCTGTCCAAACAAATTAGGTTGTCATTTTTAAACTAATTAAAAAGGTGATATACTAAATAAAGTTAATTTAATTAAGGCAAATGTAAATGCGAATAAACGACAGAAACGTTTAGATCTTGAGTAGAATAATAAATTTTGAAATTCATTATTACAAAAAATTTGACCTTACCTACAGTTTATAATTATTCCAGTTTCAATTAAACGTCTTCTAAACTTTAGTATAAAGTATAAGATAAAATGCGTATCATCTAATTTTTAGTTTTAAAGGCGTTAAGAAAAATAATAATTTGACTTTTTTAAACCTTCACGTAACTTCTTGCGGTTTTGGAATTTTGTCGAATTCAGAAGCAGTTTACGTTGTCTTTTTTACCTTTGTTAAACGTGTTGCTATAATTCTTACAATTGCCTTGATTTTACGTTTTTTTAGGAACTATCTTTATTGTAATCACACCAATAAATTTTACAATGTGTTACGGTTTCATCAGATAAAAATTGTTAGTTTTATACAAATTTAGTTTTGTTGTGAATTGCCTTTGTGGTGAGTTCCGAATCTTCAATGTCAAAGGGAATAGTGATTTCTGAATAACGCATTAGTCTATAAATAGATATACGTAGACCTATTCTATTGCGATAATATGAAGTTTTTAATAATTGTTTATTTTACCTAATATTGTACTTTTATTTCTTAAAAAATACAAAGTTTGTTTAGAACATAACCGAGCATTTTAAATTTCGCGCCAACAAAGGTATTTAGTAATATACGGTTGGTAGCGCTGCTTTGCGCATAAACTTTTTTGGTTTTCGGATTGTTGTTATCTCATTTAGTTTTCCTGAAATTGTTATTTGAGTGCAATGCGTTTAAGGATGATTGGGCGGTACAATCGGAGACAAAAATTCATGGAATTTTGAACAAACAAATATGTTTCTAAATACGTCATATAACTGAACCAATTTATTGCCATAAATTCGTTTTTAACGCAAAGTTCCTAAAATAAAAGAATTTTTTTTGCCTTTATTTAATTTTTAAATAAATAAAAATACAATTTTTTTCTGAAATAAATAAAATGAATTATCTAAAGATACTTTACAAAATTCGGTAAATCGCATTTTGCTTTCAACAATAACGTATATATTTCTTATCTGTTAGCCTTAAAAGTCATCTCAAATGAAGTTATCTAAGAGTGCTTCGGGAAATGGAAACACCGTTGGGAAAAGTGTGTCAAAAAGGAAAGGGTGTACTTTGACGTGGACAAGAACTTATAAGCTGTAAAATAAATAATAAATTTAAAAAAATAGTGTTCGGTTATTTTCTGAACAAACCTCGTATATTAATTATATATTTTCAAAAATAGATGTGTTAACCGAATGGCAATAGCAATGATGTTCTATAATTAGTTGTTCTTCTATAGAATTCAACTCACAAATTATAATGCTTTTTTTTTCTATTCATTGATTTTAAAAATAATAAATATATGGTTCAAAAAGATATCTGTAGTTATAATGGGCAATTAATGTTTTTCTTTGTGTTCTTATATCATCAATTTTTGCATTCTTCTTCGACTGGTTCGATAATGAGTTTGTGGATATAAAAACTACGCGCTGCATATGTTTTTTTTCTTTTTAAATTAAACTATGAATAAATTCACCTTTCTATAAGACAAGCACCGAAAAAATTTAGCGTTATGATTGTTTTCAAGACTTGTATTTTTCTGAAAAAAAAATACCTAGAAACGTTGTGTAACACCACAACATTAGTTTGACATAAAATTATTAAAATACCGACGACCATTGGTGTAAAAATAGATTAATTTTGACTAACTGTTTACAAATTTAGATTTATTCTTGAGTGGATTTAATCATACGTAATATTTTTCATTGAATTGTTTTTTTTTAATTTGTACATACCAGGATTCAAATACTAATTCTGTTTATTGAAAACCTTAATAACGTACACGCTAATTGATGTACACGTTCACTTAAATACAAAATATGGATTTCGTCGACACCAGAGCCCAATTCTAATTAAAGGAAAGTTGTCGAAAGATCGCTCATCTATCTTAATCATTATTAAAAAATAATTAGCATATTATAAACGTTCTTGGATGTGTGAGCGTGAACTTTGCTAATTGTAATTGTATATCAGTAATAAGATTAGTTTTTTGTATACTTTTGTCACTTTCCCAATTTGGACTAGTAGAATTCCGCGGCAGTCTCATTTTCCTAAAATTTAATCATTATTTTGGGGTTCTAATGGCAAAAGGAGATCTTTATAAAAGTTGGTCCAAATATAATTTGGCAAAGAATACATTTTATGTCAAATTATTAAACAAACATATTCCATACAAAATCTCAAATATAAAATTCGTGAGCTCGCTTACAATTAATATGATGGAGTTACAAGAAAATATATTGTCCAAGTTATACTTAAGAAAACAAATGGAATTTATATTTAACACTGTAGGTCATTTTAAAAGATTGCGTTTTTTATTAGAACAATAATATAACTTTATTATTTCTTTTCAAACTGGTTCAATGGTAGCTGTCAAATCGCGATGATGAAATGTGCAACTTACAGACACCTGTTAGCCAACCTGTTTTATGGTTCTGCGCATGCGTGGATTTTATCCCTTCTACGAAACACTAAACCATATAAAAAGGGTACACCAGTAGTTCCAAATCACTCTAGTTCGAGTATTAGAACTGCTTTGGCCACTTTCTGGTTCTTGTAAAGAGTGAATCTTGAAAATGGCATCAAATAACATAGTATCTTCTCTCAAAGAGGAAGTAAGCTTTTGCGAACTTTCCTTTGAATTGAATACCTCGGAACCTATTCCTTTTCTTCGATCCTCAACTCCAATTCAAGAAATTGAAGAGACTAATATTAAAACCGCTTACCACTACTTTATCCGACGGCTTCAAAAAGTACCACGGTATTTTCAAGTTCGAGGACCTCGAAATCCTCCACCTAAAATAATTTCTGGGCATTTGGTTTCTTCCAAAACTTTGCCCTAAACTCTTTCTTTTCCTTATTGACAAAGACTTTGCAAGGCAAAGTTATTTTCTTCCTCGATGTATCTCCACCTTGTCGTGGTGAGGAAGCTTAAGATCCGTACATCTTTAGCCAACAGCTAAAGATAAAGGATCGAACCAAGAGAGATACGTATTTCATAAAATGGGATAAAAAAATCAAATCAATTTTAATTACTAACTAGGGGTGCATTAACACATAAACACTGGTAAATATTCATGAGTGGTATCAATCGATAGCCCTTGATCTAGGAGAAAAAAATAAAATTATACTAGGGTTATATTGAGCTCAAGCTACTTCATTATATTGTTTTGTAAGGTATGCTACTGGAAGCTTATTTTCAGTAATACAACTAAAAATAAGCGATTTTATGTAGTTAATTTGATTTAGTTACAGTTCTTACATATTGCTGTATATATATATTGATAAAATTGTTATTTTTTACTGATTGTGTTACAAAACCCATTTTCTACCTTCTCATTAAAAAAAAATGTTCAAATATGCCTTAAAAAAAATTTTCTTTGTATCACCAAATGAAGAACTAGGTACCGTTCATGACTGTTTACTTATATCTTAGGGGCGGCATATCCTGTATTATGATGATCAACTGTACCACCGACACATGCATCTATATTAACTTGTTATGCTGTACTGCGCATGTGTTGATTTCAGTACCCACTATGTAACTATAAACCATATAAAAAGGGTGCACCAGTAGTCCCAAATCACTCTAGTTCGAGTATTAGAACTGCTTTGGCCACTTTCTGGTTCTTGAAAATGGCATCAAATAGCATAGTGCATTCTCTCAATGACGGAGTAAGCTTTTGCGAACTTTCCTTTGAATTGAATACCTCGGAACTTATTCCTTTTCTTCGATCCTCAACTCCAATCCAAGAAATTGAAGAGACTAATATTAAAACCGCTTACCACTACTTTATCCGACGACTTCAAAAAGTGCCACGGTATTTTCATGTCCGAGGACCTCAAAATCCTCCACCTAATATAATCTCCGGGCATTTGGTTTCTTCCAACACTTTGCCTTAAATTTTCTCTTTTCCTTATTGACAAAAACTTTGCTAAGCAAAGTTATTTTCTTCCTCGATGTATCTTCACCTTTTCGCGGTGAGGAAGCTAAAGATCCGTAAATCTTTAACTAACAACTAAAGATAAAGGATCGAACCAAGAGAGATACGTATTTTGCAATAACTATCTACTATAAAAAAATTCTATTTGTATTCCAATTTTTTTTTACTAACCTGAAACTAAAAAGAGTTTTTTAGAGAAAAACTCTGTTGTTCATTAAAAAATCAATTTTGAATAATAGGTACTTACCTACTACAAATTTAGATTTGATTTATTCCTTTATTGTAAGTACGTTTGAACAAGTTCCCATAATTTTGCCCTTTTAATAACATTTTCAGTAAACAGATCAAAAATGTGGAAACTCGCAGTGGAACTTTTCACTATAGGTCGGTAGTAGTCATGAATCCAAATTGGAATTATACTGGCACACAAAAAAAGTGGGTAGTACTTTTAACCAGACCCACCTAGGGTTATGTATTTTGATGTCCTGAATCCAAATTTGGGGTCGGTTTACCCAATATACCTCTAAAATGTTGAGTAAATTGCAAAAAAACCACTAAGAATTGCAGTTATGAAAATGAAGAAAATTTGATTAAACTAGATCAAATCTTCCTTGTATGTTTATTTTGATGAGATAAATTCAAAATCTCTTAATCTCGATCATTCATATATTTATCCAAAATCGTAAAAAATAGTCAAAAAGTGGTAGAACATAGCCAAAAATATCACGAGCACACAAAAAAAAGTGGTCAGTAGGGGGAAAGTGGCATGAAACAGCCAAGTTTTGAAACAGCCATTATCAATTACGCGGTAGTTTTCATACGAATCGTTTATGTATTATTATTTTAAGATAGCAACACTAGCCAGATATCCCCCACAAAAATTTGACCGTTCACCGTCAATAAACGGCGCCGATACGACGTATTGAAGATTTTGTCGTCAAAAAGTAAGGTTTTGAGTTCAGTTTATTTGTTTTCTAACGCCTATACGTACAAAACTAATAATAATATGATTACACTATAATTTTATAGATATATTAGGCCTTCTAATAACGTATATATTTTGTAGACTAATCTTTGATTTCATAGTAATTTTCGAGATTTGGTTTCTTGAGAGAATATGTTTTGAAATAGCCGGACTGCAGTGTAATGAAACAGCCACCTTTTAATTCCATAAAATGCAATAATAATTGTAGTAACAGCAATCAAGAGTGGTACCGATGCAAAATTGTAATGGTTGGGCATATAAATCCTGTGGCATAAAAGGAAATTGCATTATTTTTGCTAAAAACGTTTTTAAGTTTTTGCAATGACTGATCTCAAACGTCAAATTTTTTTGACAGTTTCTTAGATTTATGTAAGTAAATATTTTATCGAGAGTTTGCGTTATTTAAAACGTTTTATAATTATATAAGATCTAAAATTATAGCTTAAGATTATTATTAAATAATATCTTCGTTAATGTGCAGTTTTAATCTTGTAATAAGAACATGGCTTTTTCAAAAATTGGGTTGGCTGTTTCAATACCTATAGGTTATGTAAAAGCCAAATTTTTTTTTTTTTTATAAATGATTAGAAGTCGAAAAATATCGTTAATTTTGAAAAATGTTTTATGACATTACGTACATAAATGCATGAACAATTACAGATTTTAAAAAAAAATTGATTTATTTATGTCCTTCTATATTATTTATCCCTGTTTTTAAAACTGGCTGTTTCATGCCACTTTCCCCCTACTTTTGACCAGACCCACCTAAGATTATGTATTTCGATGCGCTGAATCCGAAGTCCGTTTGGCCCGTACACATTCAAAATTTTGAGTAAAGTGCAAAAAACTACTTAAATTGGCTAGAAATTGTAGTTTTTTGCAATTTACTCAAAATTTTAGAGGTATATTGGGTAAACCGACCTCAAATTCGTATTCAGCCCATCGAAATACATAATCTTAGGTGGGTCTGGTCAAAAGTACTGACCACTTTTCTTTTTTTGTGTGCCAGTGTAATTATTATTGGAATAAACATATCATGTGACACAAGAGTACTCCAAGCGAATGGAGGTTTTCGACGTTTTTTTTCGTAACTTTTATGTAAAACATTTAAGTGTTGTGTGAACCTAAAGTTCTCAGAGAAGTAGGAAATGCACTAGAACAAAGATCTACCTACTTTTAAAAACGCTAATAATTATTAAAATGTAAAACAATTAGAAAAATTAACTGTTCTTTGAACGGCGCAAAATACGGCATTCATTTTATCTTCAATGCACATTTCGTCCTTTTTCTCACAAAATACCACAACAATAAACGCGCTTAAAATCCGAACCAGAAGTTCTAAAATTAAATTTGATTAATAGAAGCTTTTTTTTTCGTTCACTGGAGACATTTGCACTTCTACGGTCGTCGAATATTTTTAGAAAAGAGCGCAAACACAGAAAATTCTTGTAAGTCGTGTCTTTAATTATGAATTAACAATTTATTAAGTTAAGTGTTATCTTAAATGTGTTTTCATTAATTATTCTAAAATGTCATCACGTTTTAATGTAAAACTATAAATAAATATTTAATTTAATAATAAATGAGTACATTTTATTGATTCGAGTAAATGTTAAACATGTTCAAGGAATTTTCGACGCCTATTCGTGAAACATAGTTCCCCAACGCTTTGCGCTATTGCCTTCGCCACTTACAGTAAAACCTCAATTATCCGGACCTCAGCTATACAGATTCACGATTATCCGGATTGTCAACCGCGCTCGGATTGGTTGCGAAAATTAAACCTCAGTATTTCTTATTGAATATTTTATTTTGTATTTCGCACTAAACAGTGTTTTTTTGCTTTGTTGATTTTAAGATAATGTGAGACTGTTTTATTTAGTGATTCACATTTGTTTTTTTTGTAAACATATACCTAACAATTTGACGAAGTTTTTTCTTGTTAAAACGGGACGCTTCGTAATCGTGCTTAAAACCGAGTATGCACATTCGAGCTCAAAGTGGAACATTCCGAACTCAAGAAAATGAAGCGCGCCGCTCCGCGTCGCGCTTCATTTGCCTCCCTCGCTCGGAAATGTGCCACTTTTCGCTCGAATGTGCACATCCTTGAATATATTGAATTTTTATACTTTATCCTTCGCTTTTTCAAATCATAAATTTAAATTTAGCTTAGTAAAAATCGATTTTATGTTCAAAAAACGTTTTTACCATAGCAATGTGTGGAAGGGAGCGAAAAGATACGCCAATCTCATTAGTGCGAGTGAGAGGGAACGATTGAATTTATTTAACCGATTTTTCGCTTAATTTATTGGCCTAAATTATTGTGAACGGTGCTTAAAACCCAGTGTGCACATTCGAGCTCAAAGTGGTGCATTCCGATGTCGGGAAAATGAAGCGCGCCGCTCCGCGTCGCGCTTCATTTGCCTCCCTCGCTCAGAAATGTGCCACTTTTCGCTCGAATGCGCACATCCTCGTATTTATTGGATTTGCCTATATTATTATTTTATTCTTCAATTTAAAAAATTAAAAGTCGAATAAATTAGATCTATTTTTTGTTTGAAAAAGGTTAGATATTTTATTCCTTTTAATAAGTTATCATGGTGCTCTTCCGCACGCCTCATTATAGCGAGCTTGATAAAAATATTTTCAGGTGTACTTTCGAATGTTTACTAATTCGCATTTTTGATTAATTAAAATTCTATACCACTTGAATTTTCTGAAGTGGGCCACTAAAAATCAACTAGTTGATTTTTATAACATCCTTTGCAGATTGTTGAAGGTTTATATGTCAAAATTAATGTCTCTAAATATTTTTGGGTAATTTTCATTTTTCGGAAAATTATAAACAAATTAGTTTTAAGGCACATTTTGTATACACTGTTGTAATTAGACTTCATTTATAGATTAATTTTATTTTTTAAATATAAAAAAATATTTATATGTTACATAGGGGGTGCATCAAATAACGATGGACGCTCACTTAATCGCTCATAACTTCAGAACAAATTGAAATTTTGATTTGAAACTTTGGGAACATATTGTAACGGATTTCCCAATACAAATCCAATTTCCAACGAGAGCAAAAGCGGTTCGTACTCGGGTTGTGAATAATAACACACAGCTGGCCACTTAATTTACAATTACAATTTATTAACACAAACTAATAAACAAATTCTTCTTCACCAATAACTTAAACACTAGCACTTAATAATTATTTATTTACTAACTAACTAACTTACGGTTCTAATACACTAACTAATTTATTTACACTCGTATATTTATTTAAACGATTGACACTCGTATGTTGTTTACATTTATACCGATAGCGATAGCGCTCACCTTGTAAATTCACCGAGCGGAGTTAAGAACATTGACATTCACGTACAACTGTTGACTTAGACTGCCGTGTAGGAGTACCGCGGAGTTTATATATGTGTCGTGGTATCTATCGAACTGGCTTCTAGAGTATTCGAGATAAATCTCCTCTACAGAGATATGGCGAATTCAAGGTAACTCAGATAGAAACCTCTAGTTAGTCGTGGCTTAAGAGATATTGAGATATATCCGCTTACTCAATATCTCATGGTCGCATGAGTATCTCGCGCTTGATTAATGTACATCTATCACGGCTCTACACTCGATCACCGTGCCCGTTACAATATTCTTGAATAGTTTTACTAACAATTTATAAAATAAAAAAAATAACAATTTCCCCCCTCAAGGCAATAAATAAGACAAAAATATCTGTTGCATAATTTGACTCGTTCTTTCTCGCTCGCATCGACAAAATTATCATATCTTTTCGCTCCCTTCTACTCATTGCTATAGTAAAATATATACAACTGATATTTAGTAAACTAAATTTAAATATGTAATTTGAAAAAGTGAAGAATAAAGTAGACCAATTCAGTAAACACGACGATGTGCGCATTCGAGCGAAAAGTGGCACATTTCCGAGCGAGGGAGGCAAATGAAGCGCGACGCGGAGCGGCGCGCTTCATTTTCCCGAGATCGGAATGTGCCACTTTGAGCTCGAATGTGCACACTCGGTTTTAAGCACGATTCACGTAAATTTAAGGCAATAAATAAGACAAAAAAATCTGTTGCATAATTTGACTCGTTCTTTCTCGCTCGCATCGACAAGATTATCATATCTTTTCGCTCCCTTCCACTCATTGCTATGGTAAAATATATACAATTGATATTTCGTAAACTAAATTTAAATATGTTGTTTGAAAAAGTGAAGAATAAAGTAGACCAATTCAGTAAACACGACGATGTGCGCATTCGAGCGAAAAGTGGCACATTTCCGAGCGAGGGAGGCAAATGAAGCGCGACGCGGAGCGGCGCGCTTCATTTTCCCGAGATCGGAATGTGCCACTTTGAGCTCGAATGTGCACACTCCGCTTTTCGCCAAAATTACTTTAAAAAAATTCAAGTAATTCTACAACCGTAGTTACGCTCTCAAAATGTCTCCTTTGGGCTTCGCTTATTTTTCATAATTTTTTACGTTTTTCTTTGCGAAATTACCGTGAAATTAATTTGTGTTTAAATGAGGAGGCAAGAATGAAATTCTTGTTGGGGTTTCTTAATATTCGGTATCGTAATTGACAATTTTTTGATAACGGGACATTTTGGCGTCCCGAATGATTGCTTGGGGACAACGGGACAAATGATCTGAAAACGGAACAATCCCATTCAAAACAGGAAGTGTGGTCACATTATATATACCCAAAATTGTTTTTTTTTCTATACATTCAATTAACCGAATTTTCGATTATCCGAATGAGCTGTAACAATAATTAGTCCGGATGAACGAGTCTCCACTGTATTCGCTTTAGTTCTAACAGGACTTATTATTTTTCTTTAAATGGATCAGTGTGTCACTAAACTTGCGAAACGATCACTATTTCGCATTTCTTGAAATGGTTTTTCTATGAACAATAATCCGAAGGTTGTCTTATGAACGAGACGTAACGCAGAATTTTCAAGTATCAATTGTAACATTGCGATGACTAAGATCCTGTTTTTAAGGATATGTAATTCCCCAATTGATAACGCCGAAACTTTAAGCTATTAACAAATTTTTATAGATTGTTAAAATATTTTACGATATCGAACGCAATCGTAAATTTACAATATTTATAAGACGTCTGATTTATGGCCAATAAATACTTTAACACAAGCTTTAAGAATACGCAAATTTTTTTCTTGAGCAACCCGATCGATCAACAAAATCAGAAGGCTCCAATAAAAATTTTAAAAGAAAGCGCGAAGCATTTATAAACAAGATAAACGTTTTATAATAATTTCGAATACCTTAAGATATTTTCATTTTAATAAATTAAGGGAATTCTAAAGGTTAAAAGTGTATTTCACGTAACACTCTTGCTTTGTGTTCGATTCTTTAATTTTCTAAACATTTTGTCACCAAATCTAGGTGAGCGAGGTTATTATTTATTTATATTCTTTTCTTTTTCATAAGAGCTACGAGCAACTGATTCGACGTGTGGATTTTCGCAATCGTTTACTGCACTGAAATTGATTGAAGTAATTAAAGAAGGTTGTTGTAGGTGCGATGTGCGATAAACCTGTACATATTTAAAATTCTTTTAGAATACCTGTTTATATGTACAGTCGGCCCGAGAAGTAATCGCCACCTCAGTAGCAGCGCTTACAGCCATCGAGCTATTCCAAGAGAAAAAATCTGGTGCTGAATGGTTGAAAGCAAATTCAAGATTGGTCTTGGTAATTTTCGTAATTAGAGGTAAATTTGGAAGCTTCAATAGACACTTAAAGGTATTTGTGACAGCTGTCACTTTCGTTAGAAAAGATTCAGTTGTAGCTACTCAGGAAGATTTTCTTCATGGATTTTTACATGAATACATCATAAAATAGGTACCGTAATTGCGGGCTACTTTGACCCTAGGAAATAACTTTAGTCCAAATCGGAAAACATATTTAACTGCCTGCCATAGCTCAACCACTGGAGTATGTAACGAACTTCTTACCTATTGTGCTTGCGAACTTTTGACACTTAAAACACGTTTTTTTTTGCCTGCAAACTTTTAAATGTTACTGTGTTTTGAGTAAGTTTTTGTTCTAAATTGTTTATTATTGTAACGGATTTCCCAATCCAAATCCACTATCCAACGAGAGCAAAAGCGGTTCGTACTCGGGTTGTGAATAATAACACACAGCTGGCCACTTAATTTACAATTACAATTTATTAACACAAATAATAAACAAATTCTTCTTTACCAATAACTTAAACACTAGCACTTAATAATTATTTATTTACTAACTAACTAACTTACGGTTCTAATACACTAACTAATTTATTTACACTCGTATATTTATTTAAACGATTGACACTCGTATGTTGTTTACATTTATACCGATAGCGATAGCGCTCACCTTGTAAATTCACCGAGCGGAGTTAAGAACATTGACATTCACGTACAACTGTTGACTTAGACTGCCGTGTAGGAGTACCGCGGAGTTTATATATGTGTCGTGGTATCTATCGAACTGGCTTCTAGAGTATTCGAGATAAATCTCCTCTACAGAGATATGGCGAATTCAAGGTAACTCAGATAGAAACCTCTAGTTAGTCGTGGCTTAAGAGATATTGAGATATATCCGCTTACTCAATATCTCATGGTCGCATGAGTATCTCGCGCTTGATTAATGTACATCTATCACGGCTCTACACTCGATCACCGTGCCCGTTACATTATCTTATCAGGTATGGCTTTAGGAAAGTAACATCAGTAATTTTACGAAGTTTTACACATTGTTGTTCCGCGAATTATGAATTTAAAAAGTCGGTAAACTTTGCTCGCATTTTCGGGTTACTTTGGCCCAGGGGCCAAAGTATCCTTCTTGGATACAGTTGTCGAAGACTATATTCTCGTAACATGTAATACAAGAAAATATTCTGGCCGTGTTTTGTCCACCACCACAGAAGGCGCAATTGTGACTTGTCTAAAGGATCCAAGACGTGCTGGCGTTGACCAGTGGTCAAAGATGAACAGCTTTACTCCTGAGACCATGTACTTTACAAGATACGAATTCCCAAATTTATAAGAAAGGTTGTTTTCTATTGCTCAAATCGACACCTAATTTCTTATGTTTAAGGATTAATTTTTTTTTTTTGATATTTTTTATCCACCTTTCACGTCCTGCTATCTTGTCTTTCTTTAAACATTATCAACTTAGGTAGGTACATAATGTAAGAAAATATTCCTAAATATGATTCTCAAGATGATTTAAATGATATCTAGTTATAAGGCTGATAATAACAAAAGTTTGTTGATTTTTTAAGTTTACTTTAGATTTTCCACTAAAAGTTGATTTTTCGTACAATTTCATTCTTTTTTAAATATTTTTTGCCATAAAATATTAGTTAGGTGTTCTAACTTTGCATTGCATACATTGTTCCACAATTGTTTTTACATAAATATTTCTGCCTGAGTAGTTCATGGATTTAAGTAAATCTCCTCTCAGGACAACATTGGCCCAAACTTTAGTTATAAAAAAATCTTTATGTACTCTAAAAAAATTAAGAGTTTATATCATCCATTATACGCTTGAGATTATAGGTATATGCATAATTATACAATTTACTCTCTATTAGAAAAAAAATTATAAGACTATTTGGAAAAAAATGGGTCAAAGTACTAATTGTAAATTTTTAACGGCAGAAAAGATACTTGTTGGTGGATTTTTATTTTTGCAAAATACAAATAAAATAATTATAGAAACATATAATCAATCCCAGACAAAAATTAAGAGCGGCGCTGGTACATCTAGTGGTTTCCAAGTAAATGTGGGAGTACATCAAGGATCTGTTCTGAGTCCTCTACTTTTTAACATGGTAATTAATTACTTAACAAGTGATTTAATGAAAAAGCTTCCTTGGAGTATCTTATATGCAGACGATCTTGTATTGGTTGCAGACATCTGGATGGAACTGGAAGAAGTGCTAGAAAGTTGGAGAGAAACCTTAGAAGACAATGGTTTAAGAATAAGCAGATCCAAGACGGAATATATGTACGTAAACTTCTCTGAACAAATTGGTCCAGCACGTACAATATTTTTAGAGGGTGAACTACTACCAATGACCCATGAGTTTAAATACTTGGGGTCTATTATAAATGATAAGGGAACAGCTGACTCGGATGTAAAACATCGTATTAATGTTGGTTGGATGAAGTGGAGATCAGTCTCTGGTGTATTGTGCGACAAAAAATGCCTATACGATTAAAAGGCAAGATTTATAAAACAGTCGTTAGGCCTGCTTTGGCATACAGTGCAAAAACATGGGCGAGACTGGCTAAACACAATCAACAGATGCACGTGGCAGAGATGAGAATGCTACGATGGTGTGTAGGTGCCACGAAGAAAGATCATGTACGTAATGAACATATCCGAGGTTCATTGAGTGTTCAATCAATTAAGGATTTTATGGATGAATCTCAATTGAAGTGGTATGGACATGTTCAACGTCGAAATCAGACCCACATAGTGCAGCGAGTTTTGGCAATAGGTGAACCTAAAAGGAAACCAGGCAGCCTGAAAAGTACCTGGAATAGGTCTTCCGTGAAGCTTCAATGTGATTATGACATCCCTCCGGAAATGGTTTATAATAGAAGAGAATACTCCTTAAGAACACGCCTACTCCGATAAGGGAGCAGTTGGAACAATTGCATTAAAGGCGAAGATAAAGAAGAAGAATTGGTATGCAATAAATCACTACAAATAAGCTTTTGTATTTTACTAATAAGTAGTTGCCATAAGATTAAAAAATTAAAGATATTAACGATCGACAGCCGCAGGCAGAAAAATATAAACAACATTTTTTCGAATTTTAACAAAAATTTAAAAAGTTGTAATAAAAAGCTTTTAATCGTTTGATTAAAAATATTTTAACATGAATTTGCTTTTAAATCAGTAAATAATATTTTTTACGTATGTTGCGTAAAGAACTAAGAAATATACAAAACAATATATCTAACAATATAACTTTTAAAAAAGTTAATTTAACAAAAAATGTAATCAGACTTGTTTTGTAGTATCTAATTTTCTTCAAAAATATGTATCGTTCTCTTTTAGAAGCAAATTGGTTTATCAGTTACAAAATTCCAAAGTTGAAAAATCAAATCGTAAAAATAGATCAATGCTTGTCGCACGAAAATTTGCAATCAGACTTTTTTTTGTAGTGAATTTAATTTTCTTCAAAAATATGTCATATTTATATGACATTTACAGGTCTATTGTTAAGAAGATTTGAGTGAAAGATGCGTGTCGTGTAAAAACATTGAAATTCTTGATGATAGACCTCTTAATATTAAAATGAAGGGCTCATATTGTGACATTAACTTTTTTTTATCATCCTAAATAATATTTTCGGTGTTCCATTAAAAGAAGTCGATTTTTTTGGCCCAGTCTAGTAGATGTATTGTTACGATCTAAACTTCATCACATACCTATCACTGGTCAAACATTTCTCCGTTTTTCAATTGGAATTAATGGGCATTCTTGAAAGCTCTAGGAAATTACTGTAAAGTAACATCTACAAGAGGACCATGCGGACAGTAGGGTGGTTACTTGCATCTCTAAGAAGTTGCAAAGTAACCTCTGGGCATCAAGGTCCTGACTGCAAGATACACCGACAACGATCTAACACTTAGCTTAGGGTCAAAGCTCATCAAGTCAAGGAAAAGAATGAGCAATTTGACAAAAGGGCAAAGCAATGCTCCTGCACGGAGAAAAAAATATCGTTATAATAACCATACGTATCCTTATTATAGCTATCCGTTGGATAGTTATCTTTCACAGGGATACGCCGTATAGCTAATTTAGCTATCCAGAGTTTCCTTATTGCGGATCGTTATAGTAACGATTCGTATTACTGTTTTAGACATTCAAAGATTCTTGTCATAATGATTTAACGGATATGCACGGAGAACAAAATATCGTTATAATAACCATACGTATCCCTATTTTAGCTATTCAAATCTCAAATTAACTATCAGTTACCTACACGACGGATACTGCACGTTCACGAGAGTTTTCGTTTGAACGCTTGAATCAAATAAATGAATCCTTATTAAGTATACTATGTAGAGCTGTTTTGATCATACTATGAATTGTCAAATTGACTTATAAATATCGTTAAATTAGACATTCGAATCCTTGTCAGAACAATACGTCAATTGGGTATACGTTAGATAGTTATATTAAGGATATTTTTTTCTCCGCGTGGAGTACTCCTGAACCCGTTCTGCCTCTGTCACAAAGAAACTTTTTTCTTATATGCAATAATATTGCCTGATTTCTTAAATAGTTTCAAAAAAACAATAATAATAAATACTTCCTACGCTTCGTATCGAATATGCATCAGCTACCATAACGTCGTAATGTCAATCACAGAAAGCTATCCAACGCCAATTTAAATTCAAAAATTACCAAAAGAGGCAGAGTCAAAGATCTCAAAACCCACACCGACAAACATTATCAATTACGCAAATTTAAAAGAGAAATAAAAACATTAACATTTTAATTAAATCTGTGTATTGACTACATTTATAAAAATTAATTCAAATAAATTATTGTTTGGAGAGAAAGCTAATTGTCGCATGTCACCAATAGATATGCTTGCATTCGACATACTAATAAACAATATTTTATTATGTAACGACAACTAAAACAAAATTAACATTAAAAAATACTAAAATGTCTAATAAAATATTTATTAAATGGTATTTTCTTTCAAAGTATCTTTTTAAAAAAATGTTTTTTACATTTTTACAAAATTGCTTAAAAAATAAAATGCGTATTAATTAAAATATTGTTATTATTAGTTATTTTAAAACCAATTTGATCATTTACGGTGGCACAACGTATTAATGGATTCATAACCGCATCCGCATCCTGATTTGGAACGTTTAGTATTAGTATTATTAATAATGCACAAAACTTGTGACATTTCAATTATTTCACAGCAAGTGATGAATTGACAAAAACGGTGCCAAAAATACTAACTTCTGCAATAAAATAATTTCGAAATAATATAAACTATTTATTACTTTGTGTCTTTTCAATTTGATTACTTAATCGAGTATAAAAGTCGCATAAAGAAGTGTACTATAACATTAAAAAATTGTTATCTTAATTTTAATCAGTCTTACAAATAGCGAAGGTTCAAATTATTAGCCAATAATCAATCGATTTCTATACAATACAAGCGATGACTTCTGTGATAGCATAAAAATTTATGCTTAATAAAATACGGCTATAAAATGATTTATATTTAAACTAATCTTATAATGTATTGGCGTCCAACATAAGCTTCGAATTTATTGGCTTGCAAAAGGCTGTACTTAATTTGATTTACAACTGTTAATGGCAATTTCTTATATTTATAATAATTTTTCAAACCAATTAAAATTAAAATTATAAATTATTTGAATTAAAAATTGGTTACGTCACAGGAATTATAAAATTCTGCTCCATACAATATCAGAAAGTTGTTTTTGGTTAATCCATTTCCGAAATGATATATTGGTTCGGTAAAGGTACCCATTCTTCAACTGCAAATTTGCAGATCTTCAGTTAAAATTTCTCCATTCACATACAGGCAGCCGGTAGGTTGAAGTCTGCAGTTTCCTATTAAATCTAAAGGCGCCCATTCTCAAACAGTTGGCTTGCAGTACCAGGACTGTACAATTCGGGCTGAATATTAAAGGTTTCAATTTTAAATCAAGTAGCCATAAATTATTAAAAAACAATAAGACAGCAAAATACACACAAAAGTTATTATATTTATTTTTTTAGTGATATTGTAAGTTTTTTGAATAATAATAATTATTACCGTATAAATAATTTAAAATGGCAAAGTTTTCAACAACTGAGCAGTATGACATGTTTTGCACCTACATGAAATGTTAGAAAGGCTCTTGCGTTGCTGCACAAATATACTTTAAACAGTTTTCCAGAAAGAAAGCTACCGAACCTTAAAATTTGTTTCAAATGTTAGGATTCGCCGCTAATGTTAAAAAATCATCTTCTACATTGTTTCAATTTGGTTTCTGTAAACATCCATACGTCTAGTGCATATGCGGGAGAGTCGCCGGGGTTGGAGAGACGCCATATAGGAGTAATATTCACTACAAATGATAGATTCTTTTGATACTATATATTCGATTGGTATTTGTTGCCTTGAACGTTTTGTTTGTGTTGAAGAAATAATCTCGTTATTCTGGCTTAGATTATTACAAAGGTAAGTATGTACAACCATGTTATAATTCTATGCTTGTTTATATTTACCTACAGTGATAGAAATTCTTGTGTATAATATTTACAATATTTAGGTAATTTGTCTCGATAACATGTTTTTAAATAAGTTAATGACTACTCTAATCTATTTTTACTTTTAATGTTTATGTGAGTCCCGTGCGGCGTCTATCCCAATAAAAGGAGAGGTGCCGCATTATTTAATATAGCTTATGTTTAGTGTTATTATGATTAGTACACTTATGAACAAAAATACCATTCATTCTTTTTTTAAGTTATGACGCAGAAGTATTTACGAAAACCAACAGCTCCAAAAAGGTTACATTGGTTTGAAGAACAATTACTGGAAGCCATTGAAAAAATTGAAACTGGCAAAATCAAATAGCATTATAAAGTACAAAAAAGCAAGCTGGGAGTGTATTAACTACTAAACAGAATATCTCGAATAAGAAAAAATTAATTAAAGATAGGTATAGGTAAAATATACTTGGACATTTGACCAAAAAGAATGGCACTAAAAAGAAAATTTAAAAAACACGGTTCTGTAACAAAGAGGCACAAATAAAAGAAAATATTTTTGTGTAGAATGTTTTGAGTCATATGAGGAAACTACAAAAAATATGATTGACTTTGATGTTTCAAATGCTCAGAATGGCTTCATGAGACTTGTACGATGTATATGGACATGTGCAATGTATGTCCCAGAGCTCAATTACGAGGAAAAAATTGAAAATCAAACAATTATTAGTGCAGCATCTATCTTTTTATAATGCGGCGTCTCTACCAAGCATGAGCGAGAAACGCCGCATTATGAACTTTTTGTGTTTTCAATTTTAAGAGTATTTCTAAATAAAATTTTTATTTAGTTTTACATTTATATTAAAGTATTACATAATAATTAGAATCTGTTAAAATATTATTTCATTAAACGAAATATTGCCAAAGTGATGAATTCTTTTGGAAATGTGGGCATCTCTCCCTACATATTTACATCCAATCTTTTAAAAATTTTAACGTGCAGTTGCTTTCGTTCTGGAAAACTCTTAAAATATGTTTTTGCAGCCTATATGTTGTGACTTATCTGCATTTCAATTACCAACCCAACCGCTACACAAATATTAAAATAATCTTAATATAAAAGTTATACGACCTTCTCTGCTTAAAACAAATCACTCAGTTATTGTATATGTATCATTAAATATTTAAAGCTAAATTTCTTAAATATCAGTCATAAAGAACAATTAATGTCGTCTTAAAGGTGGCAACAATTTTCACATGTAAGCTGCTAAAAAAAATTTCCCACATCGTATGATTGCCCATTTTACAATTTCAACTTTAAATAAAATTAAGTGAAGTAGCGCTTAAATGTTTACTTATGAAACATTTCAAGGATAACTTTATTGACTTAATTGTAGATGAAACTTAATTAGTTTTGTGCAATTCCATTGAGGTCAAAAATCTCGAAGTTTAATTTTTACGTTTGAACCGAGTTATTATAACAATTATTTCGTATTGTAATATAATTGCTAATTAAAATTACGAGCGTTAATTATTTCTAAAAGTCGACCAGAGCAGGCAATGGTAAATTGGTCAATTAAATTTACCTACTTCTATTTAGCGGCATAAATAAATCAAAAAGTTATCGTATCTCTTAAATAATTCACAACATTTATGGACAATTTTGAATGTCATTACTCTTCTTGTAGCTTTGATTTATTTCTTACACGCGTTTTTTACAGCTGTTAATTAAAGTACTTCAAAAAAAGAAATGTGAGGAATTAATTAACACAAATTCCATGATTAGAATTGAAATTATAACAATTTCTTAACTGGGAAAACAGGATCCATTTAAAAAAAAATTTGCGTGTCCACGCATCGCTTTAATTGCTAATTATCAAACACTTTTAATTAAGTTTCCAAATAGTGTTACGCTAGTAATTAAGCGTAAATAATTCTCATATAAAAAAATCCGGTGTTTACGTGTCTGTTGCTTCTTCTATTCAATCGTGACTCAAACAAACCCAAGACAAGATTACGGATATAATCCATAATACATTTCCAAGATCTCGAAGAACATGAATTATTTATAGCTAATGTTTTTATAAGATCTTTTATTTATTTTTAAATAGCCTTGAACTCGTTTTTTTTTGTAACAAATACGTGTTCAATGCAAGTAGATGTGTTTCTTGATCCGCGGCAAGATTCGTGCGTTGCATTTTTCGAAAATATTTGTGTTTTTTTTGTGAAATGTTACGTGTTATTTGAACCTTTCCATATAAGGCGTTATGCGGCTTTTGCAAGAACTTTGAATGGTAGTCTTCTGCAGTTTTGAAAATGGGCCTTGAAAAATTTTGGTTGTTGCTTCCCACCTACGCTACGAATTTTACATATATGTACTAATGCTTCTGTGATATTAAATATTTGTATTAAATAATCATGAAAAATTATTTGAACATTAAAAAATCATTCAATATTTAATCGCCTATAAGATGTTTGTTATTCTTGAAGTATTTTTGGCGTATTATTGACATATCAGCGGAAAACTAAACTTAGAAAAAGTCTACGCCAGTGTTTTTCAAGCATCTTGAATAAGCGACCTCTTTACAAGTAAAAAATTCTGGTGACCCTCCAGGACCAAAATCCGGAGCTGGCAAGAGAAGCTTTGAAATTATTGGTGCAATTTGCCAATTTTACCTATGTGAACTTAGGTTCTTGTAAATGGTGAACATAAAAGCTAAGAAGAGAAGTGGGCTCCAATTAGAAAATGACTTGGTTATTTGAGTATCAAAAATGAAAACACCAGACTAGACATATGAGCATATGAAAAGTGTCCCAGGTCAAAAACAAATTGAAATTTATACTACAAGATGGGCCATATTACGTAGAAATTTTTACTAAAAATTAGCGGCCTGTTTGGAGGTTTTTGCGAGTTATGCCAAAAAATAGTACAAAAAAAAGCAAATTAAAACGTCCATTTTCTCACAAAGGGCTGGATCAATTTCAACGAGGAATATATATCGTGTGGACACTGTACAAGTAATTTAAAATATTTTTTTTCGACATATAGAGTAGAAACACCGGTTTTGGACACTTTATAGTTTTTTGCAAACTTAAAGTAAGTATATCTTAAATATAATAAAATGACATAAACTTCAATAAATATTTTTTTTATATTAGCACAAATATATAAACAAACTGACAATGGCATTAACAAATTGTTTTGCAGTTCCAGTATTTAAAAAATGACATATTTACATAACATTACCTGTTTGCACCGTTTTTGGACACTTTGAACTATCTTTGGACAGGATAAATACTAGTTTTGGACACAAGTATTCAAATATAAATTATTAAAAAAATTGTTTTTTAGAAAACAATTTTACTTTATTATCTTTAATAGTACTTTAAGAAAATATAAAATATAATGTTAAACATATGAAAAATAACTCGGTAACATAGGAAAATAATTATTTGATTCATTCTATTGATTTTTTAACTTTTTGAACAATAATTTTTTAGATCTTTCAATACGTTTTTCTTCTTTTAATCTTTTATTAATTTCTGCTTTCAGTTGTATCTCTATTTTTTATTTTTTTTCTTCTATATTTTTGGCTTTCATAATTTCCAACCATCCATCAGCTGTTATTACTGAAGGTAAATGTTCAAAACCTTTGCGCTTTTTTGGGATGTTTTTTGTTTAGCCATAAAGTTAACTTATTAAATATTTCTTCAACTGATTGTGATTGCATAAAAATATTAGATGACTGCCCTTCAATTTCTTCATTGGATAAAGGTTCTCTGTCATTCTCTATTTGTAGAAACTCAGTAACATTGGAATTATTAACTTTTAGGATAGAATCTTAAAAAGGAAAGTCACTCACCCGACTAGAATTATTTCCTTGAAGTATCATAGGGACTTCATCAGGTGAAAATAAGGTTAACCTCATTAGGGCAATCCTGACGAGTTCCCCAGTAGGGTCGCATCAGGATTACCCTATTAAGAAAAATTACTTTTTATCAGGTTTTCTTGATTATGTCCATGCAAAGAACCTCTCAGGGTCACCTGACTAGAAAAAAAACTATTTCACATCAGGTTATCCAGACCAGTTCCCTAGTAGGATCGCATCAGGATGACCCTATTACTAGTTGTTCAGTTTCCAAGAAACCCTTTAAACTTACTTATCATACAATTAGAAATTTTATTTCCGTTAGAAAGTCAGCTATTTTCCTTCTGTAAAGCGTACCGCCAATTCTTTTCAATATCTTTTAAATATGTCGTGCATTATGAGCTGGTTTCAAGAAACCAAACATTCACTTCAGATATCTGCTATCAACAACTGATGGAATTGGAAGAAATAATCAATGATACACGGTCAGAATTAGACAATTGTAAAAGGACATCACAGCGCTCGACCTTACACATCTTTAGCAACTCGTCAAAAATTATTGGAGCTTGGCTGGGAACTGATATCACATCTACCATCAGATTACCATTTATTTCGATCTTAACAAAACTTTTTAAATGGTTAAAATTTTACTAATGGTGATTGAACTCTAATCGCTTGTAGTTCAGGTTTTTGCTGATAGGGATCAGAAGTTCTACGAACGTGAAATCATGAAGTTTGCAGAAAGATGACAAAACTTTATTGAACAAAATCGTGCATTTATAGTTGACTAAAATCGATACTTTGTATAAAAGATTGAATTTCTTCCTAACCCGATGCATCGCTATATCTCTACAAAGCAAAAGGATACGAATTTTTGAAAATTGTGAATTATTTTTTAATCGTTTTTTCAAATCGCTTTTCTCAAAGTTCTTAACGTTTAAAAAATGAATGTGTGTATAGGTTTATAGTCTACTAAGTTCACTATTATTATTGTTTCTCGGGGTTTGGTACATAACCCAAAGCATTGCAGCCAAAAATGACCTATTGCGCCTCCTGTGTTTAGTTCTCCTCTTCCAAGAGTCCTGTATCTTTATAAAAAGAATGTCTTTCTGGAGTATTGACTGGAGTTCTTGTGTCTCTATATATGAGACGCTAAGTTTTCTGATCCTTGTCTTTACCAGTGTTTCGTCTTGACAGATAATGTGAACTTGAGTGTCTTCCTTCATGTCGCACCGTCTACACATGGGATTGGCCACAACTCCCAATGTATTGAGGTGTTTTCCCAGCTTGCAGTATCATGTTAGTAGTCCCACAAGGTGTCGTATGTTCGTCCTGACTACTTGCAGGATTTGAGTAGTCTATTTCCTGTCTGGTTTTGCAATGAATATATTCGATTGTCTCAGTCCAGGCACTGATTTCCAGTGAAAACAGTGTGCGTCTCTGAGTAGGTCTTTAATATAGTTTCTCGCAATGGTATATGATATGCATCGTATTTTTTATAAAATAAGTCAACAAAACGATTATAATAGTATTTCAATAAATTATATCACCATTTTTGAATGTAGATGACATTTGAAAATATTTGCCAGTCTCTGGAATACGAATAATGCCCTTCACATTTCCTTTACAAACTCTGGAAATATTTAAAAGAGGCATTCTTGAATAATTGTAAATAACTTATTACTACACTGTAAATAATTCACAATTTGCGTATAAATCTTTAAAACTATTTATTATGATATAATTTTTCTAATTGCTGTATAATTTTCTCATTAAAATAGAATCTTAGCTTCCTAGATATTGACACATAATTTAAGTCTCAATTTATTTCTCCGTATTTAAATTTTCTTTTGGTCATTGGAAAGTGATCGCAGATAAATGATTAACTCATTAGCTGAACACAATTTATGCTAATCATTTGCATTTTGAGGTACTTACGGTCTCGCGAACTGTGCTACAAAATTTTTCAAACTGATTTGTTATTGAATTTTCAATTTAAAGTTATTAATGTGTGCCGATTACGTATGTTAGCGTGAACAGTTCATAAGCGATTATTCTTTATAAAGTCAATGCTACAATTTTTCAAAAATGCAGCCTTTTTTGGTATAAACTTTTAGAGAGAAGGTTATTCTTTAAGCTGAATTTTTACAAAATATAAATCATAATTTTTGAATCTCTTAACTAAATAAATTAACAATCAATTTTAATGTCTGAAATTGTAAAAGTTGTATCTACAAATGACGCAAGTAAACATATCATTTGTCGAAGGAAAATTCTTCAATGGCAATTTTACAGGATTGGAAACGCATAAGTAATCTTATTGAATAAATCACATTGTAAATTAAATTTAACTTTTTTTTTCTGCTGGTGAAATATCTCAAAAACATACGAATTTTGGTAAATGACATTATTCTGTTTTTGAATATTTGGCATTAATGCAAATAGATTTGGATATAGTATAATAATCAATTTACAAAACACTCTTGCTACTGTTTAGCTGGGATCTCAGAAATCAGTGTCCAGAATATTTCTATCACTGCTGAAGTAGCAAAAATTGGTCATCACGTATTTAATTTTTGACATTAAAAAAAAACAGCAGTTATTAGGTGATCAATTAGGTAAATACCTACTACACGCAATAAGTTATTATTTCAGATTTTTAGTCGACAAAAAAATTAATGGTTTCACGTGCTAGTATCACGATGAAGAAAAATTAACCAATTTTCATTGATTCGTGTTATTTTAACGTGTCATTTTCATTAAGAGAAGATATACCCATAGAATGGAAGTTGGGTTATATTAGTCCAATTTACAAAAAAGGGAATTTGAGCAGAATATTGTAAGTATAGGAGTATAATGAATAAAAAGGATTATAAACATAGTAAATATTGAAGAAAAATAATGCGACTTTATCACTGGCAGGTCCTGCATAGATAATATTTTTTTTATAAACCAGGTACCTAGTACATAAAAGGTCAGCAAGATATAGAGAAATTTATATTCTTTTCATTGATTTGGAAAAGTCTTATGACATGGTACCAATTGCAAAATTATTTGAGATAATATAAAATATCAAACTGCTTGAGGTATATATAGATGCGATTGTGACAGTTGATGAGCAACAAAAGTGGAAGATCGGAAATAGCATTCCACAACCATTTAATGTTACAAAAGGTATAAGATAGTAGTGTGGTATACCACCTACGCCATTCAAAATATATATAAACGAAGTGCTGAAAGAATGGCAGATGAAGTGTAGGAGAAGAATGGGGATTGACATTGACGGCAGCTATCTGCATACACTCCATTTCGCAGATGATGAACTAGTTCTGGCAACAGATGAAGATGACATTAACTACATGACTAAGAAACTACATGTAACATATAAAAAGTGAGGACTTACAATAAATTTTGACAAAACCAAATATTTGGTGGAAAGGCCCGGGACATCTATCCAGATGGAAATGTAATTCAAGCCTGCTGATATTATAAATACTTAAGCACTATGATATCAGATGAAAGTAATAACCACAAAGAAAGCACACATCCCAGTAAACACATGAACGTAATAGTGATATCTCTCAAAAAGAACATGTGACTTCAACAAAAAAACATGCATTTTTCTTCTATTTTTAATTTTGAAATAAAATTATAATCATTCATGATCTTGATATCCGACCCTACAAAAATTCCTTCTTTTAATTTAGCTTTTCTCAGCCTAGGACACAAAGTTTTTATATAATTATTGGATTGTATATCAAAACCAAATATATAATGCAAAATACTGAAAGGTATGTGATGTGTAATTTAAAAAAAACAGGAATATTTAAAATATTTATTTAAAAAAAACTATAGATTGTCATAAAACATATCATCAATTATGGAGCTACCATCAGAAAGTGATATAGATGCATCAGGCGATGGCGTCGATGTTGGAATGCAGGTAGAACGGTTGTGATCTTGAGAAGTGCTTGGTGTAGGCGACTCTTTCTGAAATAATAAAGACCCCAGAGTACTAATAGTTGTTGAACGTGGATAAACATCACGTACCATGGATTGTCGACCATATCCATTCTGTGGTCGATAACGAAGTGGTTGTGGTTGATTAAAATTTTTGTACTTTTTTACAAGAATTAAAAACTCCGTCTTCAGATCTAGTTTGAAATCATCGTGGATCCTTTGAAAATCTGGTAGGAGAGACATTAAGAAATTGCGGTCGGAATCGTTCTCATCCGTGTTGGTCATTCTTTTGTTGGGATTATGTAACAATTCTGGCTCTGTCTTTTCTATATTTGGCATGGTTTTCCTTTTTCTTCGGCTGCTAATACGTGTAGCTGGAGATGGCAGATCGTGATCTCGTTTGACATCCTGAGGCTCGGATTTCGGTTTTGCCAAAACGGACAAAAAAGAAAGTTGCTGAAAATATACGTATTCTTTTCGACCTGATGCTTCCGAGCCACTCTTTGCTTTTTTCTGTCTGCTCCTTTCTCTGTTATAGCTGTCTCTGAGACTTTTCCATTTGCGTTGTACTTGACTAGCTTAAACAAAAAGTATTTTTAAGTACTTGATGTATCTACCAGAATTAAATAATTGCTTTTCTAGGTATCTTTCAACAGGATGGTCGTCTGGCGACTTTGAAGTTGTTTACCGCTGTGATTTAACTACAGCAAGAATTATTGTGAAAAAATGTCAAATGTCAAATTATTGGGAATCACTTGAATTAGGGTGGGTCGAAAATTGTTTTATCTCCTTTTTTTAGCTTAGAGGTACAAATTGTACTATATTATAAAAAAAATAAAATATTTTTTAATAACTTGAGGTGTCCTAATTTTTAAAATATAAGAATTTAAGCAAAATATTTTTTGGCTTAGAATCTAAAAATTTCCGAATATGTTCATTTTGAACTCCATATGACTAATAAAAAATAAAACCGTATTTTTTTGATTTACAATAATAATTAATATAATCGCACAATAACTACAAAAATTCGTGTATCACCCGTGGTACATGCAGAGCCGTGCTGCAACCTTATGTGTACCATCGATGGTATACACCGGCGTTAACGTGTTAAATGCGAAATAAAAATTTGCGATGAGGCACCTTTTAATATTAATACAGTACAACCTCACTTATACGAAACTCATTTATACGATATATTTAGTTTAAGGAATAATTTCTCGTTTCCTGGCAAAACTCCTATAAATCATGTATTATTTATTATTCATTTATACGATATTCAATTATACAAATCATTCAGTTATACGCGAGAAAGTGCGGTCCCCCAACATAGATTTTATTCAGTTACACGTAAAAAAAATATTTGGTGTTTTATCTATTCTAAAGACATAAGCAAAAAATATTTAGAAGTTTCTTTGGAATGCGAATGAATCATAGCTATATCACGTTTTTTTTTATTTCTGATTTACAATTTTAATTTGTGTTATTCTTTAAATATCAACGTGAAAGTTTTTGTTTAGTAATAGATACATCGTTGGTGTAATTCTAATACCTCGTGACCCAAAAAAAAAACTCAATTTTTTGAGAAAAACAAAAACCGTTTTGACGCACTTTTTACCATAGGCATAGCTCATAACCCCAAAATCGAAAAATTCTAGGTTATGAGGTTTTAGAATTACTCTGTCAACATATTGCTTTGAATAGTACAGTTTTACTATAGTGTTCGTACAAGTGTTTGAATCAGAATGTTTGATTTTTTATTTAGGATAAAACGCCCAGTGAATGACTCCTACCAGTGAATGAGCGTCAAGACAAATAATGTTTATAACAATTAAACAAATTAATTTATTTTCGTGATATATTTATTTATGCAATCTTGCATGTGATCTTTTTCATTTATGTGAAAGGAATAAAAGTTATAATAAACTGGATAGCTAAAATAATTAAATCTATATTGCAGTTTGCAAGATTTCAATATAATGTTGAAGCTTTGAAGGACGCAATTAAAAAAGATGGGCGTATCGTCTTAAGCGTCAACAAAACCTGTGATTTATAGAATACCAAAAGGAACTTTAATAAAAAAACTAGTCCAAGGAACATCTAATTGTAACTATATTGTTTAACATAAATTTTACAAAATTTTAGGAATTTCTCGTTTTTAATAGGCGAATTAATTAACCATTTATTCACTGTGCTATACCCCAGCCAATATTTACACGAAAAGCTCATTTACTGAACTTTTCAATTTAAACTTTTTATAGTTCATTTTACAAAGTTTATGACCAAATTGCGACAATGTTTTCTCATTTTAACTGTAACAGTTGTTTTAGGTTTATTAATTTGTACATTATTTTTTTTATATCAAAAAAATATCTCTCGATGCAACAAACCGGTCATTCACTGGGTCTTTTACCCTAACAGCAGCTTGCTAGTATATAATGTATTTATTTAGAAAATCGTGAAGACCCATATACGTTCACTATCGTAGGTAGGAAACCTGTTGTACCTTGACCCTTCTTTCACTTGTAATATTTTTTAAATTGTCTATGTAACAATTTATTGATAAATTGTATTCCACCGTATTGGGGCACTAATAAGATACCCATCATAAAATATTTGAAAGCATTACCAACCATTTACACAAATTGCTATAAGATTTAAAAATTAGTGGATCTATGGCCTAGGTACAACAGGGGTGATGTGCCTTGGCTCTATTTATATTAAGCAAAATAAAACGCATATTGTTCTATGAAAACTATATATTTATTACTGATTTTTGGATTATAAGAAGTTCTTTATATGTTCTTCTTTGCGATGACAATAATTTTTTTTCAAAAATTAACAAAATTTTTCGCATTACTGAAATTTGACATAGCTACTTAATAGTAAACTTTGCAAAAACTTTGCAAAAAATTTTAATTTTATTTTGTCATATGGAACAATATTTCGATATCACTTTCAAAAAAAAATCGCCGACTTTTTTGATATAGCCTAATAAATATAAATTAATTGCATACCTGCAGTATTTTTTTCGTTTGTGGTCTTTTTGTCAAAGTCTGGAATGAACTTGAAACAAACTTCCTCCCACGCTTTGCTTTTCTCTAACCGTTTGGAATATAGCTCGGATCGCATGTCCCAAATAGCGGGCCGATTTTCAATTTCGGTGATAAATACATCGATATCAATATTGTTATAAACATTTTTAAGATTTATAGCCATTTTATACGATTGCCACTATGTACAAAAACAAATCAGAATGCAACACGTGTACTAGTTAAATGGTGGCTACAAAATGTAGTTAAACGTGCATCGTGCAACGAGTGGTTAGTATCGGCGACAAGCAGCGAGCCTCGGCTGCTGTCGCAGGGTGTGGCTCGAACGAGCTACTCGGAACGCCGTGTTTGCGTTGAACCATTAAAACCGCATGTAAACTAAGAACCGCAGCGTGTGGCGTCCACGAGTCGCGACGGTAAGGGGTTATGTTTGCGAGCGGCCTTAATTAGAATTGATGAAGTCAAATAAATTACTGTCAACGTAATTTACGATAAGAAAAACGAAAATAAAATTTTTTGAAGTTATACTTCTTTTGGCGAAAGAGTAAAATTTTAGCAGGCAACGGAAATTGCTCACGAGAATCCGATGATTGAAGTTAACCGTCTAAGAATGTATATTGATCATAATGTTCACGTCCAATATCTTTTAACGTTAACAGGAATTGAACTTTTAATAAAACAACTGTTGTTAAATGTGCAACGTTTCGTTTTTTATTGAAACTTTTTCAAGCAACTGATAATTAACAAATTTGTATAACAACAATAACTACAAGTATTTTATAAATAAATAAAAATTATAAAATACCTTAACATCTCAAAAAATGTTTTAACCATCAAAATTCAAAATTGTACAGTCAGCCTAAGAAGTAATCAACACCCTAGAGCAGCACGTACAGTAAACGTACTATTCCAAAAGACAAAATCGCGGTGCATGGTTAAAAAAAAAATAAGATTGATCTTTGTAATTTTAGTACCTAGAACTAAAGGTGCATATATACCTATATATGATTCTAGATCAAAGATTATATGCAGTTGCATAATTTTAATTTTTTGATTTTGTCTTATTTAAGATGTCATTATATATTAAACTAAGGCCTTGAGTATCTGAACGTAAAATTACAGTTTTATTAATTTTGATAAAAACCATTTCACTTAAACCAAACAAAACAGCATTAGCCATTCACCATTTTGATGTTGGACATCATTTTCAATTTGAACAAGTTTCTATTTTACATCGTGAACAGAGTAAAAATAAAATAAATTTAACATAATTTATATTTTTACAATCATTCTTATGTTGTTTTAAACTGTCTTCAAGTTTTTGATTCGTTTGACCAATGTAACTACTTCCACAACTACATGGCATTTTATAAATCAAACCAGATTGTTGAAGAAGTGGACTTGGATCTTTTAATTTACTATAAACTGTATTAATCGTTTTTAGATTATAAAATGCTAATTTTCCACCTCTTGGTCTAATAAAACGATCAATAATGGACAATTCTTCGATGTAAGAAAATTTAAAGTATGTTGTTATTTGTTGGACATCTTTTTTGTTATCTACTAATTTATAAAAAAACGATTAATGAGTTTTAAAGGATAATTATTATTAATAAGAAAATGTTTTATTCTTTTTATATTATATTCATAAAAATCTTCATGGCTTAGACGAAAAGCTCTATCCGTAAATTACACCTATCTATCGTGTTAAAACGCCAAGATTACATTTTTTTAAAGGAGGTGTAGTAACGTATAGTTTGGAAATCACTGCCCTAGCTATACACGAAAGCAATGTAAGCAATATACGTGGTTATCTTTAATATAGTAACTTCTTTTTATCGAGGTCAATCTTAAACACATATTTATACTAGTTAATATATAATACTGAAATTGTTTACATACCTTTAAACTGGTAAACGATGGCAACCTTCACAAGGCAAGCATGGTATAAACATGACTAGTCATCTTACGCTTTTATTTGTCTTCTCCATTCATTTTAATACTTATTAATAAAAAAAAAAGAAATTATTCCGTTACAATTCGCGGCAAAAGAGTATTAAGAAAAGATTTATTATCAGTTTTACAAAAACGTTAGATAAACGCCTACGCTTTAATTTCGTTTAAAAAGGAACACCAAAGCTTGTGTAAATTTTACCAAGTTTTTATGATTATTTATATTCGTTTTTAAGTGTTGCGATTTATTGTCGTAGGTGGATATAAATAATTTACATATAAATGGTCGGTATGAGGTTAGATTTTATGATAAAATTCAAATTTTATGGTACTGTTACAAATGATCTTTAAAAATGAATTTTAATTTTATATTTTGAACAATTCTAAAAATAACGTTTTATGATTCAAGTTGCTGGTAGATTTTTTTTATCTCAAATAAAACGATTTGTTTTTCAACGAAATCTTCAATATCTAATTATCTGTAAGCGCAAAGTTTGACATCGTAACTTAAGATGCCTTTTAAAAAATAATAAATTTAAAAAGTTATTCAGAAAACCATAATTTGGGTAGGTACTTTAGTAAAAAAATTCAAATAGAAAATTTCACCTTCTAACAGTTGTGTGTTTAACATTTTTCAATAATTCATTACACCTTAAGAGAAACAAGATGAGTTATAAACTGTTGTATTATTAACAATATTTTTTTGTTGTATTTCGCATACGAATGCAATTTACACTGCAGATCGATTCCGGAGAAAACTGTGTAGGGACAGTTGGGGGTACAATGGAACGAAAAAGTTATTTCGATTTTTAGAAAAATCTGTGTTTTATATTTTTATAAAACAATTAAGAACAGACCTAAAACTGTTGATTGAACACAAAAAAAAGATTAAAAATTAATCTTAAACCTAAAATATTTACGTGTTTGTAAAATACATTTTTGTTCCATTGTGCCCCAAGTCTGGGGTACAATGGAACATGGTCAGTAAATCGCGTAAGATCGTAAAGTATACTAAAATAAATAATTAACCAATAAAATACTTCCTTAAATAGTCAATATGATTAAAATTTATGTAAAAAAATATCACATGCCTACTAGTATTACTTTTTCAGTAAAAACAATCGTTTTTGGGTAAGAAATTGAAACTTTTTACTAGTGCAAACTATTTTTTTCTTCTCAGAACTTCGTTGTTGCAGAGTCCCCTAATTTCACTACGTTCCCGTTTGGATAGTTAGGCGCTGTAATCGCTCAAAACAGAAGCCCGCGAATTTGTTTGGTATTTGAATATTAATCGTCATTGTTTCATTGTACCCCGCGTTCCATTGTGCCCCAACTGTCCCTAAATCCAAAACCACGCCAAGTATGCATAAATTAATTACAGAAAAAATTTATAAAAACGTAAATTACTTTTTTATGCAATATTATTGCTACTGCCCTATGTAAAAAAAAATGTTAATCATTTTAAATACCATTAGGCAGAATATTTTTAATGACTTCACCGAATCTTGAATTTACAAAAATGCATTAAAGATAATAAACATTTTTTTGATACAAATTGAATAAATCAAAACAATAATTAAAATTTTTATAACGCCACCGTTACAAGCTAACAAATTTATATTTTCTCGAATAAACCCACGCTCCATAATTTGATTATTTAAATCGTTGAAGTCATTTTCATTTCACAGACTATTTTTCTTCTAACATAAACATTATCTCAGCAGGAATCTGTTTGGTAATGTACGTTTTTATTATTTATTGCTACTAAAATTTTGTTGGTAGTCGACGATTGTAATAACAAGAAATTTCGAAATTGGCGTTCATATTATTTTAGAATAATTTATTATTTATTGCTACTGCTGTATAATTAAGATAGTAAAAGTAAAACATTTAATATCACTTTAATACTTTGTATTTTTATTACTTTATTTTGTATATTAGTATCTACTTATTTATAAGGGTATGTTCCAAAAACACCTCCCGATTTTTTTTACAAAAATTAAGTACCTATACAAACTGTACAAAATACACACTTCTGCTATATAAAATGTGATTTTTAAGACAATTCGTTGGGCGACAACGAATGCCAAAAAGAATTCTCTCCATTTTTGTACACACAAAAAGTAATTCTTTTAAAATACACCTAACCTAACGCCCAATTTACAGTAAAGATAGGCAAAAAACTGTAAATGAGAAAAAAAATTAAAATGTGCATAATTCATTCATCTATTTTAAATAAAAGTATACATATTTATAAATTATATATATTTACTTATATATCATACGAATGTATTTTTTTTATGGAAGAATGCACTAAAAAAATTTCAAGTATTTTTTGTAAAAAATATAAATGTAACCAAAAAACGTTAAAGCCGTCAGTCAATATATTGTCGTAATATTGGGATTTAGGTTATATATTGACGTCTATTAATACTATTAATACTAATACTATGGTATTAGGTTATGTACTATAGTAGTATTGAGATTTTATTACAATGTTGTCATAATAATAGGTTCCGTATTTATTATGTTGTCATGTAAACTTACAAATCTGTCACTCATTAATTGGATATAAAATCAGTAGAGGTCAGTAGTGTAATAAGTCATAACGTCATATTTGATACTCACAATATAAAAGGGTAAAAGTTTGTGAAGTTAAAGTAGAGTAAGCCAATTCTATATTTACTTTATGCATATTTTCAACTATTTCTTTCAAAAGAGTGAATGATAAATTAATGTCGATTAAGTTGGCAATCAAAAAAATATTCTTTAATATAGTTTTAGTTTATGCATCCAAAGTTAACATATAAGGCCCTCTTGAAAAACAAGCATTTTTGGTGGAGTTTGAACAGATGCTGTAACAATTCCTTTAAAAGAAGACTTTAATATTGGTGGGTGATCTTAATGGTCATATTGGTGAAAGTGCAATGTCATGGTGGTTTTGGATTTGGCACACATAGTGATCAAGATCAAGAAATTTTGCAATTCGTCAAGCATATGGACTTGCTATCGTCAATACTTAGTTCAAGAAGAAACCCAAACACCGGATTACTTATAAAATACAATCTGCAAGTACTGCAACACAAATCGACTATATTTTGGGCCTGATAGTTTTGCAAAAATTTTTGTCGTTTGTAAGGTAATCCCTGGCATATCATTCACAACTAAACACAGGCTTTTAATAGGGGATCTAAAATTATATATTGCTCACCTAGGGAGGAAAGTATGACATTCCGACCCGTGCGATAAATAAATAAGCCGAGGTATGAAGAAAAATCGTATACACTACACGGGCCAAAAGTTGTAATCTCAGTCCTGCGCGTCATGATGCCCTCGGCTTCGTCTTTATTTACCATAGCAATGAGTGGGAGAGAGCGAAAAGATACACGAAACTCATAAGTATGAGTGAGAGGGAATGATAAAAATTGTTTATTACTTTTTTGTTACCAAAATTATTGTGAATCATGCTTAAAGCCGAGTATGCACATTCGAGCTCAAAGTGGCACATTCCGATCTCGGGAAAATGAAGCGCGCCGCTCCGCGTCGCGCTTCATTTGCCTCCCTCGCTCGGCAATGTGCCACTTTTCGCTCGAATGCGCACATCCTCGTATTCATTGAATTTTGAAAATTAAACTTTCCTTACAATCAACAAATTTTCAATATATTTCAGTAAACATTGATTATGTATTCGAAAAACGTATTTTTACCATAGCAATGTGTGGGAGAGAGCGAAAAGATACACGAAACTCATAAGTATGAGTGAGAGGGAATGATAAAAATTGTTTACAACTTTTTTGTTACCATATTATTGTGAATCATGCTTAAAGCCGAGTGTGCACATTCGAGCTCAAAGTGGCACATTCCGATCTCGGGAAAATGAAGCGCGCCGCTCCGCGTCGCGCTTCATTTGCCTCCTCGCTCGGCAATGTGCCACTTTCGCTCGAATGCGCACATCCTCGTATTCATTGAATTTTGAAAATTAAACTTTCTTTACAATCAACAAATTTTCAATTTATTTCAGTAAATATTGATTATATATTCGAAAAACGTATTTTTACCATAGCAATGAGTGGGAGAGAGCGAAAAGATACACGAAACTCATAAGTATGAGTGAGAGAGAATGATAAAAATTGTTTAATGGTTTTTTGTTAACAAAATTATTGTGAATCATGCTTAAAGCCGAGTGTGCACATTCGAGCTCAAAGTGGCACATTCCGATCTCGGGAAAATGAAGCGCGCCGCTCCGCGTCGCGCTTCATTTGCCTCCCTCGCTCGGCAATGTGCCACTTTTCGCTCGAATGCGCACATCCTCGTATTCATTGAATTTTGAAAATTAAACTCTCTTTACAATCAACAAATTTTCAATTTATTTCAGTAAATATTGATTATATATTCGAAAAACGTATTTTTACCATAGCAATGAGTGGGAGAGAGCGAAAAGATACACGAAACTCATAAGTATGAGTGAGAGAGAATGATAAAAATTGTTTAATGGTTTTTTGTTAACAAAATTATTGTGAATCATGCTTAAAGCCGAGTGTGCACATTCGAGCTCAAAGTGGCACATTCCGATCTCGGGAAAATGAAGCGCGCCGCTCCGCGTCGCGCTTCATTTGCCTCCCTCGCTCGGAAATGTGCCACTTTTCGCTCGAATGCGCACATCCTCGTATTTATTGAATTTAATTTAAAATATACAAAAGATAAAGTGTTTTTAATCTTTCAAGAGTGGGAGGGAGTGAAAAGATACGAAAATCCCATAAGTGCAAGTGAGAGGGAACGATTAATTTAATGTATCGCGTACAGTTTCGGACAACAATAAACCATTCCGGCCACCTTAAAGACATTCAGCACCAGGTCTATAAATTTATTGAAACATTTATCTGGGTCAAATACTTTAACTAAAAACTTGAAAAATATAATTGAAATTTGAAAATACTGTTTCAAATTATTTGCATCGAAACTGCCAACTTCAATGCCTGCTTAGCCAGTCGAAATAAGAAAATTTCGGACCAATACGACTGTTGCCGGGCAAAAACCGATTACTTTCTTCCCTAGGTCAGAAAACAATTACTTTTAGCCCACTGAATAAAGTTCGACTCATTTCAACGCTGTCGCAATAGCTTTTGTTTGTTATAAACCTTATAATTGTGATTCTAACCATTAACTAATCTGACAGATGCCATATTTGCAAGAACAAAATAAATATTAAAACTTTTAGTTTCAATACAGGTAATATGAAACAAGACGATTTCAGATTTGTGGTAATGCCAGCTCTCGTTTCGCTTGAACAAGCAACCCTCGCCCTCGTCTAAAATCGTTTTCTTTCATCCCTTGTCACGCAATGTACTATTTACTACTGACACGTTACAAAATATTGCTGAATGGACAAATCAGATTATTGAAAATAGTCCGGTCAAATTAGACATAAAAATAGTGATCAAATAACAAAAATTTCGACAGAGCTAACTTTTGTTTGAGATTTTGGGTACACCATTAGAAATAAAGTGTCAAAAGACCCCATCGATCCCATGGGTGCTAAAATAGTTTTTTCGGGTCAAAGGTCAAAATTTGAAGTTTTTTGCATTTTTTTGTAAACGGTAACTTTTATTAAAAAAGTAGTTCAGACAAAAATTATAGATCTTAAAATTATCTACACAAATGGTCCTTATACTTTTTTTCTAAGAATCACCATTCGTGAGATATCGCTATTCTACACTAAAGGAAAAAATTAAACGGGTCAAGAAAATTTTCTAAATCTTTTGGTGATTTTTGACAAGCTGTATTGCTTAAGATTGCGTGATAACGGTGACTCCTAAAAATGTTTGACTAAAAGATCTGAAAACTAGAATCTTGGAGCTTTAAAAAGTATTTTTTAAATTTTAGATACGACTATTTTTCACAGAAATACAGCTTGTCAAAAATCACCAAAAGATTTAGGAAATTTTCTTGAACCTTTAATTTTTTCCTTTAGTGTAGAATCGCGATATCTAACGAATGGTGATTTTTAGAAAAAAAAGTATAAGGACCATTTTTGTAGATAATTTTAATGTCTATAATTTTTGTCTGAACTACTTTTTTGTTAAAATTTACCGTTTTCGAAAAAAATCCAAAAAACCTCAAATTTTGACTTTTGACCTCGAATAATTTTTTTAATACACATGGGATCGACGGGGACTTTTGACGCTTTATTTCTAATAGTGTACCCAAGATCTCAACCAAAATTTAGCTCTGTCGGAATTTTTGTTATTTAAAATATCTATTTTGACTGGACTAAATAGGTAATTGTTATTTACATAAACAGTAGGGAAGGGGGATACCTACTTTGTCAGCGTTTGTATAATACAACATGTCTTTTAAAATGGTGCTTAAAAATTTCACAGGTTAAATAATTTATTATGTGCTTTTGGGATTTTTGCACATAACTTTGCTACAATCCCAAGTTTATAGCTTCTAAAATTCAAATGTTTGTAATTAGATATTAAAGTAATTTTTTTGAAAACCACAGCTATGCATAAATTGTTACATAATATTTAAAAGAAAACGATTACGGCTTCCGCAAGTAATAATCTTATTTATGTGAGATTATTAAGGACACTCACCAGGATCTTCGAGTTGCCATTAGATGTTTCTAACTGAATTACAAATCGAAGCTTGGAAAAAGTTAAGAATGGCAAGTCGTTGCCCTTCTAGGATACATCTCAAAATAATGGTCTTACATTTGTAAGTCATGTCAATGTTTTTTATGCTACGATTTGTAATTAGACACTGCTGAAAGTTGCATAAGGGGATTAGCTTCTCTGTTATTCAAGCCTCTGCATAATTAACTCGTAAGTTGAGTTTTAGAATGGGTTATTAATCTTGGTTGAAGTTATCACACAAATTACTAGCTAGTATTTTAGTGAGAAAAAAAAAGAGTAAGTGATCCGCAAAACGTGTTCTGCATATTTTTTAGATTTGTTTAGGGTCGGCGTTCGATATAATTAGCTTTTAATTTTTTTTTCCTTTTGAAGTTACATTAAGTTGTAAAATTAATGATGGCTTTGAGATGACGATAGGTAAAGTGTAGGTTTTTATATTTACATGATTTTTTTCTGTAAATTAATATTTTGTAAACGTATGTGGGATGTTATCAAATAATTAAATATCCGGTGTCGATTAACAGTAAGTCTAGAATGATGTATGAATTTAAAATGTTTGTCTATTTTTTCTTTATTTGTTTATCATCAAATCTTCAATTTGGACTAACGGTAAGTTTTTAATAAAAGCCAAGATTAACGAGATTTTATCTTGAGACTATTTTTAGATAAAATGAGCTATTTGTGATAATAAAGTCTAGTTTTTTAATATCTTTAAAACCGATTCTTTATCTACTAGTACGTAATTCAAAATTTTGGCAAACAGTTTAAGTTCCCTTAATATGAAATTCTAAATAATAATTTAATAGCAAACAACTAAAGACAAATAAAAATGTTTATGTATAATAGCTAAAATGATATCTCTATCTCAGTTTTATATAATGAAAATCGTATGAGTGTAACTCTTTCACACTAGAGAAAAATTAAATATATCAACTGACAGTTTTCGACTTTTTCATATTTTCCATGGTTACAAAGTTTGGGGAAAACTAATCTTGTTCTGGCCAATAAAAATTAGTATATTACACTACAAGGGCCGAAAGTTGAATTTTCGGTCCAGCGCGTCCCGAGATCAGAATGTGCCACTTTGAGCTCGAATGCGCACACTCAGTTTTAAGCACGATTCACAATAGCTAATTTACTTTCTTCGGCGACTAACTTCATACTGTACAATTATGGTTTGGATTGCGCGCGCAACCTTTGTTGTTTACTTAAAAAGAAGTTTACTTAAAAGAAGTATAACCTCAAAAATGCTTAAAACTACAAACCATTACATTTAGTGTGTAAAATAATTTAACTTATTAATATTTCCGAATAAAAAAAACAGTTAATTTAAGACATATATTTGAAGGAATATAAACCAATGATTCCACCAACCCATAAAGCGCACCAAACGGTGACTTTCTCTGGATGTAATGGTGTTTCGACAATGGTTTGTGGATTATCATCACTCCAAATGATGGACGATTATGAGCACCATAAAATGCCCTTAATGCCCGACGAGTTTCTTTAGTTGAACCATGTTTTTCAAAATAAATTTGAACAATTTGCAAACGGTGTTTCGGCGTAAGTCTATACATGATGACTTGTCAAACCAAACTAACCTCAAAACATCAAAGAATTATAAAATCCGCTGTCACATTAAATAGCGTTGCCAACTTAAAGTTCTCTACCTCTAAAAAAAAACACCCGGTACATCAAAATTACACCCTGTAATTTTAGTATCTTACAAAACATCGTAGCATTAACAGGTAGGTACACTTTTTTAAGTAGGAATTTTTTATTTTGCTCTTAATAGAAATTGAGTCACATTAGAATTTTATTTCAAATAGCTTTGTAATTTTTCGAAGCTTTTTAAATGCAATTATTTGATATATGTTTGTGAACTTTTCAATATTGGTTTCGACCAATCAAAATACTTTAATTTCTAAGTTTGGAACCATAAAAATAATTATTTAAAAAAAAATCGAATTCTATGCTTAAAGATAAAAAATGATGGCAAAGAAAAAAATATAAGGACCATTTTTGTAGATAATTTTAATCTATAATTTTGTCTGAATATTTGTTAAAATTACCGTTTTCGAAAAAATCAAAAACCTCAAATTTTGACTTTATCTCGAATAATTTTTAATACATGGGATCGAGGGGACTTTTGACGCTTTATTTCTAATAGTGTACCAAGATCTCAACCAAAATTTAGCTCTGTCGGAATTTTGTTATTTAAAATATCTATTTTGACTGGACTAAATAGGTAATTGTATTTACATAAACAGTAGGGAAGGGGATACCTACTTTGTCAGCGTTTGTATAATACAACATGTCTTTTAAAATGGTGCTTAAAAATTTCACAGGTTAAATAATTTATTATGTGCTTTTGGGATTTTTGCACATAACTTTCTACAATCCCAAGTTTATAGCTTCTAAAATTCAAATGTTTGTAATTAGATATTAAAGTAATTTTTTTGAAAACCACAGCTATGCATAAATTGTTACATAATATTTAAAAGAAAACGATTACGGCTTCCGCAAGTAATAATCTTATTTATGTGAGATTATTAAGGACACTCACCAGGATCTTCGAGTTGCCATTAGATGTTTCTAACTGAATTACAAATCGAAGCTTGGAAAAAGTTAAGAATGGCAAGTCGTTGCCCTTCTAGGATACATCTCAAAATAATGGTCTTACATTTGTAAGTCATGTCAATGTTTTTTATGCTACGATTTGTAATTAGACACTGCTGAAAGTTGCATAAGGGGATTAGCTTCTCTGTTATTCAAGCCTCTGCATAATTAACTCGTAAGTTGAGTTTTAGAATGGGTTATTAATCTTGGTTGAAGTTATCACACAAATTACTAGCTAGTATTTTATTGAGAAAAAAAAAGAGTAAGTGATCCGCAAAACGTGTTCTGCATATTTTTTAGATTTGTTTAGGGTCGGCGTTCGATATAATTAGCTTTTAATTTTTTTTTCCTTTTGAAGTTACATTAAGTTGTAAAATTAATGATGGCTTTGAGATGACGATAGGTAAAGTGTAGGTTTTTATATTTACATGATTTTTTTCTGTAAATTAATATTTTGTAAACGTATGTGGGATGTTATCAAATAATTAAATATCCGGTGTCGATTAACAGTAAGTCTAGAATGATGTATGAATTTAAAATGTTTGTCTATTTTTTCTTTATTTGTTTATCATCAAATCTTCAATTTGGACTAACGGTAAGTTTTTAATAAAAACCAAGATTAACGAGATTTTATCTTGAGACTATTTTTAGATAAAATGAGCTATTTGTGATAATAAAGTCTAGTTTTTTAATATCTTTAAAACCGATTCTTTATCTACTAGTACGTAATTCAAAATTTTGGCAAACAGTTTAAGTTCCCTTAATATGAAATTCTAAATAATAATTTAATAGCAAACAACTAAAGACAAATAAAAATGTTTATGTATAATTGCTAAAATGATATCTCTATCTCAGTTTTATATAATGAAAATCGTATGAGTGTAACTCTTTCACACTAGAGAAAAATTAAATATATCAACTGACAGTTTTCGACTTTTTCATATTTTCCATGGTTACAAAGTTTGGGGAAAACTAATCTTGTTCTGGCCAATAAAAATTAGTATATTACACTACAAGGGCCGAAAGTTGAATTTTCGGTCCAGCGCGTCGCGAGATCAGAATGTGCCACTTTGAGCTCGAATGCGCACACTCAGTTTTAAGCACGATTCACAATAGCTAATTTACTTTCTTCGGCGACTAACTTCATACTGTACAATTATGGTTTGGATTGCGCGCGCAACCTTTGTTGTTTACTTAAAAAGAAGTTTACTTAAAAGAAGTATAACCTCAAAAATGCTTAAAACTACAAACCATTACATTTAGTGTGTAAAATAATTTAACTTATTAATATTTCCGAATAAAAAAAACAGTTAATTTAAGACATATATTTGAAGGAATATAAACCAATGATTCCACCAACCCATAAAGCGCACCAAACGGTGACTTTCTCTGGATGTAATGGTGTTTCGACAATGGTTTGTGGATTATCATCACTCCAAATGATGGACGATTATGAGCACCATAAAATGCCCTTAATGCCCGACGAGTTTCTTTAGTTGAACCATGTTTTTCAAAATAAATTTGAACAATTTGCAAACGGTGTTTCGGCGTAAGTCTATACATGATGACTTGTCAAAACAAACTAACCTCAAAACATCAAAGAATTATAAAATCCGCTGTCACATTAAATAGCGTTGCCAACTTAAAGTTCTCTACCTCTAAAAAAAACACCCGGTACATCAAAATTACACCCTGTAATTTTAGTATCTTACAAAACATCGTAGCATTAACAGGTAGGTACACTTTTTTAAGTAGGAATTTTTTATTTTGCTCTTAATAGAAATTGAGTCACATTAGAATTTTATTTCAAATAGCTTTGTAATTTTTCGAAGCTTTTTAAATGCAATTATTTGATATATGTTTTGAACTTTTCAATATTGGTTTCGACCAATCAAAATACTTTAATTTCTAAGTTTGGAACCATAAAAATAATTATTTAAAAAAAAATCGAATTCTATGCTTAAAGATAAAAAATGATGGCAAAGAAAAAAAATTAAACAATAAAATTATCTAGTCTTCTGTCTTCGTGAGGTAATTTTCTAATGAAAGCTTTGCGATAACAAAAATAAAAATACAAATAGTGTTCGATTGTTGAACTTTAGCTTGTATGAGATCACGTTGAACCGTATATTTTCAGATAAAAAATTTGTATAAAAGAACTTAAAGTATACGTGCCAATCAACGTTTTCAAATCTATAAGTTGAGGAAGGTATAGGGAGACCACCTATCGTATTAGTCCATTATATGGTTAGTTTTTACTTCCACTTTTTTGTTACTATTTCACGTTTACTAAGGTTATAAAACTCTTCTTCGAAATTACAGTCAGCAGGTTGTAATAATAACATTTGTTACGGGTGTAGGTCTCTTTATGTTTAACATGAAGACAAACGGATGATTAAGCATAATTTAGGGATTTGTGTACATTTTTTATTTGAAAAATCGTTCGTAGCTTTTCATTCAAGATTTATATTCTAAGAAATTCGTTTAGATATATTATTTTGCAGAGCTTTGTTTACGATGCCCAATTATAAAGTGAAAGGATGTTCTGAACATTTAAAAAAATAAAATACAGTCTTCGGTAAAATTAAAATTTACTTGCATTATATAGGGGAGGGGGCAACTTTTTGAGAATGGCCGTCGCCGGATTTACATGGGAAAAGTGCCCCCGCAGATAATGAACTGATTTTTTTTCTGTAATGTATCCCACCATTAGTAATACTTGTGGAAATTTTTAGCCCTCCAGCTGTTATAGTTTGTTAATAAAATATTAATTTTTTGAAAATATTATTTTTTCTCAAAAACGGTTTTTTTGCTTTAATTGTGCTTTGGATATGTTAGAGGTATATACATATTTGATCTACCATATTATTTAAAAAAAATCAATTTTTAATTATTGAAAAAAATATAATTTTCGTACATTTAAATTTTTTAAAGTGACATTTTGGGTACTTCTGTATTAGGGACACCCACCATTTTTTTACTAATAATTTTACTAATAATCTATAACATATATTTATTTCAAAATTTTCTGTTTGGGACTTCTTAGCTCAATATTCAAAAAATCAGATAGCCGTGTGAACATATTTCAATACCCACGAAATACATATTTACTCACTACGTTAATTCTATTTGTTATAAGTTACAGCTTTTCGAAAATAATAAATAGGTTTAAAAAAACAAAATTATAATAATAGAATCCACAATTCAAAAAAAAATATTATACAAATGATTTAGATTATTTCCAAGTTTTTTCAAATACATCTACGATTAAAGCATCAGAAGTGGAAAAATGTTTAAAAACTTAACAATTCAATGCCAAAAACTTCATTTGAAAAAATTAAAACCATATCTTTATCAAAACATGGCATTTATACTCTAACAGGCGTAGCTTAGGATAATATCGCAGAATTTGAAAATATGTTGTTATCATAATAAATAAAAATTCTATTTTTTTTTAAACTGGTAACTATTTTGTTGTTTCTTGGCTTTTGAGGAAAAAAGAGTTGGAAGTCAAATTCCCTTGATATAAATCCTATGGATTATTTAGTATGGTCCATGTTGGAACAGAAAGTGTCGGAAAAGAAATACAAATCCATAGAAAAATTGCGCTGACGAATACTTGGAACGAAATTACTGTAGAAAACTGTGCACCCATAATAAAATTTATAAAAAAAGAGTTAAAGAACGTATCTAAGTCAAAGGTGGAAATTTCTAACATATGTTGTAAAAAAATATTTTTTTCTTACTCTTATTACTAAAATAAAAGTTCTCATTAATTTAAAGCCAAATTTAATTTTTCAAAAAAGCGAAAATTTTTGTTTTAGAGGGAATGCGCCGGGAAATGACACCGGTTATAGTTGCTAGGGGTACGTAGGAACATCCCCTTGCAATATAAAGCAATTCTATTCTTTTCATTTTTTTTTAAATATGGATTTAACATCTATGTTTTTTCTCGATTTTTGGCGATATTGGGGGTTTTGAGTTAGGACGGATTCCAACGCGTAGAGGTTGAAAATGTTCAAAAATGAAAGGATTTGACAAAATTCGCAAAGACAGCGGAGTTACAGCAATTTGAAAATTAAAAATTTTAGCAAAATTTACATTTTGAAAGCTTCAAGCGCGTTTTTCTCCCAGACCTAACACTGGGCCCTTTTGATTTTTTTAGCTCGTCGTAGGCTCCGATAAAAGGGCTTTCAGAATATCAAAACTTTTTAAAGATCCGTTCAGAAACAACCGAGCTTCGATTTTTCAAAGTGGAAATTTAGAAAAAATTAATCACAAGTCGGACTCTTCGAACTTGTTTTTCCAGAAAATTTCAAATAGCACGTCTATAATTTTTTACGCTTATTCGAAGTCAAAAAGTCTTGAAAAAAAGAATTTGTATAGTTTTTAAAGATCCCTCCACAAATAACGGCGCTACAATTTTTTTAACGTAAAATTTTGGGCTACAAAACGTCAGCCCTTAATTACTCGAAAAATTCTCGAAAATTTAGGGTGTTTAAGGGGGTCCAGGGAAGAATGGCACCGGCTATTTTGGTTTGGGGTCCATAGGAATCTCCCGTAAAAATTTAAAGCAAATCCATTACCTACAAACTGTTCTATCTTCTTAAATTGTCACGCCAAATATTCGGCCGCCGGATATCCGACTATCCCGCTTCGTATGTTGCCGAATATTCGGTATCCGGAACGCGGCCAAACACCTATCCGTTTCATCTCTACTCTAAAAGCTCTTTTAACATTCCTTTAAGCTTTAAAACTTATTTACGTAATTAAATCTCCAATTTTTCATTTATAATTAATTAAAAATCACCTTTTTCTAAAAAAGTTGTTAAATTATATGCTTGTCTTAGTTTTTAAATTATTTTTCCAAATTTAATTAATCACCGAAACCAAACTCTTATTATTAATCTAATCATAAAAAATTATTAATTACGGCATGAGAACAACTAAAAATAAATCACAATTAATACTGCATACTTGCATAAAATTTTAATGTTATTCTGTTAATATGAAAAGTCAGAAAGCATAAGGTCATTCGGGATAACGGTTCAAGATTAACTTTTTGTAGTAGTCACACAGGTTTGACAAAAGGATTAACAAAGTCAAAATCATTATCATGTTAATTACCTGAATTTTTTAAAACACCTTCAAAGGTTATAAAACTTTGAAAAATTATTAATTCTTCTAGCACCTTTATCGAACGCAATAGACGTGCTTTGAAAACGGACAAAAATTGGATTTGATTGATTTTCATGCATTTCTAACTCTTGACTTCACAACATGGTTATCACTTTTTTGCTTAATTTTTTTTTAAATTAAAACTTTAGAAGAACTTTATATCAGATCATTTTGAATGAAATTAATTCAGATAACATTTTCTATTTTAAATTTATTTGACAATGCAAAATATTATCAAAAATTGCAAAATTTAGAGGAAATTAAATAATGTATCTGTTATGATTTCTATAAATTAACCCAAAAAATAAAACGTAACACAATGTTATATAAAAAGTTGAAGCAACACTAGAATTTTAAAGGCATTTCCAGATCATCTTTCCTTAATGGACGCACTGGAAATGAGGTCATAGAAATTACATATGCAAACTGTTATAAAAGTAAATTAAAATACAAAGAGCAATAATTTTTAGCACATTCCATCGCTTTTAAATGACGTCAATAAACACAGAAATTTTGTGGTTGTTTCCTAATTGTTTTCAATTTACTTTATACCACTAAAATTTTCTTCTGAAGTTTCTCAATCCTTTAGCAACACATTAAAAAAATATATAATGAATAATCATGAATTTAAAGATCTCTTTGGACATCCGAGCGTTACCAAAGTACGCATGACAGATTAAAATAAAAGACCAAAATTAAAATAAACGATTTTAAAATTTGGAAATAAAATAAAATAATTTATCTAAATCTCGCATTAGTTTAAATGGAGCGCTTAAAATCTAAATTCTGATTGGTTAATGTAGGACGTAACCATAGCTACTAATTCAAATTAACCAATAGCAGTTCTTTGAATTTAAACAGTGTTATTTTAGATTGAACCAAATCCAACATTATAATACAAATAAGAATACAGTGAAAACTCGGTTATCCGGACTAATTATTGTTGCAGCTCATTCGGATAATCGAAAATTCGGTTAATTGAATGTATAAAAAAAACCGAATTTTGCTATATATAATGTGACCATGCGTCCTGTTTTGAATGGGACCGTTTCGTTTTCAGATTATTTGTACAGTTGTCCCCAAGCAATCGTTCGGGACGCCAAAATGTCCCGTTTTCAAAAAAGCCCCGAGGAGACATTTTGAGAGTGCAACTACGGTTTTAGAATTACTTCAATTTTTTTTAAAGTAAATTGATCGTTGTTAATCGTGGCGAAAAGCCGAGTGTGCACATTCGAGCTCAAAGTGGCACATTCCGATCTCGGGAAAATGAAGCGCGCCGCTCCGCGTCGCGCTTCATTTGCCTCCCTCGCTCGGAAATGTGCCACTTTTCGCTCGAATGCGCACATCCTCGTAGTTATTAAATTTAACTTTAAAATACTACATTTGTAAAATTTTTAGGTACTTGTATTATTGTAATGAGTGGGAGGGAGCGAAAAGATACAAAACTCCTATAAGTGCAAGTGAGAGGGAATGATCAAAATTGCCTCAATAGGTATTTATGTACATATTACATTGCTTTTAAAGTTGATTATGGTCAATTGTGCTTAGAACTGAGTGTGCGCGTTCGAGCTCAAAGTGGCACATTCCGATCTCGGGAAAATGAAGCGCGCCGCTCCGCGTCACGCTTCATTTGCCTCCCTCGCTCTGAAATGTGCCACTTTTCGCTCAAACGTGCACATACCTTGTATGCATGGAATTTCTTTATGTTAATAGCCAATATTTCAAATCAAAAACAATATTTTAGTTAGCTTTATTGGATTATTTGATTTGAGAAGAAGAAGATTGGTATAAACATCGCCAATGTGAACTAGTGATGAGCATAGCAAGACCAAGACCAAAACTGTAATAGTCTTGGTATTGGTCTTGGCCTTGGTTATTCGGTCTTGGTCTTGGTCTTGCACAAATGTTTCTAGTCTTGGTGTTAGTCTTGGTCTTGCTTATTTGGTCTTGGTCTTGCGTATTCAATCTTGGTTTTAACCATTTAGCATAATACAGGGTGAATAAAATTGATATGATGATGCAAGAAGATTAATAGCAAAAAAACGGTTATATTTATTACAATTCTGTTGATTGCATATCATAGATGAATAGTGTAACTAATTTAAAATATTTTTAAAATGTCTTCCTTTGATCTTTTTGACCGCCTCCAAGCGCACCAAAAAGTTGTTAATAATATTGTGTCGTTTTTGATCATTTATGGCTGCGATTGTTTCTGTGATTTGATTCTTGAGCTCATTTGTATCCAACATTTTACCACGACTCGGATGGTAAATGATGTCATTGGTTTGACCCCATAAAGAGTAGTCACAGGTGTTTAAATAAGATGGCCAAGAAATTGGACCCCCCTTTTAACTTTGCCCCCAATGCCATGATATTTGGCCCAAAAGCTCTCGATATGATGTTCAATGTGGACTTCGGCCCTTTGGCCCTCTTCCAGCTCCTGACCGTCTCATTCGGATTTTTGCCGTTCAAAACCCACAATTCAATTATTTCCACCTTTTCCGAGATCGAGTACCTCTGGTTTGCCAAAGACATTTTGGTCAATGTTGTGATATAGTAAAAGTCAGACTATGATCTAGCTCAAGTTCAATGTGCTTGGTCATGTGGTTTGTAAACAACAATAAAAAATGTACCCGCAGTACAATTTTAACCACTCTGTACATGCAACTTTTTGGCGAATTTTTCAGATCTTTTATAAGTATAAATTAAAAATTATGTACAATTTATATATAATTTATAAAACTTTATTTTACTACAATCGAATAATATCAAAAAGTGATCTTATCTATAGAGTTTAAACATTTCTACTTTTTCACTCATTTTGAAATTGTTTTTGTTTAAATAGAAAAGACACTACACCTACACTTACAAAAATATGTTTCAATTTATAGGTAAAAGTCAATAAGAAAGTATACAATATGCAAAGATTTCGGAATTAATATTATTTATAAACAAATCCGAAAATATGTTACCGATATAACAATTATCTTAAATACTGACATTTTCTGTCAAACATGCAAGTTTGTCAGGACGCTTAAAGGAACCATGTCGATAGTTGTGAGAGTTATGAATTCTCGAGAACTTACCCTTCCTCCAACGCATAAATTGACTTTTAGCGAAAAAAATTATCCAAGGTACTTGAAAGGAATAAAAATATTGAAAAAAAATTAGTTTGTCTCTATATTTCAACCATGTGTTATCCAGACATCGGAACAAAGAACTTTTACTCTGAGGACATTCTTGTAAATTCCTGTTGTCAAACAGTAGTAAAGTTTGTTTATATTTAGTGTTAAAATCTAGTAAAGCAAAATTGAAAATTTCTACTGCAAAAAATGTTTTGTTCCAAGAAAAGAATATAGTAAAGTTGCTTCGAATAGTTTAACTCATGACTCCACCGGAAGTAATAATTTTTGGTTTAGTCTTGCGTATTTGGTCTTGGTCTTGCATACTCGCTCTTGGTTTTAGTCTTGGTCTTGACCTTAGTCTTGTTAGCATAAAGACAGTCTTGGTCTTGGTCTTGGTCTTGCAAAAATGCAAGACCAAGACTGCAGGACCAAGACCAATTTTTCTCATCACTAATGTGAACCTTAATATTGCATTATTGTCAAACGCTAAATAATTCTATGCTTGGCTTGAAGATTTTTGAATGGTATAATTAAATACAACAAACCGTATGCGAGTTTTATTTATTGTTAGCATTTCCTAAATGTATTCACTGAAATATTGAACTGAAGGGTTTTGCGTGACACGATACATCCCATATACAATTTTAATTGATCAAAAATACAAATTCGTAAACACTCGAAAGTACACCTGAAAATACTTTTATCAGGTTGGCTGCAATTAGGCGTGCAGAAGAGTAATATGATAACTTATCAAAAGGAATAAAATCTATAACCTTCTTCAAACGAAAAATAAATCTAAATTTATTCGACTTTTAATTTTTTGAATTGTAGAATAGAAGATTAATATAGACAAATCGAATAAATACGAGGATGTGCGCATTCGAGCGAAAAGTGGCACATTTCCGAGCGAGGGAGGCAAATGAAGCGCGACGCGGAGCGGCGCGCTTCATTTTCCCGAGATCGGAATGTGCCACTTTGAGCTCGAATGTGCACACGCGGTTTTAAGCACGATTCACAATAGTTTAGCCAATTAGTTAGACCAAAAAGCAATTGAATAATTTTAATTGTTTCTTCTCGATCGCACTGACGAGATTGTCGTATCTTTTCGCTCCCTTCCACTCATTGCTATGGTTAAAATATTTTACCAACATAAAATCGATAATTATCACACTAAATTGAATCTTTGGATTTAAAAGAGTTAAGGATAAAGTAGACAAATCTAATATGTACGAAGATGTGCGCATTCGAGCGAAAAGTGGCGCATTTCCGAGCGAGGGAGGCAAATGAAGCGCGACGCGGAGCGGCGCGCTTCATTTTCCCGAGATCGGAATGTGCACTTTGAGCTCGAATGTGCACATCGGTTTAAGCACGATTACAAAGCGTCCCGTTTTAACAAGAAAAAAATTGTTAAAATTGTTAGGTATATGTTTACAAAAACGCAACAAATATTAATCACTAAATAAAACAGTCGCGCATTATCTTAAAATCAACAAAGCAAAAAAACACTGTTTAGTGCGAAATGCAAAATAAAATAATAAAAAATTTAGTAAGAAAGTTCGAGGTTTAATCCGCTTAATCTCCAATTCGTATAACGGAGGTCCGGATAACCGAGGTTTTACTGTAATCAGATTTGGTAACCTATTAAATGTAAACTCTTCAAGATACAAGTTTTTCTGAAAGATACTTATGCCGCTCCACGCAAAATAGTTTTCCATTTAACTGCCCGATTGTTAAACATAAAAGAATCAAATTAACATAATTATATTAAATTCTTTTGTATGTTTATATCGATGTAAATAAAAATAAATTAATCATGTTATTATTTGATTGCCAATACGGATTCTTTACCTTTGAATCAGGATAAAAACATTTATAGCTCGGATTAATTGTGGGAAATTCAGAAACTTTGAGTTGGTTGCAATTCGCTACCATATCCGTTTTCTGTAGCCGATTGGGTGAAATGCTGACGCATATGTAGTAGGATTCATTGTCCTTGGTAAATATTAATGAAGAAATTATGATTTCGCATTATTACGTTACCAGTTCTGTGGTTGGACTCGCATCGGAGATTATTTTATGTAAATATTCAGAAATTTTGACACTATCTTTACTAAATTTGGGCTAAATCACAGTATGTTTAGAAATATTACACCAAAATTAACACTTAAATGTTTATAAATTATTTATATGATAATTTAGAAATATTTTATATGTCTAGTGGCATTTTTTGATTCAGAATTTGTTGGGGACTTTTTTAATGAAAAAATCGTTTTATTTGGAATTGTGATTCATTATGTGATACAGAATGTTGTTGTTTGTGATTGCGTTTTCGGTAACCATTTTTTTCGGAAGTAAGAATTAGTTGTAATAATACGGTTCTTAAAATTTAACAACTAATTAGAATTTGTATGATGTTTAAATCCGCTGTGAATATGTAAACTTTTAGATTGCCCAAGAAAATATTAATGTAATTTATATGTTTTTTAAAATATTAATTTTTAATTACGCATAAATAGTTTTAAATCTGTTTGAACTTCAATATTTTATTTACAAATTTAAGGAACTAAGTACGGTTTTGTAAACAAATTACAGTAAATCTGTTTAAAAATAATAACTAGATAGTAAATCTGATTTTCAATTTACAGAGCGGATAGGTTCTAAAAATTACCATGCAAAAAAATCGTGTAAAAAAAATTGTAGATACAATAGAAAAGAAAGCGAAATATAAACACTATTTTGAGAAATGAAAAAAAAATAGAAAACAGTGACAATTAAATGTCTTAGAATTACTAGAAAATCAATTGTTACTATTTTTTGGGGTTCTTTTACCTTTTTTTTTTATTTATATGCATATCTAAATGATTATTCTTTTTAAACTATTAAATTGTGTTAATGTAAAAAAAAAACAGTTTAAATAATAATTAGATCTTTTTGCTGGAACTTGTTATTTCCAAACTGTAGAAGAAAATCCTACAAAGGAGAATCGGGTGTACAAAAAGTAGTTCGAGGGAATATGACAGGAAATCTTCCACTTGCCTATAATTTTCCACTAAAAATTCCGATGACATTTATTTTATCTATACCATTCCTTTCAAAAGAGTGAATGCGCCGACACTAACTGAATTTTATTATCTGCTTAAATTTAAAAAAGACAGGAAAATTAAATATTCATTTACAATAAGCAGTTTGTAAAAACTCGATTCATTATTACATGTCATAATATAGTATAACCTTTTTTAGATTGTTTTTTTATGTTGTGTATTATACTATGAAATATCTGGAGGACCAAGCTTTGCTCGGCGTCTTTCGATTTTGCCGTGAGAATGTGATGGCTTTCGGTCGCCTAGGAACTGAAAATTACAGATATGAATGTAGTGCCATCTATGGTTGTGTATCAAGACATGAATATTTCGGCCGACTGGTACATAAATATTCTATGAGATGGCGCTAGAAAAAAAGTTTTTGTATGAAAACGCATTTTTTCAGCGATCACTCGATAAACGTGAAAAGTTAAAAATTATGTAAATACTTTCATCCAAATCATTAGAGCCGTTGTAGGTCATTAGAATCGCCATCATTGAAGAAATTGTATAACAATATACGTGATTTTTTATAATTGCCGTTTTTTTATTTTGTTGAAATTTTCAAATGCCAAAGCGTGTTGCTATTTTCTACTGGTTTATTAACGTGGAAACATAAAGTAACTAAAAAATCTCGAAATTGCGAGACTATACCTGTATTTAAGTTGGTATTGAAAAGTCAGACCAAGGGAATTAAATTAACTCCCATCTAAAAGCATTGAGTGCATACCCTCTGCGTTTGACCATGAAGACTAAAAAAATTATGTATAGGTATTGTTATACTTTTATTTTCTTCAATTACACCAGTTTTATTTACTTTTACGCGCATCAGTTACATCAGTTCCCTTGTAAGTTGCTTTTTAATACCAACTGAATAGTAGGGGAGAGTGTTGTACTCGTGGACATTCGCCGGATTTTGAATTAAATCAAGGTTTTATGTCAATTTTTTTATTTATTAGCCTAAAAGTTTTTTAAAATATTGCTTTAGCAGTAGTTAGCGCTTAACAATTCACAGTATTTATTTTTGTAGGTATTATAATTTTTTAAATAAATCACTTTTTTCAAAAACTTTATAAAAAATTTATAAAATTAAATACAGTCAAACCTCGATAGGTCGAAGTTGAAGAGAAACTAAAAATAATTTGCGTTATCAAAAATTCGAGCTATCGATATAAAAATTATTTTTTAGTTTATGTTTTTAAAATTTACTTATTGTTTTTTTTTTCTTAATAATTTCCTACTGATTTCTTGCTAAAACCTAAATCTTGTGTCTTGAACAAGTTGTAATTAGGCTTCATTTATGGAATAATTCAATTTTTAAATATAAAGAAATATTTATATGTTATATATTATATGCATCAAAATTTTAGAATGACTTAGGTGGGGAATGTTAAAAAAAGATTGGGAAACACTGCTCTACATATTTCAAAATATTTTAAAACTATTAATTATTTATTTTATGTTATTTGTGTATGCTCATAACAGTTAAGTTGAGCCAAATTAATAGTTTTTTTTTGGACTCATCAAATTCGATTTTTTTTGTATGTCAAGGGGTTAAATATATTGTTCATAACTAACAATAAGCATCATTTGCAGTTGATCAAAAACGAAGGGTTAATTAAAAAGTAAGTTATCCAAAATGCAAAATAAATTATATTTTAAAAAAATGACTAAATTCAATACTTAAATATTACCATAAATTTTAATTAAATAAAACAAGATCAACAAATCATTCACAATATTGCTTTTTGGTAAAAACAGCTAAACATACGATGTGCGATATGCAGTAGCAAAATTATAACTTAATCATTTGAATAAGAATCAAGATTACTTAATTTATGATACAGCCACGGTTACTAATTTAAATAACAAATAGACACTTTTATTGAAAGCGCCATATTTAATAAAACTAGTAGGAAATATTGTTGAAAAGTTAGTGGTTCCATATTCCGATAAATATGAGCTCTGGCGCCGTCTTGTTATTGAACTTTTAAAAATCCACCTTAATAAATAAAATTGCACGCTTCATAGAATTATCGGACAATAATTCATATTTTTTTCTAGTAGTTCCTTAATGAAGATATATTGAGTTAAAAAACAAAAAATAAGCCGTTTATGCTCATGAACCATTTCGAATCATCGCTAAAAGCGAATTTTTGGATTGAAATCGACATCTAAACTAGTTTTCAACGTGATTTTTAATTATTTGCGTAGGTGATATTGCTATATGGATATCTACACCGGAAAGATAAATTTAATTAATTATGTACGAGTAAAAAAAAATTAATGATGATGCATTTAATCTTTGTATTTTGCAAACCATGTAGGGAAATTTGGGTTTATACTTATGGAAATCGCCTTCCTTATACATATTTATTTGCATTCACCTACACTTCGCATGTCTATGGAACGAAGGCTTCAAGTTGCGAAAATGCAAAAGGATTTTTTTTTTTGGAATTGTTCGATGCAAGAATCATCGTTCTTTTCTGTTTTGTTGGCAATTCAATCATCTTCTATTGCACCCGATATTGAATCAGAAAACTATCAGTAATTACGGGTACTTTTTATTTTTTAATTTTAGAAAATTGTTTATTATTATTTTTATATACACTTTTTCTTAGTAATTGATATTTTAATAGTTTACAGTCGAACTTCGATAACTCGAAGCTAAAGAGAAAGTAAAAATAATTCGAGTTATCAAAAAAGGCCATAATAGTCTGGAAACACCAGAGCATTCAAGAAGCTTCCTCTTCGGCACTCATATAAGGCGAACCGAAGGCGCTGATCAGTTAGTCTCGGTGAGAGACTTGACAGTCTCGGTAGAGGGCTCGTTGGCCCAGAGTCTCTGAGAGAGCCTCGTAATTGGAATTCTCACGGTTATGTGGAAGTCTTTGAAGTAAATGTGAGCAACAGTGGAAATAAATAAGTAGTGTGTAAATAAATATTAGGTAGTCTATTTTTTATATCTATATCTCTGCTACATTTTATGCAATCGACGTGCTCTCAACGACAAATTGTAGACAAAATATTAAACCTTAAAAGCCTCTATAGTTGGATCTAGGTAATTTAAACGGTCTCACGTTTAAAAAATCTATTTTATCGATTTTTGCCTTTTTTTTCAAAAAGATTTGCCGTAAAAACGTAAATGACAATTTTGGATGAAATTAAATTTGCTACAGAAAAATTCCGAAAAATCAAAACTGTAAAGTTAGTAGTTTATGAAATAAGTAGAGTTGACCGTATAAAAACCTTAAATATCTTTGTATTATAGAGCTTATCTATAGGAATTTTTTTAAATAATTATTCATTGTCCATTATACTAGTTAGTAATGATAAGTTGGCTAAACAAAAAGGTCTTAATATATTCACGCTGTAAATAATAGTAAATTAAAATTATAAAAAGCTTAGACTTATCAAAAGTCAAGTTATCGTAATTTGAGTTATCCAAGTTCGACTGTAGTTACAAATGATGTAGGATGCCACCCAGGAAATAATATTTTCCCTGCACATTTATTATTTATGGTTTTTTTTTATACGCTTTAATAAATTTTTAAACAAACGACACAAGTTTTAAAAAAAGCTTAAATTATTTTAATTTTCATAGGAAAAAAAAACATTGATTAATACTATATTTCCTTATAAATATCGCATGATATTTTGCGGATAATGATTTATTGTCATTTAATTAAATTCCAAACATTTCTGTTTAACTAGCACTAAACGCAAGCAATAAAAAATATAATTAATAGCCGAACACGAATATTAAATTAAAAATTTGTAACTGTAATTAACATTTCAAATTTGATAATTATTGTTTAAATTCGTATATATAATAAAGTGTGAAAAAAATTAATTTTTGTTGTTGCACACTTGCTGCAATCGGTTTTGCGCAAGTTTTCGTCGCTATTTCGAATTTTTATCGCACTTAATTATTTGTAATTTATATTTTATAGGAACGCGCTTTTTCGTTGGTGTAATCTTGTCAGTTTTATTGAATCTTTAAATCCGTTTTAATGGTAGACAAAAATATTTTAAATAAAATCAGTCAAGTGATTCCAAGTCGTCATAAATAAATACAACCTTTGCAATTATATCAATATATGCCCTTAAAGTCTGCAGATGAATAGCTATTTTATGGCTTGCCAGTGATTATTTATAACTTGGAAACAAATTATAACTACCTATTATGAAATTAATTTTACCTTCGAACGAGTGCAATTCATTATAAGGTATTTAGTAAAAAAAAAGTGGGTGCGTGTACTTACGTACGCGCGTTAGAAGTTATACTACTTTGGCGTAATAAAAATAAATTTTTAATCTGTAGGGTAGGCAGGGGGAATGGCGCTCACCGGGTGATGGTGTTCACCTCTATAACTCTATCAAAATTGTGCATGGCAATATGAAATATTTAAAAAAAGTTTGAGCGTCATTACCACTTAGCCTAAGCAGCATTTCCCAAGGTCATGGGTAATGATACTCAAACCTGTTTTTTTTTATAAAGCTTTTTGTACCACTAATAAGTCAAAGATATATAAGTTTCATGTTAAAATGTTGATTACTCGATAATTAAAGACATTGTTAATTTTCTTAATTTTTACATTAAACCAATATTTTAAAAAATACAGCGTGTTTTCCTTAACTGAACTCATTCCCCCTGCTTACCCTATACAAATGTAGTAGACGCCTCTTAATGTGATCACGGTTAATGTTATCAACCGCTTAGTGCAAAGGTCACCAAACTTTTTGATCAGCGACCCCTATATAATTTTATAAAATCTCTATCGACCCCCACAAAAGTAATTTTCGATTAATTAAAATAAAACTATCTATTAGGTACTATGTTTGTACATTTATTTTATGATTTTAAACATTTATTAAAGTAATTTTACATTGTGTAACAATAGTTTTATGTAAAATATCTTAATGTTGAAATTTAAATACCTTTATAATTATTAAATAATAATTTATTTTAATTATCACGTTATCATTTGCCGCCACAAAGTAATTATTAATAAGTAAAAATAATAAGTAAAGTAACTACAAATTTATTGCTTCTTAATCAATAAGATGGGTGTGCCTGCTGTTTCTTTGCAAGGTTCGCTATATTGTGTTCGAAATTGGTCAATTTTAGTCTTAAATCCCCTCAAATCTCGACATTTAATTTATTTCTGTACTTAATTAAGATTGAATTTACATTGAAAAAATTTTACATGCGCAGGTAGGTATTTGTGATTTGCACATTAAGAATTGTTTTTCCTTCGACCCCCTGGCTCAGATCGACCCCAACTTTTGTTAAATAGAACCCTGGGGGTCTATATAGACCACTTAGGCGACCTCTGGCTCAGTGTGATCAAACTGACTTGGAACCGGCAAAAGCATTAAAATTTGTTCATTTATTGTGACAAATGTTGAGTCCGTTAGGCAATAGTACAGCGGTTTCCAAACTATATTAAAATATAAAAATATATAATCATATCACGTCCCCCCTCCCATTTTATAATATAATACAAAAAACAGTTTGATTTATAAAATTTTAACAATTATTTCGCGCCTTCCCTTAGACTAGTTCGCGCCTCCTAGTTTGGAAAATGCTGGATTACCCCCTTTGCTTTATTTTTAAGGAAAAAAAATTTTAGGTAATGGATTTGCTTTAAATTTTTTCTGGACGATCCTATGGATCCCAAACTGACATAGCCGTAAACATTCTTCCCTGCGCCCCCTTCCTCCTCCAAAAGAGCCAGCGCCACTTAGGTCAATTTTTAGCCTACCGAACGGAAAAATTACTGACCGGGCTCAAATTGTAGAGGAAAAAAAACTGATTAATCGTGTATAATTTTTTTTTCTTAAAAGTGCCTGGAACATGGAGTTTTAGCGACTTAAAAAATAAGCTGCGCTTGAACGGTTGAATGTGTTTTTATCGCAATTTTAACGAATTTTTTTAATTGTCACCAATTATTTAAGCTATATATTGATGAGAAAGGTCCAAAACGATCGGAAAAATTTTTATAAAAATTTTTTTTGATTTGAGCCTTCAGAAACTAATTCTGATAGGTCGATTTTCATTTGAGTTTTTCTCAATGTTCCCAAACTTTTTTTAAACATTTTTTTCCACAAATTAGTTATATTTTTCATGCTCTTTCTAATGACGCTAGTCAGTAATTTTTCCATTCACTCATTCGCATTTAGGACCAACTTGTGATCAAAGACGCGCTGGTTCTTTGCGAGAAAACTAAATAAATCGAAAAAAAAATACACTAAGCCTCGCAAAAACGATCGTTTTAATTTTTTGAATTGAAAAATGGAAGATTAATATAGGCAAATTCAATAAATACAAGGATGTGCGCATTCGAGCGAAAAGTGGCACATTTTCGAGCGAGGGAAGCAAATGAAGCGCGACGCGGAGCGGCGCGCTTCATTTTCCCGAGATCGGAATGTGCCACTTTGAGCTCGAATGTGCACACTCGGTTTTAAACATGATTCACAATAATTTAGGTCAATAAATTAAATGAAAATTTTGTTAATTAATTTTATTCATTCCCTCTCACTCACACTGTCGCTATTATCGTATCTTTTTGCTCCCTTTCGCTCATTGCTATGGTAAATACGTTTTTTCGAACATAAATCAATATTTAAAACGATCGTTTTAATTTTTGAATTGAAAATGGAAGATTAATATAGGCAAATTCAATAAATACAAGGATGTGCGCATTCGAGCGAAAAGTGGCACATTTCGAGCGAGGGAAGCAAATGAAGCGCGACGCGGAGCGGCGCGCTTCATTTTCCGAGATCGGAATGTGCCACTTTGAGCTCGAATGTGCACACTCGGTTTTAAACATGATTCACAATAATTTAGGTCAATAAATTAAATGAAAATTTTGTTAATTAATTTTATTCATTCCCTCTCACTCACACTGTCGCTATTATCGTATCTTTTTGCTCCCTTTCGCTCATTGCTATGGTAAATACGTTTTTCGAACATAGAATCAATATTTATTTTTTAATTACATATTTTGATTCGAAAGAGCAAAGGATAAAATGGACAAATCTAATAAACACGTAGATGTGCGCATTCGAGCGAAAAGTGGCACATTTCCGAGCGAGGGAAGCAAATAAAGCGCGACGCGGAGCGGCGCGCTTTATTTTCCCGAGATCGGAAATGTGCCACTTTGAGCTCGAATGTGCGCACTCGGTTTTAAACATGATTCACAATAATTTAGGTCAATAAATTAAATGAAAATTTAGTTAATTAATTTTATTCATTCCCTCTCACTCGCACTGTCGCTATTATCGTATCTTTTCGCTCCCTTCCACTTATTGCTATGCTAAATACATTTTTCGAACATAAAATCAATATTTATTTTTTAAATACATATTTTGATTTGAAAGAGCAAAGGATAAAATGAACAAATCTAATAAACACGGAAATGCGCGCATTCGAGCGAAAAGTGGCACATTTCCGAGCGAGGGAAGCAAATAAAGCGCGACGCGGAGCGGCGCGCTTTATTTTCCCGAGATCGGAAATGTGCCACTTTGAGCTCGAATGTGCGCACTCGGTTTTAAACATGATTCACAATAATTTAGGTCAATAAATTAAATGAAAATTTAGTAATTAATTTTATTCATTCCCTCTCACTCGCACTGTCGCTATTATCGTATCTTTTCGCTCCCTTCCGCTCATTGCTATGGTAAATACATTTTTCGAACATAAAATCAATATTTATTTTTTAAATACATATTTTGATTTGAGAGAGCAAAGGGTAAAATGGACAAATCTAATAAACACGGAAATGCGCGCATTCGAGCGAAAAGTGGCACATTTCCGAGCGAGGGAAGCAAATGAAGCGCGACGCGGAGCGGCGCGCTTTATTTTCCCGAGATCGGAAATGTGCCACTTTGAGCTCGAATGTGCGCACTCGGCTTTAAGCTCGATTACCAAGCGTCCCGTTTTAACAAAAAAAAAATTGGTCGCGTTAGGTATAGCTATACATCTGTCCATCTTGCTGTGAGATCTTTGTCGGACCATAAAAATTAAAAGCACTTTAATAAACCACTTTCCTACAATCTAATTTATAGCTAAAAGAAGCAAAACTAGTAACAAATGGTATTGTTAAGAGCTTTACGATTAATAAAAACGTCGTAACGAATGTTAATTATATTTAAAATATATTTTTTAGCTCAGCGACCTTTAAATAAATTGTAAAAATATCACAAATAGTTTAGCGTTTCATTATAGATAAAAAACCAGATTCGGTTTCGTGAAAAACAGCTCAAATATGCAGATCTGATTATCTTTAATATTTATTAGAAGAACATTTCGAGATGAAACTTTTACATCCGTATTAGGAGAATATTGTTTGTTGATTTTGCAGATTAGATCTTAATTTATTATGCGAATCGATAAAAATAAAGCCAAACATTTTATTAAGAAAAAATCGACTTTACTTTGAATGAGCAATCTTTGACTTTACACACGAACACAAACACCCCTCCCCGGACACTTTTAACAATTTTTCTACGGTTTAAATTAAAATGATGTATGACCATGGTTTTGTCATCGCATCCAATAAATATTCTAAACATACTCATTAGGGAGATTTATTAATTAGTAAATTTGCTTAAGAGCTTTGATTTAATAGAAAGATACTGTCATAACTAACAAGTTTGCATTAACAGACATGTCACACTTTCGACTGCTATTTACATATGCGAAACGTTTGTTGCAAATTGCAGTCGACGTTTCTTCGATTTGATTGTAATTTTCAAGTATGACATCTCGGATAGAATTGATTGCATCTTACCTGACACGTGCGTAATTTATTTTAGGAAATCAATAATCGAATTCTCTTAAACAAATCGGTGTCAAGAGCATTTTTAATAATGATGAGTGTGTAAACAGAAAATTCCTATATGAATAATCAATAATACATTTAAAAGTAACATGTTGAAATTGAATAACACTAATTTGGAAAAAGTACATTTTTCCTCAAATGCAATTGCCTTGATCTTTTCTTCAAATTCGACCGCAAAGCTTTTGCGTCGAGGAAAGGGTTTCGGGGAGCTCGCAGTTCGAAGATTTTCCTACTAAAATCGTTTTAGACTAAATTATTTAAAAAAAAACTATTGTTATTTTTTTAATGGCTTTGTTTCGAAGGTTCTAAAAATCTCTTTAGTAATATCTTGATTATTCTCCATAGAAGGTATACTTTGGTTCTTACAAAAAATTATAGACGTCTATATTATCGACAAAAATTGTTCAATAATCTGTCACGTAAGAGATTAGGTCTCTGGTAAAAATACAATCTGGTAATTTTATAATTAAAAAATGTTTTTAATTCATTTTTCTTCTTCTTCTTCTTCTTCTTCTTCTTCTTCTTCTTTCTTCTTCTTTCTTCTTCTTGCCTTTTTTACCTGTAGTCAGGTTTAGTTTTATTGTATAATAAATTTTAGGAAGAAGATAAAGATAAAGAAGAAGAAGTAAGTAGTCGAGTGTGCACATTTGAGCAAAAAGTAACACATTTACTATTTCAGCAAAATTGCTTCCTTCGCTCGAAAATGTCACTTCTCGCTTGAATGTGTACATATCTAGTATTCACTGGATTTATATACAGTGTCGGTAAAAAGATATTGGACAAACATAAATATGTACACAGTCCAACCCGAAGAAAGGTTGACTGATTCGATTTAAGAAAAACTATTAATGATGATTATTATTTTATTCAAAATATTTCCCTTCGAAATCTATACAGATATTGAATCTATTATAAACACTTTCAAAGCGGCCTTGAAAGTCGGATCTTGAAAGAGTCTTCAAGCATTTTGGAACAGATTTTTGTATGTCCGAAACGGACTCAAAATAGTGTTCATTGATGGACATATTCAGCTCATATTAAAAGCACCACGTCTCGTCAGTCGTTACGTTATTTTTTAAGAATTTTAAATTAGCATTAAACGAATGGATTAGTAATAATACAAGAATAAGAGATGTTAGAGAACAAGTCGCTAAACTTAAATGAAGTTTTGCAGGTCATAACATAAGGCAAAATTACGGCAGATGAAATACAATAATACAACAATGAAGAAGACCATGGTTAGGACAAGATCAAGAAGACGACCCCAGATAAGATGGGGAGAAGATTTAAAGAGAGTAGACGAGCTACTTTGGAAACGCGTAGTCCAAAATAGAAACCAATGGAGAATTTTGGGACAGGCTTATGTCCAAGATTGGATGAAGTAAGGGCTAAGAAGAAGAAGAAGAATCCGCCGCCAATTTTATGTCAAACAATAAATGATTCTTGTCACTTTTTGGTCTCTTGTGAGAAGGTGAGGAACAAAGCGTGCACATATTTTTTTTTGCCCATATCTTCAGTTAGAATACGGTGGACGGTTGAGTTCGGGATGTCTGTCATCTGCTCTATCATTTTTAGAGAGACACACTTATCGTTCTCCAAGATATCGTCCACTTTATGAATGTTCGCTTCAGTTCGACCAGTTTTGGCGCCACATGGACGCGGAAAAACCTCAATGGATTCTCTTCCATCTCTTCTACCTTTGCAATGAACTAATTTTTCGTCACCGGTGATGATTTGTTTCAAAAACAATCGAAGTCGTTGTGTTTGAGATGAATAACACAAGTACTCATTCTTTGTTTTAAATGTATCTCTTCCAATTCATGTGAAACCCAAATATCGAGCTACTGAACAAATCCTAGACATTTTAAATTGTTTTAGATTGTTGTGTGAGATACATTTAACCTCTCTGCAGTCTCTCACAGTTTTATTATGATCTGCTTCAATTGTAGTTTTGATTTGATCGTTATTATAGTTGGTCGAACAGTACGTTGATCATCTTTGGGTGAAAAATAACAAAAACAAAATTTTTTAAACCAATTTTGACACGTGCGTTCTGTTAAGCATTGATCGCCATAAACTTCAAAAAAGTCTTTGTGAGCCTCAGAAGCCTTCTCGTCTTTACGGAAATAAAAAACCAAAATATAATGAAGATGTTCATTTTTGCGTTAAAAACGCTGAACAAATAAATATAAATTAAATACTACGAAATTTGTTTTTAAAGTAAGTTAAAAGTCACTACTATCAACTGCCAAACAGAAAAAAAATATAACATAGACCGAAGCGATTCAAATAAATTGTAACGGTCTTCGATTTGTGAAAACCAAAATTAGTTTCTTGCCCAATAATATTGTTCATAAATATGCTCTTTAAAGCTAACAGTTGTGGCTTACCAAAACGTTTGATGACAAAAAAATCCTCGAAAATATAGAACTGGTCAAACCTGCTGATCAATACTAATAAAAACTAATAAAAGTAAGGGCTTTTAAAATTTGCACAAATGCCAAACTCAAAATTTGTAATGTTATAAAGAAAACAAAGACGTAGTTACAAACAGGTAACATATTAATAGATACTTACGTTTGTAATTTGATTAAATTTCTATTTTATTTTATAACTATATAATAGAAATATACTTCTATTATGTACTTATTATACCAATGTACGATTAATAATTTTAAACCATAAAACCAGTCTCTAGGACTTTAGTCCTTAAGAAAATTAATTATAAAATATCTGCAATTTCTCTAAATCAAAAATATGATAACTCCAAAACTTCATAAATATTTTAATCTGAATATTTTTTTCCTTAGTAAGGTACTTTTTTATTGCTTAATTGTGAAAAAAATTCCAAATAAGTATAAATGTCCTAATTTTTGAATAATTCAAAAAACAAACAAAATACTTAAAGAAATCAAAGCAATATTTAATAAATAATAGAAATAACAATGATCGCAAATTATAGGTAAACCACGAATTTTTCATCAACGTCCCTGACCTTTCAAAATTTTAGAAAAATCATTTTTAGATGCCTGTAACATTCGTGTAATTTTTGACGATGACGCGAATTGTTATTGTGTTACGCAATTATTAATGAAATATGAGGAATGTATATAAATTTTTCAAAATTTATTGTTTTAACTAAACGTTTTTTTTTAAATCTTAATAAATACATAACACCATTTTACAAGATAATTCGCTTTCAAATTTTTGTTTCAAAAAATTACAATTGGTCGATCAGAACTTTTCTCATTCCTTGTTAGGAAATATTAAATCATTTTAATGAACAATTTGCTATTTCCTATTATTCCTCGTTTAAATGTTTATCAAATATGAAATAATTTAAAAAAATTAAATTATGATTGTAATATAACATTTTACATTCAAATTTACGAATAAATAATGTTTCAACAAATGACTTTTTATTGAAAAACAAATTGAAGCAATTTGATGATTTTAAACATAAATTTAAAAAAAAAGCCATACAACAAAATTATCTGACGAGCAATTCTAGAAAAATATTTTCTTTGCTTTAATATACACATTATTCTAATTCTTATTGTTAGATTTTATATTTTTTTGTCATATTTGTCATATATTACGTTTAACGCCTCAACCTCCTTAAGCATGATTCGCATTAATTTTGGTGACAAAACATTATTAAATAATTTTTATCATTCCCTCTCACTCGTACTTATGAATTTGTTGTATCGTTTCGCTCGCTCGCACTCATTGCTATGGTAAAAATACGTTTTTCAAACATGTAATCGATATTTAAGTTAAATTTGTTATTTGGAAAGAAAGTTTAATTTACAAAATGCAATAAATACGAGGATGTGCAAGTTCGAGCGAAAAGTGGCACATTTCCGAACGAGGGAGGCAAATGAAGTGCAACACGGAGCGGCGCGCTTCATTTTCATTTTCGTTTTTGAAAAGCCGCTTTGTGTATTTACGTTTCTAAACTTGCACGTCTCAACAATTAAAAGAATGCACCCTAATTACTCTTACCACACTATTCTTATATTATCAAAGAGGAAAAGAAAAAAATATTTAAAAAGCTAGTTGCTAAATGTAACCACACGAGAAAAAAAAGTTAATCATCATGCGACAACCTTTCAATATTACAAATATTACTCATCATAAACTATGAAATAACTCATCAAAACACAAACATTCCATGTTATTTTACAAATAAATGCATAATTAATCAAACATTATACATGTTTGATAAAAGTTTAGACATCCTTGTGTCGCAAAAACATTCAAAATTTGTTTATAATAAAAAAATAGAATCCAGTATTTTTAATTATGCAATTATTTAAGAGGTAGTTGCGTTGCGTATTTTTTTATTGGAAAATTTTATTCGGTCATCGCAAAAGAATAATATCGCAAATTAGACTTCGGATTTCAATTACTTCACAGTAATTTCGACAAAAGTTTATTTCATGCGGTCGCATTCACATAAAAATTGTTCGTTTTACTTTTGAAAGCTTTTTTATTCAATAGTCGTATTTCAAAATGTTGATTTTAACTTGCTCAAACAATTTACAAAATTAACTTAATTAAAACAATTCAAATCTAAGTTAAAAAAATAATAAAGTACACATTTCGCCAAACATAGGAATACAAAAAAGCTTCTATAAATCCTCTCTTGTATATTAATAAAGTTTCGTAAAATGTCATAAAATATATAGATAAAAAAGTGTATCGACACATACCCAATAATTATATAATTTAGTATAATAATTTTTACAGATTTTATTCAAAAAATGATCTTGACATTTCTGCTAACTGTAATTTGTTGGCTGCTTTGTTTATTTTTCGATCTCATATACTTGAACTATAAATAATAAGAGTATCTTCGTGCTTCCGTGTTAACTTAATTAAAATAAAAGTTTATTTCGAAATAATTAGAAGAAGAATATTCAAGTAGTATTGAATAGAGATTTTATCGAAAAAATCAGTCAAAAATGTTTTTTTTATGTGATCTTTGTAGGTATACAAGATTTCCTTTATATTTTTGCTATCCAAGCCTAATTAAGTTTTTATGAAATATAAATTACCCTAATATTGTTTTAAACTTTTCTTATTTACAACTGTTTATGTAATAAATTTATCACACAAAATCTAGACTGGTACTACATACTCAATATTATTTTCTTACTAATTTGTAAGTTACTAATTTAACTATTTCAACGATCTATAATAATAAATATGTCATTAATGATTTATGAGTTGTAAATTAATTTTAATAAATTATTAAAAATCGCGTTTTATGGTACTCCGCTTGATACAGTGTTTCTCAAACTATGGATCGCTAACTTTATCCTTCATTTATCAGATTGCAATTTAGATCTCTTAAATAAGTTTTGGACTATACAGACATACATATAACCAAGTTTAAAAAATAAAATTATTAGAAATAAACAAATACTTACTTAGTTGATGACTCATTAACTTGTTATGTTTTGTTTTTTTCACAAAATGGTATCGTAAACTACCATTTAAAAATATGTAATAAATACCTTATTATTTAGAATATTTCAAAAATTGTTATTTAAGTCCGTTTGAACAATGCCATTATAGCCATATGTAAATTTGTTTAAGTCCAAAAAACCATAGAAATCACATATCAAATATGAATTGAAATAAAGGCGATAGACTTGGCAACAATGCCTCAAAATTGAGACGTGAAACAAAGTTGCTTATCATAATCACTTCACGGGTACATAAGATTTTTAAAATAACAAAGTTCCGCACATTTATTCCTATTTATATTTATTTATATTTATACCTATTTGTCATACGCCCTGTATAAAACAAGTGAAGCAATATAATATTAAAACACAAACGAAATTAAAACAAATTGTACAGATATAAACATATAAACACATATAACAATTGTAACACATATAAAATTTAATTTTTTTCTTTTTTAAAAATAATTTTTAAATACATATATCATCTCCGAAGTCATCATTTTTAAATATATCTTATTAAAAGGTTATTAGGTCATAGATAACTGATCCTGGAATGATGCAGTAGAACAAAATTATGAAAATTAATTGAACCAATTTATTACTATTTACAAGGATGGAATAAATTTTATTTTGAGTCATCATCGTCTAAGGAAACCCATAATCTATAATTACAAACGAATTTAAATATGGCCATTCGTTTAAATAGAAATCCGAAAAATATATTTAAATAAAACGTTTTAATAAATAAAGCAGCTTTTAACAATGATGGGAAAATAAACCGGATAAAATTAACCTTGACTTAGTTCACGGGGCAAATCCGTTTTGTGATTTAATTATGTCTGAAATTTAGGAAGCATAATGAAGATATAGTGACAACTCGGATAATTAAATTATATAATAATTCTAAATGTGATAATTTAATTTCTTACATCATTTGCTTAAATATCTTAGACAGTTTTGCTTAATTAAAAACGTTATATATTCAAGCGAATCATTTCAAATTTCCATTGATGATGCAGTTTATGACAATGTAAAACGCGTCTTCCATTTAATCTTGCAAAACATCTATGAAAGTTAATTATATGCAGTAGATATTAGTTTTATGTAAATTATTAAAGTATGCAATACTTGCAATGTTAAATTAATTCAAATGCTACTTTATAATCTCAACTTGATGTTTCATTCAAAAATGTATAATAAAAGACTGCAATAAATGTATTCCACTTTAATTACATATCAATTACAAAGAGTTTTGTATACTGCAATTTTTATAATAAACTTTTAATCCAATATGGAAATAAATATGAATATATAATATAAAATATATTACAGAAATATACGCATCAAATAATAGTGCTTAATATATAAATATCTAATAAAATCATAGACAACTGTCCTCTTTAATTTTTTTCAATTTTTCTTATATTCAATTCTTTCAACTTTAACTTCGTCTCCAACCAATTGATAAACATATGTAACTACTGTAGCATTTTGAATGTCCATTAACACAAACGACGGTGTAATTAATCTGGTAACCAAAAATATTAATACATAATCATTAAATAAAAGCAAATAAATTTTAATCTTACGTATCAAGAGGATTATAAGATCCTGTTGCAGAACCAGGGTTTATATAAAATTTATTTTCATGTTCATATGCCTCAAATTTATGTGTATGTCCTGAAATTAATATATCGACATCTAATTGTCTTTGAATCAATGCAAGAGATTCAGGATCGCCCCAGGGTACAACTTGATGACCATGACATAAACCTATTCTAAATTGTCCAACAGTAACTACTTTTTGTTCTGGATAATTCAAATTCTAAAATATAATTGAATAAAATCAGATAATTAAACATGATGAAGCAACTAGTACGAACCTCGTCGAAATCTCCACGGACTACATGAACATCGCTTGCTAACGTTTTTAAATAATCATAAGACTCCTTTGTACATAAATTTCCTGTGCAAAGAATGTGCTGTATTCTTCCTGGCACCAACAACTTTTTAAACTTAGCAGGAAGGCTACTACAACGGTGTGGAATGTGTAAATCACCTAACACTAAAACCAACTAAAACCAAGTAAGGTTAGTTTCTTATAAAATGTCGGATAAAATATAAAAATCGTAAGCTTACCATTTTGATATCTATACAATAAACAATTATAAATTATAGAATTATAAATATATTATCTTAATATTGATATAAAATTACATTAAAGCCGAAAAACTTTTGGAGTTGACATTTTGGGGAGAACTGATAGTAACATGAATTACCAACCACTTTTTTGTACTAATTATGGCACCATTGGCATTATTTTTAAATTTATAACCTATAACTTGAGCTTACTAAAATTCTGGCTCTATTTTTTACAGATATTCCATGATTTAAATAAAATACAATGAATTGTGTAATTCCTGGAATAAATATAAAAGGTATGGAATTAATATTAATTGTAATATGTAGATAGTAATGTTTAAAATTATTTTCAGTGTTTGGTAAAGGTATTTTAGCACTATCAAAAATAGGAAACGAACTTATATTTGAACCAACACCAAATGCTTTGTATCTACGAAGTGTCCATGCAAAAACTCTGGCTTATGCTACAATCAATTTTCGGGATATATTTTTTTCCGAATATGAAGTAATAAGTTCGCCATCTAATTTGGAAAATTTAATATGTAATTTACCAATGAAAGCTATGTTAGATGTGTTTAAACCTCACAGCACTAAAGATAAAAAGGTAAATTGTATATCAACAAACTTTCTCAGTTTAATGCATTTAATTTTCTAGCCTGACCATTGTAAAATTGAGCTAGAACATGATGCAACACAAATTATGTTTAAATTTAAGTATAAACATAATATAGTTGTCGTTCGTCAAGTGCATTTGGCTGATGGTGCAATAACTAATATTATATACGATCGAGAACTTAGTAAAAATCGAATTAGTATTGCTCCCAACATACTTTATAAAGTTTTGTCAAACTTTCAATTGAGTAAAGATGATATCAGTTTAGATTTTACCATTAATAAAGTTGTCATAAGAAACTATTTAATTGGTAAGTACTTTGTAAGTTTTGTACAAAACATAAAAGTATGTGTATGAATTTTTAGGCGATACAAATGTAGCTAAAGGAATAAGATCGCAGGTAACATTAAATTCGATAGACTTTTATACTTTTAATATTGAAGATGAAACTTGTATTACATTTTCATTAAAAGTATTTAAGGCAGCAGTGCATTTTGCAGAATCGTTGAGTTTAAATGTTATACTAACTTTTCGAACCACAGGAAAGTATGTATCATGTAAAGCTGTTATTAATAGAAATTAATAATTCGTATTTTAGACCTGCCGAAATATTAATAAATAACACAACGTTTGAAGTTAGCTTTATAGTAGCAACAGTAAGGGAAAATAACAATGATACGCAATCTTCGGTGTTAACACGTAAAAGTCTAACAAAAAAAACTCCCTTGTGTGAGGAAGTTCAGCAAGCACTGGACAGTATTAACTGGGATACTGCATTTAACGATGAGGAAACAGAAGCACCAAGTAAGAAATTAAAACGTGATCAAGAGAACAGAATATGTCCAAATCGAAACAACAATACAATTAATAATAATAATAATAATACAAATCCAGTAAAAAGTACTACAGTTCAAATTGATAATATGCATTTAAACAATAGCGATTGCGAAACGCTATCACCTGTACTGCGTATGAATGAAAAAGTGAGACGTTTGTTACAACGATGCTATGAACCAACATTTTGTGAAATAAATCCCGATGTTGAAATTTTGGCACCAAATAGTGATGTGGATTCTGATAATGAATAAATATAACTTATTAAAAGTAATAAATTTTACTCTGCCGTGAAGTATAGGTAATCATTTTTTTTCTGTTATGTTTGGATACAATGGTAATATTTATTTATTTTAAAATAAATAAGTATTGCTCCTTTATTATTAAAAATTTTGTTATATTCGAAAAATTGTTAGTTCCGATGAGAAATGTTCAGAATTATGATGCTCAAGTATTTTGATAATTTATTAATTTATATTTAATACTTTATATGTAGCTCGTAATATCTTAATGTTAAATTAGCCCTGCGAAAATTTGGTCTGATATGTATATAACGTATTTGTAAAAATATATTTAAGATATAGTAATAAGCTTAAAAAAATTTGTAAACCGTGTTTATAAATAAGTTGTTAACAATGCGTTAAAAATGTGATATAAAACGATGTGTAAAAAATAATTCTAAAATACAAAATGATGTCAACCTTAGTCAATAATTTTTCTGCTATTGTGTGAAACCTTACAAGTTGATGGAAATTGGAAAACGAGTGCAGGAAAGTTTACCTGTCATTTTTTATGGTTTCATGTAAAGGTTGTTGAGTTCACGGTTTCTAGTAAGCTTTAAGTTTTAAATCAAAACAGTCAAGATAATTTTAATAACTAACGAATGATTTGAAAAATTCCCATTTCGTTTTACTTAATTCAAACTTTATCACTGCGACTACAAAACAAAGTAATATGGATATAAAATTAAATTTAGATGATCCTTTAAAAAGCAACGATAGTATGTTGCTTCAAAATACATCAGCTTCGTATACCATTAGCGAAATTTTAAACACGGTCACATCAAATTCGACGCTCTTAGAAGAAAGCTGTGTTCAACAAGCATATGGCAAGTAAAAATCGCTGACTTTATGTGTTCATAAACTTAATTATAAATATTAGATTAAGAACCACTTAATTTAATATTCAGCATATCTGCACTTTAATAGGATTTCAAAGAGAAACCCTGCGTTTACTTTTCAGATGCAGAATACGCGGAAGAAAGTCCACCGAAAATAGATTGTGGTACGACGAAACGCAAACAACGCAGATACAGGTAAGTAGTAATTCTTAAATAATTTTCAATATAAATTCCATTGTAGGACAACCTTCTCCAATTATCAGCTGGAAGAATTAGAACGCGCTTTTCAAAAAACTCATTATCCCGATGTCTTTTTTCGTGAAGAGCTCGCATTACGAATTGAATTAACAGAAGCAAGAGTCCAAGTTTGGTTCCAAAATCGAAGAGCGAAATGGAGAAAGCAGGAAAAAAGTATTCACATACACAAAGATGTTTCGAACATAAATATACCAAGTAAGTAATCTTGGATTATTTATTTTGCCTACTCCAAACTAATAAAAATAATTTCCAAATTAAACAAACTCTTGTAGCACATTTTAAACTTAGCGCTATTAATAAGGTTCTTAACTGGTTACTTAAATAGTTGCTATGGCTACCTTATTTTTATCCAATGGAAATTCAACGCACTCAATTTATATCACATTATTTTGATTTGAATTCATTAGCAATATCGTTTCATTATAAATGTTAAAAACAGAAACAAAGAAGGCATTGTTATCAAACTAATTAACAAATAACTAATTAAAATTTTAGCTTCAACGTCAATGGATAACAGCTTGTTAAATTTTTCGGGGACAGAATCAAATGCGAATGGTTCGAATATGTTCTTAGGACTGGAATGGCCAACGCTAATGCCGCCAATGTCGTATCAACAAAATCAACCGCTTCAAGAAACCGAAAGAATACAAGATTCAATTTTAATAACGCATCATCTCAATAACGCCTTGCAATCAGATATGGAAAACGATGAAATTTTATTAGCTGAAGATATTACAGATAGAATGGTTAACAATTTAGGACTTATGAACAATTCTCAAGACGAAATAGCTATAGATCCTGAACTATTAACTTTGAAACCTTCTAGAAACATAAGTGAAGTAAATTAAACAATGTAATTAAATTAAAAATGTAAAGTATAATACATGCAACATTCCCCTTAAGTCAAAAACCAATTTAATCACATGGCATCCACTTTTATTTAATTTACATAAAAAGTTTATAAATTATTTAACAGAGAGATTATTTCAAACCCTTAAATTTAGTCAACTATATATTGTACATATTACATACAATACGCGTGTGTGAATGAATGTGTAAAAAACTTACTGACTTCAATCAAAAGAACGACGCCACATATTTACGTATATAGTTCACAAGTTTTACGCGACATAACTGTATTCTTCACTGGAATGTGGCGTCCTTTCAATGTATTGCTTATCTATAAGTGCTTCTATACATTTTTTAATCATAGGGATGCTTGGGGCAAATGAGACCTTCGATTGTGCACAGACCTAGAAGTAAATTATTTTTTTATGTTATTATCTTACAGGATTAATACCTTACTTCTTGGATAAGTGCATTATGTTTTAATACTTTTCTAGATTTCATAATTCTAACTATGGCTGCTTGCAAATAAAGCTTACGATCTTCTTCCACAGAATTCATTGTGTGTTCAACTTCTTGAGGTGTTTCCTTTTGTACAGCAGCAGTAATACGAAATCTCGTACGTTTATTTGAATAATCCATATTTAGACGCATTGTTGTATCTGGATTTAATTCCTAAAAATAAAAAAAAACCGATTTAGGAATGTATGCTTTCTAAAAAAAATATTATCAAATAGTAAGAAAGTATTTTACACTTCACGGTATAATAAACATTTAGATTTTATAATAACACGAAGAAGACAACGGTTTAGGTTTATGAGCAACAAATCTAATTGACATATGTAAAACGTTGCATTAATAGGGTTCAAAAAAAACAAAGTCCGTAGTAATATAAATTTGAAATTCTATTTTTTATCAATAGCTATAATTGGAAACCAGTGTATTGCATTACGTAAATTATATTTTAAATAAGTAAATGTACATAAAAAAACCCTTTTTATTGACTTGGTTCAAGATCTTTTGAATCAAATAGTCTTGGTTAAACTAAAAATTGACCTAGATCCATAATATAAAATACTCTCAATGTGCAATACTAGCATTCCATCTAACAGAAAAAAACAAATTAAATCTGCGGCAATACTATTTTTAACTGGCATATATGCATATGTGTAAGGCAGTTTGAATTTTGAAATTTTTCTCTATTTTTGTTTTTTAACATAAAAACGGAAATTTATAAACGGTATCTATCACCTCCAGAGTGCATTTTAAATTATCACAATTTCTTTAAGTTCATCATTAAACTCATAGTTTTCTAAAATGTAATGAATGTTCCAAGTCTCAACAGTGAATATTATATTCGAAACGGAAAACGAGTTGAATGCATATTTTGTTGTAAGATTTTAAAGTTAATAAAAAATATTGAAAACAGCCACAATATAATTTTGAAAAATTGTATTCGATGTGATCATTCAACTAAACAAAAAAAGATAGGTATCACGCCGCTATTTAAAATTTTTCAACGGGTGGGCATTGGCGCGATGTTGACAACCCTATATTTGCTTTTTAATTCTGTAACCAATAACGCATTTAAATTAACTAAATTAAAACATCTTACCTCGGTATCGACAAGTAGAAATTTACATTCGACTAAGCTACTAGCGTGTCTTTGAAACTGTTCGCTACTAAGTTGAAGGGTATCTCTTATTTCGCCACACGTAAGCGAATTAACAGTTTCAAACATAAGCAATATAGCCATTTGGAAGGTTTGCATAGTGACTAAATAAGGTTTCTTTAAATATCCTAAACGTAATTCAGCCTGGCAGAGATGATGCAACCATGTAAGTTTACGTCCATTAAATCTTTTGTGATAGAACGATTCAAACTACAAACATTTGAAATGTATAAATTTACAAATGGTAATAGTTTAATAGTTACCATTTGCACGCTCTTTTCAAGCTGCTGTGGAAGAGCAAAAGAAGTGACAATGGACTGACCTAAGGGCCATGCTCCAGCTTGTAAAACATGAATGTTAAACGTTATTCCCAAATCAATGTTCTCAGTCTTTAGAAATGTACTAAATCTATTATTCAATTCACCACTTAAAGACATGTCGGTAAACATTCGATGTAATTTGTTCGTAAATTCATATCCACAGGCTTGTTTCAATCTAAAACAAATTATTCATAATTAATACGATTACAATTTATTTCTTTGCACGTGTCAAAAGAAATATAATATTATTAAACTGATTAACGAAGTTTAAAATTGAAAACTCCTTAGTGATTTTCAATTCATGTAAATTAAATTACTTAAACATACCATGTGCATGCTATGGTAATGCTTAAGGCTATGAACTGTTTAAATTGTCCTGAATGCTTAATTAATTATAAGAAAACAATAAAAAAATGACCTAAAATTGGATGCTCAGTAATTATGATGTTATTAGGTAAAAGATCCAAAACATTTACAATTTACAATACATATGTCCTATTTTTGGAAATAAAAATCTTTAAGTATAAAATTTTGATGTTACCTGTTTATCATGGCTTCTTCGGCGTCCATACTTTGCGTTTGCTGATGAATTAACCGTTTAGCCAACATTCGTGAATAAAATTTTTGAAATACATCCTTATCATCAATGTATTTAAAAATTATAATACTCTGCGACAATTTATCATCAACTTCGGTTTCGGTAATGCCTTTGCTAGATTTTTTGAGCAATGTATCACAATATTTCGCTAACAATTCGGGGCTTCTACAAGGACTTTTTCCATCGCTATTTCTGTAGTTTATAACTGAACTGCAAGCTTTATCAAGAGCACCCATAAAATTTTGATCGCCTTTATACACTTCTTGTATTAACTGTCTGTATTTTTTATAAACTTCTAAAAGATTCTCCACAAAATTAATATGTACATTTTCACCTTGCAAATTACTTATTGCCTAAAATGTAAGCGATTAAATTTGAATATGCATAGCTTATAAGTAGATGTACGTACAACTAATCCCTGTGATTTAATATGATCCAGCACTGTTTCCACAAGTACAATCAAAGCATTTGCTACGCTTTTTAATAAATTATACATGTTGGATAAATCCTGTTTACGTTCTCCTTGCACCATATTTTTACATTCGCTATATAAAAATAATAGGTGTTCTGCTACCATATGATTTTCACATCTTTGCGTAATCTAAAAAATAAGTTACGTTCAATAAAAAAATATATAACAGCGCTACTTTTTATGTCAAATTATTGGTCTGAACTACTATAGCACAGCCATCATTAAAAAGTGAGTATTTTGTTAGTTTCTTAAGTATACATTCCAATTTAAATACAAAATACACTTATAAGATTAAATACTTTTTTTAAATGTTTTTTTATGTATATATAAGAATAGATGAGATATATGTATTTAAAAAACGTTAAAAATTGTCATATTTGATTTCATTTTAAAACTACTGTTTTCCATGCTTGGTTTTCACCGTGAATATTATTTAATTTGGAATGTATGAATAAGAAACTAACGAAAGACCTATATAATTCGATGCTGCTATAGTAAGTTTGACCCAATTATTTAATATCAATGTTTTGTAAAATCTATTGTTAATGGAATAGTTGTTGAAGGCCAACCGCTCATATTTGTCGCAACTCTACTAATTAAAATCTGTAAAACAATGATCATTAAAAAGACTTTTTACAAGTTGATTAGTTTTCCTTGAACAACTTTCATGTTAGAGAAATTATAAGTTTATAACTAAAACTCTAGGCTAATAAAACGAACCTTTGGTAAAGAGCTTGGATGTAGAAATTTTCTTGCTCGAAACAATTCCTCATCAATTTTTGCTATAACCTTTTCCATATATAAACTCACATCCTTACCCTGCAATAATCGAGCTGCGTCTCTCTTAAAATGTTCACCGCTAGCATTTAGAAAAGGTTCTTCAAACAACTCCTGATAAAGTTGTAATTGACCTTTTTTCTTGTACGTATGAACCTAAACAAACGTATGAAAGTAATATAATTAATTAATATTATTATCCAAATTTGATACCTCCACAAAACTTAAAATAGTTCCTCTAACAGCTTCTATAGGCACAGTTGTCGTTTGATAAGCTCTATCTTCATCGATAGCTTCTAATAGAAGTTTAACAAGTCTGTGACCTAATGGCGCAATCATACCAGCTCTCCATATTTCTAATGCTAATTCCCCTATTTCCATTTGTTCTCCTGCCGAGCACAAATTTTAACAATATTCAGAAAATAAGTGCAACATAATTACCAGTAGTGTCTAAGCCTCCATAAATTATCTCAGCATCTGATACTCGTTGAGTTTTTATATGCTGCTGATTTAAATATAGGTATAAACTGTGTAAATATCCAGCACCCATTGAATAATCGGTCCAGTATTTAAAATAATTTTTGATGAGTTGCGACTCTCCGCCATCCTGAACATCGTTAAGCAGTTGAGCTACATGATTTGTTAGATATAATTTTGTTTCGGCATATAACCGATCGGCCATAGGTTCAGGGTGAGCCACACACAGAGAATAAACGTCTCTGAAAGGGGACATTGCAAGTTTATTATATAAATAATAAGTTTGTTTACTTACGAGAATCTGTCATTCCATACAGGTCTTGGTACATGAGCTAAAGTAATTACACCATGTATGGTTTCTTGCAAGAGATTCCATGTTGCATTGAAATCAACAGTACGAGGTTTCAGCGACATGTTTTGTTTTTAATAATGATTGGCAATTTCTAAAAATAGTTAGACAAAAAGAACGTACTAAATATACATTTGTGGACGTAAACGTACCTTGATTTTAGAGAAAAATACACGCAATTTTTGGCAACCTTGACTTAATTTTGAAATTCTGACATTTGCATAATATAAATTTTATTAATATTAGCTATATTCGCAGTTATTATATCTAACTTTTTTTCGATAAACAGTTAAAAATTGTAACACGTTAAAACTAGATGGTTTTCCATTTGTTTCTTAAAAATATCATTCGTAGTAGTGCACTGCTGATACATATTTCAACTTTAATGTTGATTCAATCAAATGTCAAAAATAGTTTTCCATTACACCTAAACATTCTCAATAGTCTAATTCTCAGATTGTCAAATCAAAAGTAAATACAGTAAATCCTCATATAGTTCGGCTACAATCAGCCCTAATTCACTACAGACCGGTTTGAGTTAAAAATTATAAATCATAAATCAAAATTGAGCAAAATAAAAATAACTTTAAAAAAATTAATGCAGTAAATTATTTTTTGATATAATTTAAAAAATGTACAGACATAGGGAATGCAATTTTTAGAAAAAAACAATATATAATTGCCAAAAAAGTGCCCTTTTTAATATTATTTTTAATAAACAGATTTGAATTTATTAACTGTGTTTTACTTATTGAAAAATAAGGAAAACAAGTTATTATTTTTATTGTTTGTGCGTATTTAGTATCTTTATTAGTCCGGTTTCAAACAGTTTAGTATATTAACGGAACCGATTACACGGACTATTCCAAGATGTTGCTTGGCGAGTCTATTGTGACGGGTGAAGCGCCACAATTTAGATTTTGATCAACAGTAAAAATTGTCTTAAACATAGATACCTAACAATTTATTTTGTTATATTCGGTAAAAAATAGTCTTAGCCGATATTTTCCTTATTAAATTATTATTTGAACAATGGTAACGGGTGGGATACAAAATGAATTTTGCGTACATGACCCTGACGTATTAAAAAGAAAAATGTCTAACAAAAGTCTATTTTTTATCAAATAATTTATTAAAATTAAACAATCAATTAATTTAGGTTTAAAAGTCAACTTACCTGTATTTATTGGACGAAATTTATTATTTATAACAATAAAAATATATGTTAATGTTCACTGGAATTGGACACAATAAAACCACAAATTGTTAACTTGCAACGTTTCGTTTCTTTATTGAAACTTTATCAAGCAACTGAAAATTAACAAACTATAACAACAATAACTACAAGTATTTTATAAAATAATATAAATTATAAAATACCTTAACAACACAAAAAGGAAGTTAACCATTAAAACTCAATAATTCTACATGTGTCAAAATGAAAGATTTTTAAATATGAAAGATTGCAACTATGATTCTAAATAATTATATACGTCAAAATGAAAATTTTTTTTTTTTAATTATGAAAGATTGTAACTATGATTCTAAATAATTACATGAAAGGCTGTAACTATGATTCTAAAAAGAAAATTATTTGTAGTTGTATAATTTTGATTTAAATTTTATGATTAATTTTAGTTTTATGTTTTAATTTTATTTAAGATGTCATTATATATTAAACTAAGGCCTTGAGTATCCGAACGCAAATTTACAGTTTTATTAATTTTGATATAAACCATTTCACTTAAATTTCTTTTATGTATATTTTGTTCACGATGTAAAATGGAAACGTTTTCAAATTGGAATTGATGTCCAACATCAAAATGGTGCATAGCTAATGCTGTTTTGTTTGGTTTAACATAATTTATATTTTTACAATCATTTTTATGTTGTTTTAATCTTTCTTCAAGTCTTTGATTTGTTTGACCAATGTAACTACTTCCACAGCTACATGGGATTTTATAAATCAAACCAGATTGTTGAAGAAGAGGAATTGGATCTTTTAATTTGCTATAAACTGTATTAATTGTTTTTATATTATAAAATGCTAGTTTTCCACCTCTTGGTCTAATAAAACGATCTATACTACTGGACAATTCTTTGATGTAAGGAAATTTAAAGTATGTTGTTATTTGTTGGACATCTTTTTTGTTATTTACCAATTTATAATTATTTATAAATCGATTAATGAGTTTTATAGGGTAATTATTATTAATAAGAAGATTTTTCATGCGTAGTATATTATCTTCATAAAAATCTTCATGGCTTAACCGTAAAGCTCTATCCATAAGACCTTTAATTACACCTATCTTTTGACTCATATATTATAAGATATTGGACGTGAACATTATGATTAATAAAAATATATTTCGTTGTAAGGAGAAGGTTTTCTTTTTTCCTACAACTGAAAAGTGACGTGGTACAGAGTTTAGCATGTAAACTGAGGTGCTAGCTTTTACGTCCAAATTTCAGCGCAACAGCGAGAATGTTTACGCCTCTTTTGCTTCGGCTAAGGCCTGCCAACTGACAAAATAAAAAACACTACTATAAAAGATTTTCTATAAGAAAAATCATATTCTAAAAGAAAAAGTCTTTATATAAATGAAAACTACCACGATTTGTTATTATTTACAAATCTTAAAATAGTGTTTCATTAAATGTATCCAGTGTAAATTTTAATAATAAAGAAACTACTTTTTGTTATGTTTCTAAATTATTCTTTACGTGTACTTCGGTATTAAACAATTATATATTATGTACATTAGATTCGATCGTTGATCAAGTGAATTTAAAGTAAATTTTAAGTCTTCGTTAATTATGTCGGCTTTTAATAAATGGGTGTTTATGCTTTTTTGATGACTCATTTAAAAGGATTGGCGAAGTGCAAACAAAGAAATGCACACCCGCCGTCTTATTTCGTGGCGGGTGAGATAGTAGCCGATATTACTCAGCTTTGATATCTAAGATCGTGGGTTCTTCGCAACCACTATTTACCTTTCATGGGTGCTGGAACTCCTGAGCACCAATGGAGTCGGCGCCACTATCGGAAGATACAATTGCTAAGTGGCAGAATCTGTAGAGCAGGGGTTCCCAAACTTTTTGATCAGCAGGCCAACTATTACAAAAATGTTTTTTAACGGGCCATAATTATTTTTTGAAATAATTATCGATAAACGAATATTTGGAGCTTGAATCAAGTTCGAGGGCCAAATTGCAACATACTGCGGGCCGCACTTTGAGAACCCCTGCTGTAGAGCTTCCAATTCAAGGATTCGTTGCCACACATGGATATTGCTGGCTTTGCTGTACCACGTCAAATTTGAAAAATGGGCCTTAAAAAATCAAAATTAAGGTACTTAAGGTAATTAATAATTACATATAGTGGTATTATGGATTTACTATATTGTCTAAAGGTGAAGGAGTAACAATACTCAGGTAAGTACATATGCGTTGTAATGCACATACACCTTTGTCCCGTTTGTTTTTTTATATTTAACTATACTGTACTAAGAATTTTGAACAAAATATATATTATGGTATGGTAGATAAATAATTACTAGTGCATAAATGGTTTGTTTTTTTAATTCTGAAGTACCAAAAATGCCCTTTCAAAAAATGTTTATTTATAAAAACTACAATTTTTTTAAATAATTACAAAATTGAAGTTAAAACTTTTTTTACCTTTTTCCTTTAATTGCTGAATATGTGTGTAATAATTATTTTACTGCACTATTCACAGAAGATACATCTAGCTATATATACATATATCTAGCTCACCATCACACACAACAAGCATCAATATTGAACAAGATCCAATTATAATAACAGAAGAACAAATAAAAAATAAGGTAAAAGGATTGAAAAACGGAAAGTCTCCAGGACCCGGAGGAACATCAAGAGCACTGATTAAATATAGAACGCCTAAACTCTTTAGAATAATTGCCAAACTGTTTACAAAATGCATTGAAGGAGAATCGCCCCCGGAAGAAGTGATTTGCGCGCAGGACGATCGTGGACAGACAACACATTCTGCATTAAAGAAATTATTGAAGAACAACTAGCTATAGGACAAGATGTACTATTGTAGATTCAACTAAAGCCTACGACACGGTACCAGTAATAAAATTGTAGGAAGCACTAAAACGAACTCAGGTTAATCATACACTTTATAAACGCAGTACAACATTTATACAACTGTATATCCCAAATTAAAATTAGTATAGAGCTATCCAAAAGCTTTCCGGTATATAAAGGACTTCGACAAGATTACTGTTTATCTCCAACATTGTTCAAAACTTACATTGAACACGCATTAAGAGGATGGAAAAGGAAATGCTGTACAATGGGATAGGAATTAAATCATTCAACTTTGCATATACTACCATTTGTGAATGTACACATAGTAATTGGACAAACAAAGGAAGATATTGAAGTATGACTCGCAATATACTGGAAGAATACGATAACTGGGAAATGGCGATAAATATACATAAGTCTACATATTTTTGTCTTGGAAACGACAAAGATGATTTACAACTAGAAAATGACATAAAAATAAAAAGGTGTGACGAATACAAATATTTAAGTGTTACTTTTGGAACAAACGGAAAAGATAGTTTAGAAATGCAAGAAAGAACAACACAGAGTAGAAAAATAATAGGTGCATTAAATGGAATATTTTGATCAAAAAACATTATAAGAGAAAAGAAGAAAAACATATATAATGCAACGGTAGAAATTGTATTAACATATGGCTCCGAAATATGGTCATAACTGAAAACGACAAGCGAAAGATACTAGCTACAGAAATGGATGCACTCAGAAGATCTACCATAAAAGAACATCAACAATTGAAAGGTTGCGAAATGAACATATAAGAAAGACCATGAAAGTGAAGACCACCGTCATAGAAAAAATAGAACAAAAAGAGCTGTTTTGGTATAGCCATGTCAGAAGAATGTCCGACGACATGTTACCTAAACAGGTAGTAAAATGAATACCACAAGGAAGAAAGAAAAGAAGAAGACCTAGAGAAGATTGGAATCAAAATATCAGAAAAGTCATGAGCCCAATATATTTAACAGAAGATCACTAGAAAGATAGAAGACAATGGCGATTGCGAATTGGAAAGATGCTATGAATCAAAATATATATACAGTAAGACCCCGCTTAAGGCGGGTGACACGTTCCAATGAGTTTAAGCGCTAAACGAAACAGCGTTAAACAAAATCACTTTAAAATGTATCACAATAAATTGAATTGACGTAAACTTTGAGCTATTTTGAAGCTTCTAGCGTTATATCGAATCAGCGCTAATAGAGGAAGCGTTAAACGAGGTGTTCCTGTATATATGTGTGTAACACCGCCCACGCAAAAATTTTTAATTTTACTTGACTAGGTTTTTTTGCAATTAAAATTATAAGTCGCAGTTCATCAAAAAAGGCCGACTACTGGCGAACTTAGTCTACCCATTTTAATTCATACAACCCATTGCCCAAACATTATTTTTTTGGTTCTAGATTCCATCAGCTTAATTAGATAGACACTTAGTAGTAGGTAATACAATATGCATAATAAAATTTGAAAAATCAAATGCAATTAGATTATTTATTTGTTATTAAATAAAAGTTAAGTACATATTTTACATAATACAATGTTTTAAACTCTTTATACAAGTAGCAAAGTTGATAAATCATCTGACGTAATATTAATAATAGATAAGTTGTAATAATAATAATCATAATAGAATTTCTTATACATACATTAGCTAAGTTAGCTACATGTACAGTGAACTTTAACATCTAAAAAGTTGTAAGATTTTACCTATTCACTTTCATACTTTTCTTTTTAATCGTGCTTTCATCTATTACCTACATCGATTATTATCTATGCTACACGCTTCCATCAAATAGTACAAATTAGAAACCTACTCACTTCGATACCATTAGCAATGGGGATCTTTGGTGTTTTAGAGCTTAAAACAGCCCTTGCACAAATAATAATTTTTTTTGCAGTGCGGGCATCCGTTTTGTAAATGCCCGCACTGCAAAGGCAATTCCTTTTATTAATAACATTCATATAAGGTACACCTCGTGCACTTTTCACATACAATAGATCAGGGTGCAACCTTTTTATTTGAATTGATTTTGTATGTGAAATGCTTATTAATAGTATTATAATAGTTAAAGCAGAAATTTACAGGTATTTTAAACATTTATTCTATGCACACATTAGAGCCAGAAGTTAATTTCTAGTCAACTTATAGTTTCGTTTAAAATTATTAACTAATTGACAAGGTCATTTCATAGATTTAACTACGAGTTATAAGCACTTTTTGGTGTCGATTGTTATTGTCCCTCGCCGTCGACTTATCAATATTTTCTTATTGTAAAGCATTGCTAAGTACGACGGTTTCGGTCTGATATAAACTTAAGACTAGTTAAAACCGAAATGACCTTGCAAATCTTGCGCGCCTGGCTTCAGTGAAATATTTATCCAATTCCAAATTTTTTTCAAAATAAATTATTTTTGTGTTTGATATAGTAAGAGCCCCCGTTCGTTTAGCCGGTGGCCGCGGCGGGTGCCGGAGTGTTGGGAGCGGCGGCTCCTGGAGGAGCGACCGCCACTGGTCCTGGTCCGGGTTGCATCAGAGCAGGGTTGTATTGCTGGACCGGGGGCTGCGCCGTACTTTCTGGCATAAATTTCACTAAAAAATAAGCTCATTATACTTGCTGCAAAAATATCGTTCGGATAGTGTTAAATCAGTACATAGAGATATATGTAAATAAACAATCTTACAAAAAAAAAATATTCACCTACAGAATTGTGTCGCAGTATCTTAAATCAGTGCGGAAAATATTTAAACAGATATCTAATTTATAAGCTGAAAGCAAAAGGCATCGCAAAAATTGTACCATAGTTGTGTTAAATATGGATTAGATTGAATTCGAATTAAAGACAACTCGAGCTTCGTTTAAAATAGTGTTTTACAAAATGGGGTATGCGCAAAGCGACAAATTGTTTTCCTGTTAAAATGGGAGGCTTGGTAATTGTGCTTAACATCGAGTGTGCACATTCGAGCTCAAAGTGGCACATTCCGATCTCGGGAAAATAAAGCGCGCCGCTCCGCGTCGCGCTTCATTTGCCTCCCTCGCTCGGAAATGTGCCACTTTTCGCTCGAATGTGCACATCCTCGTATTCATTGGATTTGCCTATACAGTCAACTCGCGTTATAACGAAGTTCGATATAACGAAAATCTCGATATAAAGAAAGAAACCGCCGGTCCCTTGAAAATCTCGCTTTATAACGAAAATTTTAATGGGTTTTGGTCCCCTCGATATAACGAAGTTTTCTTGACCAAAGTCTAATAATTTTTGTTAAAAAAGTAAGTACTGTAGGTATGTTATATAATTTATATAATGTGTTTCTACACAATTTTTGATTTTTTTATCTTAAAGAAATGCAAACATAACACTATCAATTATCAATTACTTGCAAAGCCATGACCTTGACGACAGTGTATTCTCAAGTATCTTAAATCTGGAGAACGCAATTGAACGGACACGTACAGTCACCTGCATACAAACTAAAATTACGGAGTTTTTTTAGATTATACGTGTTTCTATTTGTATTATTTCTATTGTTTTTTTTATTGTTGTTTTCTATTGTTTTATTATTTTTTTTTACATTTCTGCGTTATATTGGTTATTTTAATAAACGACAACGAATTTGTGGTGTTTTGGATTGATTAATTCTATATCTCTAAACAAAGTAAAAATTTGTTAATTTATGCTTTTATAATAAGGAATTTCGATATAACGAACTTTCGATATAACGAACTTTTTCGTGGGTCCCTTGAAATTCGTTATAACGCGAGTTGACTGTATAAACAATTATAATGGAAACAATAAAAACTCGGTTTATAGTATTCTTAGTACACAAATAATTAGTGAAATCAATAAGAATTAGTGATGGAAAACTTTTTTAAAGCTTTCTGTCTATTAATAGAAGAAAGAAAGAAAGAAAGAAGAAGACATAGGAACTAAAAATAAGTTTATTATTGATTTCCCATGAAACATCAAAGTAGAAATTCGTTTAAATAGCAGACCAAAGAATAATAGTGGGTAGTTATAAAAAATATATAATTATAATAATTGTATAAGTCAATAGCTTGTTTTTCTATGATACAAAAAAAAATAATTAAAAAAAATTGATTCTGATATAATTACCACCGTGCTTTTAATACAATGAGATTTGGTAAACATTTAATACTCATGAATTGTACAATTGTGCTATCTGCATTTCAATATAAAACAAGTTTCTGATTTAACCCAGTGACTTCGATATAAAAAAGTAAATATGTCTTCAGACAATTAATAAATATTGTCAATGTCAATATTGATGAAAAAAACTTAATATGTACAGTTAAACTTTATTCTATTCAACACCCTTAAAACCACTGATAGTGATCGAGCTATTCCAAGAGATCTTACAAAGATCAACCTTGATTTTTCTTTCAACCATGCAGCACCAGATTTTGTCTATTGGAATAGCTCGATCACTATAAGTGGTTTAAAAAGTGTTGAATAGAATAAAGTTTAACTGTACATATCAACACTTAATTTAATTTAAAAAAAAAAATTAGAATTAACGCCGAAATCGCATAAAAAATTTCGTTTTCCAAAATATTGCTAAATTATTTTTTAAGTGGTTAATCTGAAACAAAATTATTTCAAATATACCTACATATAATTTAAAATTTCGTCTTGAGAATCTTATAAGAATTTCCTTCAAAAAGTAAAATGAAAGATTAATGCCCCATCTTCAAACAATAAATCGATGTTTTATTGTTAGCGCTAATAGCATAATTTAAATTAAGCGCTTTGAAACGCTTTTGATTTCTGCTTGGTTAGTTACATTAGTAACCATAGTTACATAATAAATTACTCGATAGCGCTTTAATTCGATTACATTCGTGAGTGTATCCCTATTCAAATAATTGTCAGTTTTAATTTTTAACACCACAACTATGGCACAATTAAAAAATCAAACAATTTTATTCGTACTACTTGTTCTTGGTAGTTTTGTTAAAAAAAATATGAGTTTCAGTGGCTTAACAATAAATAACGTATGTTATTAGTTATATTTTAAAAAATTGAAACGTAACACCGTCCACATTATTGATTAGTCTACGGTTCAACCACAATCTGCTTGAAATAAATATATATTTTTAATTAATGAAAAAAATAAATTGTCACTACGCAAAAAAGTGTCTGTAATAATAATTGATAAAATTCTTATATTAATTCAAGAACCGATCAAAAATGTGGACTTGGCCAACTATTTTACTAAAAACACAATTTTATGTCGTTAAAGTTACGCCACTGTAGGTAAGTACATAGATACATGGGTACGTATGCTATTCAAAATATCATTCGGGTAACAATCTATAACACATTGGATATAATTTCATAGAATAGGGAAAAAACGTATCGTTTTCTATTCAAAAAAAGTACAAAGCACGAAGGATTGGAGAAAAAATGCACTCTATCACAAAATGGGTATTTACAAGGCAAGATTCGGAAGTCTGAATCATGGTTTTGTTTATATTTGCAGTATTTGAAGATCATTACGTCAATATTAATTCATGCAAGCAGTAAGATGCATTCTTCAGACATACTGGAAAAATATTAATTATTGTTAATAGGAATTGGACACTGTCAATAAAACACAGATTGTAAATTTTGCAACGTTTCGTTTCTTTATTGAAACTTTTTCAATAAAGAAACAAAACGTTGCAGAATTAACAATAGTTGTTTTATTGACAGTGTCCAATTCTTGTTAACATTAATTAATATTAAAAGATATTGGACGTGAACATTATAATTAATACTGAATAAAAACGGCTTTAAAGTTTTACGTAGCGATTTATATAACGCACCGATTCTCAAACTTATTTTGCTCACCGCCCACTTTGAAAATACAAAATTTTTCAGAGCTCCCCAAACTTTTTAAATTTAACGTCTGTTGCGCATCTTAAAAACAGCTATGTCAAATATTATTTTTAAACGTGCCATATGATACGAATAGAATAAATAGGATATGACCCATATCTTATTTTTGAGTTCAAAGAAGGATTTTTCACTGAAAACAATTAAAATTAATGTTTTTACTTTCCAGTTAAAAAATTCCGTTAAATTAAAAACAATTTTAGAATTATTTTCGTCGAAAATAAAGTTGCAGTTTCTTTGCCATTAAAAAATGGTAATTTTTAATAATTCAATTTTTTTTAAGCAAAAATAAATAGTTCAAGTGAAAACATGGATGGCAAGAAAAATTAAAATTTTTTTTTAACAAATTAACTTTATCGACAATAATAAAAATATTCAGTATAAAAGAAAATAAAATATTAGCAAATATTATATTGTAACGGGCACGGTGATCGAGTGTAGAGCCGTGATAGACGTACATTAATCAAGCGCGAGATACTCATGCGACCATGAGATATTGAGTAAGCGGATATATCTCAATATCTCTTAAGCCACGACTAACTAGAGATTTCTATCTGAGTTACCTTGAATTCGCCATATCTCTGTAGAGGAGATTTATCTCGAATACTCTAGAAGCCAGTTCGATAGATACCACGACACATATATAAACTCCGCGGTACTCCTACACGGCAGTCTAAGTCAACAGTTGTACGTGAATGTCAATGTTCTTAACTCCGCTCGGTGAATTTACAAGGTGAGCGCTATCGCTATCGGTATAAATGTAAACAACATACGAGTGTCAATCGTTTAAATAAATATACGAGTGTAAATAAATTAGTTAGTGTATTAGAACCGTAAGTTAGTTAGTTAGTAAATAAATAATTATTAAGTGCTAGTGTTTAAGTTATTGGTAAAGAAGAATTTGTTTATTATTTGTGTTAATAAATTGTAATTGTAAATTAAGTGGCCAACTGTGTGTTATTATTCACAACCCGAGTACGAACCGCTTTTGCTCTCGTTGGATGTTGGATTTGGATTGGGAAATCCGTTACAATATTTAATACAATTCACAAATTATCATAACACTAGTTTAAAATAATTTATAACATTATTTCAATGATGTGACGACATTTATCGTAAAAACAGAGAAAGAACTAAATTTTTCAACATCTTGCAGATTATGGAAAAGAAGTTTTCTTACAAACAAGGTATTTATTAAATACCCAGCGAAAAATATATTTCGTTGACGTTCATAAATTTTTTTGTCATTAAAAAGCTTTGATGAAAACCAATCATATTTTATCATTTTATAAAAATTGGAGAAGATAGTTGCTAAACATACCTATACCGGGTGTTTTATTTAAAGTGGCGCAAGTTTATAACTCCTAAACTAATAAAAATTTCAAAAAATGTGCAGGTATAAAAGTGTCTTTAATTTAGTGGATCTATGCACTGGCATAAATATAAATTTTGTTCTACTTTCAGTTTAACCGGAAACGGTGTCAACTTCGTTATCTTAAATAGAAGGGTATTTTTTTTATAATTGGATAGAGCTCGTCGAGAGCTTTCCAAAAATGCATAATAAATTACTATTTGAATAATAAATAATTTCATAAAAAATAAATACCCTTCTATTTAAGATAAGAAGTTGACACTTTTGCCGGATAAACTGGAAATAGAACAAAATTTATATTTATGTCATTGTATAGATCGAATAAATTAAAGACACTTTTATGCCTATATTTTTTTTGCAATTTTTATTAGTTTAGGAGTTATAAGCTCGTGGCACTTTAAATAAAACACCCGGTATATCAAAGCCCAAATAATTTTAAGGTTTTTCGCGCTAATCTAGACTACTTCAGAGTCTTCAAGAGTCGATCCAAGACCGCCTTATTTCGTTTATTATTGTGTAGCGACTGAGTCACCGAGTTGCTTAGAATTAGCACGGAAACTTACTGTATATAAACCGCTACGTAAAGCTTTAAAGCAGCGGTCGGGAACCTTTGACAGACAAGGGGCACATATTGTCAAAATGAGATAGAGGCGGGCCGCACTTGTCTAATATTTTTTTCCAGTATTTCTAAATAGGGCGTCTTAGTGCTTGCAGAAATTAATGTTGAAGTAATAATCCTCAAATACCGTAAATATAAACGAAATCTGCGAATCCGAGTTCTAAACCTCTCCTTGCTAGAAGTTTGTTTCTGTTTGTGAAGTATAGTTCTGTCTGTCTTTCATATTGTGATGTCAAATATATTTATGTGACGAAATGTTGAGAATGAAGAGATGTGTTTTTAAGAGTGAAAAGCATGCAATGTAGCAAAATTGGCAATTTATTTAAGATAAATTGTAAAACTATCGTGTAAATATTAGTCAGTTTATGTTACTTGTGCATGCTTAATATTGAAAAATCACCTTTACCTTTTTAGCCTTTACGCAAAATCCTTTATAGTAGAAAAATTTGGAAAGTTTACTATATTTTATTATAGTTTCCAATAACGGGGTAAAAATTTTACAATTTAAATCAAATTTAAAAATTAACCAGAACTACTACAATAAATATAGCCAATTACAATGTACTTATAACACATTTTCTTGTGCTTATTAACAATATTCAATTTTATTCTAAGATACACCGTTCTATTTACACCTACGAAACTTTTTATACAGATAAATAAATTTAAACTAACGTAAGCATAGTTTAAATACTTACAAACATGATGATTGCATACTTATTGTGCGTTTAGTTTAAATTTATTTACTTCTTCTCTACAAAAACGATTAGAATACATTGTTAGTATACATTTTCTAGTCATTAATTTAGCTTTAATTCGTTAAATATTGATATTATATAAAAAAATCAAAAACAAATATTGCCACATACAGCCAATGAACAACTTTTATAAATTTTCACTTTAAAAAATCATTTAACTTATATTAGAAAGAAATGATATTGAGTGTAAATTATTTTTTGGTGTAGTTAGTAGCAATTCGCCAATTTTGCACTGGAAAATAATTAAGAGTGAAATAAATTTGGAGATAAAGTAGATTTAAGATATAAATAGTTTACATGCATTAAAAATAGTCTTTGCACAACCATGCATCTTTATAACCTAACTATTGGCATGCACTTTAACCTCTCAATTAATATGGATGATTTTTTAACAAAAAAACTGACAGAATATCGTATAAAAATATCTAATTAGTTACGCTAAAGTTTTTAATCAAATTAAAAACTGTTTAATAAGAATTACGTATTATTTAAAAGCACACATCTTAGAAAGCAAAGAAAATATAGAAACACAGTTATTTAAAAATAACGCGTTAATTCACAATTTTAATTGGTTGTGTACATCGTAACTATGGTTACTAATAATAATAAACGAATCAGAATTCGAATTTAGAGCGCTTTATTCAAATTAAACTGTATATTATTTATTTAATTAAAGCAACTAATAAAAAAGTTTTTATGTGCAACCTTATGTTCCATATTAATTGATTTTCTAATGAATTATTCAAAATAGTGTTGTATTACATGCGTTCAACATTATTGGAAATTTAAATAATACACAAAGCAGCGCTATTCATTTCAATGTAGTTTGCATGTACGTATGTGCGCTGCTTTCGGCTTGAAATAAAAAAATTATCAAACTTCCAACAACGTTTAGAGATGAAATTAATGAAAATGCTAGAACTATGCAAAAATGATGGAAGATAGAAATTAAATTGGGTTTTCTATACAGAAAGACAGACAGAAGCCACTTGACATCAATTTTACACAAATACACCAATGGTTTAATTACCAAAGTTATTTCGTAGCTTAACAAAATGGCAGACGGTTACACGAAGTTCACTATGAAAAGAAAACAGAAAGAAATTTAATTTTAAAATGTTTGCACTAAAGGGAATTGTTTTGTTTGTCTGGATGATAGTTTTCAGTATGTTGTCGACTCATTTTTTTCATCGTTTGTATCAAGATAAGTCAGTTTTATAGTATGACTGATAATGTGCGATAGTTAATATTAAAATTTACTTACTGATAATGATTATTAAAATGACAAGACCAATGGCACCCATTATTATCATCATCTGAAAAAAGAAAAAAAGAATAGTGAACAGTCTTCGTTAAGAACTAAGCAAATCCAATTAATTTAGATGTAAATTAAGATATTCTTGAGAGTAACTCAATTTCGCTTCGCACTTTAATAAAGTAGATATATTTTCACTTATTTTTTTCCTAATTTATTTTTTACTTACTTTTAAATTTTGTAGCCAAAATTTTCTTTTTAATTTTCCTGCTTGTTGTTCGAATTGCGACGCTCCTTGCTGTAGTGCATCTATAAAAATAAGATAATTATAAATAAAAGATTAGGGTTGTAACTAAAAAAATTTCATTTCATTCTATTGCACACACGATTAATTATAAAGTAATTATTATCAAATCGTTCCGGTATTGGGACATGTACTGTATATCATATTTTAGAGCAAATTCAGGTTAACATTTGTTTAATTTTGATAAATACGAGATAGGTCAGTCTTCTTTAAAAGCAAACTCTAGAAGCATCTTTAGAAAATTATTACCACAATGAAAATAAAGATAAAATTTAATATTCGTTCTTGTCACAAAGAGAACTGTTATTACTTATTCCAGTCAATATTTTTGACATTTGAGACAATTTTAGAAAGGTCAGAATAGATAAATAAATTAATTAGTCGACATAGATTAAAACCCATTAATGGGTCTTTTTCTAAAATAATATTTGGTATTGATCAAAGTAAACAGAGTCGTTAAGAAAAAGGTATAAAATCGTACAAAAGTTCCTTATAATACTTTCCCACACACCGTCCCGCAAAAAAATCCCCCCAACCTTCTGTCACTTTGCGAATGCGTTTTATGGATGGTCCCTTTGTTTATATTACTAATTTCTTTGTACATATGTATATCAATGGCAGGGCGTTTTGTATTGCAAAACTTTTCAGAATTGCGTTAAAAATATTTTTATCTGCTTACGTGGGCTCTCATAATAATAAGTGCGCCACTGATGTAAATCGTTATCATAAAAATATGATTAAATTTTCAACGAGAAGCATCCTATCCATTTATAAACGTTTTTCTTTTATATGATTTGGCGGCTTTATATAGAAAGACGACTGTATGTAATTTAAAAAACACAATTTCTGTAATTGAGTTTTTAAAAAATTAACTTATAAAAATTTTAATTTACTTGTATAATAATTTAAGAGGTTCTATATAAAACTTAAGCAAGTTAATTAACTTTTATCTGAACAGTTCCACCAACTTCCCGGATTTGTAAAACGTTGGCCTTTCATTAGGAGATACTTTTTTATGTTCTTCGTCTACCTCTAAACGATTTTATAAAAAAATTCTTCGCCAAGTTTATCACAATTACGATCATAATAATCCAATTAAATATTTTGATGATAAAAATAGTATACTTCTAGATACATATTTTTAATAAGTACCCATTTGGCATTTTTTTTAAATAGTAAAATTGTACAACTATAAATGTTCATTTATACAGGGTGTGTATAAATTGGCGCAATAGTTACACATAGCGACATTCTTCGTTTAGTTTTGAATCGGAAATTTTAATGTTAAAATATTGTATCATGCTCCATACGTTTTCACGAGGATCTCAAAATTCAGACTTTGGCCCATAACAAGTGTTTCAATAGCTGTTGGTAGAAACAGCTGCAATTAAAAAATTTTAATACCTACTATAGTTTCGTTAACATTTTATTTTTTGAATTCAAAGTTTGCTTTAACATTTCTTCATTAATATACTTTTACGATAAATAGATTTGGCAATGTTGTAAAACTAGCTTTGTATTTTAATGCGACTTTAGTCATACAAATTACTGTCAAATTTTGACATTTATGTATGTATCTAATTTAACTTTTGTGTCTTATTTTTGTATAGCCTTTGCTTCTTTCTTGATTATTTGTGTATTTTTGTGTGGTCTTTGCGTATAATTTAAAAAAAATTTGGCCATCTGGTACTATACTAATAATGAGTAAAATGTTGTCAAATATTAAAATTTAAAAAATATTATAGAATGATAAATCAGAGAGTAATTGCCTAGTGACAGTAATTGTCTGGTTTAAGAAAAAATAGTATACAGTAAAACCTCCATTTACCGACATTTCTCTCAGAAGGATGCCTCCTTTAGACGTGCACGTTTTTGATGACAGAGAGAGGTCCTTATGGTTTATACCTATATTATTTTCGTTTTCATTTTTTTGGACGGACATCTATTTTACACGGACAAGAATTTCATGACCATCGGTGTCCGTCTATAAGAAGTTTTACAGTATTACTCACCTAGGGAGGAAAGTATGACATTTCGACCCGGGTGATATTGCCTCCCGAATCGAAGATGAGGGCAATACAAACGCACGTCGGAATGTCATACCTTCGTCCTCTTGGTGAGTATACAATTTTTTATCACACCAGAATCGAAATTCCTTGTTATTTCTTCTAAATCATCATTATCACATGTATTATCAGAAGCACACATATTTACTTTTTTGACAATTATAATTATTGGTTAAAATAGAAATGTCACATATGTTTCATTATTTTTTACTTTAACAATGTTTTATTAATTGTAAATAAGTCGTTAGGTAACGTGAAAAAGTTTGACGTTCCCAAAAAAAGTTTAAGCGTGCTTATTTAATATTTAGGTGAAATAGAATGTGGCACTTTTGTCCCCCAAAATAAGGTCCGAAACCGCACTTTCGATCTTGATGTGATCAAAAATATTATTTTGTGTTCCTTTCTATCAATCTGTTATATTTCGATTATAATTCTTTAGATGGCACTGTTATTAGTCTATGACAAGTTAAAAATTACCAATTAGCAACACTTTAAAAAAAACAACGCGAATAACGGATTTGGTCAAGACTAGTGGACGTATAGGTCAAAAAAATAAACATTTGAACAATTTTTGTAAGAACTTACTTGTTTAAGAGTTACTTATGTATGCTTTTTATTTAATATATTACCTACTAGTGTTGCACATTTATGGTTAAAGTAAAAACTTTTCTTTGTTTTTAATTCAAAACTGTGTTAAATTTTAAACTCGTAACGGTCATTTTAGCTGTGGGTAATCACTGAACCTAAATTTGAAAATTTTCAATTGTTTCCCGCCATGATTTTAGCTCTTGTCATATATAAAGGTATTGTCCGGGCAATAACTGGTATGTATAATTATTAGTAAAAGTGTATTGACAATATCTTGTGTTTCACTTAAATTGTTTTGCAATTATAATGTCACATTGCAATCAAGCCCAGTAATCTTTGTATAATTTGGCATTCTATTGTAATCAAATACCAATTGACTTGCTGTAGGGTCAAGTGAGAAACAGTGTAACATAAGGCACAGTGTAACATTAAGCATATCTCTGTCTCTTTTTAACTTGTTTATGGCGTTTGTTTACGTGTTTTGACAATCTCATGCCCCGCCATCTAAAACAGCAGTCATACAACGTCATATTGCTAGGTAAACAAAATTATATTGATGGTTATGTTTTTTGTAGAAAAATTGGGACAAATTTGGCTAACAAAGTTTTGTTTTTGTTGAAAAACAAATATTTTTTGTTGAGTAAATATATTTTTATCATACCGGGATCGAAAGTGCGGTTTCGGACCTTATTTTACGGGAAGAAAGTGCCACATTCTCTCCTGTCAAAATAAAGAATACACATACTTCAATTTTTTACCGCGTACGTCAAACTTTTTCACGTTACCTAACAACGACTTATTTACAATAAAACATAGTTAAAGTAAAAAATAATCACATAAGTGACTATTTTAACCAATAATTATAAATATCAAAAAATTTAAAATGGCTGCTTCAGATGATTCATTTGATAATGATAATTTAGAAGAAATATCAAAGAATTTCGATAGCGGTGTGATAAAAAATTGTATAATCACCACGGGAAAAAAATATGTCATCCCGACCCGCGTTTTTATGGCCCTCGTCTTCGGCTCGGGAGACAATAACACGCGTGTCTAAATGCCACACTTTCTTCCCTAGGTGAGTGATATACTATTTCATTTCGTTATCATTATTTTCTATATTATGTAATTTTAAACTAAACACTGTAGATCAGTGTTTCCCAACATTTTTTTTAAGTTATTCTAAAATTAAAATGCCCCCCTATGTAACATTAATATTTTTGAAGTTATACTTCTTTTGCGCTTTGAGAGTAAAATATTAGCACTGCTAACAAAAATTCGATAGTTGAAGTAAGCAAGTTAATTAATACTTGTGAGTGAAGCTTAAAACCGAGTGTGCACATTCGAGCTCAAAGTGGCACATTCCGATCTCGGGAAAATGAAGCGCGCCGCTCCGCGTCGCGTTTCATTTGCCTCCCTCGCTCGGAAATGTGCCACTTTTCGCTCGAATGCGCACATCCTTGTATTTATTAAATTTATCTACTTTCCCCTTCGCTCTTTCAAATCATAAATGTAAATTTAGCTTAGTAAAAATCGATTTTATGTTCGAAAAACGTTTTTACCATAGCAATGAGTGAAAGAAAGCGAAAAGATACGCCAATCTCATTAGTGCGAGTGAGAGGGAACGATTGAATTTATTTAACCGATTTTTCGCCTAATTTATTGGCTAAATTATTGTGAACGATGCTTAAAACCGAGTGTGCACATTCGAGCTCAAAGTGGCACATTCCGATCTCGGGAAAATGAAGCGCGCCGCTCCGCGTCGCGCTTCATTTGCCTCCCTCGCTCGGAAATGTGCCACTTTTCGCTCGAATGCGCACATCCTTGTATTTATTAAATTTATCTACTTTATCCTTCGCTCTTTCAAATCATAAATGTAAATTTAACTTAGGAAAAATCGATTTTATGTTTGAAAAACGTTTTTACCATAGCAATGAGTAAAAGAAAGCGAAAAGATACGCCAATCTCATTAGTGCGAGTGAGAGGGAACGATTGAATTTATTGAACCGATTTTTCGCCTAATTTATTGGCCTAAATTATTGTGAACGATGCTTAAAACCGAGTGTGCACATTCGAGCTCAAAGTGGCACATTCCGATCTCGGGAAAATGAAGCGCGCCGCTCCGCGTCGCGCTTCATTTGCCTCCCTCGCTCGGAAATGTGCCACTTTTCGCTCGAACGTGCACATCCTCGTATTTATTGAACTTATCTTTGCATGTGGTTATATTTAATTTAGTTACACCAAAAAAGTATAACTTCTAATGCGCGTACATAAGTACACAACACGATTTTTTTAATTTTGTATTTAAAAATTGAATTATTCTATATATGAAGCCTAATTATAACTTGTTCAAGACACAAGATTTAGGTTTTGGAAAGAAATCACTATGAAATTATTAAGAAAAAAAACAATAAATAAATTTTCAACACATATAATAGGTAGATAACTAAAAATCAAGTACGTTATCAAATTGAATAATGATATTGCCCCCCTAAACCTTTAAATTGCCCCCATGTGGGGCGTGGAACCCACGTTGGGAAACACTGCTGTAGATGCTCTACAGGAGTGTTAATTAGTTCATCAGGAAATAGTAAGAAAAAGTTGGTAGCTATAATAAAAAAATATTTTTTAGATGGCAACGTATTGGAAATCCTTAAGTGGGCAATAGCTATATGGTTTACCCTGCCCATTATTACCGTAGTATGCTAGTACAGTGTTCCCAAATGTACGTTTTTTTAAGTGGTCCCTAAAAACATACAAAGAATAAAAAAAACATTTTAACATGAAATTTTCCCATTCAGAATAATGTAGCTGCGTGTAGCCTTTGCACTCAAAAAAAAAATCCAATCCAATTATAACTTTCATATTACTTAATCCTCCATGAAAGAATTTCCACCTTTAATTAAATCTAAATTAATTCCGAACATTCACTTCTGACAGTACATATTAAACCGACTGATATCGTTACAATTCCTCAAAAATAAACCAAAAAAAAAGCATTGGATAGAAGACATCTATCGACGTCGAAATTAAACGTTAAGCTAAGTACTTCTTATAACTCACCCGCCCTATCATCTAATTCCGAAAGTTTCTGATCTCTTTCAAGAACTTTTTCTACATTCGTTTTCATAATATCAACAACTTCGTCGACTTGGGCTTGCGTTTGCTGCAGTCTTTTCTGTGCTGCAACTTGTTGGGGCGTCCTAGGTCCTCCGACGATCCCATCGTCGCCGGCTGAAGGTCCCAAGGAATCTCCCGCCGACCTAAATTTATTTCAAATTAAATTCGCAAAATCGAATCATGAAATCGCTTTACAAGTACATTTTTAGTATATATAGTACCGCAGAGATTTGTTCGCAGAACGCCCACGCAAACGCCTCAGTAGGTCTTCGTCAATTTACAGAACAAAAATAACGTCAACATTCTAAGGTTTCATTAATAAAATGATATATAATGTAATAGGTCCTTTTTAATACGCGTGCGCTGAAGAAAAATCAATTTCATGCTGACACCCCGATATTTAATTTAAATGAAAATTGTACGAAAAAAAACGTCAAAAAATCTAATATTTAAGATAAAAAGTTGCCGAATTTTAGTTTTTTTTTGAAACGCATGCATGGTCAGTCCTATCGAAATTATCAGAGCCTAACCAATATATGCGGATTTTCGAGTCACTGCGTAAAGGAAATAATTCGTAAACCACTAATATTATTTAACTACTTCCTTTACAATTTCTTAATCTATATATTATCATTTCTGATAAAGAACAAATAAGGTTTGGCCTACTTCAAAACACAAACACATGAACAAAAAGCATAAAATTATACCAAAAAAATTTAATGAAGAACTCGAAAATAATATACTTTTGGAAATGGAAATGGTTTAAATAAATTTTGAAGAGTTGAAGCGGTGCCCAAAGCTCGTTTTAACATTCTAATACTATTTCATGAAGATGGAGCTTTTAGAACGAAGGAGGCGAAGGAAATAAGTTGCAAATATTATTTTTAATATTATAATGTATACTTACATATTTGTTGTTAATTTAAATCCAAAATTAGGGCGAACACTTTAACTGAAAGTATATGCTACTTGGATCTCATGTATTGATATTTGTGGCGTCACACTGCTGAATTACGCAAGCGCACATTAGTCCAATAGGCGCATTGGCGTAGGTCATGTACCTATTCATTAATGAAAAGCAAATCTTGGTAGTATTTTGTAAAACGCAAAAATTAGTTTTAATTTTTATACGAGCTTTGGTCCTTTTTAAATGGGCTTTCAAACGAAACGTAGGTATCTGAATTTTGATTGAGGGCTTCTTGGAAAAAAAACGGTAAAATGGAATCGATGTTGGTACAATTGGTTTCAGTAGCTATTTAAAAGTTATTTTTCTTTCTTGTTTGAAACTAAAAAGTTTTCTTTCTTTTCCAATATGTAAATATATATGAGAAATGCTTATGTACGACTTCGTAACAAAAATTATTTTATAACCTGACTTTTAAGCAATTTTCATTTTGTGAAAAAGTTGATTGACTCAGAACTAGATTATTCATGCCTTGTATACAATTATTAAATTAATAGATCAATTAAAAATAAATCATTTCGAATTTTATGTTTTTATAAAAGCATTTTAAATGAATTTGAAAGAATTTCAACCAATAATTGAGATATGTCAGCATTACCCAAGATACGCAGCGCGTAAACGAACTTTAAGACCAGGGGTGGCCAACCCGCGGCCCGCGGGCCGCATGCGGCCGGCCTTTTACATTTTTCCAGCCCGCGAGATTCATCGCACTTTTACAAAATATATTTATTTTATAATAGCCAAAGGTAAAATAAATATATTTTAATAATTACATTTTTTTTTAATTCCATTTATATTTATATTTTTTTTATATTTCATTTTTAGTGTTATATATTTTTTTACAATGTGCGTTTAATATTATTATTATTACATTATGTATGTTTACATGTAAGAATAAAAGTGAACACAATAAAAATAAATCATTATGTTTCAATTCTTCACTTCAAAAAAATGTGTATGGTGGGTCTAAATCTAATATGGGGATACATAATTTTATATGCGGTTCGCTGAGTTATGATGCATTTCCAAAGTACCCCGAAAGATCATTTGGATTGACCACCCCTGCTTAAAACCCTTCAACAAGCAAATATATTTCAATTTCTTAATTTTATCTATATGTAGAAAATTTGGGGCCAACCAGACTAGAAATTACTTCGCGATTTCCCAGGGTATACATCGGGTCCTCACTGGATCCCAATATGGCATGCCCAATTGAGAAATCCCTATTAGGGCCCAATAAAAACCCAACTGGAAAATCCTAAAAAAAAATTAAAAAAATTTGTCATTTTTTCTCAATTGGGTTTTATGTGGGTTTTAAATAAGATAACCCGACGTAAAAAAAATTATATTTATGTTCATCACATTCGAGATCTATATGGAAATTGATTACAAAAAATATCTAACAAATAAGATCAAATAATTCATAATTTCACCTAATCAACTTATATGGTAAATTAAATATGTAAATATACATACCGGGTGTTTAAACTAAAGTGCCACAAGCTTATAATTCTTAAAATAATGAAAATTCCCAAAAAACTACAAGTATAAAAGTTTATTTAATTTATACAATCTCTGTACTAGCATAAATATAAATTTGGCATTACTTCCGGTTTAATCAAAAACAGTGCCAACTTTTTTATCTTAAATAGAAGCGTATTTATTCTTTTTTATAATTGGATAGGGCTCGTTGAGAGCTTTTCACAAATGTATAACAAATTATCATTTGATCAAAAAATAATTTAAAAAAAAAATACATTTTTATTTCGAATTGTAATGTTTCAGAAAAGTGCCACAAGCTTATAATTATTAAAATAATAAAAATTTCTTGTTTTAAATAGTAAAGTATTAATTTTTTTAACCAAAAATAAAGATATTTTTTTCATTTTATTTCTCAATTAAGTGGTAACTTGTTATACATTTATAGAAAGCTCTCGACAAGCTTTTTTCCCAGGCGTTTTTTTCTTTTCCATTTATTATACTAGTGAACGCAATATCTTGACACGTCGTTCTGATCTGAGGGCCATCGAACACCCCTTCTTTTAATTTTCCCTCATAGTATTTCGGAAATTTGTCAACAAGATATTCGAAGCAGGCTCCAAATTTTGTGTTACACATATGCCCAAACCCTAACGTGCTGGAGTTAAACTGACAGGGGATTAAAACTCAGTGACCCCAAAAACATACAGTAAACATAGTCAGACACCCAAGCCGAAAAAAAATTTGTGTGGCTGTTTTAAATTTAATATAAGTAGTAAGTAGAATAAAGTAATTTAGTACGTACCCTGTACAGACGATGCGGTATTAGAAAAGCCAGCTTTGTATATTTTATCATTCAATTTGCCCATTTTCCTAATACCGCACTCTTTGTTTGAATTATTTTAACAAGACGGCTATGCCATGCTAATTATTCCTTATTAATTTCTAGACATAGGTCATTTTTTTTAATTAAATGCGTACTTATTTGTTAACAGCATTTAGTTGGTACATACTTAACTTAAAAAAAACAATACTTCTAATTTAGTACCTAAAAACCCTAATATTAAATATTTTATAAAATTTAAATTTTCTTCGATTGCATTAATTTCAATCCTATTAGATGGGCTTAGTTGTTAAAGCTTTGTTGTTCATTGTTGAAGTAATTAAAGATGCGTAGGTGGTGAAATCTATAATGCGGTATATCGCATAAAATGAAATTTAGGAAAAAAACCGAATTACTAATTACTTTTTCTGGAGACGTCCAATTTATTTTTTTTTTAGAACCTTTTCGTTAATAATTATTTTCATCGAATGTATTTATATGCGATGTATTTTTATACAGCAATTCGTTATCAACAATATTGATCCCCATTAACCTTTTCGGAGTAGATACCTATGTAAATAATGTGGGATGTAAACCTACACAATTTTTGTTGAATGGATTTTTGTTTGATTAAAATGCTAGTATCAATATAACATGTTATTGAAGTTATAAATATTCCAAAGTTATATATTAGTACCTACTAATTAGAATTTCAGGTAAAAATTATAATCATTATCACTCCTCTACCGATAAGCGGTAATATAATTTCAAAACTTCTGGATATAAGCCGTAATAATCTACATAAACTATTTGATCTATTTACTTTGATATAATTACTCTTATCTATGGTATTTATTTAACAATTATCAAATTTTTAACTCTTAAATTACGATGTTTATAAATCGGGTTGACAAGAAACTAATTTCGGCTTTTTAGTTTGAAATGAAACTCAATTCTTTTATATAAAGAATGGATTTCAGTCAACTATGAATATTCCATTTTGTTCAGTGACATTGTACCATCTTTCTGGTAACTTGACGATTCAACGTTGGTAAAACTTTGGGTCCTCATCAGCAAAAAAACTGAATCAAGGCATTTGTGTATTACAGCGTTGCCAAATGTATGTCGCCATTAAATGATTCCTAAAAACATACGAAGCATAATACAATATTTTAACATTGGAATTTTCGATTCGGAACTAAACGAAGAATGCCCCTGCGGATAGTTTTTGCCACAATTTGTACACACCCTGTATTTGCAGCTGTAGAACATTATAGTCACAATGCTACTTTGAAAAAATAAGTTTGTACACAAAAAAGTTTTTTTTTCTAGTGCCATCTCATAGAATATTGAAGTACCAGTAGGGTAAAATATTCATGCATTGATATACAACAACAGATGGCACTACTTTCATATCTATATATTTCAGTACCTAGCCTACCGAAAGGCATCACATTCTCACGGCGAAATTCAGACAGTTTTTAATTAAATGACCAATTTTGAGCCAAATTTCAATACTCCTCTCATGTCAGATTTTATTTTAAGCTAAGTATGTGAGTTTAATTAATAAGTACATGTTTGTATTTTTAATCACTATTCTCTTAATATTTAATTTTTAAGCTTTAACTAACGAATATTCAAAATTAACTTTTGCTCATATTATTAAAATTTAATTGTCTACAAGTTTTTGTAACTACTGTTAATTTTATAATATGTTAGAACTAACAAGAAATCTATAATTGTGTTTAGCTACAAGACATAAATAAGTAAAAACTTATATTGATCGATTAAGCGCACAATTCAATAAAAATTTAATAATACAAATTTAATACGTTCAAGATAAACGGAAAAAAATAAAAAATCTTTGAAAACGGGTATTTTTTCATCTTTTTTCCTCATTGTTAATTTGTTTTTTTTGTTCGTTATTAAATTATTCATAACATTTTGTAAAATGATTACTGTTTATTAATGCACCTCAAATATAATTTTGTTAACATAAACAGATCCCTTATTTTGTTTGCAATTTCGAATATTTACAATATTTAATTTTATCTTATTTGTTCTTTTCGAATAAACCCAATTACATACCATCAAGACCTTTGCATAGAAAAAGATCCATTAAAATCATATATTCAATTTGTATTCAACAAACCCACCTAAATCTTTCCAAGCAGATTATAATGCAAAAAAGGATAATCCATTATTCAACTATTTCAGATCTGATCCCTAAATAAAACAAAGTTTTTGTAGTGAAAATAATGTATTAATCGAATTCTCCAACTGCTTTAACGCATAACAATTTAAAATACAAACATAGGTAATCGAAAATCGTCCCCCTTATATTTTTATAAAAAATATAAGATTTATTTTGGTTTGTTATAATAGTGAGCTTTTACAAATGGCATCTTTGTAACGACGGCATTATACAATTTATCACGAATTTTTAATTTTAATTTAGTGCCTATTTTACTAAATTCAGAAGTGACGTATCCCATAGCAACGTTCTTGCCAAGAGATGGACCAGGACATCCGGACGTTACTACTCCAATTTGTTTGTTCTCTTCTTCGTTATAAATAAGAGCGTCGTGTCTGGCTGGAGGTCCTGCTTCCGATACGAAACCAACTCGTTTTCGAGTGACGCCTTCCTTAATTTGTTTAATTACTGCTTCAGCTCCTGGAAAATCTTTTCGTTCTCTTCGGATTTTTGATACCAGCCATGTTAGATTTGCTTCTACCGGCGTTGTAGTTTCTGTTATGTCATTCCCATACAGACATAATCCAGCTTCTAATCTAAAATCATTTAATATTAAATTATTTGATTATATTTTTCTTTAAAACAAACCGTAGCGAATCTCTAGCTCCAAGACCAGCCAATTTGACAGAGTCGTCCTTTAATAGTTGCAAAGTTATGTCTGGAGATTTGATTGACGGTATCGATATTTCGAAACCGTCTTCGCCAGTATATCCGCATCTTGTTATTCGGCAAGTACCTACGTCGGCGATTTTCGCCGTTGTGGAATTCATAAAATACAATTTTGATAAATCTACGTCCGTAAATTTTTGTAAGACCTCCGCAGCCTTAGGGCCTTGCAGTGCGATCAGCGAACGTTCCGATGGATCAAAGAAGCGAATTCTCAGGTCCGTGCCGTTATTTGAATTTTTGTATGCATCCTAAAGAAGAGATCAATTTTAAATTTTAAATCTGTCTATTGTTCTTCTTATCACTGCAAAATTAAAAATTCTTTATAAGTTTCAAACAATACCTCAATTTTCTATTTAACCTTTCGTGTACTAGGCGGGGTATAATTAACGTGACCAATTTTTTTTTTGTTAAAACTGGACGTTTGCTATTCGACCTTAAAACCGAGTGTGCACATTCGAGCTCAAAGTGGCACATTCCGATCTCGGGAAAATGAAGCGCGCCGCTCCGCGTCGCGCTTCATTTGCCTCCCTCGCTCGGAAATGTGCCACTTTTCGCTCGAATGCGCACATCTTTGTATTTATTGATTTGGCTTAATTAATCTATTCACTTTCAAATCAAAAAATTAAAAGTTCGTTAAATATGGATTTTATGTTCAAGAAACGTATTTACCATAGCAATGAGTGGAAGTGAACGAAAAGATACGAGAATTTCGTAGGTGCGAGTGAGAGAAACCGATTAAATTATTTATTTAATTTTTTGTCTAATTTAGTAGTCTAAATTTTGTGAATTGTCCATAAAATCGAGTGTGCACATTCGAGCTCAAAGTGGCACATTCCGATCTCGGGAAAATGAAGCGCGCCGCTCCGCGTCGCGCTTCATTTGCCTCCCTCGCTCGGAAATGTGCCACTTTTCGCTCGATTGCGCACATCCTCGTATTTATTACATTAGTATAATTTACCGTGCGGACCTTCAAATCAAAAATTTTAATTTAATTTAGTAAATATCGATTTTATATTCGAAAAACGTATTTACCATAGCAATGAGAGGAATGGAGCGAGAAGATACGATAATCTTGTGAATTCAAGTGAGAGGGAACGATTAATATTATTCTATTAATTTGTCCTGTAATTGATTGGTCAAAATTATTGAGAATCAATTTATATTTCAATAAGAAGGCAAGAATTAAATTCTTGTTAGGTTTTCTTAATATTCGTATCGCAATTGACACGTGTCATTGGAATTAAGTACTCAAGAAAAGACTCCATAATTTATAAGTTGAAGAAAAAGTTAAGTTTTTGCATTTTTATTAATAAAAATCTATTCTAATGCATAAATAAATGTGTTTTACTTAAACCTATTTATTATTGGTTATTAAAATATATTTCTTATTATTTAACTGTCATAAAGTACAATTTTATGGATTTTATTTCATTTTATTTTTGGGGTATGGCAAACCCCACCTAGTATGGCATGTGACATTTAGTCACCTAGTATGCGGAAAGTTAAGAAAAACTGCATCCTATCACGTAAATAGGATAATCAAAGCAATCAAAAAAATAGTTTTAAAGGGAAGTAGCAATGAAATTCTAGAGTAAATCAAATTATTGTAAGGAAATTCGTTCGGAAATATGTACAGTGGGAGCTGTAAAAGTGACCATGTCTGCAAAGTGTCTACCTGGTCGGGGTGACCAGTTTTCCCTGGTCACTGATAAAACGCTATCAATTTAATGTAATTTTTTCCCAAAATGTGACCACATCCTATTGTGACAGTTTATCCTAAATATTTATTAACATCTCTAGTTAAAATTCTTGTTAAAACCGTTTAAATAATTGTAAACAAACCACTTCGAATAATTTCGTGTTAAAATAATAGAAGGATGTATACCGATTATATTACATATGTAGGTATTTTTTGTAATAAATGACGGTATGTACATTCATTATCTACCTTCTTTAATTTCAACTTCTAATTTTTGTTATTAGTTGCTTTTTTGATTCTAACAACACACTTTTCATAAACTGAACACCTGGTAAAAGTGACTATTTTTGACTATTCCCTTTATACAGGTTCCACTGTATTTAAATAAAAATTATGAGTTTCGAAGAGTTGGATCGTTCCAGTATAAGCCTTAAAAAAAAGAATATAAGTTGTCTGATCGTTTTACAAAAAAAAATGGTTTTATTATAATTTGTGTCCCAATGTATGCTTATAAAAAAAATAACTTTTTTCGTGCCCATTATTTAGTCAAGGCCAAAACACAATTTTAGTAAAATTAACGTTTTCAAAAATTTAAATATCTGTTGTTCCAAAAGAGCTACAGAACTGAGGCAAAAACTGGGTTATAGCTCATCAAATAGACTATTTTTTCTTTCATTTTTTTTTCTATGTTCATTAAAACATTGATAAGTAAGATCGAATATGGGGGTTTAGTTTATAAAATTTATAGTTTTTGATTATAGGTATGTCTATTTTTTTATCCGGCCTACACAATTTCCATGCTCTAATGCATGGTTTCTCAACTTGGGGGTCGCAATCCCAAAAAGTGTGGAAGGGTCGCAATCTTTCAAAAAATATAGCACATCTACAAAAATAAACGTTCGTAAAGTTCTTTACTTTATTTTTTTGACTTTTTAAGGAGTTGCCGCATTAAAATGTTCTGAAAGGATGCTCTAATGTGACTTCATTCTTAAAAAGTACGGAATCCCTAATTTAAATAATGAAGAGAAGTCTAGAGCTTGATATAACACCATGACTTAAAATTAATGCAATACATAAACGAATGCATCAATATTTTACACATAATTTTGTTATTACAATGTATATAGTTTTTTTAAGATGATATGTTGTAAACTGACCCAATACACCTCTATTTTTCATTAAATCATAAATTAAATTAGCAAATTCCTCAATAATTAATAGGTCATCGGGATTGTTGTTATATAACTGTCATTTTTATCCTATATCATTATTTTTTGACCAATTGTTTTCTCTCAAAGATAGATCACCTTATTTCTAAAATTATAACTTTTCACAAAATACAATTAAAACAAGAAATGTACAATTTTAAACATAAATCTTCTAATTGATTAAAAATTATTTTTGAATGAAAGTGAGGACATATAGAAAAATTATGCAATCAAGATAACACAACTTACCAAAGCTTTCATCATAAGCTTTTGATCGTGATCTTTCCGAGCTGCATTCGATACTATGTATAAATATTCTTCATTAATTTTGGTAACAATTAAGTCATCTAGAATTCCACCGGCATCGTTAGTAAAGACGGTCAAGACGGACGCGTTTTCCTTTAAGCCCTGCACGTCTGCTGTACATATTTGTTCTATCAATTGCGAGCAGCCTTTGCCTGTTAAATGTTATTAATTGCAAATTACAAAAGAATTTATGTATAGGAGAAACTTACCAAAGATTTCGGTTTGTAACATATGAGAAACATCAAATAGCGATGCATTCTGCCGCGTGTGAAGATGGGATTGGGCAATTCCAAGATCACTATATTGCACAGGTAAAAGATAACCACCGAAATTCACCATTTTACCTCCCTTTTCCAAATGCAAGTTATACAACGCGGTAACGGCATTTTTCGAATCGCTAGCGAAAAATCGAACGCTAATTGTTTTACCCAAATTGGCCAATCTGTTCGACAACATTTTTAAAGCTAATGAAATCTAATTTTTAATTACACAGTATCGTTATAACATTTATCTCGAATAGGGGAAAGGTTATATAAACGACGATAATAAATATATAACGAACTTATACTTCACGACATCAATTGTATATATTTTTTTACAGATACATAGGAAAGTTACTAAATATTAAGAGTTTTCATTGAACTTAAAGAGTTAATGACCAATAAATGGCAAATGAATGTGCTTTTATAATTATTTTATAATTAATAGTTCTTTCATATGTGCGTTCTTTGTATTTCGACAATAAAATTTAAATTTATAAAAAAATACATATTTTCTTAATATTATTTAGTCACAACTAATGTTATCACTTATTGGCCATTTTTTGAACTCTGAACATGAAGACACACTTACGTATAATTAAGCACCGATATAATAAGTAATAATAAGTAACAAAATAAACATAGTATATATGCATGTATATGTAAAGGTATCGACATCACAATAGTTGCAAAAAGCACCACATTACTACAGTACAGATTAAAATACTTTTCCCATAAGCTAGACCATCTTAGAATTGTAGATCCTCGATCAGCCAATATATAACATAATGTTCAAATCTAACAAGTAGACAAGGTGACAAAATTGATATTAATACTCCAGAAATAAATGTCCGATTTGTGATTTTATAAAAGATTTAATATTGACAAGTAATTTTCAGATTTTACAGCAAAAGTGATGTTATTAATTTGTTGAAGATATGTATTTCGTTGTAAACTGCATTTTTAACGGAAAATTTCAAATTTCGGTTTTCTGCAAATATGAACAGTTTAAAAAATGTTTTGGCTGCAAACAAATGGGGAATTCTCTACCATCCATTGTTAGAGTCCAGGAACGAAGAATGATTCGCTTCAATCAAAGCTACTGCCGATATAAATGTATCAAAGAAAAATGTTATCAGGCTTTGGCGCTGAGGAAAACATCATTAAATGATAGGTCAGTAGCAGCTGATGGACCCTCTGTTTATAAGATTCCTTTTCTTCTTAACTGTGACGTAGATGTTATGACAAAGTTCAAAACTTGGTAGATTTAGTTTAATTCCTATACTAAAACACTTAATATATTGTTTTCAAAGTGCTTCAATTAAAATTATCTTAATAAAATATTTTTTAGAAAATGGACATTTATAGATAAGAACCCAAATTGGACACTTATTTCTAAAAGGAAGAAGTATAATTGATATTTTGTCACTTTAAACAATTTACTTCTTAATTAGTAAATGTTTCTTTTTATAATTTTAAATACTGTAATACTTTCATTTTATATTTTTAACAGTCTTATAGATAGTAGTTTGATATTATAACTTTCAGAAATTATAACACTCGTATCAGTTAATATTATTAAACTCAAATGAATATCTTTTGTTACGTCATTATTAGCACTACAATTCCCGTTCTTCGTTTTAAACAAAATAATTAAACTTTAAAGAAAACAATAAGATAAATAATAGTAGGAAAGAGACGCAATAAAAGACAATTTCCTAAAGTTACCAATTCCAAGTGGTTTGTTATTAATATGAAGAAAAAAACAATTGAAAAAACGAAACTTTTTATTACGTTTAAAAAAATCTAATAAAACCTTGTTTTTTTTCAGCAGTAGCAAAAATTTAAATTCAAATAGATTATTTAAAATGTCCCATTCGTAATTGAGGGTTTTAAATGGGGCGTAGTTTTTCTAGTGCTTTATTTGCTTTAATTACAGGTATAGTTAATTGAGTATTGCAGATATTATAAGCCATTCCTCATAGATCTTAAAGACATTTATTTTCCGAAACACGATAGCTTTTTAACTTTGCAAATTTTTAACTCTTATTTTAGAAGAAAAAACCAATACTTATAGATAATTAAAAACCGCAGATTATCTAAAAAAAATTTTGGTCATAGATGAGGACGTCTCATTCAAAACTTCTAATGATGACCCATTGATGTTTGGGAAAATCATTTTTTAAATCACCTTGTAGAAAGAAAAATTATACTAGCCATCAAATAAAATAGTTTTGTATTTCCATTCATGAAAGTGACTTTTTTATATATATTTGATTGGATAAAATCTGAATGTGATAACCAAAAACATTGCATATATCGCATTTTGAAAAAAAATCTCGTTTATATATTAGTAAGCAATAAGGAAATGTATCAAAAGTACAAAAAAAAATTATTTCAAATATTTTTCTATTTGATTTGTCCCATTCAAAATTTATCCCTTTCAAAGGCGCCTCTCCCATACTAATTCGACTTTATTTCAAGAGATTGAAATTAATATTTTTCGTCAAATTAAAAAATTAATGTCACTGAGACGAGTGTTAAATATTCTACATCAATGCTTATATGTATAAATATTTTACTTAATACAGATATGATTTAATTATTTCTAATAATAATAATTAAATAGCTATAAACGTTATTATTAGAAACAAAGTCTACTTCTTAAAGTAAATAACAACTTACAACTTTTCGTTGTGATATCTTTGTAAATAAAATGTATTATTTTAGACTGAGCGCAACGACTAATTCTTATTTTTAAAAAATATATAGCCGTTGTATAAATCAACTATCACTTATATAAATTTTTGGTTGGTAAGTACGCGTAATTAAAATCTGTTCTGTTCAAAATGCAGCATGTATAAAATTAAATAGTAGGAAAAGCTTAATTATTAGCGTTCTTTGTAAAACAGTACCTTTCACTGCATTTTGAAATATAACAGATTTTAACAAAGGCAATATTTAAAATTACAAACACACCTGGGTTGAATATTTATTCTGTATGGTCAGTAAGCGCCAGTTCGTCTTCTGGTAGAGCAACTCGTTTGTATAATGGATCGTGTACCAGATACAGAGCAAGCGCTCCAAAAGAAACCAGTAAAACGCCTATGCAATTAATGTAAACTCCTTCCCAAGGTAAATCAGCATAATTTTCTCTGAAATTACAGAATGTATTCATATCTTTAGAAATTCTATAACTTACACTCCCCAAATGGCTTTCTCACCAAAACCCATCATTGCTGCAATAACAGCCATTAAAAAAATTGCGCTGCCAAAACTGGTGTGGACGGGAAGTAAAGTAGCCCTTACTTCTTTCGAAAAACCAGGGAACAGAAAAGCGGTAAAACCGGCTAAAAACTAAATACAAACAAAATAATAACGATATTTATCTTCTTTAAATTATTTTACCTGATATGCAAATAGGATAACGGTTAGTAAGCCAATCCAAGAGTGTAATGTGTAGAGATTAGCCTTTGGTGGAATTGCATAATTATGGGAATCAAAAGCAGCTTTTAGTGCGATCACTGATAATATGAATGCCAAAGCATGTAAAAACGCGTGCCACAGTTTCAAAGCTTTCTTTTTAGTGTTTCTTCCACTTCTGTACACCAACATCGCTAAAAATTAAAAAAGTAAGAAAAAAACAATAAATAAAAAATTATTGATTTTACTTACATTGAGAATAGATAAAGATGAGTCCTAAAATCATCAGCATGGGATGCCAGTTAAATTCAAGTGCTGGATTTGTCCATCCAAATCCATTTCGAAATTGAATTATCCATGTAAACACCAATATTACAAGCACTCCTCCGATGCCACTAGTTAATCCATAAAGTAGTTTAAATCTTTTGGCTGTTTGATGTTCTGCTCGAGCTTCCATATTACTGAAACAAAAAAATATTGAATCGATCGCAAGAAAGCTTTTATAAGTGAGAAAAATGTTCATCTGTTATTTTTTATACTGCAACACATAAGTTTCACTGCAAAATAGTTTAATAAAAAATTTGAAAGTTCTTACAATGGATTGCCTAATACCAATTTGTAAGAAAGTTTCAATGACATGTTATAATAAAATTCAATTAAAATCAAAAAATAGAATTGCTATGTAATAAATAAAAATTGTAAATTTAATAGAGCGTTTAAGATTTGTATTAACCGTAGCACGTTTAACAAAGTTACAAATTGAAATAGTTTTAAAGATACTAATAAAAAATTTAGAAAATTTGTTTTTGTATAGTCTAATCAGTTTAGACTTTAAATTCGGAAACAGTTATAGCGCTTATTATTATTAATAACTGCATTTCGTTAATTTTAAAAATCATGGATACCTAAAGCACACCGTATTCACTTCACAAGGTTATTCAGTCCAAAGTAACAAAAATCAAAATTTTCGTCATTGGTAGAAATACGGTTCAGTAATTTTTAATTAAAACCATTTCAAAAGTAAAAGAATTATAGTAAATATCCAATTCGAGCACAAACTAGCACATTTTTTAAAAATGGAATACTATTTCAAGAACTTTCAAAAAATGTATAATAAGTTACCATTTGGTTAATGAATAATTAAAAAACAATTATTATCTTTTGAATTTCCAGTGTTTCACCAAAGTGCCACGAACCTACAACTCCGAAACTAATAAAAATTAAAAAAAAGTACAAATACATAAGTTTCTTTAATTTAGACGATCTATTGCTTACTATAAAAATTAATTTACTTTCCCTTCTGGTTTTAGCGCCAATGGGCTTAAGTTTCTTATCTTAAATATTCAAAAATTGGATACAGCTCGTTAAGAGATTTCCAAAAAATTTATAAGTTACCATTTGGTTGATAAATAATTTAAAACGTTTATTTTTGGAATTCTAGGGTGCTTCATTAAAATGCCACGAAGCTATTATTTCTAAACTATTTAGAATTCCAAAAAAGGTATGCGAATAAAGGTTTTCTTAATTTATGTATTATGCACTCGTTGGTCATAAACATTAATTTTAAGTTAGTTTTGGTTCAGCCAGAAAATGGAATGAACTTTCTTATCGTAAAACGGTATAACAATTTTTTTAACAATCAAACAGAACTTCTTAATACCAAGTTACTATTTGGTCAATAAATAAGAAACCAATCTTGATAAAAATATTTTTAATAAAAAGAATAATGTATTAATACATTTATACGAATTTTCTAAGTGTTTGTGCTTCCATAAAGAGCCGTTTTAAAAATGTTCAACTTGGCGTCCTTCTTGAGTATTGCATGATAGACATCTGCCAAATAGAGATCGGGCAGCATTTCTAGTAAAATCTGAAGAAATTAAAATAAATGCATCCATAATACGTCGACGAAGCTCTACTATTTTTTTTCTGGAAGAAGCTGGAGTAAACTTTATGTTTAATATAATGCCATACACAGATATCAATTGGTCTTAAATCTGGACTACGTGGAGGCCATCTAATAGCGCGAATTGTACCCATCCAATTCTCTCCAAACTACCTTCTAAGTTTTCTGTAAGCAGCACGCGTGTTATATGGAGAAGCCCCGTCTTGTCGAAAATAAACATTTTGTATTTTGACCAGAGGAAAGGCTTCAAGATTTTCTTCAACATAGTTTTATAAAATCTTGACGTAAGTTGGTTGATTTAAATAACGTTCAATAAAGCAAAGGCCAATCAATTGTCCACCTAGAAGGACACGCCAAACATTCACAAAGAACTTAGTTTTATGACCTTCTCTGAAGCTGTGGCGATTTGTTTCTGCTCAGGTGAAAAATAAGTTTGTATTAAATAGTCCGTTATTAGTAAAAGTAGATTCATCAGTTCATAAAATTTTATCACCAAATATGGAACTTTCTTGCTCCTGATGTATAACCCATCTACATAACTCTAACCGTCTTTCATTATCTCGTGCGTGCAAGTTTTGCACCATTTGGTCCTAAAAACCGTAAATTTCATTTACAAATGTAAATAATTGAAAATTGATTATTATTTTATAAGGGTTCAGTTTGCTCTTCGAGTCATTCAGATGAAAAATTAATGTAAAAATCCAATAAAACGAAGTATGTGCACATTCAAGCGAAAAGTGGTATATTTCTGATCAAAAAAGCAAATACAGAGCGTGGCGCAGCTTCATCTTCCGGAGAAATGTAAAGTGCCACTTTTCACTCAAATTCCACACTCGAATTTTCACGACAATCTACAATAATCAATTTACTTTTTAAATTGATTGATTTAAACATTACAGAACCGTTTTTTTTTCCAAAAATCAAATATTTAAGAGGTTTGGGTACCAAATTCCGTGCTGTATACTTTAAATATAAATTTAATACGACTGACACGGCCTTATTTTTAAAAATATCTCAATATACCTATAAATAACGCAGGGAAAAATTAATAAAAAGAAAAACAGACCTAACTTCTAGTAAGAGGTTAAAAATGGCAATATTCTACTGACCAACTTTTTCAAATTATTTTACCTAAATTAGTAATATGTATATGGAAAATTTTTCAACTCTCTATCTTCAAAAATATAGTCCTAAGATTTATATTAAATTTACAATTAAAGTATACAGCACAAAATTTGGTACCCAGGTCCCTTAATATAGTGCTTTTAACGTAGAACTGTACGGCTAGTTATTATGTTTCGCGGACAGTAGCTGGCGCTACTTTTTTCAAATTATTCGGCTATAACTATTATGTGAATAATTTTTTTTTAAACCAGGAGACGCACAACAATTATATTTTTGAATATTTCTTAAACCACAACTACGATTTATTTTTAAATCTTCAAATTTTGCATTTTATTACAATATCAAGAAGCTATCAAAATTTCACTAATTTTGAACCTGTCGTTTTGTAACTTTACATTTGAAAATATCAATTTTCTATATATTTTGAATACTTAGGCTACAATTTTTTTAATTTTGCCAAAATAAACCATTCATCAATAGTAACCTATGATCCAAATTTGGTTAACTTTGAACTTGTAGTTTAAAAGTCGTGAGGTAAATACACATCCACGTTAAACTCGCCAAAATATAAAACTTATAGAATTCTCAGTGGATTTCATCGTACGTGAAAAAAGGTATTCATTAATTTTTGTAAAGAACATCACGATCTACATATAATTTTTATAATACCCTAAATGTACCTCCGACTAATGGAAAGGAAGATATTCACAAAAAGCAGTGTTTTGAACTTTTGACCTTAAATGAATGAGGTAGGTAAACCTATAAGAATTTTTCAGAATTTAAAAAAAATATTTGTAGAACAGCAACTAGTGAAATAAAGGGTTCACTTGTAAACTTTGTACATGACGTAGAATAACCTGCTATAGGCAGTGAGTGTTCAGTAAAACTATGTTTTTACAAGTTTACAATAAAAAATCAGTTGCATTAAGATTTACCAAATAAACGTAAAATACTTACTTATAGGACTTGGTAACCTTTTTCCAAACTTTCCTATTCGAAATCATAAGAAATACAATAAATTTAAAATTCAATATAACATTAACGTTTACTATCTAATCATCCAAAATAAAGTATGTGGCACAAATTAACGTACTACCAATTATAATCTCATAAAGTTCAATCGCCGTACACATATGGTTCAGCAATAAACCCCATAATAAGCATAAGCAAGCCATCCAACTGTAGTGGGAAACGACCTTTTCACGATTTTAACTATTCTTAAATAAACTAATAAAATAAAAGTCAAACCTGATTAAACCAATTCTCTGTTCTTCGTCTTCTGAACACAATGACTCTGAACTCATGGATTATTTAAGCAACAGGTAAAAATAAATCGATGCAAACCATCCCCACTTATCCCTTCACAAAATATGACCCATTTATTTATGCATTTATTATATATCTGTAAATGCAGTTAAAGCAACTTCATTTATGGAATAAATAGAAATTAATCAGCATTTCAGTACCAAATCATTAATTTGATAATTTTTATTTTTGTACGTGTAAACAAGTTCAAGATAAAAGTTTGACGTTTTACATAACCTCAATTAACAATTTCATAACCTCAAAAGTATGTGTTCATCACCAATGAGACATTCGTTGCAATATGGATCACCTTTAAATTAAGTTGCACGAAAAATGAATGCATTAGGTTTAAGTTTAATTATGAAAATGGGTTGCTTTTGCAGCAGAGAAGTAATATTTGTAAATAATACTAAGTATGAAATCAAAGAAAGACTTGGTGAAGGGTACAGTAATTTTACAATAATTTGCTTAAATTCTATCCTACATTTTTTTTAGTGGTTTCAGCACAATCGATTTAGTTGAGAATACTTTTACAAAAAAAAGATATGCAATTAAGAGAATATTGTGCCATAGTATCGAAGATCAAAAAACTGCTTTACAAGAAATAGACTATTATAAAAAATTAAAGCATCCTAATATTATTGAATTAATTGATTCTACTTTTAAGGGTAAGTTATTATATGAACTGTATTTTTATACAGTTGCTGGAAGAAACGGGATTTGTTTCAAAAATAGACATTCTGTAGGTGCAGCCGATATTGTAGTAAATGCGACTTCCGAAGTATTTATGGTACTTCCTTATTACAGAAGAGGAACGTTACACGATCTGCTTGATGCTAAATCAAGAACCGCTGAACACTTGGATATCAACGAAATTTTACGTATTTTTAATGATATTTGTCAAGCTGTTAAATACATGCACGAGTTGAAACCTGAACCTTTAGCTCATAGGGATTTAAAAACAGCTAATGTATGTCTTACTGATGGCATGAGCCCAATTGTTATGGATTTAGGTATTCATTATTGGCATGGTATGATCTTGTCTTACATGCCCTTCTAATGCTTTAGGTTCGGTAGCAGTAGCAAAAGTACAAGTTTGTGGTTCACAAGATGCACAAAAATTGCAAGATTTAGCTGCAGAAAGATGTTCCATGCCATACAGAGCTCCTGAATTATTTAATGTTAAAAGTTATTGTGTGGTGGATCAAAGAACTGATATTTGGGTAAGAATATTACGAACATGTTATAATTACTTTATTTGAAGCACATTTTATAAAAGTACTCTTGTAGAGCCTTGGTTGCGTTTTATATGCAATGTGTTATTTTAAATCGCCTTTTGATGCCGTTTATGAAAGAGGTGATTCTGTGGCCTTAGCTGTAATGTCGGGAAAAATCAATTTTCCAGAGGAAACTCCATTCTCTCAGGTATAAGGTATTTTTTATTGGTGATTTAAAATTACATACTGTTGTTATATTTAGGATATACATGACTTTATTGTCTTTATGTTAAATGAAAATCCAAGTGAACGACCGTTTGTGAACGACGTAATTGAGAAGATACAGAATTTTATACGAGTATTAGAAAATAAAGTATAATTTAACATTCCCAAATATATTTTATTGTGTACTTAACAGATATTAATTTAAATAAATTATTTTATAAATAAATTCGTTTTTGTGGGGAATGTGATAAGTGGCACATATGGAACAAAGTTTGAATTTGATTTCCGTATTTTCGAAACATTTTTAACGTCATTTATTTTTAATTCTTACTAACAACGAGACTTACTGTTTCTAAAGACTATCGGATTGAGTTGATAATAAAATTGTACGATTTTTGACTGAAAGTAATCATGTCTAAATTTGGTGAAGTAGACGACAATTTTTTTCATTCGAATAAAATAATTTAACGTTTTTATTAACGGATGTATTAATTTGTGAAGGTTGATTAATGTTGTGTTTGAAATTGATAACAATAAAATTCAAGTGTTGAAACTTGAACTCATCATCGGTAATAATATATTATCGCAATTACGCAGGTGTTTTTTCTATTAGAAAATATTTAATTAATGGCACGCTCTATGGAATTAAATTTATCTTTGTCGAAGCCAACTAACGAAGCTGTTGAAGAAGAGAGTAAGCTACCCTACCGTGAACTTATAGGAGCGTTAACTTACCTGTCAATTGCGACGAGACCTGACATTAGTTTCGCAGTGAGTTACCTTGCTCAATTCAACAGCTGTTATAGAAAAGTACATTGGTTAGCCGCTAAGAGGATCCTAAGATATCTAAAAGGAACGATGGAATTTGGAATCAAGTACACCAATGACGATTCAGGTATCAGAGGCTACGTGGATGCTGATTGGGGAAATTGCAAGATCGATCGAAGATCGTATACCGGATATGCGTTCATGATGGCTAATGGATGCATCTCATGGGAATCAAAGAAGCAAAAGACAGTCGCGTTATCATCTACTGAAGCCGAGTATATGGGTTTATCCGATGCTGCTAGGGAAGCTATTTACTGGCAAAAATTTATGGAAGAATTGGGACTGCAAGAATTAACCAAAATCAATCTCATCAGCGACAACACGAGTGCGATAAAACTTGCAGAAAACCCCGTATTTCATGCCAGGAGTAAACATATAGATATTCGTCATCACTTCGTGAGGGAAGTTATCAACGATGGAAAGCTGACGATTCATCACACGGGTACAGAAGACATGGCTGCCGATTTTCTTACCAAGTCTTTGGGTGTAAACAAGATCCGAAGATGTCTGGAATTGTTGGGAATATCAGCTGTTCCTTTTGGTGTTACCCCTAGTGCGTCGAAGGGGGAGTGTTAAGAATCTCTAGTGTCACCTGTCGCCACACTAGTGTGACTAGACAAGAGAGAGTGTTTTAACGAAGATCATCCATTACTAAGAACACGTGCATTGCGCTAAGAACTCCGCTAATAATAAGAAACCAATCTTGATAAAAATATTTTTAATAAAAAGAATAATGTATTAATACATTTATACGAATTTTCTAAGTGTTTGTGCTTCCATAAAGAGCCGTTTTAAAAATGTTCAACTTGGCGTCCTTCTTGAGTATTGCATGATAGACATCTGCCAAATAGAGATCGGGCAGCATTTCTAGTAAAATCTGAAGAAATTAAAATAAATGCATCCATAATACGTCGACGAAGCTCTACTATTTTTTCTGGAAGAAGCTGGAGTAAACTTTATGTTTAATATAATGCCATACACAGATATCAATTGGTCTTAAATCTGGACTACGTGGAGGCCATCTAATTGAGCGAATTGTGCCCATCCAATTTTCCCCAAACTGCCTTCTAAGTTTTCTGTAAGCAGCACGCGTGTTATATTGAGGAGCCCCGTCTTGTCGAAAATAAACATTTTGTATTTTGACCAAAGGAAAGGCTTCAAGATTTTCTTCAACATAGTTTTGTAAAATCTTGACGTGAGTTTATTGATTTAAATATTCTTCAATAAAGCAAAGGCCAATCAATCGTCCACCTAAAAGGACACGCCAAACATTCACAAAGAACTTAGTTTTATGACCTTCTCTGAAGCTGTGGCGATTTGTTTCTGCTCAGGTGAAAAATAAGTTTGTATTAAATAGTCCGTTATTAGTAAAAGTGGATTCATCAGTTCATAAAATTTTATCACCAAATATGGGACTGTCTTGCTCCTGATGTATAACCCATCTACATAACTCTAACCGTCTTTCATTATCTCGTGCGTGCAAATTTTGCACCATTTGGTCCTAAAAACCGTAAATTTCATTTACAAATGTAAATAATTGAAAATTGATTATTATTTTATAAGGGTTCAGTTTGCTCTTCGAGTCATTCAGATGAAAAAATTAATGTAAAAAATCCAATAAAAACGAAGTATGTGCACATTCAAGCGAAAAGTGGTATATTTCTGATCAAAAAAAAGCAAATACAGAGCGTGGCGCAGCTTCATCTTCCGGAGAAATGTAAAGTGCCACTTTTCACTCAAATTCCACACTCGAATTTTCACGACAATCTACAATAATCAATTTACTTTTTAAATTGATTGATTTAAACATTACAGAACCGTTTTTTTTCCAAAAATCAAATATTTAAGAGGTTTGGGTACCAAATTCCGTGCTGTATACTTTAAATATAAATTTAATACGACTGACACGGCCTTATTTTTAAAAATATCTCAATATACCTATAAATAACGCAGGGAAAAATTAATAAAAAGAAAAACAGACCTAACTTCTAGTAAGAGGTTAAAAATGGCAATATTCTACTGACCAACTTTTTCAAATTATTTTACCTAAATTAGTAATATGTATATGGAAAATTTTTCAACTCTCTATCTTCAAAAATATAGTCCTAAGAGTTATATTAAATTTACAATTAAAGTATACAGCACAAAATTTGGTACCCAGGTCCCTTAATATAGTGCTTTTAACGTAGAACTGTACGGCTAGTTATTATGTTTCGCGGACAGTAGCTGGCGCTACTTTTTTCAAATTATTCGGCTATAACTATTATGTGAATAATTTTTTTTTAAACCAGGAGACGCACAACAATTATATTTTTGAATATTTCTTAAACCACAACTACGATTTATTTTTAAATCTTCAAATTTTGCATTTTATTACAATATCAAGAAGCTATCAAAATTTCACTAATTTTGAACCTGTCGTTTTGTAACTTTACATTTGAAAATATCAATTTTCTATATATTTTGAATACTTAGGCTACAATTTTTTTTTAATTTTGCCAAAATAAACCATTCATCAATAGTAACCTATGATCCAAATTTGGTTAACTTTGAACTTGTAGTTTAAAAGTCGTGAGGTAAATACACATCCACGTTAAACTCGCCAAAATATAAAACTTATAGAATTCTCAGTGGATTTCATCGTACGTGAAAAAAGGTATTCATTAATTTTTGTAAAGAACATCACGATCTACATATAATTTTTATAATACCCTAAATGTACCTCCGACTAATGGAAAGGAAGATATTCACAAAAAGCAGTGTTTTGAACTTTTGACCTTAAATGAATGAGGTAGGTAAACCTATAAGAATTTTTCAGAATTTAAAAAAAATATTTGTAGAACAGCAACTAGTGAAATAAAGGGTTCACTTGTAAACTTTGTACATGACGTAGAATAACCTGCTATAGGCAGTGAGTGTTCAGTAAAACTATGTTTTTACAAGTTTACAATAAAAAATCAGTTGCATTAAGATTTACCAAATAAACGTAAAATACTTACTTATAGGACTTGGTAACCTTTTTCCAAACTTTCCTATTCGAAATCATAAGAAATACAATAAATTTAAAATTCAATATAACATTAACGTTTACTATCTAATCATCCAAAATAAAGTATGTGGCACAAATTAACGTACTACCAATTATAATCTCATAAAGTTCAATCGCCGTACACATATGGTTCAGCAATAAACCCCATAATAAGCATAAGCAAGCCATCCAACTGTAGTGGGAAACGACCTTTTCACGATTTTAACTATTCTTAAATAAACTAATAAAATAAAAGTCAAACCTGATTAAACCAATTCTCTGTTCTTCGTCTTCTGAACACAATGACTCTGAACTCATGGATTATTTAAGCAACAGGTAAAAATAAATCGATGCAAACCATCCCCACTTATCCCTTCACAAAATATGACCCATTTATTTATGCATTTATTATATATCTGTAAATGCAGTTAAAGCAACTTCATTTATGGAATAAATAGAAATTAATCAGCATTTCAGTACCAAATCATTAAATTGATAATTTTTATTTTTGTACGTGTAAACAAGTTCAAGATAAAAGTTTGACGTTTTACATAACCTCAATTAACAATTTCATAACCTCAAAAGTATGTGTTCATCACCAATGAGACATTCGTTGCAATATGGATCACCTTTAAATTAAGTTGCACGAAAAATGAATGCATTAGGTTTAAGTTTAATTATGAAAATGGGTTGCTTTTGCAGCAGAGAAGTAATATTTGTAAATAATACTAAGTATGAAATCAAAGAAAGACTTGGTGAAGGGTACAGTAATTTTACAATAATTTGCTTAAATTCTATCCTACATTTTTTTTAGTGGTTTCAGCACAATCGATTTAGTTGAGAATACTTTTACAAAAAAAAGATATGCAATTAAGAGAATATTGTGCCATAGTATCGAAGATCAAAAAACTGCTTTACAAGAAATAGACTATTATAAAAAATTAAAGCATCCTAATATTATTGAATTAATTGATTCTACTTTTAAGGGTAAGTTATTATATGAACTGTATTTTTATACAGTCGCTGGAAGTAACAGGATTTGTTTCAAAAATAAACATTCTGTAGGTGCAGCCGATATTGTAGTAAATGCGACTTCCGAAGTATTTATGGTACTTCCTTATTACAGAAGAGGAACGTTGCACGATCTGCTTGATGCTAAATCAAGAACTGCTGAACACTTGGATATCAACGAAATTTTACGTATCTTTAATGATATTTGTCAAGCTGTTAAATACATGCACGAGTTGAAACCTGAACCTTTAGCTCATAGGGATTTAAAAACAGCTAATGTATGTCTTACTGATGGCATGAGTCCAATTGTTATGGATTTAGGTATTCATTATTGGCATGGTATGTTCCGGTCTTACACGCCTTTCTAATGCTTTAGGTTCGGTAGCAGTAGCAAAAGTACAAGTTTGTGGTTCACAAGATGCACAAAAATTGCAAGATTTAGCTGCAGAAAGATGTTCCATGCCATACAGAGCTCCTGAATTATTTAATGTTAAAAGTTATTGTGTGGTCGATCAAAGAACTGATATTTGGGTAAGAATATTACGAATGTGTTATAATTACTTTATTTGAAACACATTTCATAAAAGTACTCTTGTAGAGCCTTGGTTGCGTTTTATATGCAATGTGTTATTTTAAATCGCCTTTTGATGCCGTTTATGAAAGAGGTGATTCTGTGGCCTTAGCTGTAATGTCCGGAAAAATCAATTTTCCAGAGGAAACTCCATTCTCTCAGGTATAAGGTATTTTTTATTGGTGATTTAAAATTACATACTGTTGTTATATTTAGGATATACATGACCTTATTGTCTTTATGTTAAATGAAAATCCAAGTGAACGACCGTTTGTGAACGACGTAATTGAGAAGATACAGAATTTTATACGAGTATTAGAAAATAAAGTATAATTTAACATTCCCAAATATATTTTATTGTGTACTTAACAGATATTAATTTAAATAAATTATTTTATAAATAAATTCGTTTTTGTGGGCCGATGTGATAAGTGGCACAAAGTTTGAATTTGATTTCCGTATTTTCGAAACATTTTTAACGTCATTTATTTTTAATTCTTACTAACAATGAGACTTACTGTTTCTAAAGACTATCGGAATGAGTTGATAATAAAATTGTACGATTTTTGACTGAAAGTAATCATGCCTAAATTTGGTGAAGTAGACGACAATTTTTTTCATTCGAATAAAATAATTTAACGTTTTTATTAACGGATGTATTAATCTGTGAAGGTTGATTAATGTTGTGTTTGAAATTGATAACAATAAAATTCAAGTGTTGAAACTTGAACTCATCATCGGTAATAATATATTATCGCAATTACGCAGGTGTTTTTTCTATTAGAAAAATATTTAATTAATGGCACGCTCTATAGGCACTTCTATGAATATAAAACAAATAGGCTTTTTATCGAGAACAATTAAGACAAATACTGTTTACAATTTTGGTTCAAACTTCAATATTTTAAGATATCTCAATTAAAATTTTGTGTTATACGTAGTTTTATAATGCATATAGTGAATAATTTCTTTTCTTCAAATTTAGAAAATATTGTTTAATCTGTAATTTTTCATAATAAGAAATATACTACAAAAAGTTTTGAATTTACTATAGCCGCATGGTTACAAACCAAAGTAACCAATCCTAATTCAGATCCTAAATGATTTTTTAATATTGTATCAGATTTTGCACTCTTTTGCAAATCAAGTGTTTCTTCATAAATACTTTACTTTTTTCTTAAGTTTTTATTTTAAAAAATTGCATCGAATATAAATTAATGTTAAACAATTTAAAGTGTTATTTATTGTAATTCTATTCTAATTCTTGAATCTTCTGTTTCTCTTTTGCCTTTTTAATGGAATTTTCTTATGGGAGCTTTTTGACTTATCTTTTGGCGTTATTAGATTTTGCATGAGTAAATATAATATTGCACTGACTATTTTTAAATATTAAGACACGTTTTCCATGTCAATTAGCACAAACTATGAACTTGTCTGCAATCACAGTTACCCTTGATAATACAAATGTAAGATTTTCGCTGTTACGGGTGGAAGAAAGTGATAACGTTTCCGAAATTGCAATCTAAATTTGTTAAATTGAATTATTATAATTTAATGAGCGAAGATGAATCTATATAAATCCATTGAATGCTATGTCTTTGCCTATTTGGGCGAAAAATGGTCCAAATCCATGTGACGTCCTACATTTTTTCAAAATGACAAATATCCCACTTTTCTCTCGCATTGAATACTCGACTTTTTCGCACGATCTACAAAAATTTATAGTTAAGAATTTTTAATAAAAAAATTTAGAACAGTATTTTTTATCAGGAATCAAATATTTGATTTTTGTGACCTTTAACTCATTATATCTTTATGAAGCAAATAATATATCGATAAAGACTTTTCAGAGATTTTTTACAAAAATGACATCAAGTTATTAAGAAAATAATTTTTTTTCCAAACGTAACGCGAACAGTGGCGCAAGGGCTCCTGGGTTTCCAAAAAAGACAAGTTGACTATGATTTATTCTCCCCATATTTCAGACACTGTTTTACTAGAAAACATAAGTTTTTATTTTTTTGCAAAGATTAAAAAAAAACAGAAAATATTTATGTAGAAATGGCTATAGGTATAACAGGTATATAGGCAAATCAGATATATCTGATTTACAAAAAGGTAAAATTAACTCACAAAAGGGTAATTTTGGACACAAAACCTGTTTTAAAATATGTTATTATTAAATAATTTTCTCGACAGACCAAATTTGAACATTAAAAACTGATTACAATTTCTGGAAAACAATAATTCTAGAATTTTGAATTACCTAGTTATCCTTGATGGATCAATTTCTGTTATTTATTATCTGTTAAAAGTAAATAAAATTAACACTGATTGCATGATATTAAAACGGAAGGACTGAGGGGATATTTCTTCCTAACACAATTAAGAGTTATTTCCTTTTTTTATTGCGGCGGGGTTCAAAACTCATAGCACAACAATAACGTCGGTACATCATTCTTTAATTCATGTTAAGGCAGCGCTCTTGACATTCCATTTGGGGCTTTAAAACGTTAATCTTTTTATAATACACAACACAATTGACCTCTTAAATTCAGTTCGACACTAAATATTCATATACGAGAGTATTTAATGTCAGTCGCAGTTCGTCCGGCCGTAGATACACACTATTTATCCATCTCCCCAAAGTCATTCAAATAAGATAGACGCTAATAATTAGTTAAGTTATTGCGCGTTCTCATACATTATATTTTTTATTAAATTTGCGTTATAGTTGTTGTGTTAAAATTGTTATTGTTATCGGTAAGTTACAAGATATTTTATAAAAATACAAAAATATCTGTTAATTTTACGCCAAGTTAATTGATTCAATTACTAAATTTTTGTCGGACTTTATATCAATTTATTTTTTTTTATTTTGATTAATTATTAACTCTTGCAATAATAGTCCAGTTTTTTTAAATTTTAAGTTAAGACGAAGTTATAGCAATTATTATTTTTTTAATAATTTTTTTTCAATGTTTTAAAAAATCCTTCAATCATCTTCATCGATATACAGTGCGGTCTCGTTTACTGCTTTCTCGATTAACACTGATTCAATATAACGCGGTCTGGTCGAAACCTAAAAATATTTTCAAAATTACCTCGTGAACGCTCTTTCGTTTGGCGCTTTGCCTAATCATTGTCAGAACTCATTCTAAGCGCTGAACAAGGGCTTACTGCACCTTACTCGCCCTATCATATTATTTAGATTTAAGCGTCAAAAACATCAGAAATGTAATCGATGGTAGAAAATTAGATCAAATTTTTTAATTGAGAATTTTTTAAAGTAAAGTAATTGGTGTAGATCGTGGTGAAAAGTCAAGAATGCAAAAGATTAATATAGACAAATCCAGTAAATACAAAGTATGTGCGCGTTCGAGCGTAAAATGGCACATTTCGGAGCGAGGCAAGCAAATGAAGCGCGACGCGGAGCGGAAGTTTTTATTTTCCCGAAATTACAGTTTCCCTCGATTTACAATAACCAATCTACTTTAATTTTTTTACAAATTACAGTACCGCATTTCGACGAAGAACCAAATTTTTAATCTAGTGCTTTTAAGCTTCGCAAAAAATATGTATAAGATTTAGAATTGTTTGTAGCAGTTTTTATTGGTCCAAACATCACAAAGCATAATAAAATTTAATTTAAAAAAAGGTAAAAAACTTTAATCAATTTAATTGGATTTTCAAAACAACAATTTTGAGTTGGTAGATTTTTGCATAATTATGCACAATTGAACTTGCTGCAAATTATAGTACAAACAAAATTGAGATTAAAAATCCCATTTTGTTTTTAATTTATAAATTTAGTATTATTCAAGATTGTCCAATATTAGAAAATGTTTTGAGAAGAGCTTTAACCCGTTATTGTGAACCCAAGCTTTTACTTGCTTCTGTTTAAAACTTTCACTACGTGATAACTTAATATACACCTGTGTTTATATAATGAAATTTTGTGTATTATTATTAATTATTATAATACTTTGTTACTAATGTTTCAGCATAAATATCTCGCGATCAAGTAATAGCTATAGAGTTGACTATTTAAAATCTTTACAATGATACTTTAAAGAAATACATATATAATATGTTTATTAAATATATAGTTCAAATCTGTTATGGGTCATTTTCAAAATTATGTCATTATACCTACTAATTAAGAGTTTATTAATTTGATCATTATTCGAAATTGTTGTTTCTGTCGATTCATGTAAATAGAATTTCAAATTTAAATAATTTATTGTTAAAAACGGAAGTGTTACACATTTACAAATTTTATTGTAAAAAAATTTAATAAATTTTAGTTTTTTTGTGTCGTTAAAAAATGTTTTTTATTTATTCCCATTTAAATGCATAATAAATAAATTATTTTTTGAAGGATTTACTTTTATACTTTTTGCAATAATGTCAATGACTTTGATTTAGGAATTACAAATATAATAATAAAATTGTGTAGCTTTTCTGAATTTTTTATAACTTCAATTACATTCTGAAAACATATAAAAACAAAGTCTAATAATTTGTCGAATAATCGAACATTAGTTTTTTTCATTTGATAAAATTCCAATTACTTATCATTATGTTATGATAATCACCTAATTCTAATATTAGAATTTAAATTTCTTTGTTTTTGTCATTTAATTACCCAGAAAAATTAAACTATTGATAAGATTGATTCTTCTATTAATATGTGAACATTTGAATAAGTTTGTATCTACAGAGCGCCTTCGATACTTTGGAGCTTCATTAGATCGGATTTTTAGGTAATTCGATCAAACAATTCAATTGCATTGTGTTCTTTACAATTCCGATTTGATAGAACCACCGGACCTGCGTTTTGCATTACGTTCTGCACATCTTCGTACAAATTAATAAACAAAAACTGAGATCGATAGTAAGTCGTTGCCCAGATGGAATCCGATGTCTGAGCGTTAACATAAACAGTGCGCACCTTTGTTTTGACAACATTATACAAATAAGTACTGGAACTTAACCGTAAATTGAACAAAAACATATCCCAAGTCAAGTCGCCTTATGTGCAATATTTTTGAGTTATTGTATAGTAAACTGTAATTTATAAATGTGTGATAAATATCTTATTATTTTGAAGATTTCAAAAATTTTTATTCAAGTCCGTTATAACGATGCCATTAAAGCCAAATGTAGATTTTTTTAATCAGAAAAACATTGAAATCTTATCAAATGTGGATTAAAATATGGGAAGTAAGTTTAGCAATAATGCCTCCAAATTGAGATGTGAAATAACGTTATTTATCTTAATCACTTCACGGGTAACATAATAGATTTATAATTACAAAGTTCCGCACATTTATTTTGAATTATAATATCTAAATGATAAAATAAATGTGCCATAAACAATTTTAATCGAGGTTTATTGTAAAACATAATATTCAAAAATACAATAAATTAACACTGAAGCACGTACTAAATGATCTCGTTCTCTTTTAAGAGCTTATGGACAAAATCAGTGTTGTCATTTATTAGAAAATTAAAATACTTTTTTTCTCAAAAGTCTGTAGATTTGGGACATACGGTATACAAACTTTTATTGTTTAGATTGGTGTTAGGTATCACCCAGTTAAGTTTCAGTACCTATTCGTCGGACACCCACTATATTATAATATCTTGGTACATACAGAGAAAATGTACCACGTTTGCAACATATGAATAAAACAGCAATGAACTGACAAAATTCTTATATCGGAAAAGTCTTTTAGCTTATACGTTTTCTAATAATTAAGAGAACTTTGTTTGGTTGCGAAAAACTATTAATTTAAAAGACGCTGTATGCTTACTCTGCAAGGTTTGGAAAAAATTATCTTCCGAAGTCTTGCAGAAGTGCTGACACAACATTCCTGATCATATAACAAATAACGAATCAAACGCTGAAAATAATGATGAAGATTTTATTTCTCTGAGTCAAATGCTTGCCATGGTTGAAGATATTCTCAATGTTCTCACCGAGCAAAAACCCAAAAAAAGATTCAGCAAAAAAATTACAAATTACTTTAGAAAATAAGAAAAATTTAAAAAGTATACATTTTGTATCACATAATATTTTTTTTTGTTTGTCTTCCTATTTTTTAGTTGTTTTGTATTAAATTTTTCACTTTCCAATAAGAAAATATCTCGCTTCAGTAATCCGGATCATTGCGGTTTTAATTAGTTCGGATTTTCGAGGACGCACTATACCATTAAACATTTTATTACAAAAAAATATAAGTATATAAAATATTTTAATAAGAAAATCTTATATATAATCGGTTATTTTTTATTTGTAGTGCAATTATAGGTATTATCTCTACTTATAATTATCATAAGATTTATCACCTAACAATGAGTAGCAATGAATTCCTTAACACTAGCGTATAAAAAACGCTAAATTATTTAAAATTAGTAATAGTATCGCGTTTATCATACAACTAATAGAAATTCTAAAATCGCAGGTGTTAATTTATCATTAATTAAAGTCACGAATGATATGAAGCGGCAGAATATTAACAAATAGAATCGGCGTAAAGTTTTGGTGCAATTGATTAACATCTCAACTTTTTTAAATTTCAGATTTCTCAACAATAAAATGGGAGTCATAGTTAGTTATATGGGAGGATTATCTCAATCTAATGAACCAGATCCTGTAACGGGACTTACGCCCAAAGAAAAACAATTAGTTGCAAATTCATGGAATTTGGTCAAAAAGGATTTAGTGAACAATGGCGTTAAATTATTCTTAATGTATGTATTTCTATTTCCTAATTCTTAATGAAACATTATTAATATATATTATTAATTATGAAGCCATCAGTCAGCGTTTAAATAAAATGGAATGTTTGTACTAGGCTGGTCCATACCACAGTCTGTGGCTTTAAAGCAGTGTTTCCCAACCTTTTTTTTAACATGCCCCACCTAAGTCATTCTAAAATTTTAATGCCCCCCTATTTAACATATAAATATTTTTTTCTTTTTAAGAATTTTATTATTTCATAAATGAAACCTAATTACAACTTGTTCAGGACACAAGATTTAGGTTTTTAGCAAGAAATCGCTAAGAAATTATTAAGAAAAAACAATAAGTAAATTTTCATAACATATAATAGGTAGATAACTAAAAATAAAGTACATATTCAAATTATCCTCTTGAATAATGATATTGCCTCCCCTAAACATCTAAATTGGCCCCATGTGAGACGTAGGACCCATATTGGGAAACACTGCTTTAACGCAACTCCCGGAGACGCCACAAGAAGAGAAGTCCTTTTATAAATTTAATAGTTAGAAATTTGTATGCAAGTTTTGTAGACAAAATTGAAATTTTTACCAATTCAATTTTTGGACATGAAAAACTTTGACCTTTGACAATACTTGAATAATTAAATTTGGTCCCTGAGAAGGCTGAAGTTGGACCAGCCTGATCTATTGCGTTACTAGAATAATATAAAGTAATTTTTCATACTCTTCAGAACAACTTTATTATCTACATCGCATCAGTTTGTTTATTTGTAAAAGTATTCGCATTTTTTAAAAACTCAATAAATAGGGGAGACCGGCGCTATCTTAAAGAATATGTTGTTATAAATTTCCTATTTATGAAAATTTAATTTAAATTAAGTAATAGCAATTCTTTAGATCTTGAACCTGGTTATGAAAAATAGGCGTCCTATCTTCAAGTTGTGGGGTAATGGTGCTATGGGATGGCGTTATTACACCACTGATAGAAAATACGAATACAATAATTCAAAGTCAAACTAAAATTTTAGTTTAGGGTCTGCAAATATTACAAACATAATTGTCAAGTTTTTTTATAAGAATTTGTTTGGGACTGATATGGAATGGGGTAATTGCGCCATGAACCAGACATTTTTTCAAGCATGCAGAAGACGACCGAAAAAAATCGCATAATGATTCAATAACATCAATACTTTAATTAACCAATATAGTTTATAAAAATATATAGCGCCATTACCCCGTCTTCCATTCGTATCAATTAAAAAAATATTAAACAATGTTTACAACCAAAACATTTAGGAGAATAATTTTTCACATAGACGTTTATAATTACTTTATTAAAAACTATAAATATTTTATTTTTATGTTATAGAAAACAATAAAATATAATTATTTTTTGGTCAAATTACAACATAAGTATTTTTAAAAATATATCGTTTTTATCAAAAAAAATTAACAAATCGAATCGTAGGCAGTTGTAAGTAATAAAAATGAGTTTACATTAACGATTTATTTAATGTAAACTCATATTTATTATTTCCAACTCCCTACGATTCGATGTGTTGATAATTACGGATACGACAAACGAAAAAGAAATTAATGTTACTAAAACCAATTTATTAACAAATTAGATCTTATGACAAAGTACGTTCTAAAATATGTTTATAATTAAACTAGTTATATATGCTTTATACTTTACTATAAATGTAACGAGACAATATATGAAAACCACAACTTCGCTTCTTTGTGTCTTGATATTTAAATATCTATTGTAGCATTGTTACTTATTATTTATAAACTTTATTATGTCTTATTTAGCACTCTATTTATTTGGTGCCCATAAAATTATTACATTCATGTCGATATTATATTAGTTTTACAGTTACATACTTCTGTATGACCTATAAAATGTTCAAAATAACACAATACAAGAAAGACATAAGTAGGTACTAAAGAATTGAATACAATTAGGTCATCAAAGAGAAAATAATATGAATTACTACATTTATATTTATTTTTAAATACACATTATTTTTATTTCGATTTATTACATAATATTTGATCTCATTGCACTTCTTTTAAACATTAGAAGGGTACAGAAATTGCACTTATAGATTTTAATATGATCCATGAATTTAATAAAAAATTTGTAACTGATGAAAATGACACAATAAATAATTTTATAATATTAAACAAAATTTTTCAAAAAAAACTAGTTCGTATATGCTTAAAGCCTGATATCAAAACCTTCTTAAGCAACAAATATTGTTTTTTTTAATATTTAAAGAACTTTATGATTTTCCAATACCAAAGTAAAGAAATTAAGGATAATTACAAATGTCTGAAATCATGATCGCTTAAAGTTAGTCATTTTCTCGTTGAATGTCTGTTATTTAAAATTAGATAATTAAAGAGTAACGTCTTAATGTATAGCGTGTTTTATATCGTTGATTGTTATCTTTAGAAGACAAATTTCATTATCGAATGACCCTTACTATTTTATTTTACAATTACTGACGTCATATTGATTATCTTTTCGTGTATTATGTAATTAATTCTGTTGTAATTACACGTTACTGTGTTGTGCAAAGGTAGATTATGTACAGAATAATAATTAGTATTTATTAAAGCTGAAATTAATAAGAGCAATAATAATTCATCAATTTGAAATTTAGTTTCTAATATACACGAATTAATGATTTTTGGGCTTTTATTATAGACTTTCCTGAAACAAATTTTTGAAATTTGATAGTAATGTTATTGCATTTTATTGAATCTCAAATATCTCATTAACAAATCACCTTAATGCATTACATTTCTTTAAATGTTTGATTTTAACAATTTATCTATTTCTTCCCAAAACAAATCCTTTTTTCAGAATTCACTTATTGTCTGTATCTTTATTTTTAACAATTTGTTTTGTAATTTCAGATATTTTAAAGACTTCCCCGAGTATCAAAGCAAGTTTTCTTTTGGAGATGTCCAATACGATAATCTTGCAGCAGATCCAAAACTAAAAGCGCATGCAACTAGTGTAATGTACGCTTTATCGTCAATTATTGACAACATAAGCAACAACGACATTTTAATCAATCTTTTGCAAAAGAATGGCGAGTCGCATGCGAAAAGGAACATCGCAGAAAAAGCGTATACGGTATAGGAACAAGAAATCTTAATATAAAAATAAATGTATTAATTCTTTATTTTATAGGATTTAAAGGGTTGCGTTATTAAGTTGTTCGAACAAGAACTTGGATCTAAATTCAATAAAGATACGAGAGAAGCTTGGAACAAAACAATTACAGTAGCATTTTCTGTAATTATAAAATCGTTAAAAGAAAACCGACCACCTCATTAAGAAATGAGAATAATCTTACATGTCTTTTTAATCATTGACGTTATTTTTTAATTTGTTATACTTTATACATATTATGAAATACTAACATTACATAGTTTCATGAATTACTTAAAATCCATTGAAGGATTTGGTAAATTTTAATATATAAATGTTGTTTGTGTGTATGTTAAATAATATGACAATTTTATTTTTAAATTTTGATTTTATTAGTGACAAACATACCTCTACAGAAGTACAATATTGACTAATCTTCAGAATATTTTATATTGTTTATTTTTGAAATAAAATTTGTGTATACAATTATGTTTCTCACACCTTTATTACTTAAACTTAAAACTTGGGTGGTACGATTATTCTTAACACTACCACTTATTACTACCTAGTGCTAGTCCTACATCTCAATAAATACTTCTTATAACTATTTTTTGTTAAACAGTATCGCACTCTTTTATTCCATTATAAGTGCTCGTGTTGCTGATCAGCATTTCGGTGTAGCATATTGCAATTCAACAGTTATTTTGCAATTTGGAAAGGGGCAATACACTGGATAACGTAACAATATATATCTATATATAAGTAGAGTATTACAGTACTCCTAATTGACAAATTAACTTACTGGAAAAGTGTCTACTTTTTGATTTTGGCAAATAATTTTGAATTTCAGTTTACTACAGTTGCGCCATTATGCGTTCAAAGACGTTACTACGTATCCATAATGCCGCCATAGACAATAAAATTTAAAATGCATATTAATTTAGTAGTTCCTGCAAAGAGTTGACCACTTTTAACTAACGTATTATTTTATAATTATTAAAAAAATATTTTTAAAATCCAGTCCCTAGTTCTTAAATTCTTTTTTTAATTGTTTTCCATAAAAACGATGTCACAACTCATGCGTAGTGTTTTTCTATTACTATATTTATTTTAAATAGATTTAAATTATAAAGCCGTATTTTTTAAATATCCCCAAGTAAATTGTATAGTTTTTTTAATACGCTCTCCTGAGTTTCAAAACTTTATTAGGTTATGTAAACAAATATTGATATTTTAATTTTTTAGTTGGTTAACCTGCAATTTCCCGTTATTGCGTTGAACTGTACAAGACGAATTTGTCCGTTTTTTGAGAATAAATTATACTAAAGATAATTATTACACTTTTAGTACAATTTCTAAAATTCGTCACGATAAATAAAATAAAATAAGCGCATAATGAAAAGCGTGCACGAAAATACCCTAAATTATATTGTCTGAACTTAGCAACATTCCCAAGGACAGCTGAAAATTACTTTTAAACATTTTAAAAAATTAACCACGTGAAAAAAGCATGGATAAAAATAATAAAAAATCTGTAAATCATGAAAAATCAGCGTTTGTGGTTGCTCAAGATATGAAATTAGTGAGGGCATTAGCTAGTAATGATAAAAAATATCGAGACCGAGCTTTAAAGAGCTTGAGGAAATGGTTTAAACATCGAAGCTACCAAATGCGTATGTTACCTTTCATAACTATAATGTTTAATTATTAGCGAATCTCTTGTAGCATTTAGTGAAACTGATTATATGCGTATATGGAAAGGATTATTCTATGCAATGTGGATGTCCGATAAACCTTTAATACAGGAAGAATGTGCTGAAAATATAGCCAGTCTCATACATTCAACAACTCCTGAATCTTCTTTGTGTTTTTTTAAGTGCGGTTTTGTAGTATTAGGTACCGAGTGGTTTGGAATTGATCGTTGGCGTTTAGACAAGTTTTTAATGGTAACTTCTACACATTTGCATCTTGCAATTAATTACCAAGCTCTTTTAGCTCGTAAGACGAGTTTTACGACAAGGTCTACAATTCCTGAAGAATAACAATTGGGAAATAGAATTGATACAAACATTTAATCAAATTATATCGCAAACTGTTTTAAAAAAAGAGAAAAACCGACATTTAGGCTTTACAATGCATATTATTGAAATTTATTTAGAAGAATTGGCCAAGGTATGTGAATTTATAATAATAGAGATGAATATTTCATTGTTATGTTGAAGGTGTCCGAAGGAAAATTGGATAAGGGTTTAACGACACAATTTTTAAAACCTTTTATTATGTATTTATCGATGTTAAACGAGGAGCGTCAAATTAAGCATATTATCAAGTTTATGTTCCATCATTTGTTTGACCAATCCGACCCTGGCTTGGAATATCATGCAAAATTATCTAAATGGAGAGATGTAAGTTGGTTCAAATATTTTTTAGAAGTTCTTAACTATTCCTACTCGTAGCTAGGATTTCCTGGTGGTAATTTAAATGCTTTACAAAAAGTTGAAGACGACGAAGAAAACGAAGATGACGATGTAGTTGAAAATGGAGAAACAGCTTTAGATGCACGTGCAGGTTTAGTTGATGTCGCTCTACCACAGTTAAAGTTTGATGCTTCCGAAGCATTGCTATTAGTACGTCAACATAAATTCCATAAAGAATCAACCACAAAAGGTCGAAAGGCAATTACAAGACTTGAAAATGAGTAATTATCAAAATCAAAAAATTAAACAATTTAGACTAACCCTACAGGATATTTCGGAATTTCAGTCTGACTAACGTCAATGAAACTGAAATTCAGCAAAGGAATGATAATAAACCCTACATTTTATATTAATATACAAAAATTGTCATTCAGAATAAAATTTTGAATGATAATATAGGGTTCATTTGTAAGCGGAATTTCAGTTTGATTGTCAACACTACTGTGACATACTTCTCAGTGTAATTGACATTCTGTAGGGTTAGTCTCATGCTGGGGCCACACTACGTTAACGTCTAGCATCCATTATTATTAAGAATTCACTCGTCCTTGAAATATGGATTAACTATATAAAGAGCGGAAAAATAAATCAAATTAAATAAATTGAATCAAAAATTTAATTCATAATTATTTTTGAAAAATATTTTAAACGCATTTTTAATAAAACAAAACGATATAAAATTATATGAATTATGGGACACAACAACTAGAGGTCACTTTTGGATATTCATCCTTCCTTTACGATTCAAATTTTTTTCAATTACATAATTATTATTTATATTCCAGATTTGAACAAGTGTCTCGAGGAAATTATCCGTTAGGTTTTAAAAAAATTAAAACTAAAGCCAAGCAGCATTATATCAACTATAATAATGCTTTTAATGATTTAGCTGAATTTGAAGAAACGTTAAAACATGATACGATAAAGAACAGAAAAAACAATAACATTGGCGAAGATATTAACAAAGAAAAATTGGATAATATCGATTTTTTTGCAAATAAATTAGAAGAATTCGTGCGTAAAAGTGAAGGTAAAAGAAAAGCCACAATAAAAAGAAATAAACATAAGAAATTAAAAATAAAAAATGATCCAAATTGGAGATTTGAAGAACAATTGGAGCAAAATTCGGGCGTTTGGTTAGTGCACCGAGAAAATACACTGGAGGGAGACTCAAGTACATCAATGGTAACCGACAAAACAGATGACACTATATCGAACAACTTGGTGCATTCAACCCCAAAACCACCCAAGATTAATAACTCTTTGCCAATAAAAGTTAAAACACCGAAATCGACAGAAGTAAATAATAAACCACTTACCAATGGCTTTAAAGATTCTCCCGAATTAAAATCCAACTTATTTCCGCAAAAGGAATGGGATTGTCCTCCTAACGAAGGAGAAGTTGAAATTTTTGTACCATCAAATAAATTTAAAAAGAAAATGGAGCTCAAAGCAAAACAACAAGGTAAAACATTAACTGAAGTTCTAGACACCACGTTAAAAACATTAGCAAAAACGAGATACTCCCTTAATATAACAGAACCTAAAATTAATAAATTCATCCCAAGGAGTGAGAAAAAGGTGAAAATCGACTTGAAACTAAACAGATCTCAAGATATTCAAGAACATCAGGCACAACTAAAAAGTTCTCCAGGAATTCCATTTGATGCAAACAAGAAACCGACAAAACCTCTTTTAAAATCGAATTTGATTAAGAGTCCCATCAATCCTTTTTATAAACGAAAATTGAAATTACTTTGAAACATCTCACAATCAGAGTAAGTGGTAATTATGCCACAAAATAATAATAATTTTATTGTTTAATATCACTCAAGTTAATTGTTAAAAAAATACTTGTGTAAGTTAATAAAGAAACAAATGTCTGAATTACGATTTTTTTATGTACAATACTTTTATATAATGTGGTTAATTTGAATACTGACGAGAATAATTACAATTAAAACAATATTTCAATTTTACTTCTATTCAAAGAAAATTAAATTGTAACTTACATTTACATTGAACTAAAATGACGTATTTTAACTTAAAATATTATTCCTAAGATTAATAAAACAAAAAATCGTACAGGGCATTGACAAATTTTTGTAAACTTATTCGTTAATCTGCATGGCCTGCAGCTTGTCGTAGAAGTATGTATATTTTTTCTTTTATCCAGTCCTTATTATAGGGTGCATAAGTATTTGTTGACTTTTGATACACCAAACAACTTAGATCTGATAGCTAAATATAAACAAATATAATAATTTCATTGCAGTTTCTAACTTATCATTAAATAACAAATACGACAAACATAAACTTGGAAGTAATGAAACAATAGCACTTTTCCTATTGATATTTAACTGACTTCATCAGCAAAACTTGTCGGAATAATGTAAAACTGACATAACTTTACTCACCTGGTCTACAAAATCAAATAATTGAGAAATATCATAAGTAATAGTAGGAGTATTAGGATTGCGTCTTTTAAGATGCTCTTCGTATATTTTACAAACACCTTCCATGCACTCATTCACAGATTCATAATCTGAATATGTTCGAGTTTCAGGATTTGCACCGGGTTGAACCAAAAGAATAGTATGCGCCTATAATCAGGTAATCAACATATTCAATTATTAGAATCATTTGTTATATAAAACTTACCATATTTTTAAATTTTTACCATAAAAGAGAAGTCATAAATACCCGACAACAAACCGCTTAATAACTAGGTTATGTTATGCAGTGCGATCTTCCCCCTAAACAAGCATTTTAAAACAGTACAAAATTAACCAAGTTACATTTAAGCGGGCTATTTAAATCAATTAGTCTTTATTTATAAAATTGAGTATATCACAATATAGCACATAAAATCTTAGAAAACAGAAATTTTTGATCTTAAAGTATGAGATAAATCATCATCGAAAGTTAATAATACCATAAACGTGAAAAACATACCAATTGCACTTAAATAATGCCAAATGTCGTGGAAATCATAAAATTGTAACAATTTGCACTCCTGATTAAAAATACGTGATTCTGCAGGAGTCAACTAAAAATAGAAATACATTAGTAATATTAAGCTAAGTGTTTCAACTACAATACAACGTACAGCCCACGATATAGATTTATGATAAAAAAAGTATAAGGCAGAAACAGCACACAGTAAGGCCAGTACTAAATATGCAAAAGGTTGAAGTTTTATTCTTTCCCTATGAAGTAACTGAAATAAACATTCATATAAAATATAGGAGAGTTGCTGTTATAAAGTCACTTACCTTCATAACAATATAGAAAACAAAATATAATGACGTATTGCTCATAAGTACAGCAAGTAAATAAGTGGCAAAGTCCCGTTCATGATGATATATACCCAATACAGCCAATGCCCAATTACATAAATTGCCAGTTATAAGTAGTACCATACGTCCTAAACATGTACTTTAATACATTTCTAAATATTATAATTCAAGACTACCTTTATGTATAGGTTTTAAAGCACCCCAAGAACCAGCTTGAAAGTCATGCACATATGCAAATACAACTCTTCTAAAAACACCCCTATCTAAAAACATATTATGCGAGATTTTCGCTATTAAACTTACTTCACAATTTACCTAATTTCCAATATCCAAAATAGTAAATTTGAGCTGTTAATACCAAGCATACTATTATATGCAGAATTGTAAAACCAATCCAAAAATACAGATTAGCTTCAAGAACTCCAATCATGCCTAAAACAAAAAAAGATAAAATATTACAACAAAGAATATGGTTTTGTGTTGTAGGGTCAAGACACAAGTTATCGACCATCCTATAGTACTCGCTCATACTCTTTAATTATTATGTCAGCATATTATGCTTATAAATTGATACACAACTTTGTCTAATTTGTTTTTCATAGAAGTTGTATGACATACGTTCATTTTGTAATAGAATATTACCTAATAAAATAGCAACAGCTAATACACCAAACGTGGCATACGCGGTTGCATTTATATCGGGATGTCGTGTCTGATATAATTTTACCATACAAAGCACAGCCATCACATACATAAAACTGGAATCTAAAACAAATCATTATTAACATTTTTCATTTAAAAGAAAAATGAAGTTGTACCAAATTGAAAATTTGAATGATTCGGACAAATATGATAACTTCCCGAAAGCACCCCTTCCATTATAAGAGCAACACCCATTGCATAAAACAAACCATAATGTTGTGGAATTCCAAAATGCTGAATTAGAAAAAATAATATTATATAATCAACATGTCATAAAGCGCATCCAGAGTTTGTTTGAGTAGATTTAATAATACCTTTTCAAAGGTGTCATCTTTATGAGATCTTTCCCTTCTGTAGACCAAGATCACAAATAGAAATCCAAAAGCTACATATCCAATATTGGAAAACAAATGATTAAAATCACTGATAAATCCCAAGGGATGGGCACAGAGAAAATTGTAATAACACAGATCTTGATTTCCAGTATCATTTAACACCTAAAAAGCAATCCAATCTCATTCAATTATTTAAAAAAGTTATTATATCTCGTTTGCAACAAAAAATATTTAAACATGATTATTAATTGAGTGTATAAATAAATAACTTACATTTTGATATGTAATCACAAGCTGAACTACTGGCAAACCATAAAATAATGCCACAGTTAATACATGCCACAAATAAAAATAAGATTTTTTCTTCAAAACTCGAGGATCCTTTCTTGCAAGATCACTTAAGTACAAAACAGGCTTTCCTAATATTATTTCTCTGTCACAATCTGCTTCGGTAATAGTATCATACTCAGTTTCGTCCAAAGAGGAATTATCTAGTTCGGCAGCTTAAAAGGTATTTTTTCATTATTTGCTTTTTATATTAAGTAACCAATGATCGTTATTACCAACGGCAGTACTTGGAGTAGTTACTTCTTGTACAGCTTGACAATCATTATGATCAACATAATCCATTGCTCGTGGTTTTAAATCTTTCATGGAGCACCAACAAAACGTCAATATAAGAACAATATATAGAAATATTATACATCCAATTGTTATAAAAACAGCAGTAATATATTCCTTATAAGAAATGCTTGGTTTAATAATAAAATCAATTGTTTTAACGCGATTGGTCGTAAGCATTTTTGTTGATCCCACGCAATCCGAGTCATCTCCTTTCACAACAAATACCACAAAGAATCCATTAGGAAATTTACGTTTCTGAAAGTATTAAATGTACATTATATGATTTTAAACTGAATAAAAGTCATACCGAAATTGTAATGCCACCTTTTTTATTAACAGTTTCCCAATAGCCTTCAAACGTAATATCGTGGTTTAAATCAAATACTGGACACTAAAAAAATGAATTATAAAAAGTACAAAAATCAATGATTTTTTAACCTACAGATGCATTTTGAATGCTAACAGTCATGCAGATATCGTCATGAGATGTAACTTCTAAAATTACCGTTTCTGAGCTTTTATCTTCATTTGACTCAGTGTTAGGAAAATTATAAAAATAATATCTATAAATATTAATTAAAAATTCTGTTTTGAATTAACAATAGTAGATAATTACCTTGGTTCACTGGGAGAGACTATGTCGGTATATTCGGTAGAAGAATTAATAAATAACGTAACGTTATTATAAACTATTAAAGAGTAACTTATATTTTTTTGAGCAGCAGTCGATATAGAAATAATAGGTCCTTCCCGATAGTTAGGGAGTATGTCGTCATATATTTTATTCATTATATTAACAATGTTGGTTGGACATAACGTTCTTGCAGTCCTATTAAAGTCTATTTTACCAGAATCACTCGATACAATTAAAGGTAACTGCCATGATAGTACTTCTTTTTGTTGTCGAGCCACAACCATTAAGGGATTATCTAATGTAGCATCTTCGCTTGTAATTAATATACGAGCAGAATATTCGGCCTTTAAATTAAAAATAAAAACAATTAAATTAAAACGCAGACAATAGATCTAACAGATACCTGAAACGTATCAAATACAAATACACGTTCTTTTTCTCGATTTACTTGTTCTGAATATTCGACGTTGTACGAAGCATTGTTTGTTATAATTGGAGGATTTAAGGAAGCACATAATTTCAATATAATTAGGAAAACAATTGAAAAATATAGTCTATAAAAACAAAACATTTTAAATATTATAGGTTATATATGAATCATAACACATTTGACATTTTAAAGTGCAATGTTGCCACAGTATTCACATAAACAAAGTAGCGGCACAGAACTCTTGTGCGAATTCTGATATGGGTTCAAACTTTTATCACAAAATCAATGTTTTTAAAATGCAAATCCTAAGAGTTTGCTTTCTTAAAATTGTAAATATCTGATAGAATAATAATAAAAGAAATAGTATTATTTAAAATATATATAATGTCTTATATACAATTATTTAAGAAATTATATAAAACAAATATACATTCTATCTCTGTAAGATCCTTAAATCGCTTAACGTATTAAGCTAAAATTACATAACAACTTAATTCTACTGTACGTAAATAAAGTCAACATTTTATGGCAATCCAGCCTAAAAAAATTGGCACTGTATTGGTATATATTACAAAATTTATTTGCGTTTTGAACTCTTATAATCTAATCTAACCAAACACTACCTAATTCAGTCTTGTCTAGATATTAAGTACAAACCAACGTCGGTTAAATACTGTAATATTCAGTCTGGTAATTCAATTGATACAATAGGTAACACGGGTTTAAGAAGATCCGCCTTTTTAATATTTCTAATGTCGGATTTTTCACTTTGTTGTTCCATTTCTACGCCATTTGAACGTCTTTCAGAATTATAAGCAATATTCCCATACTCTTGAAGTAACGGACAAACGCCCAATATAAAAGAACAAAAATCTTTACGCATTCCAAACCACCCTAAAAATGTTAAATTTATAATCTTCTAATATTTTTAAATTTTGGAAATATACTTATGAGTTGCTGTATCAAACAAAAAATATTAAAAACTACCACGTTTATATATACTTACATTTGTTACCACCTTTTGCATTAAATGACATTATTATAAGCGTTATAAATGATATATATAAAGGACTTGAAACAGCTACATAACTCATTTTGATATCATCATCCAACTTATTTGCTAATAATACCTAAAAATAATAAAAAATAATTTTCAGCATATTCTTCACGTGCAAATACCTACTTGAAATATTAATATAGGTATTACTAAAAACGTATAACCTAAAGCAGACTGAAAATTTGATTTTCGTTGTTGTGCGTTGACTTCAGGTGTGCGTAATAAAATGGCCGCAAAAATAATTGTATATAATACTCCAACCTGTAATTAGATTATCAATATTGTTTTTTAATTTCAACTTTATAACTTACTAAAGATAAACACATTACTATCCATAGAGGTACGAAAACAACTTCCCACGACCAAGCGATAAAACCATCTAGTCGAAGGGCCAAAAAAATAAATTGTAGTACGTTTACAGCACAAAATAATTCCAACTAAAAAAATTATTAATAAACTCCAATACATTAAGTAGAATATAAACTTACTTCGAATGATCGATCATGTTTTACAGCCCAGATACAAACTGCTATACTAACAATTGATATAAAAATTAAAGGAATAAATACCAAAATCCATAAATGTCGTCCTGATTCTAACTTATCACATACTAGCAGCTCAAACATTAGTAAAATAAGATGAAGTGCCAACGATATTAGCATCGATTTATAATGTATATAAGCTTCACCTTCTAACCTAAAACACAAGAAATTAATAATCCAATTTTGCTATTTAAAAGCAAACAGTAATACCTAAAATGTGGATATCTCCACCATACATAACTTCCTATGGTAGCACCCAAGATTACAAGTAATTTCCATAACCAAATTGGTGTAAACACACACCAAAAAGACCAAGTTATATGATTATCTAGTCGTAAAGCAAATAGTGCTATAAATACTAATAAACAACTATGTACAACGAATTTGCTACAAAAAAAGTACTGCATATACCATAATGTTTATAAACTTGTGAAAACAAACAATAAGCATGTCAGGTTAGAATCGCACAAACAGTTTGCGAATTATATAAACGTAAAAATTTTATATGAAATACTTAAAAATAATATTGTTCTACAGTTTACCTAGGATTAAAATCTTGAAAGAGTTGCTGCAAATTCATTTTATTAGTTTTTAATGCAATTTACTCATTTGTAAACAAGTTTGTAACTACTTGACATTTGTAAGCAGTGTCGGCAATGGGGAAACATAAAATTTTTTTTTCTTTTTACTAAAACTGTGAGGCGCATTCAAATTTTAAAGTTTGTACTTAAACAATTATTGAAAATCAATTTGATATTATATAATTGTTATTATCATTACGTAATTTCGTAAATTGTTATATCAATAAAGTAGAATTTTTAACTGTATGTACTAGAGTCTCGTCGAACAATAAAACAACTACAGTATTTATTTTAGCGTAAATAAATAACACTGTTATCAATCCTTTCATAGACATAAATAGGTTCAAAAATGAATTGATTAGATAAAACGCATGCAACGATTGCATTAGCAGTGCGTGAAAGTAACACTTGCTAGTGCTGATTCTAATTTGCGTAATAGTATTGTAAATAATAATTAATTAGTTATTATTGGTTGATATATACTTATAGAATGAATATTGGGAAATATATTGCAGTAAGGCTTATGGAAAATATTCGTTCCTATAATTATTAGTTTACTTTTTCAAGATTACTTTAAACAGCTAGGTAACATAAGTCCTTTAGAAAGCAATAAAAAATATCGATATTATAAGTTTTACTTAATGCAAAATTTAATGCAAGATAAAGAATTAAGAAAACAGAGTCATTATTCTTTTCATGAAAGTGTATTTTATCTGAAGCATTTTATTTGGCACGAGAGACAAGTTCATTCAGAATTTAAAAAAAAACACTCTCTTTTTTATATAAACAGAGATTAATTAAGTTTCCATATAACCATTGTTCAATTTTAGAATGTAATTGTAAGTTTTGTGTAAAATTTAAAGCAGTGTTCTTTCTCTCTGTATTGCAATATGTTTTAGCCCTTGCTTCATCTTTGAACGATACAATTCAAATATTTTATATCTTAAACTATAATCAACAATTATATAAAAATCACATATAAAAATACAATAATCAAAAATGTCGTTATTTTGAAATAGTTTTTAGAAAGATTGTGTTGATCAAATGAACGTAACTGAACTGTACTTTATAATAAATATTTTGAGATTATAAACATTTATTAACAATATCGTTATTATTAGGGTATTAGAGCAAGTTATCTCTTATTAAAAAGTTTTATAAAGATTTAGATTAAATAACTGTTTACTGACTTTATTTACTTATATTCATGAGGTAACAATAATTGTTTGTCTTATAGGCACACGATAATATTTCTTTTATTGGTTCAAAGTGACGTTTGTACCAAAAAAAGATTGATTAATTAACAAACATACAACTTTAAAAAAAGTAGATTCGAAAATATTTTCTAAGGTAAGAGACCATAAGCCGATTAGTATTTTGTCGTGTTAAACGAAATAAAAGTATAAAAATATTTATGTCTATTGCAATTTCTTTTTTTTTGTAGATTAATAAAGGTTTTCAGATATAAGATTAATACAATTTCAAATAATAAATCAAAAGCATTTAGTAAAAAAAAATATTATCCAAATAATTTATAATATTTTATAATTTTGTAAAATTTTTCTTGACTAATTTTCAATATGTATGCTTGCATATTTTGTAGTTCAAAAAAACGTCAATTCAAATTCAATACTTAATTTTACTTCAATTTTGTTACTTTAAATAACGCGTGCTTTATTTTTAAAGTTGATAATATTAAAAATTACATTTTTATTACAATCCTTAACTGCATGCATTATTTTAATTAGTTACGTAATAGAAAGTTAGAAGTTTCCTAGATCAAAGCTGAAAACTTCTAATCTAAATTTGGCTACATTCAAACTTTATTAAAAGTTTAGTATTGGAATAATTACATAGAGCAATTGTAAGTCCAATCTTACGTTACTTTGGATAAAAATAGTTTTTTTTGTGGGTTTAATATTACAATTGTTTTATTTGGTGGTAACAAAATTCTTCTTAGATGTTAAATAAGATTTTTTTTTATAAAACCGTTTTTGAATTTTTGATAGATGAATACATAATTTATTACTTTTTTTCTTATTAGTAAGTATTAATTTCTTGAGTTGAGATACTTCATATAACGATACATTGTCTATTATTTTATATTCCTACTAAATATTACTTGTCGTATTTGGTGGTAATTGATTCTATTGTACCGAAGAATACATTTTCAGTTACAAATGGTGTGAACATTATTTAGCATTTAAAGATATAAACGTTTGGAATTTTAATATATATACTCAGTGACGTACTTCGGCGTTGGTATCAACTATAAAGTATTCAAGTAATCTATGACATTCGAATATAAGAATTTATTTCTTACCCCAAATAGAATGATTAATGAAATCTTATAAGAAACATCATAATTGAAAAAAGAGCGTTTTATAATTTTATATAAATACGTTTACAGCCTTTTAAAATTATTATGAGTAATTCATAAATTAAAATTAATACTAATGAATATGTTTTATTTTTAAAAAAACTTTTAGGTGCATTTTTATGAAGATACCTCATTATATATTTTTTTAAATGGGTATGTATAAATAAAATAGAAGTGTTTGCCTGTGATTTCAAAATAAATGCTTGTTCTTAAAGTCATAGGGTTATTTGCACGTTACCAAAAAATTTTGGCCCGCCTTTCTGTCTGTCTGTTGGTTTGTTTGTCCGGGGTAATCTCTGAAATGGCTAAGCCGATTTTGACGAAATTTTTATTGGTAGGTAGAGGACTTTTTAGACTATAATCTATACTACTTTTTATACTGGCAATACAGCTTGTTAAATAATTAAGTACTAGAATTTAATCCACTTATACATTCGTGGATCGCTTTAAAAAACGATCAGTTTTGGTAACGCGAGATTTGTACGCTGTCTAAAAGATGGCAGAAAATAGTGGTCGGCAATGGAGAATCCTTTAAATCATAAATGTATAAAACCAGTTTTATTCAATAAAGTTTTGAATTTCGAGAAAAAAGAAAGGCGGAAGCAAAGTTGTACCTACACTTTTCAGATAAGTAATATAATTGTTTATTTACAACGTAATATTTAACAATAATTAAAAAAATAAATCAAATAATAAATACAACTTATTCAAATCAAATTTAAAAAAATACGTAAATAAATTTAAAATGGTTCTTCCATTGCATTACCTTTAACCTACAGCTTATTCAATTTCTTAATTTAAACGCATAACAAAATAAAAATGGTCTTCTCGGCATCATGTCATTATAAAGAAAACATCAGAAATAATGAAAAAAAGTTAAAAAAAAATATATTTATGAAAAGCCCTAAATTCGTTTTAAATCTATCGTAACATAAGAACAAGCAGGAAATTGGATTTTTCCGATTTTATTGCGAATATGTGGATGTTTCCGTACAATAACCATTTTGCTTACTTATACGTACTATATTAAATCACGTTTTATATATTTTATTCAATGTCTAAAAGCCTGTGCCGCGTCTTTCTACAATCAGATGCAATGGAGGAGTATGATTTCAATAATTTATTTGATTTCTATACTACTCTTCGCCCCTTTATCTTTCGATCGGAAGATTCCTGATAAAGAAAACCGCCACAAACAGCAAATGCATGTAAAATACAACAAAGGTAAGGTAAGCAAAGATACAACCATGTAAAAGCTTATATAATATTCATGCCGCGTTCTATATTACAGCATCAACATTTTGTATTTTGAACCGCAGGATCTTCTAAAATTTATATAATGACTTAACTTAATAAAGGCATGGTAGGGAAAGCAAAAGCGTAAATCAGACTACATAACGCCATTTCATAATTGTCGCAGCTTCGCAGAATATTAATGCCATCGCGAGAAGAGATAAAGGCGAAAAAGAAAATAGAAAATGTTGGCAATAAATTCGTGAGAAATGCGTATTCGATTTCGTGCAGAAGTCGTGGAAGTTGTTAGTACGTTTGAGAGACAATGCAACTAGTTTCCAGAAGAGGAAATAATGCTTTATTTAAAGGAGTACGTCAAATTAAAACTGGATATTCGCGACGTTTGCAGCAATACGGTCGTTGGGTTTCTCTTTTGCTGTTTTAATCTATTTTATTTTATTTTAAATTAATTTTTCTTTGTCGCAATATCGATCCCGATCTATATCAAATGTTCTTTAAAGTAGGATTGTTTTTTTTAGGCATGGTAATTGAAAAATAATGAATGTAAAAAGAAAGAGAACAGAAGAAGGTTAACATAAAAAATTGTTCAAATTTTGAGATTTGTATAACAGTTGGAACAAAATTCAGGTGTTTGGTTAATTAACCTAGAAAATATTATAAAAGAACAGTCAATTACAGTGAAAGCTCTCTTTGCGGACATCTCTAATGGCTGGACATCTCCTTTGATGGAACATATAGGGCCAAATTTTTGACAATGGTTTTGCATGTAAATTACGATCTAGCAACCGGTTTCGGACAATAAGTTTTTTTATTTTGTATTATGTAAATTTACTTTCAAAATCATCTCTTATGGCAAAGAAATGGGCGATTATATTATATTAATAAAATAGAATAGATTTTGTTCAGTTAGAAAAACAATAAAACATGGTTCTAATTGTTTATTTTATATTTTAGAAATTTTAAATGTTTTTTTAATACAGTCGAACTTCTATAAGTCGAACGCCGATAAGCCGAGTTTTTGATAGCTCGAACTTGAACCAATTTCCCTAGGACTTGCCTATCTCAACGTTAATATTTTGATGTCAATAACTCGAAATTTAATAAATCGAATTATTTAATAAGTCGAAGCGTTTTACAATTCATTAAATTCAAGTTTCCATTAGTAAATAGGTCGATGACTCGAAGTTAAAAATTACAACTTTTCTAAATATTTTGCTACCTGAGAGAGGATTAAGGACGGCTTGGTTTGGTGTTATTGATGCTTTAAAAGTTCTATTGTTAACTACGACGCAAAGGTTTTATATTACAATACAAGATTTAAATGCATTATGAACAGTTTTAAGATGGTTTTACCGTTTCTTTTATAACAAAAGAAACTATTTTTACATTTTAGTTTTAAATTACTTTCAATTTAACAGTAAATAATATGAAAATAACTATATTTTTTAGGGTTTTAATAAAAATAAATAATGTTAATGATTGTAGATCAATGTTGGTTATTTTCCATAAAAAATGAATGATATATATATATACGGAAGTATTTAACTGAACTTCTTTTGGTAACTCGAGTTTTTGATATGACGAATTATTTTTGCTGTCCCTTCGACTTTGCCTTATCCAGGTTCGACTGTATAGGCAAATCCGATAAATACGAGGATGTGCGCATTCGAGCGAAAAGTGGCACATTTCCGAGCGAGGGAGGCAAATGAAGCGCGACGCGGAGCGGCGCGCTTCATTTTCCCGAGATCGGAATGTGCCACTTTGAGCTCGAATGTGCACACTCGGTTTTAAGCACGATTACGAAGCGTCCCGTTTTCTATATAAAAATGAATGATATACATTTATATACGGAAGTATTTAACTGAACTTCTTTTGGTAACTCGAGTTTTTGATATGACGAATTATTTTTGCTGTCCCTTCGACTTCGACTTATCGAGGTTCGACTGTATATGTATATATCTATTATAATACATTAAATAAAAAAATAAAAATTTTATTTACTGCGCATGTAATTATACTCCTATCCAATACCCGGACAAATGCCCGACAATAATGTCACGACCGTGAGTGTCCGCTTAACAGAGCTTTTACTGTATATGCATGGTAATTCATAAAACAGATAACTCTGTAACAAATATCTTGACGTGTCCAACTTCTTAAGAAGCCAGGACTATTAATTAATGTACAGTTGCTTACAAAGGCGTATAGAGGATAGGACTTGGGGACAGAACCCCCCCCCTCGAAATGATGTAAAATATCAATAAATAAATTGTTTTAAAATTCATTTATTCAAAGTTTTTTTTATTGTTTAAAAAAGTCAACTTCCAAACCCTTCTTCAAATCAAACCCTGGATACGCCACTGGTTGCTTATAATGAAAATAATGTAATTTCTTGTTTAAATTATAATTGTTTACGATACTGAATATTAAGAAATCTTGAAAAGAATTCTATTATTGCCCCCTGATTTAAATACAAATAAATTAAACGTTCAGTCAATTCCTTAATGAAAAAAGTGAGAAATTAATTAACAATTATGAAAAATAAGTCCCAAGAAGAAATTAGAGAACGCAACTACGTTTTTAGAATTGCTTAATTTTTTTTAAGTAAATTGATTGTTGCTAATCGTGTTGAAAAGCGGAGTGTGCACATTCGAGCTCAAAGTGGCACATTCCGATCTCGGGAAAATGAAGCGCGCCGCTCCGCGTCGCGCTTCATTTGCCTCCCTCGCTCGGAAATGTGCCACTTTTCGCTCGAACGTGCACATACCTTGCATTCGTGAAATTTGTCTATGTTAATGGTAAATTTTTTAAATGAAAAAAACTATTTTAATCAGCTTTTTTGGATTGTTTTATTTGAAAAGCAGAAGATTGATATAGAAATTTCCAATGTGAACTTTAATATTGCGTTAAACGAGGTCTTACTGTATTGACAAAAGCACATTATTTGCCAAAGAAGCTGGATTAAACGAATGGTTAGAGACCGTGAAAATTTCACATCAATAATCATTAAAATCGCAATTAAACAACGTACGCTGATTGGTAAGGCTTTATTAATGATTTTTTCTTGTTATTGGGAGATATTGCCCATGCAAATGTTTACTAATAAATTAAGATCATAACACTTTAACATTAATTTTAAAAATAATAATAAAAAGAATAATTGTAATATTTAAAATAATAAACCCCAAAACAAATTAAGACTAAGGACCGTTTGAATTTTACGCCATAGTTTTTAGTGTTTTTCATAGATTGAATGTGGTTAAATTGTAAGGGTTTGGTAATTTTTGCTGTCAAATGTCAAGGTTAACTCGTGAACGTATCTAACGGGAATTACGTTTTGTTGTTTTGGTTTCCGTAGTTGCACTAGTGTTATTCGTGTTTGTTTTCCTGTTTATTACAGTAAGTGACCTAAAAATAGGTGTTTTAAAGTTATTAATCTGATATTGACCATTCGTATTTGAGACGCCACTGACAACTCCTGTCCAACAAATCTTGCACGTTCTACCTATATAAAAATTAATTTATATGGCGCGAAATTCAAAATATCCTCAATTTTAAAAATCATTCTGTATATCGTAATAATCTTTAAACAAAATTATAAATTCCATTCTAATTTTTCTTTTTAATAACTTTAAAATATTTTAATCAATCCACTAAATTGATGATAACATTTAAAATATACAGTAGTTATTGCAGGGATTTGTGCTTGAACTATTTCCACTTTCTGATTATAAACAGTAAAATGCATAATCATATTTCAAGTATCGTATTTTATATAAAATACGTTAAATTTACGATGTTTTAAAATACAATAAACAATACACAACGACATATAAAGAAAATAATTGAAATATATTAACATAGTTTTACTTTACCCAGAAAATAAAAAATATCAAACTAATATTTTACCGTTTTAATATTATTAAGTTAAATACAGAAGTTTAGAGTTTTTTTATGTAGCTTGTTAAGTTAATTTCATTTTTTTGCAACTTTTCTTTATTCCATCAAAGTTGTAATTTTGTTATGAGAAATTATTTAGAAAAGTTTTTATCGGTAGTGGTTTTCGCTGCTATTACGGTATTAAAAAAAGCGTCAAGACAGAAAATAAAACAACGTGTAAAAACTCATATAAATTAATTTATCAGTCACATAATAGAAGATATAAGAGTGGTAGAAATGGTGATTACACAGTAATAATAGCATTATAAACAATCTATTCTCTTGAGCATGTTACAAAAACCTATACCAACTGTATTTGTCCCAGAACAAAATATTATCTTTGCCTTCTATCGTGGTTTGTCTTAACCTGCCTCTTTTAATAATCAGATTTTATTTCGAGAGGAGTAAATTAAACCAGAAATTAAAATAAATGTTAAACGTTGAAAAACATTAAGGATTTGATTTCCTTTAATTCCTTGCTCGATTTCATCGTTACAAACAGTACGTACAACTTGCAAAGGAAATTTAGGACATGCCGGACAAAGAAAAGTTTTATTAAAGAATTCTCTAATTAATTGTTCACTTTACTTGCTGTTCTGTTTGTACGAACGAAAGCTAATATTCGTCGTGAAAATTTGTTAGACACTTCATTTTGCTGTAGGAAAATATATTGGGACTTGTTGATTAATACTCTATTACGACCTTTTTTTAAAGAGACGTAGTACTTTAACGATAATACCTTTTGCTTTAATATGTTAATTTTAATGTTAATTTAACGCCAATTTAGTTAAGTTGTATATCATAAATTAGTCAGAATTTTATCAAAAAAAAACTTTTTATTTTTTTTAATGCACTTAAACCATGTTTTAAAAATGATTTAATAGGAACTATTACACAATAATTATTATTTTATGTTATATAGTACAATAAAAATCTTTTGCTATAGCACGCCCGAACAAATTGCCAAAATATATATTTTGCTAAACTTGAGAAAAAACAATTTAGGTAATGGATGTGCTTTAAATTTTTACGGGACGTTCCTATTGAGCCCAAACCGACATAGCCGGAGCCATTATTCCCTGATTCCCCTTCAACAACCTAAATTTTTGAGAATTTCTCGAGTAATTAATGGTTGAAATTTTAGGATCATTTTTGTAGCATAAAATTTTACGTTAAAACAATTTTAAAGCCAAATTTAATTTTTAAAAAACGAAAATTTTTATTTTAGAGTGAGAGCGCCGGGAAATGACACCGGTTATAGTTGCTAAAGGTACGTAGGAACGTCCCCTTGCAATATAAAGCAATTCTATTTTTTTCATTTTTTGTCAAAAAAACATGGGTTAACCCTTTGCTCGAATTGAGGAAAAATATTTAGGTAATGGATTTGCTTTAATTTTTCAGGGGACGTTCCTATGGACCCCAAACCGACATAGCCGAAGCTATTCTTCCCTGCTCACCCTTTAACCAATAAAATTTTCAAGAAAACTAATTAAATCAAAAAAATACACGTTGACTTACAAAAACGATCTTAGTGCGCTCATTTTTGATCCGATCGTTAAAAACGACCCAGATTCGGAATTCTGAGACTCCTTTCCATAAGATACATGCAAAATCTGCATAGGGCGCAATGTTAATTTCTCGAGTAATTAAGGGTAGAAATTTAATGTAAATTTTACGTTAAAAAAATTGTGGCACAATTTTTTAATTTTTTTGGTTGATAAGTTGATAAGATCCTATTTAATAGTAAAATCAATTTACTTTATCGCCTTTTTTCTTGTTTGTGAATTTTCTAAAAATTTTGTTATGTTTTTTAAGTTAGAAATACGTCCCAAAGTATTCATTTTGTAGGTGTCCGAATTATTTCGGCATTTGCCTGTATTAATCTAATAAAAAAAGATTAGAACAAATTAACAAACAATGAAATTAGAATTATAATTGTATTCTTGCAAAAAGTTCATTGAGAATTTAAGAAATAAAAATTTTAACGACGTCAAATATTAGCTAAATAAAAATCCAAAATATATATTTACCCTTTGCTTTATTATGTTAACAATATTTATTGTATTTAGTAGTTGTATGTCTAACATAAAAATGTAAGTTTTACAAAGTTGTGCAATGTTCGGCAAGTTCCTAAAACGTTGAACTTTGTACCACCACTGACTCACTTTTCTAAGGTTACCTAAAATGCTTCCAGAATATTATATAAATCTAATATGTATAAAAAATAATAATTTATTACATTAAACTAGATCTTATTCTAGTGATTCAATACAATTTTAACAAAAAAATTAATTGAACATTTGCTAGAACAACTTGTATAAATTGTAATTAAAAAAATTAAATAAACGTTTTTTAAAATACGTGAGAAATAAATATTACATAAAAATACTAATGTAAGTACTGTTGAAATTTCTTTTTCCGCGATTCCTTTTTTTTTAAATTATCTGAATAAATTATATGTAAATATATGCTTTAAATTGTGAGTAAAATGCCTCAGGTATATCTGCAGATTTATCGTAGAATTACATATACGTACGTATTCTGTCTACCAGTTTTGTTATGTTCAAAATTTTAAGTGTTTTAGTAATGACAATTTTTACTAAATTTCTTTTAATAAAATTAATATCAAACTTTTTGCATTTAAGCGTTTTAATTGTCTCAAAGAGAATATTTTTTTGTGATGGCCTTTGCGAAAATTTAATATCCAAGCGCCGTGTGGCGGTAGTAAAGTGATCGATTTCCCCATGTCAGAATAGAGTATAGCTCCGTCTTCCTTTTCTGCACATGTGTGGAAATTCCGGACTTTTGCTTTTTTCCCTTCCACTTATTTCCTTTTCTGTATTCTAAAACATCATAGTTTTAGTATTTACGGTCAGTTTATTTGTATAATTACACAATTTGAATATAAATAGTGATTAAAAATATCTTCATTGAAATTGCTTCCTTAAAGCATTTCGTTTTTTTTTCTGTTGTGGAAAAATTTAACTCTCAGTTATTATTTACGATAACGCGAGTGTTCCTCGCAAACCAAACTTTTTAATATTTTTTGAAGTTTTGTCAAAATTAATACTTAATGTTAAACGTTCTTACATTTTTTTTAATTTGTTGATCAATAATAAGTATTCTATAATTTATTTTATTAAAAAGTAAATTAAAATTTTTCTCAAAAATATTGAACTTTTCATCGTTAAAAGTTCAATTGCACTTTGCATATAATTTTATTCGTTTTTTTCTTTTCTATTCATTACTCGGTATAAATATTGAAATATCTCGAATGAGACCTGCATTTAAAATTTGTGTCATCTTTTTTAGGAGCCATTTCAATTATTCACCTTTAAAGTTTGCAATACGCTTTCAAATCTCCGTTAACAAAGTTTTGAAAACTTCTACAATTTCAACGTCTAAAATTTGTTAAGTCTTTCTGATAATATAATTACTATTTATGTTTAATATATTTGCAAATAAGTAATTGTATGATTTAATTATAAATAATACTTTATAACGTTATTATTTCAAAAAATTTGAATGTGGACATAGTATTATTTATGTGTCTATGTGTATTTTGATATTTGCTTTTATGTTTATTCACATATTTTTTAATGATATTTAAACTAATATAAAAAGTACCGGTCTAAACCTCTAAAACGTTTCATTTTGCACGTACATCTACTAAGTTCTAAACAGTTTATTGAGAAATAAACTCCTAATTCTACTTAAACAAGTAACCAAAAGTTTTTAGTACATGTCAAAAAACCTTTATAAAAATTTACATAATAAATAAAAAATAATAAAATAATAAATAAAAAGAATTCTAATATTATTCAATGTTTTTTCTGTTTTACAATTTAATATATAAAATCATAATGTCAAGTAGAGTAGTGTTTTTGGTAGTATAAATTTGTTTTGCCATCAGTGGCGTAGCAATCGTAAACGGCACCTAGGGCGAGAATCGAATGTGCGCCTCTTACACACATATTTCTGTTTTACGATAGAACGCAAATTAGTCTGAAATACGTGTATGTGCACTTACTATACATAACCTATAAAATACGTATTTATAGTTTTAGATGCTCCGTAGATGGTCTGTATTGTAGTGTAAGTCTAACTATGACTGGGTTCTAAAGAAAAGAGTAATCCAACCATTTCAAATAAATTGGCACAAAATGAATCAATCCACTTTGCAAAGTTGCCACATTTATTATCGCGGCTTGTTGGTTGAGTTTTCTATTATAAAACGTATTATATTAAAGAACGATACAGTTGTTTTTATATTTTATGCGTTATAGTGTATTATGAATCAAAAAAAATCCAATTTTACTTTCATTAAGGTAAAATTCAAAATAAAGTATCTGTATTTAAGGTGTATACTCAATTATATGAGCATCAGTAAATGCAAATAAAAAAATCTATTTTAGGTTAACAAATGCAGGCTTTAATATGACAGTTCAAAAAATAGATCAACTTATTAAATTATTGTCACCGTTCTTATTATTTGATAGACAATTGTGTGTTTATATATCATTATCGATATATCTAGAAATAGAAATTATTTTTAAAAAAATATATACACGGAGAAAAAAATATTGTTATAATAACCATACGTATCCCTATTATAGCTATCCGTTGGATAGTTATCTTTCACAGGGATACGCCGTATAGCTAATTTAGCTATCCAGAGTTTCCTTATTGCGGATCGTTATAGTAACGATCCGTATTACTGTTTTAGACATTCAAAAGTTTCTTGTCATAGTGATTTAACGGATATGCACGGAGAACAAAATATCGTCAAAATAACCATACGTATCCCTATTTTAGTTATTCAAATCCTCAAATTAACTGTCCAGTTACCTACACGACGGATACTGCACACGTTCACGAGAGCTTTTCGTTTGAACGCTTGAATCAAATAAATGAATCCTTATTATAAGTATACTATGTAGAGCTGTTTTGATCATACTATGAATTGTCAAATTGACTTATAAATATTGTTAAATTAGTCATTCGAAACCTTGTCAGAACAATACGTCAATTGGGTATACGTTAGATAGTTATATTAAGGATATTTTTTTCTCCGTGTATACATATCTATAAATAACTATAATACTATCCAATTTTGTCACTTTTTACAATTAGTAGACATAATATAATAAAATTAAAAAACAATTAAATTAGAAACAGTAATTATTTTTGATATACGAGGGTACAGTACATATGTATGTGAATTTATATTGGGCATAATAAAATTCGTTGAATAGTAAAGAGTTACCAACAAATAAATAAAAAAAAATTCTACATTTTACATGACTTTTAACGACACTACTCTATGATGAGAAATTGTTAACGTGAAATTAGTAACAATCTTATTCAATTCTTAACGTGCATGAACTATATGTATTTATTTAATTATAATTATTTTAGTTTGTAAATTTTATTTTAATCATGTGTTTTATATTTGTTGTAATATACCTATATTAAAATAATATGCATTATTTATAATTTTAGAAAGTACAGTAAAGCCCCACTTAACGCGAAGGATGCGTTCCAATAAATTCCAGTGGTAAACAACGTATGTACACTTCTCCAAAACAGTTAAAAAACATACTTATAATATTAAAACGAGCATTGCTCTACTGGAAACGAAGATCTTTCAGGTGCTGAAAATATGGAAGAATATGCAATACCAAAACCTGATTAACATATCGCTCGATATAATATTGTTTTGGATGAATACCAATTAAGACTACTCTAGTATGCTATATCACACCGTACCACAACTCAAACAATTCAATGCATGTGCACTGCTCGTCAAAAGAGAATGAACAACCTTTGAACCTTTATCTTTCCTTGTTTAATTTGCATGTTTATTCTCTTTTGTCGAACACTGTACATGTCTTTCAAACGAGGCGTTAACATTGCGTCGTATCGCGCGTTTTTATCGAACTCCTATGCGGCCAACATTCATCTCCAAACAGATTCTAGTTTAGACACATGTTAATGTTGGTTGGATGAAGTGGAGATCAGTCTCTAATGTGTTGTGCGACAAGAAGATGCCTATACGATTAAAAGGCAAGATTTATACAGCAGTCGTTAGGCCTGCTTTGGTATACAGTGCAAAAACATGAGCGAGACTGGCTAAACACAATCAACAGATGCACGTAGCAGAGATGAGAGTGTTACGATGATGTGTGGGTGTCACAAAGAAAGATCATCGACGTAATGAACATATCCGAGGTTCATTGGGTGTAGAGATGTTTGCTTTTCTCATGGTCTATGAGTTATGTCTGTGCAAAAAACAGCAAATGGTCCTAGCTTGCATCTACACTCTGGCCTGAAAACAACACCATTCTTGTTTTATTTCTTGAATATAGCGGAGTTGTTTGTACCTATGGTTTGTTATTGAGTTCGTTTGTTTCACGTGTATGTTGCCGTTTAATGTTTTATTAAAACAGTCTTTTACAGATCCAAAATGCAAAAGAAGAAAAAACAGTATTTTTCAGGAGTATATTAATTTTGCGTTATTATTCACTATAAGTATGTTTTCAGTTTGCATTTGTTATTTTCATCCGTCTCGAAAGTCATAGACCATGAGAAAATCAAACATCTCTACGCTCCAAAAGTGTTAGATATACCGTAGGTGTAAACTGGTCTTATGCCTGATCAAAATTCAGGGCATTCTTGACATACGCCATTCCAAATCTTTGTACTGGTGTAGCGCCGTAAGGGGTAGCACAAGATGCTGACGATAACATTGCAAGTCCAAAGTCTTCATTTAACGGTAAACTGTCCAAAGAGCTACAAGCTAAACTTTACTATAAAACATGGGTCAGCAATCAATTTGACACTGGCAAATCAGTCTCTTAATGTCATAAGGCGAAGGTAGCGGTCTTGCACCCCATTGGTTTGTTTGTGTCTTCCAGATTTTCTTCTACAGCGTTTTTACTCTTCTTAGAGAGACTAAATAGTCTATTTTAATATCGCATAACCCACAATAGGTTTCGATTAAGACGATTAGCAATTTCTCTAAACGAAAAAGCAATTTTGCGTAACCCAAAAAATTCTGTTTCTTTCAAATTCGCTCAACTGCAAATAACTGTCACGCTGCCGTATTCCAGGCATAATCATATGTTCAAAATAAGTTAAACGACAGAAAAGAAAGCAAAACGACAACGAAATAAACGAAAACTCACGAAAATGCATCTGATAATAACGTACGAGAAAAGAAATCTTAGATATGCTATTACCACTTGATCAATTTTATCTAAATTTTAATCAACTATTAAGATTGAATAGCTAAACGTTTCTGCAGAATTTGATCAAAAAATTCCTAGTTCTTCTTGATGTTGCAATTGTTACTGACAAGAGTAGATATTTTTTAAGACGTCCAACTTTTGTATTTTTGTAACAAATCAAAATATTTTGTTTATTCACAATATTTTTTTTTATTCTAATGACCTCTGCCATAACGTGTCAAATTTTATTTGTATAAAATTAATTAATTATTAAGATCACGTGAATTTTGTAACTCCGCATATCTATTAATGAATCATATGACTGCGGTTGTATAATAAATGCGAAATTATCTTCTTAACAATTTGTTTCGATGTGGCATATTTGTTTTTATTTATTTATCATTAAAATTCCTGTTTTTACTCGATTAGGCTAGACTTTAATTATGTTTTTCCAAAATCTATATTTACATATTACAATGTCGTAAGAATCGTAATCGTTTCTCATAATAATAATGCATACAAACTATTTCTGCATTTTTCAAAATCAAAACATCACCTAAATTGTATAATAATAATTTATCTTTTGGTACCTAACAAGACTCTCCAAGCAATAGGTCATTTTTTTCCACTTTGCACGGAATTTTTTCGAAGAATGCAACATCAATAACTAGAATAAACAACTTTATGTGAGAAGTTATTGAAACTTAACGAATTGACGTTTAAAGTTGCACGTAGAGTCATTCAAGCCAAGAGCACGCAGTTTATCTTTCTCGCTCACGCCAAAAGAAAAATGATTTGCTATTGCAAATATGATAATGCTTATTAGATGAAATGAATAAGTGTATGTACTAGCTTAATATGTAGTTTTCTTTAAATTAGACATTAATGAGTCTCGGTCAAAATGCGAAATCTTGGACTGCAATGCGGGTAACAGTACGCAGTCTTATGGTTATAAGATCGCATATGAAATTGATAAACGCGCTTAAATCCACCGACAGATAAACTTTTACTGAGCACAAAAATCTACGTTCTTTTACCTCAAATGACTACACTAAAGCCTTTTAGGAAGATATTTAAATCCATTTATACTCTTATAAATGCAAAAAATGTTTTGTGTTTAATGCCACGTAAAAAGTTTCAAACGATCAACTTTTAATTACGTAGGTTCGTAGAAAGCTCCTTAAATATTATTTTAAGATATGTATACAACTTCCAATTACGTTTCTTAGTTGTAAAAATAATAAACTTGAAACGGCATAGTTTATTTAAGAATTAATTGGTTCCTATTGTTTTTCTTAAATGTTAGTTTGTGGTAGATGATCGTTCGTTACACCGGCGAAAAGCTATAACTAGTAAAACTTGATATAACTTTCCTAAATTCGTTCACTTTTCATACTTGTTTGGCTATAATTTGTTTTATATTTTCTTTAATTTAATTTATTTTCGTTTTTTGATATGAGTAATATTTTTTTATTGATTGTTAAAATTTATTTTTTAGTTTCAATTGATTATGTGTTAAAAATAATAATATAATATTAGGAACATTTCAAAATAATCGAGATTGGACCAAATTGACCAAATCTTATCTGAAACGATGTCCTGAATACAAAAATAATTTTAGTTTTTTTTTTTTGAAGAAAGCTTCAACTGTATCGATTTAATTTGATATAATATTTGTATAAAATAACAATTAAAGATTAAGTAGAAATGATTTACCTATTATTTTTATTCAACTAATTATTCTACAAGTTATTGGAGTGAATATATTAAATACAAAATATAATTAATGTTGAATAAATTAACAAATTATTTACGTATTAGAGCATTAAGTGTCAATTATATAAATTAATCAAAAGGGTACTAGAAATTTCCACATTTACAATTGCATTGATGTTTATTGTTAATTTCTATCAAGTTAAACTAAAATTAAGTGGCATTTACCTATACAAAGTAAACATTCTATTAAGTATATAATTATAATTAAAGAATTAGTTCGGCAATTGCCAAGCTATGTAATTTTTTCGATTTGGTTTAGAATAATACAATTAAAAAAAATGCAGATCACTTGGTTGATAGATTTAAACTTTAGATAAGAAAAAATATCAATAAGTTTTTTTGATTACCCAAATATTAGTAAATACATACAGGGTGTCTATAAATTGGTGCAAAAGCTATAGGCAGCAACATTCACGTTCAGTTCTGAATTAAAAATCCTAATCTTTCTTAAGGGGATCATTTTGTTATACTTTAAGTTTATAGTTTAAAATGTTGCGTCCGTAATATCAAAAAGGCGTATAATTTTTTTCGCCCAATCACAATAAGACGACAAGAAATTAATATTCTAATGAAAAAATAATTAAAATCTAAAAAAACTAAAAAATTGAACATATGCCTTTTAAGCTAAATAATTAACGCCTAAAAAGCATCTTTTTAAAAATATGTCTCTTTGATATTTATTGGCGCAATATAATTTGCTGCTAAATCTGTAAATATGTAAGTCGATTAGAAGTTAATAATGTATTCATGCTTATAATTCGCAAATATAGATTACCCGCTTTAGGCACCCCGTTCGGGCATAGCGTGTTATTTTTGAAATTTTATATTTTTCAGTTTTTTTCTACATTTAAAGCAGAAATGTAATTATTCTTTTTTATAAAATAAAAGTTTAATAATTGTGTTGCGTAAATGTTCGAAAGAAAAGCTTTTTTAGAAGAAGTGATTCATATTAGTCGATGAACCTTAACCCACCCGCTTTAGGCCACCTTCCCCTACGTCGTTTTATTTGGGTACAGTACTATTTTCTTTTTAAATCCAAAAATGAATGTGAACAAATTCAATAAATACGAGGATGTGCGCATTCGAGCGAAAAGTGGCACATTTCCGAGCGAGGGAGGCAAATAAAGCGCGACGCGGAGCGGCGCGCTTTATTTTCCCGAGATCGGAATGTGCCACTTTGAGCTCGAATGTACACACTCGGCTTTAAGCACGATTCACAATCATTTGGGTAACAGAAAATTAATAAATAATTTTTTATCGTTCCCTCTCACTCGTACATATGCTTTTGTTGTATCTTTTCGCTCTCTTGCACTCATTGCTATGGTAAAAATACGTTTTTCGAACATACAATTGATATTTACTGAAATAAATTGAAATTTGTTGATTGGAAAGTAAGTTTAATTTATAAAATTCAATAAATACGAAGATGTGCGCATTCGAGCGAAAAGTGGCACATTTCCGAGCGAGGGAGGCAAATGAAGCGCGACGCGGAGCGGCGCGCTTCATTTTCCCATGATCGGAATGTGCCACTTTGAGCTCGAATGTGCACACTCGGCTTTAAGCACGATTCACAATCATTTGGGTAACAGAAAATTAATAAATAATTTTTTATCGTTCCCTCTCACTCGTACATATGCTTTTGTTGTATCTTTTCGCTCTCTTGCACTCATTGCTATGGTAAAAATACGTTTTTCGAACATACAATCGATATTTACTGAAATAAATTGAAATTTGTTGATTGGAAAGTAAGTTTAATTTATAAAATTCAATAAATACGAAGATGTGCGCATTCGAGCGAAAAGTGGCACATTTCCGAGCGAGGGAGGCAAATGAAGCGCGACGCGGAGCGGCGCGCTTCATTTTCCCGAGATCGGAATGTGCCACTTTGAGCTCGAATGTGCACACTCGGCTTTAAGCACGATTCACAATCATTTGGGTAACAGAAAATTAATAAATAATTTTTTATCGTTCCCTCTCACTCGTACATATGCTTTTGTTGTATCTTTTCGCTCTCTTGCACTCATTGCTATGGTAAAAATACGTTTTTCGAACATACAATCGATATTTACTGAAATAAATTGAAATTTGTTGATTGGAAAGTAAGTTTAATTTATAAAATTCAATAAATACGAAGATGTGCGCATTCGAGCGAAAAGTGGCACATTTCCGAGCGAGGGAGGCAAATAAAGCGCGACGCGGAGCGGCGCGCTTTATTTTCCCGAGATCGGAATGTGCCACTTTGAGCTCGAATGTGCGCACTCGGTTTTAAGCATGATTCACATTAATTAATTTACTTTCTTACGTGGCCAACTTCAACTTTCGAATTTATCTTAGGTGTGCGCGCGCAATTTTCGTTGCCTACTAAAATTTTACTCTCAACGCGCCAAAAGAAGTATAACTTCAAAAACGTTACAACTAAAATTAAATTAAAAATATTACAATATTGTGAATGCGTTCTAGCGTATGGGATTATTCTAGTTAGGATCGGCAACTGTGTTAATTTTCGACTGAACACTGGATTTGGAGAATTTAACCAAGTTCCAATTTTCCTGATAGTTTTACTTTTTAATGTTTAAATGGCTTGTTTATTCTGTAACATCCGTTTTCTGAATCGCAACGCGCTTACATTTCCGTAAGTTGTAAGTTGATCTTTGAGAAATGATAGAAGTAGAATGAGAATGCAGCTCGTTAAAACAGAGTATTCGAATTAATCTTGACACGAAGTACAAAGTTATATTCTTATTTATATAAACCTGAACAAAATAATTTATTGGGCTCAGCAACATCAGAATAAAGCCTTAGCAGTACACAAAAACAAATTTTGGTTATTTTGTATAAAGGATGGTAAATATAGATATGATATACCTATACTAGGGTGGTCGTTAAAAATTAAATTTCTACCGATGCCCCAAAAAAACCTTCCTTTAAATGAAAAAATACGGGAAATTAAAAAAAAAATTTTTAACAAAAATAACACGTGCCTCAAGACAATATAAGTTTATTTTTTGATAAAATCTTAGTTTTTTGTAAGTGTCTCTTAAAGTATACAAATTTGAGAAAAAGTTATAGGAACAATTTTGTAGCAAATTCAATTCACTATAAAAAGGGTCTTTTTCATTTTCTTCATGAAATTCATATTTATGGAGATATTTTCAATAATAAATTCGTTAAATCCATATAGTCAACATTTTACGACCTACAAATGTCATTTTTTCTGAAGTATAAAATTTTTTGTAACAACTAGAATTTATTATAGTTTTAGGAAATTATATACATATATTTAAAAAAGAATGACGTTTGAGGGTCTTAAAATGTTGACTATATGAAGTTAATGAATTTATTATTGAGAATATGTCTATAAATATAAATTTAATGAAGAAAATCAAAAGACCTTTTTTGTAGAGAATTGAATTTCCTACAAAATACTACTATAACTTTTACTCAAATCCGTATACTTTAAGAGATACTTACAAAGAATTACAATTTTATCAAAAAATGAACTTTGATTGTCTTGAGGCACGTGTTATATTTGTTAAAATTTTTTAATTTTCCTCTATTTTTACATTAAAAGAAAGGTTTTTTGGGGCGTCGGAAGAAATTTAATTTTTAACGACCACCCTAATATATACACAAAAAAGTATTTAACCCGACTTTTTTGATAACTCGCATTTTTGATAACTCAAAATATTTTTAGTTTCCTTTTGACTTCGACTTATCGAGGTTTGACTGTACTTCTTTCTTACATATTTATGGTATATTAAAAAATGTATTTATATCAGAGTAAATACAGTCGAACCTCGATAAGCCGAATTTTTGATAACTCAAACCCCTTTCTCTAGGACTTTCCCATTTCAACGTTAATATTTTTATATACATAGATACCTCGAATTATTTTTAGTTTCCCTTCAACATCGACTAATCGAGGTTCGACTGTAGTTTGTTACTCACTTTTATTTATTAATTTTTATAATTGTTATACGTATTTCTTTATCGAAAGAACTTATAACTTTGGAGATTTTCCACAGCAACATCGTGTTTTAATTTCCATTAGGAATAAAACAAATAATTACATATTACATATTCGCAAAAACTAACGTAAAATATTGATAAAATTTGTTTCAGATTAATAAATCTATAAATATTTATCATTAAAAGTTGTTGAACTTATAGAAGCTTATACGATCTCTATATCGAAACTTGGACCAGCAGATAACGCGGCTTTTTAAATTTTCCTTAAATTGCGACATAATGGCACCATATCGTCCAAAATCGGTTGTTCGATCAAATTAATTGTGGTGACGTTCTTTAGCATGTGATACTTACGACACACAAATTTGGTAACATGTATTTATCTAATAATAAACTTTCGTTAAGCAATGTGCGATCTAAAGGATGAATAAGCCGAAAACTATAAAAAAAAACAACTCTACTCATGAATGGTCTCCGAACCGATCATCTACATAATTTATTTATTTCGAGACAGACTAATAAGTTATTTTTATCTTCAGTCTGGGAAACCGAAGAATCTATTAGACATGTATCTACCTGTTAAACTGGTCAACGTCCGTCCTTCTTTAGGTCTACAGTCAAAGTCCTTTAGGAGGTTGGCTTACATTTATAATTTCTGCGGTTTATTGACTCCGTTTCTAGAATCGCTCTTTTTTATCGATCTCTCGCTTCTTCGTAGCCGGCAAGAGCGATCGATCGCTTTGCGATTCCGATCCGAGAAAAATGAAAATCCAAAAAGTGCAAAGCCATTGCACCATTTCGCGCGTGGTCCAACAGGAAATTCTTGGTTTTTGTTCTGAAATGTGTTACGGTTAATAACCGGACCCTTCCAGGTATTCGAACTTTGGCGGTCCCCTTACATTTCCTCGAATATTGCAGGCGAGACGGTGCATTTCTCTTTGAAAAAAAATCGCAAGTGATGAATCCGTAGCTGTTATTTAAATTAGCATCAAAAATTGTTCGCAGAATTCGCTTGAAATACCGAAAAGAAAAAACTGAGCCAAGGGCATTCACTTTTATGCTAATGCAAACGAAGAAAAAATTAGCACACGATTAGAATAACAAGATCGACGATACCTTTGGATTTTGACCCCGACTTGTCGGCGATGATGAGCGATTTTTGAGTAATAAATGCACGTGCTTTTCTCGCATTCGCTTCTCAATTAAATCGTTTAAAAAATGAAAACAGATTGTTTAATTGGAAAATTTAATGGGAGTCAAAGTGTTAATTTTGTGCAACACTTTGGGGTATTGGAACATGAGGAATGTTCATTGGTTTTTAATTATAAATAACTTGAGGCACGTGGGTTCCAATTTTTGGACCTGGTTATTTAAATAACTAATTAATATCGATTAATTAATCAATTATTTGGTTTTAATTAATTATTATAAATACATTTCTTCTTTATTTATTGCGTATTTTAAATATTTATTTAATCGTTTTGGACTCCTGTTCCATTCTAAACGTAAGATAATTCAATCTAAAAAATTGTACCAAAATTTTTCTTAGAAGATCGAGTTTTAATGGTCGTAATATGGCTCTAAGGGTTTCCTACAATCGCCTAATTTATTTAGAGGTTAATTCCCAAAATTTCGAGCGCAGCAAAAAACAACAAAAAAAATTGATTTGTAATTTCATGATTTATGGTAACGTATTTTTCTCTCCTTCGACGTGTTGTTAAACTCTTTATTTTACATAATTTCTTGGTAGAGGAGCTTTTGGTGCCGTCCTGCGATGTCGGCCGCGTCCAAAACATTTCTTTGAATCGCTACCTTTTGTACGCGTCCAAAGTTGTGCAACTTTTTGTCTTATTTTGCAACGGTCATGGTGTCTCGCAAGGGATGGTAATATATCAGCTTCGGCCATTTTGCGAACTGATTAAATCGGTTGGTCTAAGAAATAAAGGACCAGTCGGCGACTGGTCCCTCGAATTATTGCTCTTCCTATTATTGGTTCTCGGTAAAAATGCCTCTTGAATGTTTGATTGTGACACGTGAAGAAGTTTTTTGTTAAGGGTTATAAATTTACTTCCTAGAACGTTAGATTTGTGTTTGGCCGAAATTAAGTTGAATGATATGTGGAAGCAGTGGACCTTGAGAAATATTTCGAAATAATAATTTACGATCAGAAATTCGCCATGTGGATGGTGGAAAAAATTTACTACCTAGTACCCACACATTTTTTGCTTTATTCCTATTCAATTATTGCGAAAACGATTCAGTAAAACTAAAATGTAATAAAATTGCCAGAAATTGAGCGACATACAAAGTAAATTGTAAAAATTTATTTAAGAATGTACCACACTCGGCTTTAACCGTGATTTGCAATAATTTTGGCGACGAAAAATTAGTAAATCATTTTTATCGTTTTTCTCACTCGTACTTATGAGTTTGTTGTATCTTTTAGCTCGCTCCCACTCATTGCTATGGTAAAAATGCGTTTTCCGAACATATATTCGATATTTAAGTTAAATTTGTTAATTGGAAAAAAAATTTAATTTACAACATTGAATAAATACGAGGATGTACACGTTCGAGAAAAAAGTGACACATTTCCGAGATCGAAATGTGCCACATTGAGCTCGAATGTGCACACTCGCTTTTCGCCATGAATAACAATGATCAATTTACTTTAAAAAAAATTAAAGTCATTCTAGAATCTTAGTTCTTCTTGGGGTTACGCTTATTTTTCATAATTTTTGACTTTTTTCATTACGAAACTGCCGTGAAATTAATTTGTATTTAAATAAGGACGCAAGACTGAAATTCTCGTTAAGATTTTTTAATAGGTATTCGGTGTTGTAATTGACAATTTTTTTGAAAACGGGACATTTTGGCGTTTCGAATGATTGCTTAGGGACAACGGGACAGATGATCTGAACAGTCCCATTGAAAACGAGACGTATGGTACATTAGGTATAGCCCAGTGAATGACTGATTCATTGATTCAGCTATTAAAAACGAGTAATTTTAAACACTATGCTTAGATGCACCTTCCTGCAGTTTTTTTTATTAAAGTTCTTTTTGGTATTCCATAAATCACAGACTTTGTTGGCGCTTAGGAAGTTACGCCTTTTCTTTTTTAATTGCGTCCTTCAAAGCTACAACATTGTATTTGAATCTTGCAAACCGCAATATAAATTTAGTCATTTTAGGTATATACTTTTTTATTACTTTTATTTCCTTCACTTAAATAAGAAACGGAACTATACAAGATTGCATAAATAAATAAATCATAAATATAAATTAATTTTTATAATTGTTATAAAAATTATTCTTCGTAACGGTCATTCACTGGTCAGGGATCATATACTGGACGGTTTACTCTAGTTAATAATTTTTAAAACATTTTAATAACATTCTGATATTTAATAAAAAAACCAAGTTTGTCACTTGTAAGATTAAAATAATTTCTTGGGTATTTTCCTAAATATTTTCTTAAAGCTGTGCAGTAAAGGCAATATCTATGGATCAATATGATAATTACAAGTTGTACTAGATTTATCCAGACTAACATTGTATTATATTTTCATATTTAACACAAATACCAGAAAAAGTATGGGTAGGTTAGGTTATCTAAATAGTCTGATAACTCAAGAACAAAAACAGTTCCCCATTAAAGAATACACGTGTTTATAATTAGGAAAAACTCCCCTTTTGTTAGATACACAATTTATTCAGATCAAACTTGGATCCTCCTTGAAGTAAGCGTTTCATCATGAACATTAAAAAAATCTCATATATTGTTATACATTTTCTTCAATGGTTTTTGATGACGAGTCTAATGACACCGGTTTTATTTTTTTTTACGCTTATCACTTATATCAGATCGTTCGTAAGTTTCTACGGCCGGACGACTTGTTCTAAATTAATTTCTCCCGCCACTATTTTTAGTCTTTTTTTTTTGTCTACATAGGCTAATCTCAAAAACTACTGTAGGGGGTTTTTGATACGGTTCCATGCAATTTAAACGATTTAAGCAGCACACGTCACGTAAACTCTAAAAGAACACGTTTTTTCCGACTTGATCGACAAACACATCACAGGTTAACTAATTTTTATAAATTATACACCAAAACTTTTCTCGTACATCGTTCCATCTATTAGTGTAAATCATATCAAACTCTCTATAGTAGTTTCTGATATTAGCCTATACAGACAGACAAAATGACAGTAGAACGCGGCGGGGGACTTTAATTTATAATACGTAGTGATAGCTTACTACTATTTGATAATTTTTTTAATTATTAAATTATACTTTTTTATTTTTCTTCTAAAAACCTCTGGCCTAGCTATACACAAACGCAAGGTAAGCAATATAACACGTGGTTAATTTAGTTAGACCAAAGAAGTATAACTTCTAAAGCGCATACTTTATTACACGCACCGTTTATTTTTTGACTATAATACACAAAATGGATCAATTTACTGCGTAAAGAAGTCTAAGAAAGGAGTTTTCTGTGAAAAATTCATGAGTGACACCCGTAAAAAACATATTTAAATATAAAGATAAAAACTTTTTATTTTTTTTAAACAATAAAGAATAGTTAAAAACTTACAAAAAAATTACTTTTTAACGTCTCTTATCGATAGCGCTCGCCAAAAAAAAATTGTTAAAAAATATTGAGTAAAATGATTGCAATAAAATAAAAATTTATAAACCCGTTTTATTAAATTATAACATAACTCTTTGGGGTTAAAAAGCTGAAATTTTCATGAAAATATTTTTTTTATTATAAGTCTCATCAACCATATGGATTTTAAAAATCGCTGACGGCAGATTTTAAATGCTTATCCGGCTATACCCTTTAACTGAATTAAAATATCGTGTTAAATTAATTTAATTGTACGTGACGCAAAGCTTTATTGCGTAGACCTGGGTTTAAGCCCACACTAAAATCATCAGCGACCTTTACGCTTCTCCTTTTGCAAGGCAGCGGACAGTCACCAAAAGTGAAAATGCCTCAGGTAAGTTTCTCCACTAACATCCCTGTTCTCTTTGAAATACACTACGACATAGGGTAGGTGGACCATAGAAGGCCAATATAACAAATAAACAGTTATTTTTCGTTTATTTACTGGATAATTGAAACAAACAAATTATTAAGTAACACTGTATTTTATTATGTAACATATAAAACACTGTTTTCTATTGCATACTTAATCACTATTTATTTAACTTAAGTTTTATTAAACTCTTCCAAACGGCATTACTAAGAACAAAGCTCCATACAAGGCCGATATAATAAATCGGTCGTTAAACTTAAAACTGACGTTGTGCCAATCAAAATATCTGCTTATACTTATACTACATAAAAAGGTGTTTCATTAAAACGAAACATTTAATGTTTAACATTATATATTCACTTATACAATACTCAACGAACATTACTTGAACACAATCGTATAACATAGAATGTATTCGTGGAAATGTTTTAAAAATAATACTAATGAGTATTATACCGATATCAAATAAGTTGCCAATAACTTTTACAATAAAATTATAAAAATTAGTAAAGCCAGTCGTCAAATTTTTGATCGGCCTTACAAGGAACACTACCGATATTTTAACTGAAATCGAGATAAAGTAATATTGTTTTCTTTAGTACCATAGCAAATCCTTATATATTAATTCAGAGTAAAAAATTAAGAAAATAATAGGTTATTTACTTAAAAATTACGTTTTGTTTGAAGCGCGAGTTACAATTTAACGTTGAACAAGTCAAGGAAGCAAGGACCGTCTGACAAAAAGAGGCGCCGAGCAACTTGCCGAGACGTTTTGTCTTTGATTATGGGTAATGTGAGAAAAACTATTAGCACTTTTTATAATGTGCCTATAAAACATGGCTTTCCATGGCCCATACCTTTCTTTATTGGCTAACTAAATTAAATACTCAACGGCATGTAGAAATCCATAACATAAATAAATTCAATACTACGACGATTGTGCCATTCAGAAAATGGCACATTTCCACAAAAGGTGTTTATAAGCATAATGAACACACTTATCGAACGGCAACGCTTCATTTTCCAGATCGTAAAATAGAATGTACTTTGAAAAGCTTAATTCTAACTGGTTTAACCGATTCACAATTAAACTTTAAAACAAATTATAAAATAATTGGCCATCGAAAGATGGCTTTACATGGTCACCACCTTTTTTTAACTAAATGAAATATAACCTTTGTAGTACATTAATATAAATAAATTCAATAATACGAAAATATGCGTATTTACTAAAAGTGGCACCAGTTCCGTGCGACGGAAGCAAATGAAGGCGACGCGGGCGCGAGCTATTCCGAATCGGAATGTGCCACTTTGATCGAATGGAATGTTAATTAAAAAAACAAACTATAAAATAATTGGCCTTCGAAGGAGCATGGCTTTCCATGGTCCACCCACCTTTCTTCTTTGGCGTAACTAAATTAAATATAACCATGTGAAATTAATATAAATAAATTCAATACATACGAGGATGAGCGCATTCGAGCGAAAAGTGGCACATTTCCGAGCGAGGGAAGCAAATGAAGCGCGACGCGGAGCGGCGCGCTTCATTTTCCGAGATCGGAATGTGCCACTTTGAGCTCGAATGTGCACACTCGGTTTTAAGCACGATTCACAACTAAAACAAATAATAAAATAATTGCCTTCGAAGGAGCATGGCTTTCCATGGTCCACCCACCTTTCTTTTTTGGCGTAACTAAATGAAATATAACCATGTGGTACTAATATAAATAAATTCAATACATACGAGGATGTGCGCATTCGAGCGAAAAGTGGCACAGTTCCGAGCGAGGGAAGCAAATGAAGCGCGACGCGGAGCGGCGCGCTTCATTTTCCCGAGATCGGAATGGGCCACTTTGAGCTCGAATGTGCACACTCGGTTTTAAGCACGATTCACAACTAAAACAAATAATAAAATAATTGGCCTTCGAAGGAGCATGGCTTTCCATGGTCCACCCACCTTTCTTTTTTGGCGTAACTAAATAAAATATAACCATGTGGCATTAATATAAAGAAATTTAATACATACAAGGATGTGCGCATTCGAGCGAAAAGTGGCACATTTCCGAGCGAGGGAAGCAAATGAAGCGCGACGCGGAGCGGCGCGCTTCATTTTCCCGAGATCGGAATGTGCCACTTTGAGCTCGAATGTGCGCACTCGGTTTTAAGCACGATTCACAACTAAAACAAATAATAAAATAATTGCCCTTCGAAGGAGCATGGCTTTCCATGGTCCACCCACCTTTCTTTTTGGCGTAACTAAATTAAATATAACCATGTGACATTAATATAAATAAATTCAATACATACGACGATGTGCGCATTCGAGCGAAAAGTGGCACATTTCCGAGCGAGGGAAGCAAATGAAGCGCGACGCGGAGCGGCGCGCTTCATTTTCCCGAGATCGGAATGTGCCACTTTGAGCTCGAATGTGCACACTCGGTTTTAAGCACGATTCACAACTAAAACAAATAATAAAATAATTGCCCTTCGAAGGAGCATGGCTTTCCATGGTCCACCCACCTTTCTTTTTTGGCGTAACTAAATGAAATATAACCATGTGGTACTAATATAAATAAATTCAATACATACGAGGATGTGCGCATTCGAGCGAAAAGTGGCACAGTTCCGAGCGAGGGAAGCAAATGAAGCGCGACGCGGAGCGGCGCGCTTCATTTTCCTGAGATCGGAATGTGCCACTTTGAGCTCGAATGTTCACACTCGGTTTTAAGCACGATTCACAACTAAAACAAATAATAAAATAATTGGCCTTCGAAGGAGCATGGCTTTCCATGGTCCACCCACCTTTCTTTTTTGGCGTAACTAAATGAAATATAACCATGTGACATTAATATAAATAAATTCAATACATACGAGGATGTGCGCATTCGAGCGAAAAGTGGCACATTTCCGAGCGAGGGAAGCAAATGAAGCGCGACGCGGAGCGGCGCGCTTCATTTTCCCGAGATCGGAATGGGCCACTTTGAGCTCGAATGTGCACACTCGGTTTTAAGCACGATTCACAACTAAAACTAAAACAAATAATAAAATAATTGGCCTTCGAAGGAGCATGGCCTTATATGGGCCACCCACCTTACACAACAAAAAGCACCAGCGAGGAAATTGCCTAAGCTCGGATTCGAACACGGCACTTTAAGAAAGATTGTGTCTTATGTTATTTTGATCAAGTTTTCATTGTCTTAATCAAAACTGTAGCTCTAAAGAAGTACCTTGTTTTGAAAGACGTTAAATATATTAAAAGTTTGTTTCGCATTTTCCGTAGTTTTGCTAATTTTTTTCGATAGCTTTACTTTAATTCCATTTTCCGCAAAATCGCATTTTAATTTAATTTGAGTGTACAATGCTTGTTTAGGATTATACGGAGATAAATTATGTTATTGTAAATATCGAAGATTATCGATTACAGATAGCAAACATGTTATCACAATGTTAATATTTTAGTTAAGCAAATCTTTATTTATATATCGAAAAAATCAAAATTATAGATTATATAACGTCGAGAGCAAAATAAATAAATGAGTAATCTTTCTCTAGATTTATTGTTTACTACACAGCTATGCATGACCCAGACGTATTCAATAAAATCGCAACATTACAATAGCGAAATTTTGGCAAGTGTGCGTAGATGTGTCTGTGTTCTAACTAATGTATTTAGATATAATAATAGACGTGTAGAAATTGTTGTACGTTGTGTGTTTAACGCAGAGGGGTAGATAACAATCTGTTACCATTATCTACCTTTATTAGGTGGACGACAAAAGCGTAAAAGCCGTACCACAAACAAAACATTCTAAATCGTTCTCGATTTTCGCGAATCGACGATTAATTTTTTTCGCATAAACGTAAAAGCGCACGCATTTATCTTGATTCCATATTTTTTTTTCGTACGTGGCTTAATTGCGTAGGACCAAATTCGCATATAAATTAAAGAAAAACAGTATTAGAGGACTTTGATTGATAGTCGGCGCTCGACTAAATTAATAACACAATATTTTTATAGGTAGATTTTGATATGGGTATCTCCAGTTTTGGGATAAAGAATAATCACTGCTCTTTATCAAAATATGTCAACCTTAAAAATTTTTTTTTGTGTAATAAATTAACTAAATTTTTATTTTCGCTAAAAGGGCAACGAAATTTTGTTACAGCGTTATCAAACCGTATCTATAGATATATGCAGGTGCAGTCATTTGATACATAATATCCCGAGTCGAAATTTAAGTCTTTTTCAACATCTAACAAAGCCCCTTCTCCGTATTTAAGGTTATATTTCACTATGGCAATAGATCCTGTTCTACACCTGTAAAGTGTTGGTCATTTCCAATTTCAGCCATTGGAAGGTGCTATTAAGATTACTTTGAAAACCCAAATAATACCTTTTAGCTTCTTATCGTAGAGAAAAAAATATGGCAGCAAAAATGTATTTTACAAATATTAAAGCTTAATCGTTTTAAATAATATTTAAATTTGATAAAAACTCTGTTGCTATTTTAAAAAATTAAATATTATTTAAAACGATTAAGATTTAATATTTATAAAATACTTTTTGTTTAATGTTAATATTATTTCTCGAAATAATCATAAACTATTAAAAAAACAACTTGTTATTAATTTTACGTGATAATTTTTATTACCATTATTTTATTATAAATTTACTTGTAGGTATATATAATAAACAGTTAAGAAAGTGTTTTAACTAAATTGAAGCGAATTAATATATATATATAATCAAAAGCCCTTTACCAGTTTGGTGTTGGCTATATAATTCACAGTCACACAAAAGAAAAGTCCAAGTCGGCTCAGAAGGTCAGACCATAAATTCTATATGTATTTGGGGTCGCTGAATCTGAATCCGAAGTCAAAAATACCTTTGTACGTCTGAGTTCCGACATAACCTCAAAAAACCTATTTTATAGGCAATTTAACATTTTAACGTTGTGATTTAAGTTGTGAAGTAACCAACCGGTTATTATCACATAAACTCTTAACCTCATTACTTTATAACCTCATATTTTCATAACCTCACAACCTTAAAAAATTCGTAATCTTACGTATTAAACACCAACTAAAAAATCGTAACTCAAGTTCTAAACAAAAAAACAAATCAGTGAAACACCGTTTTTCCGTAACCTTGTAACCCTATAACCCCACGACCCCATAATTTTATAACTCCATAACTCAATAACCACAATAACTTCAGCAATTAAACACTGAAATTTTTACTACTTAAATTAAAAAAATTCTGTGTTTAATTGCTGAAGTTATTGTGGTTATTAAGTTATGGGGTTATAAATTTATAGGGTCGTGGGGTTATGGGGTTAAAAGGTTATGAGAAAACGGTGTTTCACTGTTTTGTTTTTTTGTTTAGAACTTGAGTTAAGATTATTTAGTTGGTGTTTAATACGTAAAATTACCAATTTTTTAAGGTTGTTTAGTTGTGAGGTTATGGGAATATGAGGTTATACAGTAATGAGGTTAAGGGTTTATGTGATAATAACCGGTTGGTAACTTTACAACGTAAATCACAACGTTAAAATGTTAAATTGCCTATAAAATAGGTTTTTTGAGGTTATGTCGAAACTCAGACGTGCAGGGGTATTTTTGACCTCGGATTTGGATTCAGCGACCCCAAATGCACATAGAATTTATGGTCTGATTTCTGACACAACCATGACTTTTTTGTGTGGCAGTGTAATTAATAATATTCTGTCATTCTGTTAACTTGTTCTAACATTAAAATAAATATATTTATTTATAAACTTAATAATTTTTTTTCACAGAAATAACAATAATAATATATTTCTAGAAATGAGATATAACAGAAAGGAATACTTCTTACGATTCGGGAGCAGTTGAAACAACTGCATTGAGGGCGAAGATAAAGAAGAAGCAACTGATAGCAGTGAATTGATAAATTTTATGTAAAAGATGTTAATTTGCCTAGGTATCTATAACATGTCACTGAAATAAAGAACATATTAACAAATTGTTTGTTTTTCTGTAAACTTTCTAAGATTTTTATGCATTGGTATCCGAGTTTTACTTTGAGCCACTGTAAACTAAATTGAATGATTAAATCTATACATATATCATAGCAGGAGTAGGAAAACCTTTTTGACCTGTGCTCCGCAGATTTGTGTAAGGTCTCTAGTGAGCACTACCTATATAAAAAAATTTACTTTCTGATACGTAAAGTACTCATAGCGGAGGAAAATAATGTAATCGTACCGGAAATCGACTTTTTATTTCCAACATATTTTCACAATATAAAGCTTTTAAAATCGGCTTTCAACCATTTTATTTATGCAATTTAAATGTGTTTTGCGGTAGGCGTTATATGTATGTATTTAATTTTCAGTAATAAAATTAAACATTTGAGAAGTTTACGCATAACAATATTGTTTTTACTTTAGTTTTAGAATTTAAACAAAATTAGAAAAGTTATTTTTTAATAAAACTTAAATGCGAGGATTTTCAAATAAAACTTGTTTGAAATTTAAAAGTTTATATACCGCTAGTATTTTTTTTATGATTTATTTGCTTTTTACGAACACAATAAACTAGAACCGTTTTATTTTAACTTACTCAGTTTGAATATAGACCTGTTGATAAATGTACGATAATAATATAAATTATATTATAAGAAGGTAGGAAAAACCGTCCAGTCTGTGACCGCCTATCAGTGAATGACCGTTACAATAAATAATGTTTATTCTTTTTAAAAAATATAAAAAATAATGTATTTGTAAAAATATATTAATTTTGAAATGTTTTTCTTTTCATTTATACATAATTAGTTATGTCCAAATACTTTTTACCTTTTTTTTTCTATATCATTTTTTTTGTATGTGAATTATTTTAAAATTTTATTATGCCTTTTAATCTAGAAATAAATCATAAATTATACAATTTATGATTGTCCAAATTGTTTTATATTTGACTGTATATTATAGTTTAGCAATATCGTGTAAGGTACCCACCTGTTAATTTATGTACCGAGTGTCCATATTGAAATTATTGTAAATTTTTTTTTTTTGATCTAAAAGCAATTACTAAAAAGTATATGTATACCAAAGTATCAAAATTTGAAACTGTTAAAAGCCCGAAGTAAATTTTGTATTCTACAATTCGATATTTAAAATAACGAAATTGTTTAGGGAAGCTTTGATAATACATATTACACCACTAAATCAGATTTTACGATGTTTTCTGTGCTAAAAGTCACAGTGATATTGGATTTAAAATACAATTATCTATAAAAAAAATATGTAAAGCATTTTTAATAAAGGGCTTTTTTTATTAAAAATGCGGCTGCAAAGCACAAAAATATTAAAACTGTTCTACGATAGTGCAGTAGTTCAAGAACAAGTCAAATGAAAATGTAAATATCGTAGTTACTTTGTTACTAAACAATTTATAAAAAAATTTGAGGTGTATGATCTAAGAAAAATTTGGTATACGAGTAATTTGTTTAAATGTATAAATATTTAGATGTTAAATTTGCATTACTTATATCTTTTCCCATTATCGTAAATAATAATCGAAAATTTAATTTTTCACAAAAAAAATTAATGAAATCTAATAAAGACAAAATATTAATGAAGACATTTTTAAATTAACACGGAGATTACTACTTTTATTCAAATTTTGTAATTATATGAAAAACTGGCAGCAAATACTAAAACAAACTACAGCGCTTTAAAATGTAGAATGGAAAAATGGAAGGAAAAAGAGCGAAAGTAAGAACTTTCCACACGTGTGCAGAAAGGAACGGCAAAACTCGACTCAATTTTGACATGGGAAAATCGATCACTTTACTACCGCTGCAGCGGTACAACGCTCGAAAATCAAACTTTCGCAGCTGGTATTACAAAAACAATTTATTTACTTATTTGCAGATCGGAGAAGTGGTAAAACATAACCTCAAATAAAGCAGCGATCCTTTCCAAACGACAGTGCTTGAATAAACAACAAAAGTTGTTAATAAAACCAAAAGTAAATTATGTAAGTCCTGCGAACTTTGGATTGTTTTGACAGTTACGCAAAAATTTTGTCGGAAAAGGTATTTGCTGTTTTCTTTCCACTTATGTTTCAGTTTCCTCTAATGAAAAAAGCGGTTCAACGTTTTGCACTTTGACCAAGTTCCTAATAAAAACCTACATTCGAACTTAAAACTATTTTGACTGTTCAATGACGCTATTGTGATAAAAAGGATTAATTTTATGCAAACTTTTTGTCATATTGACGTACTTCCGACAAATTTCCCATTTGCTACTTATTTGTTCTAACACGATAAATAAAATAAATAATCCGCCGGTAAACTACAACCGTTTGTATTACTTTTTTTTTACTAGGTAACGAAATAATTTTAATGTAAGTGTAAATTTGTGTGTTGGTGTTAAAGGAAACAAGAAATATGTAAAAAGCAAAGCGAAATATAGAGCAAAAGTCAGCCAACTGAATAATTAAAATGTAAATTTACTAATTAATTATAATTTTAAGTTGCCACTTTTAACTTTATTAGAAAATGTCATATTTTTGTGACAGATAAAGAGCCTCCTGTTTGCGTTTCATTTCTTTCTTAAATATTTTAACGTTTCAAACTGTTTCTCGCCGAACGCAAATATATACATAACGTTATTTTTATTCGAAATTGTATGTTGTTAAATTATGAAAAAATTAATCAATTTGTAAGGAAACAAACTTAATCAATTTTTTGCGTAGATAAAATTTTGAATGTAAAATTGTTCTTTAATTAATATAAACTAAATTAAATTCTGCGCAAGTTTTCTTTAAGAAAATACTGTTTCGGAGTTAATGACATGTTTACATATTTCTAAAGAACAAATAGCTCCGAAATTGATATAAGTATGAATATATTTACAAAGATAAACTTGGTGTTTATTCTGCATCTCATTTGTGGCGAAAGCGTTAAATGGAAAACCGTTAGTACTTTTTGAAAGTTCGACGTTAATTTAAAATAGTATTGTTTTTAACGCTCACTTTACATAAAAATTTAAAATAATGTATAAAGCTAATGGTATATAAGATAGACGTCATTGAAAAATGACAATGCAAGAAACACATATGTAGATGTAAGCATGTTTAAATTATGTTTTATTTAATCACCAACAAAAATAAAACATAAAATTTTAAAATGATTATTATTATTATTCATGTAAATTATATAATAATTATCTATGTTGCGTAACCAATACTATTATGAGTAATTTTAAATAAAATGTTCCCAATATAAAATCTCAATTTTAATTTTAAACCCTTATCGTACAGTCCATTTCTGAACATGTGCTTTTCTTATTTCTCGTCATTCAATTCTATTCTGCGCTTGTCGTGTCCAGTTTGGTCCCGAAGTCAGTTTTAATCATTTGTACAATGCATTTGTGGTCGTCCTCTTGTACTTTTTTTCTAGTATGATCGCCAGTGCGGTAGTATGGTCACATTTAGTAATTAAATGCAGCCAATAGAATAATCTTACTCTAGGGTAGTCGTTAAATATTAATTTTTTTCCGACGGGCCAACAAAACCTTCCTTTTGATGAAAAAATACGGGGAAATTTTTTTTAACAAAAATAACACGTGCCTCAAGACAATCTAAGTTCATTTTTTGATAAAATCGTAGTTTTGAGTAAGTATCTCTTAAAGTATACGGATTTGAGAAAAAGTTAAAGGAACAATTTTGTAGGAAATTCAATTCTCTATAAAAAAGGTCTTTTTTATTTTCTTCATGAAATTCATATTTATAGAGATATTCTCAATAATAAATTCATTAACTTCATATAATAAACATTTTAAGACCCTCATACGTCATTCTTTCTGAAATATATATGATTTTGTAAAACTATAATAAATTCTAATTGTTACAATTTTTTTATATTTCAGACAAAATGACGTTTGTAGGTTTTAAAATATTGACTAAATGGATTTAATGAATTTATTATTGAGAATATCTCCATAAATATGAATTTTATGAAGAAAATGAAAGAGACCTTTTTTATAGAGAATTGAATTTCCTACAAAATTACTTATATAACTTTTTCCGTATACTTTAAAAGATACTTACAAAAAACTACGATTTTATCAAAAAAATGAACTTTGATTGTCTTGAGGCACGTGTTATTTTGTTAAAAAAAATTAATTTTTAACGACCATCCTAATTATACTCGGATAATCGAGATTCTACTGTAGTTATTATTTGCAAAGTTACTGAAAATAATAAAAAAAACAAAACTTTTTAGTAATAAATATTTTTAAAAATGCTGAACTAATCACGCTGGCGATTAACAACCATTTCAAAAATAATAGTAAAAACCGTCAACGACTTAAAGCAACAACTTCTGAAAATTACTTCAAATTCAGCGCTGACTCCACGACAAAATGCGCATAAAGCCGGTATCATTATCAATATTTGAAACGGACAACATATTATTAAAAGTTGTGTACATCTTCGACGACCCAATGTTGCTAAAAAACCGTCGTTAATTAATTTTACATAAAAATAATATTATAGATTGCACTTTGCTGACCAAAGAATCTAATTAAGTATCGCCTAGCGAAAAATGCGTTTTTTATACATCGATCGAGTTTGAACTTAGTATTTTTACAAAACCAAAAAAATAATAAAATTCAATTACAGCTTATGGTAGTAGAAGTCTAAAGTATAGTACAACGTATTGCAATACCGCAATGCTAAGCATAGAATTGATTATGAACTTTTTTGACCAAGAACAAAAAAAAAGAAAACCGAAAGTTAAACGTCCTACCGTTTTAAACAAAGATGAATGGATAAAATTGTTTGAAAAAAAAATAAACAAAAATTTCAAAAACAAAAAAAACAAGAGAGAACTCTAAAAAAGAAATAAAAAAAGAAGACAATATAACAACAAAAGAATTTAAAAAAAGGAATTATGATTTTCTTTGCAACTACTTAATAATAAAAACTAACTTTTGTATTGTATATTATATTATATGCTTCTATAAATGATTATGACTACTACAATTTCTTTATTATTATTCTATTTTATTTTGATCCAATAATTTTAAGCTAAACAACTTTTGGATTAAAAAGTGACTGATTTAATTCAAAAATGCTTCCTTTATTAGGCTGTTTTAGTATTGGGACATTTATAATGCGTTATTGGAACTAGGCATTTTAAGCGATCCGATACTGGGTCTTCCGTACTTTTTAGAAATACATTTTCATCTATATAAAATTTTGCCAAATTTTATTATTCTCTAATAAGTAAGTAAATGTCTATTTTATATGATGGGATAATTTTTTTTTTATAAACTATTTTAATATCAGTCAAATGATAATAACCAGTCGTGCGACCTTTGTCGTTCTGGCATTGGAACATTTACCTTCGCGCAAGAATTCCTTCTGGAAAACTGATTTCATTTGCAATATCAAAAGTAATTTTATTATTTGATATTTTCAATAAGTATGTAGGTACTCAGAAAAATAACAAATTTTTGCTTTGTTTAGTTTTGATTTTGACTTTATTATTTGATCCATAAAATCCAGATTTATTATTATTTGAAATGTTTTTTTTTTCAAAAATGTAGTAAGCAATAAATTAATTGTTTAATTAAGCTATCATTCTATTGCTTACTTTTGGCACCCCCTTCTTTCTATACTTTTAAAAGTGGCCGTTTTTTTTTAGGCAAGTTATTAACCCTCCACATTAGAGTGGCGCAAAAAAACGACTATTTTTTTTTGAATATCGAGTGAAAAAATGTTAGTTTTTGATGTTTTAAGAGCTACCTCCAAAGAACAGCTCAAAAAATTTTTTTAAGAGGTCGCTCAAAATTTTTTAAAATTTCAAAAACCGTCAAAAATCGAGTTTCTTTTTTAAATTTTTTTTCACGTTACAGTATAATTTTATAAACAAACAAAAAATAAGTTTCTGAAAGTTTCAATTTAAAATTTGAGTTTTAAAAGGTCGCTTAGAATTTTTTTTATTTATGAGTACATCACTTTGGATTTTTTCGAGTGAGATTTTAATATACAAATTAAATTTTATAAATTTTTTTTCTATTATTTAGTAAAATAATCAACAAAAACTCACCCTGAGATGAACAAAGTTTATTTAAAAATTGTTAAAATGTTGTAGTTGATTAAATAAAATTATTGAGTTTTAATAAAATTATGTTTTTTTGTTATGTTTGATTTTTTTAGTTCATCTCGTGGTGAATTTTTGTTGATTATTTTACTAAATAATAGAAAAAAAATGTATGAAATTTTAATTTGAATATTAAAATGTCGCTCGAAAAAATCCAAAGTGATGCACTAATAAATAAAAAAAAATTCTGAGCGACCTTTTAAAACACAAATTTTAAATTGAAACTTTCAGAAACTTATTTTTTGTTTGTCTATAGAATTAGTCACGAGAAAGAAAATTTAAAAACAAATTCGATTTTTGACGGATATTGAAATTTTAAAAAATTCTGAGCGACCCCTTAAAATTTTTATTTTGAGCTGTCCTTTGCTGCTAGCTTTTAAAACATCAAAAACTAACATTTTTTTATTCAAGACTCAAAAAAAAAAGTCGGTTTTTTTGCGCCACCCTACTCCACATACTAGGTGACTAAACGTCACATGCCATACTAAGTGGGGTTTGCCATACCCCAAAAATAAAATCCACAAAATTGTACTTTATGACAGTTAAATGATAAGAAATATATTTTAATAACCAATAATGAATAGGTTTAAGTAAAAAACATTTTTATTTACGCATTAGAATAGACTTTTATTAATAAAAATACAAAAACTTAACTTTTTCTTCAACTTATAAACTATTGAGTTTTTTCTTGAGTACTAAATTCCAATGACACGTGTCAATTACGATAGGGGGAAAGTGGCATGAAACAGCCAAGTTTTGAAAGAGCCATTATCAATTACGCGGTAGTTTTCATACCAATTGTTTATGTATTATTATTTTAAGATAGCAACACTAGTCAGATATCCCCCACAAAAATTTGACCGTTCACCGTCAATAAACGGCGCCGATACGACGTATTGAAGATTTTGTCGTCAAAAAGTAAGGTTTTGGGATCAGATTATTTGTTTTCTAACGCCTATACGTACAAAATTAATAATAATATGATTACACTATAATTTTATAGATATATTAGGCCTTCTAATAACGTATATATTTTGTAGACTAATCTTTGATTTCATAGTAATTTTCGAGATTTTGGTTCTTGAGAGAATATGTTTTGAAAGAGCCGGACTGCGGTGTAATGAAAGAGCCACCTTTTAATTGCATAAAATGCAATAATAATTGTAGTAACAGCAATCAAGAGTGGTACCGATGTAAAGTTGTAATGGTTGGGCATATAAATCCTGTGGCGTAAAAGAGAAATTGCATTATTTTTACTAAATACGTTTTTAAGTTTTTGCAATGATTGATCTCAAACGTCAAATTTTTTGACAGTTTCTTAGATTTATGTAAGTCAATATTATATACAGAATTTGCGTTATTTAAAACGTTTTATAATTATATAAGATCTAAAATTATAGCTTAAGATTATTATTAAATAATATCTTCGTTAATGTGCAGTTTTAATCTTGTAATAAGAACTTGGCTTTTTCAAAACTTGGGTTGGCTCTTTCAATACCTATAGGTTATGAAAAAGCCAAATTTTATTTTTTTTTATAAATGATTAGAAGTCGAAAAATATCGTTAATTTTGAAAAATGTTTTATGACATTACGTACATAAATGCATGAACAATTACAGATTAAAAAAAAAATTGATTTATTTATGTCCTTCTATATTATTTATTCCTTTTTTTAAAACTGGCTGTTTTATGCCACTTTCCCCCTACCGAATATTAAGAAAACCTATCAAGAATATCATTCTTGCCTCCTTATTTAAATACTAATTAATTTCACGGCAATTTCTTAATGATTCGCAATAATTTAAACCAATAAATTACACCAAAAATTAATTGAATAATTTTAATCGTTCCCTTTCACTTGCATTGACAAGATTATCGTATCTTCTCGCTCTCTTCCACTCATTGCTATGGTAAATACATTTTTTGAATACAAAATTGATATTTATTAAATTAAATTAAAATTTTTGATTTGAAAGAGCGCACGGTCAATTATACTAATATAATAAACACGAGGATGTGCGCATTCGAGCGAAAAGTGGCACATTTCCGAGCGAGGGAGGCAAATGAAGCGCGACGCGGAGCGGCGCGCTTCATTTTCCCGAGATCGGAATGTGCCACTTTGAGCTCGAATGTGCACACTCGGTTTTAAGCTCGATTACCAAACGTGCCGTTTTAACAAAAAAAAAATATTAACGTTAATTAAATTCCACCTAGTACACGGAAGGTTAAAACTGAGTTGAGAATGTTTTTCGCATTTAAACAAATCAAAAATAATTTAAAACTAAAAAAATTGCATCTCACAAACTGACAAACTTTTGTATTTAAACACAGTAATAGACTCATAAAAACATTTACATAACCGCACTTATAAAAACCCGCTGAGATGTTCTTTAATTTACTTTTACTTAAAAAAAATTTATCTACAAAAAGTTTTTCCCAAAAAAATATTATAATATAGTTTTATCATTCTATTTTAAGCTACACATAATAATATCAATATAACTAATATTTATGTTTAAACTTATACGAAGATGATAACTAATTAATTGCTCTTTTAAATTATTTCATGATTAAGTGCATTTCAAGCGCGTTGAATGCACTTGAATCAACTTACAGAATACTTGAACCGTGCAAATCAAGCAAACGCAAATGCTTACAGGTTTTTAACCATTTTATACAGATATTAGAACTAACAAACTTGTTTTCGCATTACACAGACCGCCACATTTTCATTAATCTTTTATTGTCAAAACGTTATTCCATTTCCTTTGGAGATTTTCCTTGCAAAATTTACATTTCCGTTTTCATACATAAATAAATTGTGTTTCTGTTGTGCCGATTATTAAAAATGCACTTAAATATTTTTGCAAAATTTCATTACAATGGGAAATTCCGCGGTCCCGACGTTTCCTCATAAGATTGACTGAAGGTGGTTCCGCGATGCAAGCTTTTCCTTTTCACTTCAACGATTCGAAGCTTTTCACGGAAAATAAACTTCCAACGTGGAATTAGAAGCCTCACTATCTCGGTTGCACATCATCGCATCAAACACTTTAAATTAGCAGAAGTTGCATTCAGAAGTCGGTTTAACAAAGACGCTGTAGATTAGGACAGCGGTTCCCAACCCGCGGGTTTGAAAGTGTCCGGGAGTCGATCTGCAAACGTCCACAACTACAGACTGGAAAAAAATTAAAGAATATTCATTTTTTCATTTTTTCATTCTTTTTACTTTTTTATTTGACACCCAAAAATTTTATTAGATAAAATGTTGTGTCCACCGGTTTATCAATAATTTAGAACAAAAATGTTGAGAGTTCCTGAACTTATTTCTAATATAAATTTGAATTCTTTGTCGATGCGGTATATCTTTAAATTAGTTTGTTTTTTTTTTGTTAAAAAAATAATTAATTATGCAACTTATTAACAACATTCACATTCGAGCGAAAAGTAGCACATTTCCGATCGGCGAAAGCAACACATTTATTTTAATTATTTTTTTAAATTCTACAGGGTGTCCGTTAAAGGGATTTTACACGCACCCACTCCGTATTCTTTAGACCAGTAGTTCTCAAAGTGTTCCAGGTATTAAAAAAAAAATATGTGTCCAGATATAAAAATAAATGTAGTTACTGTATTAGACCATTTCAACACAGAAATACCGTTTTGTTTTGTTAATACGAGGGCAGTTTGATAAGTCAGTGTCTTTTTAAATTTCCCACGCACTAACTTTTAATGCAGCACTGTTCCCCTTGCAACTATTTTCTGTTTTCAAACCTAAAGAAATGACTGGACGGTAAAAGATTTGGGTCGAATAAAGAGGTCATCGTAGAAACGAACGCTTATTTTAAAGGCCTTAAAAAAACCTAATATTTGAAAAGAGTAAAAAAATTGGAAAAACGCTGGACTAAATGTATCGAGCTAAAAGGAGAAATAAAACGCTTATTTGCCAAAATTTTTTTTTTAAAAGTCATTGACTTATCAAACAGCCCTCGTATATTGCTATTATATTAATTAATACGTCAAGTGCCGCTTCGGTTGCCAATTCGCCAAATTCGCAGAGCTACATTTTGCTATTGGCTCATTAATAAGTTAACAGAAAATGATAACTTCATCAACCACATTTTGTGAACTGACAAAACCTACTTTTCCAATTGTGGGTTATTTCATCGGACACAATAAACACCACTGGGTCTTAGAAAATCCACGAATAATTATTCAACGGCGAAATCAGGTTCGCTTTGGATTTAATGTTTTTTAGTTTTTTACGATAACTTTGGAACTATTCGAAATTTTTTTAACGGAACCTGAATCAGCACCTAAAACTGCAAAACATTGCCCATTTAACCAAACTTCTATCCTCACTAATATGAAAGATACCCCCTACTCAATTTGAGACACCCTGTATACATATAGGTATATTCTTAATAATCAGAAAAAATAATACTTATAAATTATGTGAGATTAAGGATTTGCCTAATTGATGTTTAAATTGCACGTTCAGTTTTTGCCACGATTTACAACAGAAGAATAGTTGCCCACTAACTTTATATTAATTTTAAATAAATGGATATGCAATTTAATTGAAAAACTTTTTTTAATTTGAAAAATACTTCGTGTGGGATTTAGAGTTACAATTTTGATTAATACAAGGTCATTAATTATAATACGATAGGTTTATTATATCTTTTTTTAATAATAGCAAATTAATCGATTTACGTATTAAACGCTGATACAATTGAAACTTAACAACTATTGCCAAGAACTACATTTTTATTGAAATCTAATAAATAATTCAATTTTTTTGTTTTTCCAAAAAAAAAGTTGTCTAACGTTATAATTTTTTTCTCTAATTAAAACAATGTAAACATTAAACTTATTTTATTATTTCCATATTTCAACTAAAGAAAAATCTTTTTTTTGTTACAAAATGATAATAGATAAATTATTCGTAAATCAATAAAAATCGTATTTTGTCCAAAATTTAGCAACAAAAAGAGAATGATTTGGCGTTTATTTTTGACCTTTCTTGATGAATTCATGTAAAATACGTAATCAAACATAGTTATTTGTAAATATGTTTCTTTTTTTTGAATGCTCCAATATACAATGCTATGTTTTAATTTAATTTATCGTTTATATTATCTTTTTAATAAATTAATTGCCAATTACAAACAGACAGACGATTTGTAAACACTTTTTGGTAGAACCTACTCAACAATTTACGAAAAGCGAAAGAAAGTGTATTGCAACAAAAACACTTATGAAAGAAAATAATAAAATTAAGTAACACTACATACGTCTGGTTTATTTCAGACACTGTATTCGACGATGTGTTTAATAAAAAAATATTTTTTTATGTTATTAATCTTTTATTTTTATAATTAAAGCGATGCACATTTGTGCACGATTATTTAATCGTAACTAAAGACTTACTCAACAATAGATAAGTATTATATTTTATTGAAACGCAACTTTCACGTTTTAATAATACATAATAAAAATAGTATACAAAGTATAACTCGTAATTTTTAATCTAAAGTGAGTAATTGTTTTTTTCCAATTTGCAGATCAGTTTCAAATATTAATATGTAATGTTAACCAATAGATCCGAATGAAAATTATTTTTAAAATATGGAATTTGTCGTAAAAGTGGATTACGTATATTAAAATCAATTTAAATAAGACAGTAAAAAAGAAATAAATGTTAAGAATGCCAATAAAGGATAAAACTGGAATATACAGGGTAGACCAAAAGTTAGTTTATCGATTTACGATATCGCTTTCCGAGCATGAATATAATTTTGTGAGATATAATCCAATTTGAAAAAATGAAAAACAATTTAGTGAAATAATGTATTAGTTTTTATATGTATAAGGAAGGATTTTTTTTAAAAATACCAAATTTTTGGTATTTTAAAATCTAGTGTGCAATTTTGAACAAAAAATGTTTATTTAATTGTTTATAAATAATTGTCTAATCTTTTTCTTTTTGGGTTTTTTACCCCACCGGGTTTGCCGTTTTCTGCTTCTATGTCTGTCTGTCCTCCCAATGTGATTCCTGTATCCCACTTTCAGTAGGTATAGCCGTTGTGTAATCAAAAACTTTAATATAGATGGGTCTGGTCAAATGTACAGACCACTTTTTTTTGTGTGCTGGTCTTATTAGTAGATTTAGCATAATAATAATGTATAGGTAAAACGGTAATTATTGGCCTGTGTAAATGTTGCCCCAAATCCTTTAATTTTGAATGCAATGCAATATTTTTTCAAATGTTTGTAAACCGAATCCGACTATTTAATTGGAATAATGATAGTCGGTACATTTTATATCAAAATAATATACAACTACCAAACTAACGATTTAAATTTAAATTACATTTATAGTAAGATAATATCAATACATAATACTCAAGAGGAAATAAATGTATTAAGCTACCGATAATAGTAAAATCAGGAATAAAATTAGAATTTATGGAAATTACAAGGTTAAAACGGATGTATTTTTTATTGCGAAAAGTCGTTGACTTCGGTATTTAAATCGAAAAAAAATTATGTCTTCGAAAAGAATTAAATACACCTTTTTTAATGAGGATGTTTATTCTAAAATTACGGAGGTTTTTAAATTGTAATGTATAAAGAAAGATTATTTGCAAAGTTTCAGAATTATGAATGTTAAAAAGTAATTACCGCGCTTCTGTTAGTAATTAATTAAATAAGAATGAATGAATGTTGAACTTTGAACAGGATTGTGTTATGGAGATTTTGGAAAATTGTTCAAAACTTCGATTTTGTTTTGACGTCAATAGTAAAACCGACTTACACTTAATTGAAAGTATGATACTCATTAATAGTACCCAATCATAAACGTAATTTAAAAAGTAGAAGGAATATAAAATCATTTTTAACATAATTTTTTCAAATTTTAGAATTATTGAAAATTATCTGCCGTAACCACAAATAAAGCTTTAACATAAATTACTAAAAAATTAAAATAAAAGCCTATTAATAAAATATTTGCGTTTTTTACGAGTCTGAACAAAATGGTTATTAAATTGAAAGTTTTTAAGAAGACTTGAAAAACGATCCCAACCAAATATTTTTTCATAATTTTTTTTTTAAAATACAAAAGGTCAATTTTACAACTATGCCATTCATTTATTAATATTTAAACGATTATTAATATTGGTATTCACATTGGTATTTTAATAATGTTCAAAAACACGAAATGGTTCTTAATCAAAACTACCAACCTTTATATATCGGATGGCCCACAAATAGTACCGGCACTCCATAACCTCACAACTAATAACAAATTGAAATGTAAAAATGTATTCCAATATCTAGTCCTTTAAGGGGACGTTTCCAGTCAACTGGCTTGGAGGGGGGGGAGGTGTTTTTAAAAAAAGAAAAAATTTAACTTAATTTGTTAGTTTGAAATATTGGTAATTTTTAAAAATAAAAATAAATAAGCAAACGAAAAATTTTTAAGGGGGGGTAATTACCCAATTACACTCCCCTGAAACCGCCACTGGTCAGTTAGCGAGATATAGACTCAGGGTATTTTAATAAAATACAGATTTACACAAAATTAAATTCATGACATAAATGAATAACAACTTTTTGGACAACTTTTTGAGCGTTAAGAAATTATTTAAAAAAGTGATATTATCTTTCCATTTAAGATAAGAACGCCACGCTTACAATGACAGTTCTTGCCATAAGTTGAGCAACTTCTCTATGCCCCTTAAGCGACCGCATCTGTCTTTCTTGTAGCATATCGAGGAATCCCTGTAGTTAATCTTCTTTATTAATAGGTCTATAACTGTAGTTTTGTTAAAAATTCCATCGTTAGTTTTTATTCAATAATATTTGTTTAATAATAAGTGTTTACATATGTAGATCTGTCTTTGTAAATCACTTTTATATTTTTACGCTGAAAATAATCAAAATTATTGATTGATTTTCACGTAATATAACCTTTCCCATATGTTTTTAAGTAGTTTTTTTGCTTCTTTGACTTCGAGTTCATTTATTTTACTATTTTCGATTTCTAATTGTTTTTGTAAATAAAAGATCAATATTGTACATAAAGAAAATTTTTTCATTCTATCGTGTACAAGATTAAATATAGAATAATTATTATCAAATGGTTCCGGTATTGGGTCTCGTTCCGCTATTGGGTCATTTAATTTACCTCTTATCATTATAAAAAAAAAATTTGTTTTAGACAAAACTTGTAATTATTGTATTTAACCCTCCGCATACTAGGTGACTAAATGTCACATGCCATACTAGGCGGGGTTTGCCATACCCCAAAAATAAAATGAAATAAAATCCACAAAATTATACTTTATGACAGTTAAATGATAAGAAATATATTTTAATAAGCAATAATAAATATGTTTAAGTAACACACATATTTATTTATGCATTACATTATACTTCTATTAATAAAAATACAAAAGCTTAACTTTTTATTCAACTTATAAAGTATTGTGTCTATTCTTGAGTACTAAATTCTAATGACACGTGTCAATTAAGATACCGAATATTAAGAAAACCTAACAAGAATTTCATTCTTGCCTCCTTATTTAAATATAAATTAATTTCACGGCAACTTCTGAATGATTCGCAATAATTTAGGCTAATAAATTACAAGAAAAATTAATTGAATAATTTTAATCGTTCCCTCTCACTTGCATTGACAAAATTATCGTATCTTCTCGCTCCCTTCCACTCATTGCTATGGTAAATACATTTTTAGAGTTTAAAATCGATATTTACTAAATTAAATTAAAATTTTTGATTTGAAGAAGCGTACGGTAAATTATACTAATATAATAAACACAAGGATGTGCGCATTCGAGCGAAAAGTGGCACATTTCCGAGCGAGGGAGGCAAATGAAGCGCGACGCGGAGCGGCGCGCTTCATTTTCCCGAGATCGGAATGTGCCACTTTGAGCTCGAATGTGCACACTCGGTTATAAGCTAGATTACCAAACGTCCCGTTTTAACAAAAAAAAATTGTTCACTTAGTACACGGAAGGTTAAAAAAACGTCACAAAACTCAAATAGGCCCGTTAAACGGTACCTTTTCTGAATAGATAATTCAGACCTGTAATGACGCGAATCTTTGTTCGTAAAACTATTGGAATCATAATGATCACCTACGAGACCGTTAATATCAGTATTTATTGATCTATTATTTCCGTTTGAACTCTATCTGTATATTAACAAAATATACCTAAAGCGTTTTCAAGTAATTTACAAGAGATTATTACACTGAAATCTAAATCGACAGTTAGTGTCATTGTGAAATAAAATATTCTCCACTTGCCAGTACAGAAATTAGGTCAGTTTACAAGATTTGTTTACAAATGTAACTTGTTGATGTTTGACTAGCATTAATATAAATAAACAAGCAATTTCTTCCGTTAAAACACCGACAACGCTTGTAAATAATCTAATTATTATGCAATAAAAAAAGGAACCGACAAGCACATATTTTTCGCACGTAAATAATAAAAAGTAAACATAGCGTGGAACACGTAGATATGAATACAAATGGTTTCGATAAAAAAGAAGAACAAATAAAATATCGGTAGATATGCTAAGCTGCAATAAAAATCGAATTACTTTAAATGGCTGTTTTGTATGTCGCATTTGTACGCGGAGACATAAGAAAATTCGCTCCCTTAAATTTATTTATTTAGTCAAAAGAAGAAGAAGAAAAAAAAAAGGTAAACCGGGTTTATAATTGCCAAAACTTTATATCTCGCCCTATCTGCGAGTGTACAGAAGTAATCCAACAAACTGATTAATAATGCATGAAATTTTTATCTCGTCCTATCTTTCACTGACTTGATGAATCTTTTTTTTTGTATAAAAAATATTGCATTTTTTCACCTTAATAAGGAAAACAAGTACACCTTAAAAAATGGATAGTTTTAGCTAAGTGCTATTCGATACCGATTTTATTTAAGATTTTTTTGTACAATTAGGGTAACTCGACCAATAGATGGGCGGTTAAACAAGTTCTTATGTTTCTTTAATGAAATAATATAGTAAAATATTAATAACTTATAATAAAATGACTTATATTGACATAAAAATTTCTAAAAAATTTAAAAAAATATAATAAAAATTTTATATAAAGTATAGTAGTTTATAAAAAAATAAAAATTTTAAGAAAAAAGCTCATATCAACAGTAGATGGACAAAATCTCCAGTAGATGGAGGGCAACCTCTAATAGATGGACCCTTCTCAAAAATAATATTTGCCTTGTTATTTATATAAAGAATGATTAAATTTTTAAATTTAATAACTAATAGCTTAAACTTAATTAAAAAAAAACAATAAACAAATAATAGATAAGATAATAATTTTCAAAATATATGAAAAAGTAAATTTATTTTCTCGAAAAATGCCTTGCTCTTATACGCTACATTATATTAATTATATTTTAATATAATAATTTTAAAATATGAAATCAAGAAAATACAACGATATAATATATTTTTTTCTCTTTATCACTAACATCTTTTAAAGCACTCTTTAAATCATCAAATGAATAAGAACAAACATTTTAACATTTCGTGTTGTCGGCCATCTTTCAAAAAAATATAATTATAAATTTGTAAATACTAATAAACATTTTCATACAAATATAAAAAAAATTAACAAAAATGTAAAAGATTAATTCGATGTCTATCTATTGGATCGAGGTTAAAATTTCTCACTATTAAATGAACAGTAATTTTTTTTATATTTTTTTGTTTTTATTATTAACTAGCCCAATTTATAGCATGGTTATTCAAATATAAACAAAATCATATAATACATACCTTATTATTTCATTTAATTGTATTAATTATGAAGAATAAAGTATACACGGAGTCTGACCAAAGAAAAAATTTTTTTTTATGATAATAATAAGTAAATTAGCAAAAAAAATACTTTTATATAATCATAAATATGTATATTTGTAAAAGAAAAAAAATATTTTACAATTTTATACTTAAATTTAAGGTAATTAGTTATTAAAAGGTTTTTTGTCCATCTATTGGGGGGCATCCATCTATTGGTCGGGTTACCCTACCTGTAAAAATAAAAATGCTGTTTAATTTCAAATCTTATTCCCATCTATTAAATTTCATAAGAAAACTCTTGTATCTTTAACTTTTTGATTAGATCCGCGCCGATTTTTTCTCTTAATCTTTCGTCGCATATTTTATTTTTATTTCCACGCTTATTACATTTTTTACACAACAGACATCGACATCAGAGGTTATCAAACACACTTCTAAGTAAATATTGCGATTTTTTATTTATTTCTAATTACTTCTATTTTTAAAATCAGTGCGACGGGTTTAAAGTTCCCTCCGAATTTTGGCCGGTAATTAAACAATAAGATACGCTTTATAATTGCTCGCGATGTGTTTCGTTCCTTTTTTGTGAGTCAGATTTGTGTCGACATGTGTAGTTTTTTCGGCTCGTTTTTTTGCATTCACTATGACATAATTTAAAAATGTTGAGGCCGCCGCTAAATTTACGACCTTTCCTGTATTATTTATAAAAATAGCGAAAGGGAAAGGATCACAATTTTTTTTGCGTTGCTAACGTAATAAGGAAAAGCGTTTTTCTTTCTTCGCGACGATTTTATTAATTTTTTATTTATCAAAAAAAAATGCAAATTGATTTAGGAATCTAATGGGAATTATTAGGCAATAAATTAACCGTTAATACATTTTTTGTCGAATTAATCTGAACGTTGTTAATTATACTTTTTTAGCTCATTTTTTTGCTAAGTGCCATTTTAGAGTATATTATAAAAATTGCTAATGTGTAACGTTGCACGTGTTATGTTTGTAAAAGGGATTTTTCCATATCGTGGAATTTTAATTTATGTTTTTTTGGCTTTTATGTTTGTTTAACGTGATGCATTATAAATAAATTCTAAAAATATTACCAAGTTAGATTCTCAAAGCTAAAAATAAAACAAATATACGTAAATAATTTTTCCGATTTGCTGTCAACGAAAAATATAGAGAAATATAATGAGGATTCATCCAAAAAGTTGTATTCAAAGAAAACGTTGAATATATCCAAAGCAGTGGCGTTCCCACGTTAAATGATTAGTCCTAAAATATAGTAAAATTTTGTTAGCATCTTAATTTTTATTATTTTTTTTAATATATAGTTAAGTATCATAATGATTTGGACACCGACAACATGTACAGTTTGCGATGCAATTCTAGCTACTAGTCAACTGGCTGGGGGGGGATTAAAAAAAAAATAATTTAAATATTTTTTTATTCCAAAAATACAAAACAATCAACATCAAAAAATATTATATATATTATATTATATATATTATAATTAGCAAATTATTTAAAACACTATCTAAAATAATTGTAGATTTATTTACTTAATAATTATTTAACTTACTAACTAATTTATTTAACCTTAGTTTATTTACACAGTTCCATTTATTTATTTTCACTTGTGTTAGAGATCGCTTGCACTTTCACCAAACGCGTGCTAAAAAGAGTCCGACTAACACCAAAATCTAGATCGCTTATATGTGTAGTTCATATCCGATATCACAGCTTCTAGAGATTTCCAGTAAATTCTCACCTTGAACGATACGTGCGTTCAAGGTCTCGGGCCGAGTTAACTTATTGGTAGCGGTTGTCTTGATAGATATAGCGGGTTTGCTGTAATACGATATAAAAATGTGAAAAAACGAACTGAATCTGTTAATTTATTTCTTAAGTGAATAAAATATCAATCAGGACTTTTGGGTGGTTTTTTAAAATGATACAATCAAGTCATCTAAAAAACGAAAATAAGCGATATAAGCCTTTTCAAACACAAAATAAAAATAAATCAGCCTAACTTGAATTCTTTTAATTCAAAAAGTTACCGAATTTATGCAAAAAGTGGCACATTTTCGAGTAAAGGAAGCAAATGAATCGTGACGCGAAATGTCGTACTTAATTTGCCACTTTGAGCTCAAATTGAAAATTCCACTATCACAATCATTTATAAGGCATTTACTATTAAAAAAATTAATTAAAAATTGCAGAACTGCATTTTTAACAGCAATCAATTGTGTGATTTAGTACGATTTAAAAAGCACAAAATTACCCAATCTTTGACCTTGAATGTTCTGACGAAACGAATAAAATATTAGCGAAGATTTTTCAGTAATTTTTTTAAAATGATGAAATTAAACTATTGAAAAAAAAATAGACGCTAACACTGTTAGTGAACTTTGACTTATTTTTTGTCTACAGTAACTTTTTTTTTAAATTTTAATCGGTTACGTTTTGATTTCAATTCCACTATTAAATAACACAAATAATCCCACAAAATACAAAATTTTTAAAAAATTAAAATAATTAATTTTGAACGCCTAAAAAAACTAACCCAACTGCCCCCCTTTAAACCCTACAACAACGCCCGTGACTGAAACAGGAAATAATTTAGTTTAGTGCATTGTTTAATGTTTAGTTGATAATTTCGCTTTAAAAATTGTTTTCTACGAGGTTTTTCCGGTGATTATTTCGAAACACTTTTAAAATTGTTTAGAACGAAGGATTTGTAAATTCTTGTCTTACGACAATTCGAAGATAAGGAATTTTAAATGTACGATGTATTTATATTTTTTTTGTTGCAATCGATAAAGTCTAATTGTTATTTGTTTAAATTTTAGTGTTTTATTTATTGACACAAATACGTACGTATATTACAAAAAAAATTGTAATCGTTATCTCCAAAATAATTGTTATTATTAACCTTTGCGGTAATTTTAGTTGAGAAAAAATTAAATAAAATACGTTAGCATAAAATGCGCAGTTTGTTTCTATTTATATCGTTCTTTCTTTTTTCAGATGTAATTCTTAATCAATATATTTTTTAATAACCGACTTTGAATTGTGCAAGTAAAACGGAATGCGATAGCGATTGCCGAGCTGTGTGGAAACTTCTATAAACTGACTCATGTCGAGAAAAGAGCGACAAAAAAAGAAATAAAAAGAAAATTGATAAATTTAGCAGACATTGACCAGCGCTAACATCTGTTGATAGACATATCTCTTACATTCATTAAAATTGATCGCGAAATTATTTACTACATCGAAATGCTTAGTGGGCTTGCCGTCCTTCTTCTTTTTCAGCGCTTTTCGATCGAAACACTTTTTCATTAATACGAAACTGAAACGACATCCAAAGTGCTCGTAAATGCAATTATCCGCAGACACCTTTCGAAATGCTTTTTGAAATCGGTGTCCGTTTTTAAAGGCTTTTAACAATTCCATAGGCGCATGATTGAAAGTCATTCATTAAAGTGTTTAATTCTTATTATTCGATAGCGCCAAACGCACTTCCTGCTCCGCTTCCTGAAAATCTATTGAGTAATAGTTTCGGAATGCGGTTTAATCTTGCGCCGAATTAGGGCAAAATTTTCAATTCCACTTCTTCGGTCCGCCAAATTTGTGCAATTCAAAAACAATATAAATAAAATTTATATTTACATTTTTCGGATAACCTTTAATACCATTTTGTCCAATAAACAAAATCTAATCCAACATATTATTACTGTAATTATTTACTATTTATTTTAAAATCCGTAAATATTTTAGTAGGTCTTTAATCGTCGCAGAAAATTGTATAGTAAATTCTGCTTTATCTGGTATTATCTATCGGGACAACAACCACAATGTTGTTACATGTTTTAAATAAGGCGACGATAATTTTATAATCGTTATTTAACATTACACAATTATTGCAACGCAAAATAATATTATAAAAAAAAAGGTAACTGACCCTGTCATCGGATCGATCGGTGATTCTTCTGGAAACTCTTAGCTTTTGCTGTTTTTCCATTTGGAAAATATTAATCTGGCGAAGAGCCGTATGAGAAAGTGTAGTCAATTAAAAGTTTATTAAAAGCGAATTTTGTGCTAAGTTTTTTCGACATTTTTGATGTCGAAAACATAAAACTATGGACTCAGATTAAGAAAAAAACTTGTTTACTTTGAATGTTAAAAAGTAAAATTGTGTACATGTTTTTTTTTTGTCTGTTCACAGACAAATATAAGATACCTTATTTTTTCGAATTTTATTAAGTAGTGTATGGCTTTGATCAGAGGTTTTCAGACTATAGCCCGCGGGTTATTTATTCGGCTCGCATAAAATACTTTTACAACCAAAATATTGAGAAAAATTTAACACAAATAAGTTTATTTGGCGTGGCTTAATTCATTTGTACACTGTTAAAAATTATTTATTGTAATTTTAGAAAACGTGCGTAGGAATTTTTTGCAAAAGCAATTTCGCAGTAATAAATCTGATAGTGTAATTTAACGAAACGTTCTTGTTATATTTTTTTTGGAAAATTACAAAATTAAAAATTTCTATGGTAATTTTACTACACAACTTGTTGCAGCTCGGTTTGGATATATTACAAAACATTTGTTGCAATATTGCTAAGCTTTTATCGAAAATTTGTTAATTATTAAACTTTTTAGTAATTTGTTTAAATTGATTATGTATTACTCTCTAATTGATCAAAACCGAAAACAGTTACAATGAAGAAGGAATTTCAAAGAAAAGTAGATAAACGTAGAAATGTATTTATAGCACAATTCTGCTATAATATTTTTATATAAAGTCGTGGTAGATGTAAGAGTAGCGACTTACATCAAGCGGTCATCTAGCGGTAGCGTGTTCAACTAACGCTGGTGAAGAGATGCCTTCTTTCTGGAGTACTACTGAAGTGGTCACGCTACAACAATTAATTAAGATTTATTGCAATATAAAAAAGTAAGTTTTGAAAAGACGTTATAAAAAAATAAAATTCGCAAATTTTAAGCTACTTTCTTGTAATTTAAATTACAAATATTTGTAGTTAAACGCCATCGTTTTTTTTTGTAAAACTATTATATTTTATTGAAAAATTACAACTTGCATCTTATTTTAACACAGAATTAGTAAAGTTACAACTCATTTCTTTAATTTTACTATACACTTGTTTTATAAAATATTGTAATTTTACTAATATTTTTAACAGTGTACATTTCTTTATTTACCCGTAAAAAACTTTTATTTGGTTGTAATTTTAATGAGTTTAGAAGCCGCTAATTCTGTTAATTTCAATAAACATTGTATAGAAGTAAAAACTTATCTATATTAAATTAGAAGAAAATTAACACACAAAATAATACACATAAAAAGCAAATTACTAAAAAATTAAAACTGATAATTAAATTTTTATTAAAAACAATAATTATTTAATAATTAAATCCGATTATCTACTTGTGTAGTTTTTTTAGACATTGGATATTAGTCAATGTTTATTTTGCCGTGTAAACCTTGGACGTCTGTAGGAAACCTTTTAAAAGGGCGAATTGGTAAAACTTAAAATAAATAATTGCATCAATAAAATTTTATTTGACGATTTATGTAATGTGTATCTATGTAATATAATATTGCTTAAACGTAGTATATATAAATATTGCATAGAAAATAATTTAAAAAATTCTATGGGCGAGGGGCAGTAATCTATTTGTTTTCTTCGACGAATATCTATGAAAAAAACGATTTTTTTCCATGACATCTTCAACACTAAATTCACCCTCTATTTTATTACTTTTTGAAAGGATATCTGTAGATGTGCTAGTTTCAAGTAATCAATACTTTTAAAATATTTAAACTTAAGCTGTCGATTAATTTGAGATATTAAAATGATCAAATATTGTGTATTTTAATTGTTAAGGTAACAATACAATTCTACATTTAGAAATAAAGTACTTTGAATTTTACCAACTAAATCAAAAATAACACATAATGAATACTTCATTACTTTTAGTATCTACCATATTAAAAAAAACTAAGGAAAAAGTTTAAAAAATAAAATTTAAATTTAAATTAAAAAAAAAGGAATTAATGTAAATATGTAGATCTTTTATTCAAAAAAATACATTAAGTGGTAAAATAAAGTCAAACAATTCAAATTAAGAGTAAGCAACGTTTAATAAATCAAGATCAAATTTTTTTTAATAAAATTTTATTTTATATTAGAATATTTTAGAAAATCACTAGCTGATGCCCGTGACTTGGTCGTAGCTTACTATATTAACAATATATTTTATTTACAGAAATTTCCTTTTTGTCCCGTGCATGCGCCGTTGAGCCATAGGACATATATGAAAACTAATAACTTGATATTAAATAGGAATATGGTGATAATTTTTATTGGGAATAAAGACCAATTGTCCAAGCCATAAAAGTACAACAATTGATCCCAAACTATCGGGTACTTTTTGCATATTGCGCGCACATCCAAGGCCCTAACTATCATTTTACTGATATAGTTAAATTAATAGATAAGAAAAAAAATACTTTCTTTTCAACCCAATATAATTTTAGTTCTTTGAATAAATAGTAAGTTTTTTTGTATTTTATGGTTTTTTTGGCTAATTTAATTATTCAAACTTTTAACACTAATATTTTAGTTGACATTTCAATGTTTTAGTTGGGTCAATAGCAAACAATTAAAAGTTGTCAGAATTGCACATTATGTAGGTGTATAAAATTCGACTAATCTAAACTTTACGTGTGTTTACATGACTGAATGTGTGATAATAAATTTGAAAATCCAGATTTCCAACTTATCAAGGTTCAATATACCAAATTGCGACTGTACATACATAATCATTTTATTAGCGTCAAAGTGTGTCCATTAAATCATTGTACCTTTTATATAGCTAATTATGTAAATGTTTTTAGAACAACCTGTCCAAATTGTTGGGCACTGTATAAAAACATTATTCCAAAAATTAAAATGAGATAATTCCACCATTGCATATCCTCCTTATTTTTTCTTTAATTTTAACATTAATTTCTACGTCTCCTAAATAATAATAGAAAATTAGCTGTTGTACATTTCAAAGAGAAAAGCTGTTAAAACAATTAAGATTGTGTCAAGGTTTTCCATAATTACTACAAAGAGATTTTATCGTTGCAAAATTAAAAAAGAAAAATAAATTTTTTAATGTTGAAAACGCCAAAAGTTATGTTTCAAATTTATAAAAAAAAATTTTATAAAATGTAATAAAAAATTGAAATTTTTAGATATTCAGAAATGCGCCCACTTGAAAAGCTGAAAAATTTTCTTGCATTGAAACTGGCAAGCATCACGAAATTACAAGCAAACTTCGGAATGTATTGAAATTGTGATATAAAGTTCTCTTCCAATAGCGGGGAAGGGTTTGTAATTAGAGACAGGGGATATTTAGAAACGTCAGGTATTGTCGCCAACTATTAAATACATTTGTGTAAATTGCTTCATGACTCATGGTAAATATTGTTCGAAATGATAACATTGTGTACATTGAAGAATGATTTATAAAATCGTTTTTATATTAAAATTTACAATCTGCTGTTCGATTCCACACGATAATTTATTGAAAATTTTAAAAATTTGTATAACAATAACAATAACAATAAATACAAGTATTTTATAAATAAAATATAAAATACCTTAACATCTCAAAAAATATGTTTATCTTTAAAACTTAAAATTGTACATGTGTCAAACATGAAAGATTGTAACTATGATCCTAGATCAAAGATTATATGTATGTAGTTGTATAATTTTCATTTTTTGATTTTATTTTATTTAAGATGTCATTATATATTCAACTAAGGCCTTGAGTATCTAAAAGTAAATTTAAAGTTTTATTAATTTTCATAAAAACTATTTCACTCAAATTTCTTTTATTTTTATTCTGTTCACGATGTAAAATAGATACTTGTTTAAATTGAAAATGATGTCCAACATCAAAATGGTGTACAGCTAATGCTGTTTTGTTTGAAAATTGATTATTGCATGTATAACTATGTATAGCGTGTTCTTTAAGATTGAAGAAATTTTGAATTTGGTGCCATATTAATTTATTTATATGTTGGTAGTACTGGATCATATCTGTTAAAGAAGAGTTGCTAGTGGCGTCTCAAAAATGCATGGTGAATATAATATTAATAATTAAAAAGAAAACTGTTTCAGATCACTTACAGTTTTCATACAAAATGTAACAAACGGTAAAATTAAAAACGAGAATAAATGCAAAAATCGCAAATGGAACTACGAAAATAAAAAAAAACACATCGGAAAACCCTTTAGAAACGTCACAAATTGGCCAAGACATTTGACAGCAAAAATTACCAGATTCTTACAATGTAACCACATGCAGACTATGAAATACACTAAAAACTGTGGCGCCAAATTAAATACATTCTCAATTTTTAAAAATATTGTATTTATTAACTTAACTAGAGAATCGAAAATGACTAATCATTTGAAAATGCTCTCAGTTCTTCTGCAGCAAAATTGATTCTAGAACCTAAGAAGTCTCACTTCGAACGCGCCAGAGTCTCATGCATTTGTTTATATTTAACAATTAGTGAAAATCAAAAGTAATACAATTGTAACAAAAAACAACACACACTCATCTCAAAATTACTTTTTTTTGCAATAATATACTTTAGTACATTTTTATTAACACAACTAAGGTAAAACGTTCAGTCAATGACCGGTTTGTTGCATCGACAGCAATTTTGATATAAATGAAACAGTAAACAAATTAATAAACACAAAACAACCGTTTCAGTTTAAGCGAGATATTATTTTTGTTCGTAATTTAATAAAAACATTATCGCAATTTGGTCGTAAATTTAACTATAAAAAGTATAAAATGAAGAGTTTAGTAAATGACCACATTCGTCTAAAGAATGACCGGGTATAGTCTAGTGAATGACTAATTAATCGATTTGCCTATTAAAAATGAATAATCCATAAAATTTGCAAAATTTATTTAAAAACTATGCTTAGATGTATGTAGTTTTTTAATTAAAGTTTCTTTTGGTATTCTATAAATCTTTGTTGGCTTTGTTGGCGCTTAGGAGGTTACGTCTAACCTTTTTAAATGCGTCCTTCAAAACTTCAACACTATATTTAAATATTGCAAACTACAATATAAATTTTATTATTTTAACTATACACTATTTTATTACTTTTATTTCTTGAAATTGAAATATCTTAAAAATAAATTAATTTTTTTAATTGTTATAAATATTTTTTTTCGTAAAGGTCATTCATTAGTAAATGGTCACCGATTGGACATTTTACCCTAATCATGAAATAATAAATTCGTGAAAATAACGTAACAAGAATTTCAAAATGAGCACCTAAAATTACTTTTTAAGTAGATCCGTTTTACAAAAAAAAGTAATTAATAAAAATACTTATTAGGTAATTCATTTATCGACAAAAATGACAGTGATCTACCCCAGATTTCATTTTTAAAAATCCGTTACTAAATGTCCGGTACTTCTTGGAAACCCATATCCCGGACATGCGATTAGAAAGCTAACACTACATCAAGTAAAAAACAGTTCTATTTCGCTATGACTAATAATATTTATAATAATCACGCAATCGTTTATTTTTCGGTACCTAATCAATTGCAATTGAGGGGGCTCGACTAACGGAATAGTTACAGAGTTAGAAATCGGACGTGGGGGTACCGTTTTTCGAGCGTTGCTCATGTAAATTTAAAAAAAAAACGGACCAACGCAAATATTTCAATAACTTTTGGTCGAAAATTATTTTGACGATAAACAAGCCAATTAATCGAAAAATAGGAATAAAATCGCAAAATTCCATCCATTTACACCAACTTCCTTTTAAACGTTTTTTTTTTAAATTTCAAAAAATAGAATGTAGTTTTAGCTCCGTTCACTAGTCGAACGTAGATACATATTTTTGGACTATCGTCACCCAATCAAAAATTTTCGATTGTGCATTAAGACAATGATTTAAAATCGTTTTAAATTTTTAAAATTTACAATCTGCTGTTCGATTCCACACGATAATTTATTGAAAATTTTAAAAAATTTGTATAACAATAACAATAAATACAAGTATTTTATAAATAAAATATAAAATACCTTAACATCTCAAAAATTATGTTTATCTTTAAAACTCAAAATTGTACATGTGTCAAACATGAAAGATTGTAACTATGCTCCTAGATCAAAGATTATACATAAGTAGTTGTATAATTTTCATTTGTTGATTTTATTTTATTTAAGATGTCATTATATATTCAACTAAGGCCTTGAGTATCAAAAGGTAAATTTAAAGTTTTATTAATTTTCATAAAAACTATTTCACTTAAATTTCTTTTATTTTTATTCTGTTCACGATGTAAAATAGACACTTCTTTAAATTGAAAATGATGTCCAACATCAAAATGGTGTATAGCTAATGCTGTTTTGTTTGAAAATTGATTATTGCATGTATAACTATGTATAGCGTGTTCTTTAAGATTGAAGAAATTTTGAATTTGGTGCCATATTAATTTATTTATATGTTGGTAGTACTGGATCATATCTGTTAAAGAAAAGTTGCTAGTGGCGTCTCAAAAATGCATGGTGAATATAATATTAATAATTAAAAAGAAAACTGTTTCAGATCACTTACAGTTTTCATACAAAATGTAACAAACAGTAAAATTAAAAACGAGAATAAATGCAAAAATCGCAAATGGAACTACGAAAATAAAAAAAACACATCGGAAAACCCTTTAGAAACGTCACAAATTGGCCAAGACATTTGACAGCAAAAATTACCAGATTCTTACAATGTAACCACATGCAGACTATGAAATACACTAAAAACTGTGGCGCCAAATTTAAAACATTCTCAATTTTTAAAAATATTGTATTTATTAACTTAACTAGAGAATCGAAAATAATTAATCATTTGAAAATGCTCTCAGTTCTTCTGCAGCAAAATTGATTCTAGAACCTAAGAAGTCTCACTTCGAACGCGCCAGAGTCTCATGCATTTGTTTATATTTAACAATTAGAGAAAATTAAAAGTAATACAATTGTAACAAAAACAACACACACTCATCTCAAAATTACAATTTTTTGAAATAATATACTTTAGTACATTTTTATTAACACAACTAAGGTAAAACGTTCAGTCAATGACCGGTTTGTTGCATCGACAGCAATTTTGATATAAATGAAACAGTAAACAAATTAATAAACACAAAACAACCGTTTCAGTTTAAGCGAGATATTATTTTTGTTCGTAATTTAATAAAAACATTATCGCAATTTGGTCGTAAATTTAACTATAAAAAGTATAAAATGAAGAGTTTAGTAAATGACCACATTCGTCTAAAGAATGACCGGGTATAGTCTAGTGAATGACTAATTAATCGATTTGCCTATTAAAAATGAATAATCCATAAAATTTACAAAATTTATTTAAAAACTATGCTTAGATGTATGTAGTTTTTTAATTAAAGTTTCTTTTGGTATTCTATAAATCTTTGTTGGCTTTGTTGGCGCTTAGGAGGTTACGTCTAACCTTTTTAAATACGTCCTTCAAAACTTCAACACTATATTTAAATATTGCAAACTACAATATAAATTTTATTATTTTAACTATACACTATTTTATTACTTTTATTTCTTGAAATTGAAATATCTTAAAAATAAATTAATTTTTTTAATTGTTATAAATATTTTTTTTCGTAAAGGTCATTCATTAGTAAATGGTCACCGATTGGACATTTTACCCTAATCATGAAATAATAAATTCGTGAAAATAACGTAACAAGAATTTCAAAATGAGCACCTAAAATTACTTTTTAAGTTGATCCGTATTACAAAAAAAAGTAATTAATAAAAATACTTATTAGGTAATTCATTTATCGACAAAAATGACAGTGATCTACCCCAGATTTCATTTTTAAAAAATCCGTTACTAAATGTCCGGTACTTCTTGGAAACCCATATCCCGGACATGCGATTAGAAAGCTAACACTACATCAAGTAAAAAACAGTTCTATTTCGCTATGACTAATAATATTTATAATAATCACGCAATCGTTTATTTTTCGGTACCTAATCAATTGCAATTGAGGGGGCTCGACTAACGGAATAGTTACAGAGTTAGAAATCGGACGTGGGGGTTCCGTTTTTCGATCGTTGCTCATGTAAATTTAAAAAAAAAACGGACCAACGCAAAAATTTCAATAACTTTTGGTCGAAAATTATTTTGACGATAAACAAGCCAATTAATCGAAAAATAGGAATAAAATCGCAAAATTCCATCCATTTGCTCCAACTTCCTTTTAAACGTTTTTTTTTTTTAATTTCAAAAAATAGAATGTAGTTTTAGCTCCGTTCACTAGTCGAACGTAGATACATATTTTTGGACTATCGTCACCCAATCAAAAATTTTCGATTGTGCATTAAGACAATGATTATGGTAATAGTCCAAATTTAGAAACTGGAAGTCAATTCTAATTGCAATCTGTTAATGTCAAATGACTTTTTCATTCATGTTTGACTAAGGACACGCGCTTCTAAAAATAGATTGGTTATTTGAGTGTTGGAAGGCACGTTTTTAGAATCTTTTCGCCTATAGTAACCAAAGGTACTTTGCACATAAATCTGGCGCCAAATTAAGCAGATGTCGAAATTACGTATGCGTATTCCAGTGAGTAACGCTTCTGAGATTTTATATTCGAAGTAAGTTGTTACATAATTTTCCGTGTAGGTGTTCCACAAAGAGTCCCCCGAACTTTGCACCTTTCTATGCGTTTACAAAGTCGAAAAAAAACAGCCCCCCGAAACTATGTTTGGCACTTAAAAAAAAGCGTAATAACGGAAATTGCAATCTTTTCCTTTTTAAGCGCCAAAAGCGAACGAGTAATTCGTTTACCTTGAAATTGTAAACAAATTGCGCTCAAAAAGAAAATTAAAAAAAAAATAATCTTCCACCTTGACACATTCTCGCTAGATTTTTGCGATAAATTTTTTACACGTGCAACGCACTTTAATTATAAATTATTTAAGACGAATTACCTAAGAGTTGCATTATAAATAAAAAGCTAAAGATGGTTGGGATGAATTTAAATTAAAATTTAACGGCTCTTTTAAATTAAAATTGCTAAATTTATTGTTTGTTTGGGATTAATTACGAACAAACATTTGCAGTTTAAAAATTAGGAAAATCCACGGTTTTAAAAAACGTGGAAGTGTTTTCGATTCGATTATCTTTTAATCTTGTATGTATCAATGACAAGAGTGTTATTATGTAATTCTTTGCCACATCCTGATTTTTAGAGATTATTCATAAAGAAAGATATCTTCTTAATATAATTCTCTGCAAACATACTAATCTTGACCTTTTCTTAATTACGCTAATTAGATATGGTGTTTGTTTTCTTTTTGTTTATCAAAAATCGTTATTATTTTAGAAAATTGTAAACTAGCAAAATTCGCTTCGCTCATTGTGCTAGACAAAATGGCTTTGCGATTTTGGTTTAGAAAATTGTAAAATATTTACTTGAATTAAATTTGTATACAGGGTGTCATATGAATAGGTACTGATATTTAACCGGGTTACACCTGGCACCAATCTAAACAATAAATGTTTATACGCAATGTGTCTTAAATCCACAAAATTTTGAGAAAAATGCATTTTAATTTTCTTCAAATGGCAACACAGCATGGTCTTCATATGCTCTGAGATCATTTAGTACATGCTTCATTGCTAATTAATTTTATTCTTTAGATATTATGTTACATAATAAACGTCGATTAAGAATGTTTATTGCACATCTATTTTATTGTTTATATATCATATTTCAAAACAAATGTCGGTTAACAATAGTTTAATTTTGATAAATACGAGCTAGTCCAATTCTTTAAAAGCAAATTTTCTACTTAAATCCATCTAACTGCTTTTGTATTTTAGCAGTATTAATTATTTATTATGACTAGCGACTAATAATAGCCGTGTTTTAGTCTAAAATAAAATATAGCAAATTTCAATGATAAATAAAATTTAAACCATTTTTAATTTTGAAATAATTATATATAACTTATTCCCACCGTTCAATAAAAATAAATATAAAGTCTGATAAAAACTTTTAAAAACTTAGAACTGCAAAACACAAGTGTCTTAAGCAATTCTAAAGCCCTACACAGTAATATGTAAAACTACTTACTATCAAATAAAAAATAATTAAGCAAAGCCTTTAACTACGTATAAACACATATATTTTATAAAAAATTTATTAAACTACTAAAGATATTATGTATGTTACCCAAGATTTCTCTACTAAAATTGGTGGAATTTTATTATTATAAACGTCATATGTTAGCGGGAAGCAATTAAGATAAGTAAATTTTAAAATTGAAGTGTATGATACGATAACTCAAAAATATTCCACATAAGGCCACAATGACTTCAGGTATGTTTTTGTTTAGTTTAAGGTCATTTATAAGTGGGTTAAGTGACTGTACTTATTCGGTGTGTACCCTGTATATGAAAGTTTGGTTTAAAATTTTTAATTAAAAAAGTAGGTAAATCTATTTTGTTTTAAAAGAAATTAAATATTTGTCAGCTTTATGACAGTGAATGTACTGGTAATGAATGTGATTATTGATGCATTTACACTAATTTTCAGAATGCTTTATTATTTTTTTAAACGATTGTGAATAATAATTTATCAATTAAAAGATTTATTTTATCTAAGAAATTCAAGAAATATAGTGGTTTTTTTAAACATCACGTCTTGCAAGTATTATAACACGTGAAGCACAAGAGATCTTCAATTACAAACTGAGCACTCAGTTTGATATCTCTAACTTTTTGCATTTCTAAGTATTTTAATTAAAAAAGAAAATTATCTATGTCTATTCCTTGCGAAATAGTAATTGTTTCGAAAAGTCCAGTTGGAATTTAGTTCATCAATTAAGTAAATAATTGAAGAATTGCATCAGAAAAAATACACGAACGTAAATACACTTCAAACAAATAATTAAAGAAAAACGTAATTAAAGAAAAAACCACGATGCGTGTACTTATGTACGCGCGTTAGAAGTGACACTTCTTTGGCTTAACTAAATTAAGTATGACCACGTGTTATGTTGCACACTGTGTTTGCGCACCTATAGGTCCACCACTAACTTCCAAATTATATGTTACTGCGCCTTTCCTAAAAAAATCTAATCTTGGCGCCTCTCCACTATATATTTATTTTCCCGATTTACACGGAGAAAACCGTGTAAATCAAAATCATAATTTTTTGTATGGGAACCGTGTAAATTATCAACAAAGCAAAATATGCATAAATTGATCAGTTATTTTTCGAAATTAATATTTTTTTACGTTAAATAGTTATTTAGTATTTTTAGTGCGTTTGTTCATCAAAAAAATATTTATATTTATATCTAATTCAGAAAAATGTACAGTCGTATTCAAAAAATTATAAATTATCTAGTTTTATTTTACTTTGAAATAAATGCACATTTTACTTTTTTTCCATTTACAGTTTTCTTAGTAACTTATCTTCACTGTAAAACGAGATTAAATAGTATTATAAATTAATTATTTTTTGGATGTATAAAAATAGAAAGAATTCCTTTTTTCGCTTTAATGTGTCATGCAACAAATTATCTTAAAAAATAACTAAAAATACATAAGTTGTATAACAAAAATATTTATATTAAATACTTTTCATTTTTGAAAATTTTTAGAATTTTAATTTTCGTAAACCGTGTAAGATGTAGGTAGCGTGTAAATCGAAGGATAGATGTAGTGTTTATTGTAGGTTTTGTGTAAAAGTCGAATGTACAATTTAGTCTCGGAAAAATATGCACTATTCGTTCGTTTTATTTGAATACATAACTCTTTTTATTTTAAATACAAAAATGAATGTAAACAAATCTAATAAATACGAAGATGTGCGCATTCGAGCGAAAAGTGGCACATTTCCGAGCGAGGGAGGCAAATGAAGCGCGACGCGGAGCGGCGCGCTTCATTTTCCCGAGATCGAATGTGCCACTTTGAGCTCGAATGCGCACACTCGGTTTTAAGCATGATTCACAATGATTAATTTACTTTCTTAAACTTCAACTGTCGAATTTCCGTTATGTGTGCGCGCGCAACTTTCCTTGCCTGCTATTTTACTCACATCGTGCCAAAAGAAGTATAACTTCAAAAATACATTATTTACTCCAAAAATATTTTTTTTTATGTAAAACTGATTATAAAAATCTAATTGCATATTTTATTTCAGACAATTTTTTTTTAGAAAAAACCCTGATACAAGATATTAACAGAATATTTATAACAAATAAAAAGACAAAGGGTAGTTGATTCTATTAAACCAACCATATTACACTACTAATGAACTCTTATGAGCAACTATTAAAACGTTTGAAATAAATTTTGAGCAGTAAAATGAACAGTTCGGACGACATCCTAAAAGCTTTGGGTTTTATTAAAAATTCACTCAAATACTGCTCCGAAATACAAATTCGAATTAACTAAGCAAAATGTAATTTCTCCTACTCGATGTAATTCGAAAAGCATTTTGCATTTTGATTATGCAAACAGCCACCCAGATAAATTTTCAATAACGACTAATAAATACAATGCAATTAATTCGTTAAGCTTGCCAAAAATACGGTTTTTGGTTATAAAGTGAATTTTTCCGATTAATTTTTGTAAATTTTATATTGTATTGAATGTTAGTTGTACTTATTCAAGTCGACAACTTACAGGAACAGTTTGAAAAACTGAATCGTGCTTGTTATACTTAATTTTAAAGCAAAACCTGACAAAAAATCACTTTTACATAAAAAAACTTGTGTGCCACTACTTGGCAAAAGTATTTACATATGTGGTAATGCAATGTTATCATTACCATCAACTATTCTTATACTAATTCCAGTTAAAAATGCAAATCTAATCAACTGTGACATAAAACTAGATACCTACATCAATAAAGATAAAATTAAAAAAAAAACGATAAATTTTATTCACAACCTTGACCACATATGAATTAGTTTTTAATAATTTCAAAAGATTTAAAAACTTTTATTTCACAAAGTAAAATATTTATTTTTAATGTAATAAAAAAAATATACAAAATCAAGTTGTGGGCAGAAATGGCATATTTCTCGATTGGCAGAGCAATATTCTTCTATTCAAAATTTATCACTTTTTTCTTCAATTTGCATAACTTATATTTTTTCACGAGCCACACGAACAATTAACGATAGCTTTGAAAATTATAATTCAATAACAAAAAAAATTGTTCTTCTGTTATTAATAAGTACACTGACATAGGTGCCTAATAAAAAATACTTTGTTATGCTTTTAGAAATTTCTAGCTATGGCCCGCCAAAGCTCCGAAGAAAATAATTAACTTTGAGTAGGGCAGAAATTCTAAATTAGGATGTGTTCGGGTTAAAATGCTATTGTTGTCTCTTCAAATTTTCTTGTCCGGAAATTCAGTTAAGGAAATGTAAAAATAACTACCTTGGTATGAACATTTTTGATTAAGCTGATTTATGAAAAAAAAAAACACTTTTAAATTTGTCAATTTTGATTTAAAAAAAAGTTACTTTAACAAAATTAACTTAATTACGATATTTATTTACATTATTTTGGTAAAGAAATGTTTACGTACATGTGTACACTTTAAATAGAAACACTTTGTCTAAAATTAAGTCAGTTTTCATCGAATTAAATTTTAGTACGATTTTACAACTATCGTAAAATGTAACAAGCATCGGTCTCTCAATTGATTCATTCATGATGTTAAAAAGTGGTAGATTTGTGTTAAATAGAAACAGAATTTGCAATTTTACATTAACAATTTAAAATGTAGTCATCGAATTGCATAACTTTAAAAAGAAAATATTAGGTATCTAGTAGAAATAATTAATAATAGAAAGTGTGTGCGTGGACTCTAAGCGCGACAGAAGTGAAACTTCTTGCTTATTAGGTTTAAATAAAACTTTTTAATAGGCAGTTTTTTTTATGGCAAAAAATATTCGGCCCGATATGTAGCAACCAAAGAAAAATAATTAAATACAAATTCTTGATGAAGTCGTTGCCCCATTCTTTCATTATCCGTAATCAATAACGCTATATTTAAGCGCTTTGAAATCCGTCTCTGATAAATGTATAAACTCATAAATTCCATATTTAGATTCATTAATTCTACCTCCACATTTACAAAGCATACTACGCTACGTACCCATTTCCACCCAATTCTGCAATCGTCCCTTTCGACCGGTAGTAGATGCGTTGGAGTGGCGTCGCCGCCGATCAGGGTTAGCAACCTCAAAGAGTGGGATTATTTTGTCAGGGTTGTAAAATTTAAGTAAATTAAAAAAAATTATGGTAGATCTTTAAAAAAATTCTTAAAATTTGATTAAAACGTATGAAATTAAGTTTATATAGGTACTTATAAAATATATCAATATTTATTATTAATCACTAACATGACGGCCACGCTTTTTTAAATTTATTAATTCTCAAAATATACAATATTGTGTTAAAAAAAATTAGTAAACTAAAATAAACAATATAATTGGAAACAAAAGTTATACTTGAAATATTAAGAACTAAATTAACATAAAAAAGAGCTACGATAAGTCTTTACTAAAAAAGTATTATAGTAAAACCTCTCTATAACGGACACCACAGAAAATTATATTTTGGTCGTTAGAAGAAGTTTTACTCTATTATATTTCCAATAAAATTTAAAATATTTTTTACATTTAATTTTTACTAACAGTAACATATAAATTTCTAAATATCAAACATACATTTAAGTTTTTACCGGTATATAAACTGCATAAGCATAGAATATCAAATGACATAGTTCGCAATTAAAGGTATATATATATTTCGACATGCTGTTAAAATAATTGATGTTTTATACGGTAGGTGCGCTAAATTCAAATGATCCCTAGTTTATCGGCAGCTAATAATTTTGTGCGACTAAATAAATGTTTTTAAATTTTATTTAAAACGAGAAATAATAATCTAAAATTTAATTTTTCACAACAAAAAAAATAAATAAAATACATTATGGAAGAAATTTGACCGAGAAAAATTTTGATGGAATACGCTGATTACTACTTTTATTCGAACTATGTAATAAACTAGCAGTAAATACTAAATCAAACTATAGTGTTTAGAATACAGAAGAAAAAAAAAGTGAAAAGCAGGAGAGCGAAAGTACGCACTTTCTACATACGTGCAGAAACGAACGACAAAACTATACTCTATTCTGACATGAGCAAATCGACCACTTTATTTTACACAACAAAAAAAATAAATAAAATACATTATGCAAGTTAAATTTGATCGAGAAAATTTTTGATTGAATGCGCTCATTACTAATTTTATTCAAATTGTGTAATTATATAAATAAACTGGCAGTAAATACTAAAACAAACCATAGTATTGTAGAATATAGAAGTGGAAAAAGTGGAAGTGAGAAGAGTGAAAGCACGCACTTTCTACACAGGTGCAGAACGGAACGACGAAACTATACTCTATTCTGACATGGGGAAATCGACTACTTTGCTACCGCCGCCTAGCGCTCGAAAATTGTACTTTCGCTGCTGGTATTACAAACATTTTATTTTTTTATTTTGCTTTAGTAGAAACCATAAAAATGTATATATTTTTTGATTTGTGCATCAATTTTTGTAAAACTCAATTATGTCAGATTTGCAAATATCCACGGGAAAAACTTTGTGGGAAGTAGCGGTCGCTTTTTTTTAAATTGAAATTCCCAGGATCATATTTCGGCCACAAACTAAATATCTGATTTGGCGATCTTAAACTTGACAAAACATCATCTAATTAAATAAATGTTTTATTTCATGAATTCAACTGTATATTAAGAAAACCGATGCGTTTACTTGTGTACATACACGCATTTTGGTGTAACTAAATTAATTTTAATCGTTCCCCCTCACTCGCACTGACGTGATTGTCGTATCTTTTTGCTCCCTTCCACTCGTTGCTATGGTAAATGCGTTTTTCGAACAAAAAATCGATATTTAGTAAACGAAAATTAAATTTATGATTTAAAAAAACGACGGATAAAGCAGAAAAATGCGATGAATGCGGGGTATGTGCGCATTCGAGCGAAAAGTGGCACATTTCCGAGCGAGGGAGGCAAATGAAGCGCGACGCGGAGCGGCGCGCTTCATTTTCCCGAGATCGAAATGTGCCACTTTGAGCTCGAATGTGCACACTCGATTTTAAGCATGATTCACAATGATTAATTTACTTTCTTAAGCTTCAACTGTCGAATTTCCGTTAGGTGTGCGCGCGCAACTTTCCTTGCCTGCTATTTTACTCACATCGTGCCAAAAGAAGTATAACTTTAAAAATACATTATTTACTCCTAAAATTTTTTTTTATGTAAAACTGATTATAAAAATCTAATTGCATATTTTATTTCGGACAATTTTTTTTTAGAAAAAACCCTCGTACAAGAAATCAACAGAATATTTATAACAAATAAAAAGACAAAGGGTAGTTGATTCTATTAAACCAACCATATTACACTACTAATGAACTCTTATGAGCAACTATTAAAACCTTTGAAATAAATTTTGAGCAGTAAAATGAACAGTGTGGACGACATCCTAAAAGCTTTGTGTTTTATTAAAAATTAACTGAAATACTGCTACCGAAATACAAATGCGAATTAACTAAGCAAAATGTAATTTCTCCTACTCGATGTAATTCGAAAAGCATTTTGCATTTTGATTATGCAAACAGCCACCCAGATAAATTTTCAATAACGACTAATAAATACAATGCGATTAATTCGTTAAGCTTGCCAAAAATACGGTTTTTGGTTATAAAGTGAATTTTTCCGATTAATCGACAATAAAGATGATTTGTACAATAGAAAAATACGGTAAAGCTCTTGTGTCCAAAGATACATTCAATCAATAAAATATTATTGCCGACATTCCGCTAAATACGTGAAAAAAGGAAGAAAATGCTACAATCTTTATGGCCAATTTAATAAATCGACGGAACGCACCAATCTTGCTTTTACAACTACGTGGGTGCTGTCCGTTTTATTTTTTTTAGGTTATAATTTAATTATTTTAATATTTAATGTTAAATCAGCGTACAAAGGCAAGGAATTGGCTTTGAATAATTTAAGATTTTTGTATTTGCGTTGCGAAATCAGAAGAAGTCAATTTCAATTTTTTTTCTTCAAAATGTTATATTTAGATTAAAAGTTTTTAATATTACGACCTCTTTGGGCCACATTGGAAGTAAAAGGAATTTTGGAAGTTGCATTCATAATTTACAAATAACCTTGTGAATGTGTTTTTAACGTAAATATTTCTCAACAAGAAAATTTTAAAAAAGTACATAAAAGCGTAAATGTTTTAAACAAGTTTATATTCTTATATTGCTCCCCTCCGTTGGCTTTGCTAAGAAGTTTTCTTTGGGGGGAGGGGGGCAACCTTTGAATTTCGGTAATCCGAATATTGTCGATTTTTCTAGAATGAGTAATGAGTTTTGTAGGGTGGTCACTGCCCGCTCTTGCCCTTGCCCTTGCCTCTAACCTAACTCTGATCACTTTTTATAATTTTTTTAAATTACAGCTACGTATAGATAAATTTATTTTAAAAAGCTAAAAATAGAATTAATTATTAATTTATTTATTTCTTACATTCTTGGAGATAGTGGTATGATTGTAAAGGGAAAAAAGTTAGGGGTTATTTTTTAACTACTGCCCCCCATTGAAACTACCTAAGATTTTTCTTCTTTGTTGTGTTTTGTTATTAAAAATTAATTAAGTTTTTTCTTTAACTGTATTAAATAATTGTTGGGCGTTTATTTCAAATTGTTTTTTTTTAATTATTAAAATCAAAATTTTGTTGGTCAATGAAAATAGTGACAAAACAGAGTAGGCTTTTTTTTGATCTCGGTAAATTCACAAAGTAGGTACTGTTTTTTAAAATATGCACAGTTTCATAGTTAATTGCCCATATCTCTAAAATTTATTCTTCAAAGCAGAATTATCATACATATTTGGATAGTAGGTTTTTCCAAGTATTTAAAACAAAATAATTTATGGAAAAAAATGTATTAAGTACCCAATGGCACATTCCTTTAATTTTTTCTTAAAATATTCCACAAGTTTTGGTTTTTTTAATTTAAAACTTAGAATAGCGTTACGTATTGTAAATCATTCCGGAAAACCTAGTGCAAAATTCTAACAAAAATTAGTAGGTTTTCCATCGCAAAAAAATTAATCAAATAAAAGAGGATTTTATCAATTACTTGTATACAATACGAGGTCTTTTCAAAAAATAACTGAACTTTACTTTTTTAAACTTTAATTTATAATTTTAAAGATTATTGATCCTTGTCTTTTCAAAGTACTTCCCTTCTTTATTGACACACTTTTTCCAGCGGTGCTTTCATTTTGCAACGCAGTCCTGGATAGCTTCATTCGAGTTGGCTTTTAAGGTTTATGCAAAATTTGCTTTGATACCATCCATACTTTTGAAACGGCGTCTTTTCAGCAATGATTTTAATTACGAAAATTAAAAAATTGCATGGTGCAAAGGTTGACGAGTGAGGAGAGTGCGGGCGGACCGTGATCTGATTTTCCCCATTTTTACCCAAAATTTTGCGTTGCATCGTTGCTCTAGAAAATCGTACATTTCACAAATCCTCACTAACACGTGGTTATAAAAGAGGTTATGCGCGATACAGTGCTGCCAAACTCATATCACTACATATTTCTGTTGGCACCTAATTCAACATGTCCGGTTATTTTCTGAACTATATTTTCAAATTATAAAATCAGAATAAGTATTTTCATTTTTTAATAAAATACTTAAAATAAAATAAATAATTTTCTAACAAAAATATTTAGTAAAAGCATTATATTTTTAAATTGATCTACTAAAAAGTAATCACTAAAAATTTTTAAGACTTTTAACGGGTTTAATGCGTATTGTAATATTACTGTAAAAAATATAAAGATTGTGAATAAAATTTAATTAAATCAAAATATGATAAAGATTTTCTTAGGTGTCGAATTCAATAATTTTATGTGTAAGAAAAGCATCTAATAAATGTTGGATATTAATAATAGAGTGAATACAAAATTTCGGCGAGACTTAATTAAGGTATTACCCTTTATAAATAACATGTAGGTACCTGTATAGAAAATTAATTTTACAGATTATTAAAGTAATGCGGATTATTATTTTCAATAAGTTAAAGCCTTCTTAATGCCTTCGTTTCTTTTGAGTTACAAACTCTTTCAAGCTTATCGGTTATTAATTTCTGATATATTTGGTACATCCGCATTTTCTGATACAGAAAATCAAAATTAAAAATAAAAGACGAGTAATTTTTTTTCTTTAATTCAATAGCAAAGATATAACAGAATGTAGGTGACATAATTTACCTGGAATAATTCAAAATTAATCCAAACCATTTGTAAAGTTTTATTAAAACAAAAACAATTAATATTTTACAAAACGATTCAATTTTAATATGTATTTCCAACAAAAACATGAGACAAAAGTTAATTATTCAACTGAAATTTGCTGCTTGCATTAAAAACTAATTTTACGAGTTACATAAGTTTTATTTCGGGAAATATATTTTTAATTTGTAAAATTAATTATAAAAAAATGTAAATATTTACAACTTTAATAATAATAAAACCACAGCATTTACATACGAGATCTATTTAAAAAATACCCGAACTAATTTTTTTTTAAACTTATTATTATTAATTTTACAAATTATTGGTCCTTATCCGTCTCCAAGTACATCCCTCTCTTATTGACACACTTTTTCCAGCAATGTTTTCATTTTGCGAAGCAGTCATGGATAGGTTCATTTAAGATGGCTCTTTTATGGTCTGTAACGAATTTTCTTTGATTTCATTAATACTCTGAGAATATCACGCAAACAAAACGCGGTATCAACAATCCAAAAATATGCGGTTACACAGGAGGTTATACGCAAGGCAGTGCTGCCAACCGCATATAACTAAATATCTCCGTTGGCACGTAATTCAACATGTTCGTTTATTTTCTGAACAAACCTCGTACGTAGACGTGTTTGGATATTTTATAACAATTTTAAATTAATTTAAATCCATACTAATATTTATGAAGCTAAAAATATTTAAACGGTCTAAATAATAAAAATAAATTACTAAAAAATTTTAAAAATTCTTTGTTTTATTTAAACATAATAAAAATAATTTTAATATTTAAGTATATTTTTTTTAAATAAAAAAAATTATGTTTGTTTACATTGAAGTTGATCTGCTTTTTTTTCTCGAAAATATGCCGATTCCCGCTCAAATATCCACATACTTCGTATCCATTGGATTTGCTCTTAAAATTCAGAAAAATCCTATAAAAATAAATTTAATTTAGTTTTTTTAATTTAAAATAAAAATATTACAGTAGACAAATCTAATGAATACGAAGTATCTGAATATTCGAACGAAAAAAAGGCCATTTTCGAGCGAGGGAAGCAAATGAAACGCGTCATTCGCGTAGCACTTTATTTGCTTTTTTTTTTCGAAAAAGTGTCATTTCTCGCTCGTAAATGTGCCGCTTCCCGCTTAAATATCCACATACTTTGCATCTATTGCATACCTATATAAATTTCAATCTTTGCTCTTAAAATTCAGAAAATCTAATAAAACAGAACCAAATTCAATTCTTTTTTCATTTCAAAAAAAAAAGATTAACGTAGATAAATCTTATGAATACAAAAATCTGCATATTCGAGCGAAAAAGGGCACACAGAAAAAATAATATCTTGGCTCAAGTGAGAAAATTTTTTTGTTACTAATCTCTTGAACTAAAATAAAAAAATTGCACTTGAATAAAAAAAATAATATCTTGTAACTATAAATCACACAGTTCGTCTAAGTATTCATTTTTTTAATATAAAAAATTTATTCTTGAACTAAAGAAAAATATTCTTGAGACAAGCCAATTTTTTTTTGTTATAAGATAATTAGTTTCTTGCATCAATTTAATAATTATTAAGAGCAAAAATTAAATTTTTAGAGGAAAGCAATTTTTATAAAATTACTTTAAATATTTAAATTTTATATTTTATATTTAAAATATATTTAAATATTTAATATTTATAAAATAAAGTGAGTATTATATTTTGCTAAAGAAAAAAAATTATTGTAATAATAAATGTACATTTTCCTCATCAGAAATTTTATTGTTGAACCAATTATTGCAAAAATTTTTTATTAAGAAATTTTTTCTCAATTAAAATTGTCGAAATCAAGAAATTATTTTACTTCACTCAAGAATTTTTTGAGGTTCCTTTCAGATCCTAAAAAATTTCTTGGATGAAGAAAAGTTACCTTTAACCAAGTGTACCATTTTTTTTTTGTGCACATTTCCGAGCGAGAAAAGCAAATAAAGCGCTACGAGACTTGACGCACTTCATTTTTCCCAGATCAAAAACGTGCCACTTTGAAGGCTGGATCTCAAACACGTTGCCCAAAAATTAATTTACTTTTTGAAAAATTTTAATCAAAATTAGAAAACAGTAGCGGTGCATCAAATTTTTTTTTTTAATTTTTAGCCAAATTTCCAAAATTTATTTTCTCCTCTATTTTTATTAAGTAAATTAACCTTGCCATTATTTCTTAAGGGTTGTGGGACGGGGGCCCGGAACCCAGCAGCCCTCCTCCCGGTTCCGCCACTGGACATGCATAATGGACAATAACGATTAGAAATCCTTAAAAATCTAGAATATTACCCAATTATGAAATGTCGGAAATTATTTTTAGATTATGATTACAAAATCTTAATAGCGTTCCAATTTCCTTAATAATCGTTAATAGAATTCCTTATCAAAATTGAAGATTCGCCGATAGCGTGCAATACACCTGTCTAAAGTTTAATTAACAAGCCGAGTTACTCATTTTCACAATTTGTAACTATCATCGCAACTTTTACCGTTCTTAAGTCAGACCAAATTCTATTGTGCAATAAGCAGCCAAAACACAATAAATTCTTCGAAGATGAATTAGAAGAAAAAAAACGATAGAAAATCGTCTTTCGACACTTGACGCGAATGGGGGGACGTCGGGCACGAGTCGCATATTAGTAAAATCAGTAATTCCCAAATATTTTCTATGAGTCTCAAATCACGTAGTTCGAAATAAATACTGCATGATTTCCTATAAATATTTATTTTACATAAAATCCGTTTCTCTCCATACTCTCCTATTCGCCCTCGTTCTATGACTGTCGCGCGTCTCTCTCTAGCATTTTGAGAAAGCCCGTGCCTCTCGCTCCGACCAGCTTGCGATTATATAAAACTCGAAACTCGCGATATGCTGGACCATTTTGAATCAAGAATTTACGGAGAAAAGTTAGAACAGTGAGATTCCGATATAGTAATTTACGAGCGGCACACACTGAAAAGCGCAACGTCGAAAAATTTCGTCAAGTGTTCGGTGGGTGATTCGAAAAGAGTAGCAACAAGTGTCGTTCGACCCTTAATTGTGAGTTGCGAAAAGTTCGCGGTTGCGAGTTGCCGTTGGAAAAGGCGTCGCGATGAAGGGTGTCCTGTTAGTTTTCGGTGCTGTTTTTTTTTTCGTTCTTCACCAAGACGTCGCCGCTGCACCTTCCAACAGGTAATTATTTCGTTGATGACGTCATAATTTATTGGAATTATGCAATTTATTATTTTTTTTTTGCGAATAACGACATACCTCCGCCGCTTTTTTTGTGTTTTAGTAATTTAATAGTTTTTATTTTTGCGTTGTGAGTCAAACTCAAAATATTTACGAATTTCCGGTTTAAACTCAAAATTTGGAAAAGCATTAAACTCTTATCGGTATTGTTTTAAACAAAATGTTGCAATTGCCGAAAGAAAACAATTTAGCAGCCAATAATAATCGTTCACAAATAAAAATTTGCGTATGAAGAATAAATCGTACACTCTTTCTTTCTTTTTCTAACTATAACTAGTTATAAGCAGTTTACGTCATAATTAATTTTCTTGAGATTTATCGAAAAATTATCAAGTCGAGCGAATGCGAAGCGCACGAACTATCGCCTTCTAAACCGCTTTAATTAACGTTGTCGTTTTCTTCTAGAATTAAGCGGGTGTCGGATCAGAGGCTCGCCGAATTAGAAACATTAGTGGCCCTTAGTAAAATGTCCGGCAAATTAGTGACCGTTCCGCTGGGCTTGGGAAAAGTGAATCCGAAATACATGTGAGTATTGGCTGAAGGCGACCCGTGTAGAAGCGGAAGGTAATCTTCGTTTGCTTTTGCAGTGGCAGGAAGCGAAGAAGCGAGTCCCGATTTTTGGACAGTTTGTTCAATCGGTCTTCGGAGGAAGACACCGGCGATCCCGCCGAGCTCGACTACGAGGACCTTTACGGTTACAGGACGAAAAAACGATAAATCTAGTTTTAGTCTAATTAGTGTAATTAATTTTTTTTTGTGTTTGAAGATCTTATTAGTTAAATTTACGAAACAGTATTATTTTGTTAAGACTTAAGGCATGGTCACTGGACGTTCTGATGCATTGGTTGTGTTCAAGATTGTTTTAAGCTATTTATTGTTTAATTTATTTCTTTTTTTTTTAATTTATTATTTTTGCTCATTGACTACGAAATTTGGTCGTTAAAGTATTATAGTAGCGAATAAGTTATTTATATGTATACCTATTTATTTTTGCAAAATCTTTCCTATTAGTATTATTAATTGTAAGTTAAGCAAATAATGTTTATTGTCTTTACGCAATAAATAAATGTTGATCAATTTTATATGTGGTTTTTGAATGGACGACATCGATAAATGGAAGAAGGGCTTGTGCGAACGGATAATTTAAGATCGATCGAGTTTAGGGCGCAAGTTTCCAATAATAATAACTGCACATAGAAAGAATAAAATAATTGAGAGGGCCGTTGTATTAGAAAGAGAGAGGAGAGAAGTAAGTACAGACGTGCGGTTAATAAACGGTAATAGATGACGCGTTTTTATGTGAACAATTTAAGGAAAAGTTTCTTTTGCGATTTGCCTACAAACGTTTAATTATTGAAAAATATTAAATGTTTTAGTTTTGAATTAATTGTGAAAACTTTTTATTGAAAATGTGCTCGTTAAAAATGAAAATTTAGGCAGATTGTGAAGAAAAATCGTTTGTTGGAATTAATAAATAAATAAATTAAAACGGAACCAGTATCTATACCGGATTTGAAGTTAAAATCTGGTTTATTTTTTAATTGAAAGAGATGATTTAATAAATTTTCCCATAAAACTTTTAAATCCTGATTGAGAAATGTTGTTAATTAACAGCATTTTAATAATCGTCGTTTTCTAAGCGTAAACTAATATTTAACTTAAAGTATAAAATTGAATAATTATGTTATTATTGGTTTTAATTTTATTTATTCGATATTTATATTCAGTTTGAATAAAAAATGTATGTAAACGTTCTTTAATATACATTTTGATTTTTTGGTTTATTTATAAATATAATTATCCAATTAATTTAATTTAATTTAGTAATGCTGTATAAATGCATAAGTGCTTATCTAATTCTGAAAAATGATTTGTAAAGTTTACAAACCAAGATAATTTTTTTAGTGTTACACACTTTCAACGATTTATATTTATAATAAAGCGTGTATTACAGAATAAAATATACAATCAATTTAGAAAAAATGGTATATCGAAAAATTTACATTAAGAAACGTTTAATTAATTTATATTAAAAAATATGACCGAAATCTTTTTTTAATAAATTAAAGATTTTATTATTGGGCATAAAAACAGAAATAAAACAGTTTAAATGTTTATCAAAGGTTAAATGCATCATATTTTTTAATCGTTTATCCTAATTTTGAAGTTAAAATTTAGGGCAATAACAAAAATAAGTAATAAAAGTGTTACATAAATTAATGTAGTTTAATAGTACGTATTATTTTGTAATTATATTTAATAATTTTTAGAATCTAATGCTATTAATTAATATAATCAGATAAAAAGGTGATATGTTTGACTTTCCTTATATCGCTAATAAAGTTAAACTGTTTTTGCGTTAATCTATTAATAAATCAATATTTAAATACAATTCAAATTAAATGTACACTATTTAACGTAAATGTTAATTTTAATTTTACGGTATTCGTATGTATGTATGTAATAATAGTGGTTTTGTATAAGAATTAAAAAAAAATGTTTTAAGTATTGAATTCCAATATTGGCGTAACTAGTCAGCAAGGAAAGGGGTTGTGATGCATTTAAATTCAGTACTTTTGAAGGCAAAGAAAATTATTTAAAAAAATAATAATTAATAGAATTATTAAATGTATTCAAATTTTATTCTTAAAATACCCCCTGCGAAACGCCTGTTTACATAACTGCTATTAAATGTTTTATTTTATTTTACGTCACTTATTACATTTTAATCCCAATCGCACATTATTTAAATAATTAATCACATAAACTGAGGAAGTGAACGTCATAACTAAACAATGACGTAGAAGTTATGTGGATTCACTGTTAAATTGTTCAAACAGTACCAAAACCACTTTTAAATTTTTTTATAAAATTTATAAGACAATAAACATGGGTTTATAAATATTTTATATATTCACACATAAAAAAATATTTCTTTTCTAAAATAAGTTTTTTGTACTATGAAACTTTAGATAATTTATTTTCTGTTAAAGTGTTTTCTTTTAAATAGTTCGTAGTCAATATCCATACAAATTGCTTGATGGTATTCGTATTCCAAATGTTATGTATGAAGTAAAATCTAAAATTATTTAACAATTTTGCACATTAACGCATACTTATTAAATTACAATACTTCAGTTTAAAAATTTAAAAAAAAAATAGTTTTTTTAAATTTTCATTAATATAAAACTTAAATGTCTTTGTGAAGTAGGGCTAATGGAAATTCAAAAATTATTTCTGCACGGAGAGAAATGTATGGCGTTATTTACAATACAGTATAGTAGAGAACGTCAAGGGGTGATCACTTTTACCCCACACCATGCCTAATTTTGTCAGAGTCCATTTTACAATGTGAATGACAACTTGACAAAATGAATTTCTTCAAAATTGATCACATTAGTATGGTTAACCTAGAAATAATAATAAAAACTAAGAATTTCTGGCTTATATACACTATCAAAACTCGTAATACTTTTAAGTTGGCATTGAAACCAAATCGAATGACAAAATTGGCTCCCATATAAAAGCATTGAGTGATCGCCCCTTGATAATAATTGAATCCTAATTCTACAATTACAGTCAAAGAAAAAGATCTACTACCCAAAAATATTAAGTCATACTAATATTCAAATTATATTTGTTTTATTTACTAGAAAAAGTTTTGAGCTGACTGTCAAAATAAACTGTCAAATATTAATTTGAAGGTTATATATTCTACAAAATACCGTATGGAGCACCAAATAATTTATTATGGCAATGATGACCACACAGCGGTTGTTAATTTTTTTTTCGTTTGCCATTTGCCCTATTTTGTGTTTTTGTTATATTTTAAACAATTCTGAACAAGCGATTCTATTGTTACTTATTTCGTTCGTACCTCTACTGCCATCATTAATTTTTCTAATCATAAATATTAGCATCCAAACTTGATAATTTTGAATTAAAGTCAGTGCCTTGCAGTTTTAATCTTTTAATTCTAAAATTTTAATATCGCAGGCTACTTAAAACTTTTAAACACTTATAATAAAGTTCATAACTGATGTATATTTAATAATGTACCATACACTTAGTTTGTATGTATTTTAATGATTCTATTAATTTATTTTAAAATCATTAAATATACAAAGCTAAAGTTTTTAATTTATTTAAAACTACTATATATTTGAATAATTCATAATTACAAATACTAATTTTGCTCGATCACGGAAAAGAAGTTAGGCAACCCAAACAGCAGAATAATAATGATTTTTTTGCAATTACATACATATCCGTTTTCTAGATTGGAATGTGTGTAAGAAAAGGAAAACAATAGTAAAGAACGTAAGTCGCAGTGATATTGATAAATAAAATGGCGTGTTACAACTGATTTATGTTATGAGAACAAAAGTTTCAGATGAATTGCTGCCTATATTATCGTTTTTTACGAGTGAAATTGCATAAAAAAGAATCAAAAATGTACAATATAACATAAATGTAGTGATACATGTGCGCTTCCATAGTTTATTTTGTGTTTTCAACAGCTTTATAATTTTTAAACGTAACGTAATGGCGGTGTCTGCGTTTTGTGTTTGATCTATTAACTTATTCTTCACTATTCAAATATGAATATCACTAATGCCGGAGACCAAATTTATAATTTTGAATCGGAAGAAAATTCGTCTAAATGGAAAGGAGTACTTATAACCGCCCTAAAACGAGTTAGTTGCAATCTTGACGAATGTCCGTCCATCTAAATACGTTTTGATATCTTTTAGGTTTTGGAACAGGTCCATCCTTCCTTAGCTGCACGTGAAGATGCTTTAGATTATGTTGAAAGTTTATGTTTGCGTCTTCTCGCTATGCTTTGTGCCAAACCGAGCCCTCATACTGTACAAGTACGTATTTACAAATGACATAATCGCATCATGAAAAAAACGTATAATTTCATTTCTGCATTCAGGATGTTGAATTCCGTGTTCAAAACACATTTCCTACACCTATCGATAAGTGGGCCCTCAAGGAGGCACAGGAGGCATTGGACAGAAGGAAAAAAAAGTGTGTGTTACCCGTCGATAAAATTCATAATTTATTACAAAAGGTAACCGTTTCCACTCGATTATTATTACGTCTATTTATGTTTGATTTTTGATAGGAACTTCTCTCGTATAAGGTAGATTCTACCGTTTCGTTATTTCTGGTGGCTGTTTTGGAATATATCTCTGCAGATATATTAAAGTTAGCTGGTAACTATGTGAAAAACATCAAACATGTTGAAATTACTTTTCAAGATGTTCAGATATCAATGAACATTGATAAGGTAAGCGTTTTATTGTTAATTATTATGATTGTTATTAATGAAAATGGATTGCATAAAATACTTTAATATTAGTAGGTTTAAAGGAAAGAGTAGTTTCGTTCCGATGCAAGGTTATTAATTTTGTTCGGAAAAAAGAAACATATTGGTCTTTCCTAATTTGTATGATTCATCTACATTTATGTGTTAGGATAGAGGTTTTGTTATTTAATTTAATTTATATTCTAAAGAAAAATGATTTTAGGAAAAATTTCCAAACATTAAGATTTTTCTAAAGTTGTTTTATTATTGATGTTGAATATAGTTAAACTACAGTGAAGCTCCGATAATTTGAATCAATAAAAGCTTATACAATCCAGATTATAGAACACTCGGAAATTATTAAAATCGCTATAAATTTGAAAAATAATACTCGTTACCACTGACACGATTTTTCAATTGTAATATTTCTTGCTTTTAGGCAAGAATCAACGTTTTATATGGTTTTTTATTATGCTACAAGATGTTTTCTAAGTCTTAGAAAATTTAGAGAATTACACAGCTAACAATAGCGTAGAAGTTTTCTTTACTTAACGCAGGCAATGCATGTACGTAGCATGATCCGGATTACCGTGTGCAGTTATGGGACAGTCGATTCGGATTGTAGGATACATAATGTAAAATTTGTCCGGATTAGAGTGAAATGTCCTTTAGCGGAGCTTTACTGTAATTATTACGGAAACTTATATTTCTAACACTTAACACAATAATTTGAAACATAACAATCAATATGAATTAGCTTTTAACAATTTGCAGCTGTTTAGAATTAAGTTATATTCTAGGGTTAGTATAGAATGTTTAGTTAATTTTAGTAACCATTAATTTATCAAATAGCTTTATAGTTTTACGAACACAATTTAATGCATAATTCAAAATAGGTAATTTGTTTAAAGCACTCTGTTCAGAAATTGGACTTTTGCATTTCTGTTAAAGAGTTCTGCAGTGTTGTATGTTAAATTTATGTTGCAAGAAATGGATATTTTGTTTTAAACATAGAAATAAACGATATAGGTTCGTTCAGGTCTTAGGTGTAGTTAGATTAAGTTAGGCGCCGCTTGGCATTCTATTAACTTGCTTTTGCTTTCACGCCTGCCTCAGACCACCACCGCCATGGTAGGTAGCCGTGTTCTTTTATTTATTTACGTATGCATGATATTATTGATATTCTAAATGATTTTCACTCATTCACACACACACAGACACATGGCTGTTTTGCCGGGCTTGCTGCATTTTGTTGCGAGCTTGCCTTTTATTTAGTTGCAAACACTTAATTCGATTCAATATATAAAAACATAGTTTCTAGTTAGTGAGGAATACAGTCTATACATCATTTTGTTTTTCTATTTAAAAAAAAAGAAGCATGAAACTAATAGAATCTAATAGGGGTCATTCTTTCCCATGTACATAGGTTTGCAATTTGAAAATGCATCGAATTTCCAATAATCGAAATACATTTTATAACTACAGTAATAATAATAATTTTAAAATTATCCACATCTACTGAATGAAAATTAATAAATCCATGCTCATTTAAAATAGGTAACAGATTTATAAAGCTTGTGTCGTTTCTAAATTGTTATTATTTTTGCATTTTCCAATTGTAAACAGTTTTTAATGTCTTCAAATAATTTTATGCAAATATTTTATGAGTATTTTGATTTTTAGGCATTAATGGATATGTTTTATCAAGACGAAGGTGGAGGACTTAGTTCTTTATCAGAACCTTCAGTAGTTGCTTCTCAAGCTCCTAGAACTAGTTTAACTTATGAAGAAGTTGTTAAAGAACTTATGGCTTCTGAAAGACAATACCTTCGAGAACTGCACATGTTAATTTACGTATTTAGGTGAATACCAAGATAGACAAGAAAAGAGAGACTAAACTAAACATTTTCCATTTTTAGAGAAGAGATAATTAAATTAAATGCTGATCAGAAAGAATTAGATGCTATTTTTTCCAACATTCTAGACATATATGAACTTACTGTAACTTTATTAGGAAGCTTAGAAGACGTAATGGAAATGGCTCAAGAGCAAATGCCTTATATCGGCAGCTGTTTTGAAGGTATTTATTAATCGATTTCGATTGTTCGTTAAAAAAATATATGATGTTTTTAGAATTGGCAGAAGCGGCCGAATTTGATGTATATAGTAAATATGCACGAGATGTGACATCTTCATCTTGTAGAGAAATTTTGAATAACTTGCTCTCTAAACCCCATATTGGATCTGCTTTAGCCAAAGCGGGTCAGGGTATGGGCTTAGCTTTGAAGTATTACTTACCTGCTTTACTTATGGGACCTATACGCCACTGCTTTTCTTACTTGGATTATATCAAAGTATTAGGAGGTTTATCTGAGTCAAAGGAAGATAGTGAAACGTTAACACAAGTCGAGGGGCTTTTGACTCCTCTACAACGTGAATTAGGTACAATTTTATGTCATCAAATTCAACAGTTTTTTAATTGATTAAGTTTCAGGTCAATGTGTTACGGTGCAATCTTTACCGAGATCGTATGTTGTTTCACCTTACGGCACAAGATCTCGTAGGCAAGCCGCTTTAGTTAAAATAAATGAGCTGCAAAAAATTGTTGAAAATTGGGATTCTAAAGATGCAGGACAATATTGCAATGAATTTATAAGAGGTTTGTGTGTACATCTATTCGAATCAATGAAGTCAAAATAATCGTCAAAGCTACTAATTCTTCAAGAATAGAAGCTATTTTTTAGTCACGATATGGTTGGTATAGTCAATTGTTTTATCTTTTTTGAATCATTTAAAAAATTTACTGAATTTAGTGACTTCATATATAAAATCTTATTTACTACGAGAAAATATTTCTCTGGGTGCTTTTGATAATTACAAATGCGTTGTCAAAATGAGGATTTTTCAGAAAAATTTGCAAATTGTAGTTGAACAAGAAAAACACTGAAACTGGTAAACTGATATTTCAATTTTTTTTTATTGTAGGTTTTACAAAAATGGCTAAATACTTTATTCGCGTGCGAGAAAAAATTTTCTAAGTTAATTATTTTTCGAATTTAAATACTTTAAATATTCTTCTGCAGCACTTTTCGGGGGTTCTTTAACATAATAAAACAAAGTTAGTAAAATAACATTTTTTGGAACTTACAGTATAAAGTGACTGGATTATTGATATGGTTGACATAAACTACAATTTATAATTAATAACAATTATTCATAACTGATTTTATGAATATCTTATTGCTATACATCATATTTATTTTAAAAATTAATTGCTTATAAATTAATAGCATGTTGAGAATGTATTTATAGCATCGTAGCATCGTAATCTACCGTTTATAAGTTTATGATTTTTTGTTCGACCGTATCCCATTCCCGGATTGCGGGTTGGACAGACCTTGTTTGCACAATATAAATATTTTTGTTTCTTCAGAATGCTTCTGATTTCAATTAATATAATAAATATTTTTTAAAAATTATCTAAATCACTTCTGTTCTTGAAGAGTAAGAAATCAAAACTATCGTTGACTCGGCTAATCCTAGCCATTAATTTTTTTAAGCCGTTTTACTTTAGTATGATTTATAAATAAATCTTGTTTTTTTTTTATTGTAGACGACATTCTCATGAAAGTAAGTTCCGGAAAGCGCTTAACAGAAAGACGAATTTTTTTGTTCGACGGTTTAATGATCCTTTGCAAACCAAACTCGCGGAGACAAAGTTCTATCCATCAGGCTCATCCCGAATGTCGCATTAAAGAACGTTTTTTCATAAGAAAAGTTGAAATAGTCGATCACGCCGATACAGACGAATTGAAAAATGCTTTCGACATATCGCCACGCATACAACCAGCCGTTACGTTGTGTACAAAAAACATAGAAGAGAAGAATTCGTGGATGGCAGATTTAGTAATGCTGAATACTCGCTCGATGCTAGATCGCATTCTGGATAACATCTTGACGGATATGGAACGCAAACATCCCCTCAGGCTACCTTCGCCGAAACTTTACAAATTTGCAGAACCAGATTCTAAAGATAATATTATCTTAGAGCAAAGAGAAAACGGAGGAGTTCCGTTAATAAAAGGTGCCACTTTATACAAACTAGTTGAACGTTTAACCTACCACATTTATGCCGATCCAAAATTTGTACGCATTTTTTTAACTACTTATCGAAGTTTCTGTGCACCTTCCGAATTATTGGAATTACTCATAGAAAGATTTAACATACCCGATCCTTCATTAGTTTATGACCAAGATTGCTGTGATACTGACAAAATGCAAAAAAATTCCCAAAGAGAAGACTGGAAGCGATATAGAAAAGAATATTGTCAACCTGTTCAATTTAGGTAAATCAGTTGTTATTTTTAAACAGTTCCGTGCCATGAATTATTACTTGTAGGGTTTTAAATGTATTAAGACACTGGGTGGATCATCATTTCTATGATTTTGAACGTGATTCTTCTTTGTTAGAAAAATTGCAAGCTTTTTTGGAATCGGTCACTGGTAAAAACATGAGGAAATGGGTCGACAGTGTTTTAAAAATTTTACAAAGAAAGGTAAGACATTCATATTAGTAATTCTCAATCCATATTGATTTTTTATGATTTTATAGACTGAACCAGATTCACAAAGACATATAAAATTTGCATTTGATGATAAACATCCTCCTATTGAATGGCATCACAACGTAACAGAAGAAGAGTACGGAATCCTAACGTTGCACCCTGTAGAAATTGCAAGACAATTAACTTTACTCGAGTTCGAAATATACCGAACTATTAAACCATCAGAATTAGTGGGTTCTGTATGGACAAAAAAAGATAAAGAAATTACTAGTCCAAATTTACTTCGTATGATGAAACATACTACAATTGTGAGTTTCTTTCCGAAAACGATTGAATCGATTGCTAATGTAAATTAATCTTTAAGGTCACAAGGTGGCTGGAGAAGAATATCGTAGAGGCTGAAAATTTTGAGGAACGCACTGCTATTTTGAGCCGAATTTTAGAGATAATGACTGTGCTTCAGGAATTAAATAATTTTAATGCCGTATTGGCATTCATCTCTGCATTAGGTTCGGCTTCTGTATATAGATTAAAATTCACGTTTAATGTAAGTGTAAGACTTGTTACAATTAGGTTATATCTTGTACTTACATTTCTACTTTAGAGTTTGCCACAAAATCAAAAGAAAATTTTAGAAGAATGGAGAACCGACGATCATTTAAAGCGTTATCAAGAAAAATTACGATCGATTAATCCACCTTGTGTACCATTTCTAGGAATGTATTTAACTAATATTTTGCATTTGGAAGAAGGAAATCCGGATTTTCTACCCAACACTCAATTAATCAATTTCTTTAAGCGAAGAAAAGTCGCCGACATAACAGGTGAAATACAACAATATCAGAATCAACCTTATCGTTATAGTATTGAAGCAAAAATTAGAGTAAGCCTTTTTTAGAAACCATTAGCTTATAATCTGTGATATATTTTTTCAGAACTTTTTGGAAAACCTCAATCCATTCGGCGATTTAAGTGACACGGATATAAGTAATTATTTATATAATAAATCGATAGATATAGAACCCAGAGGCTGTAAACAAATTCCAAAATTTCCACGCAAATGGCCGGGGTTAAGTTTAAGAAGTCCAGGGACTAAAACGAAGTCGAACCGGCAATCAACTACATCCTCTAATGTTTGTCTCAATCAACAAATACCTAAACCCGAGACCTCCAAAAATGAAAGCTCAAAGAGTGAAGATTTTAGTGTGTTTGCTCAGGTAGGTTTTTCTACAAAAATTTAATTATTTATGTTATTACGTGTTTTTTTTTAGGTTCAGTTTCCAGCAGGTGGTCAAAATAGTCCTACTTTAAGTCCAGCCTCACCTGCTGCTCCAAGTAGTTGGTTTCCACCAATTCATAGCCGTAGTCCTAGTGTTAGTTCAATCATGAGTATTCCTAAGGCAGAGGGTATAATATCTAATATAATTTCTGCATCACAATTGTACGTGCTATTAAATTACTTATGGCTTTCGTACTGAATATATTTTTTAATTTTTAGACCGCAGAAATTTTGTCAACAACCGATTGGAGTAGCACCTGGTAGTCCTGGACCGCATAGCCCTGCATCTCCAGGTCCGCATGTCTCACTCCCAGATCCTATTAGTCCTCGTCTACCTTCTACTCCTCCTCCGTTGCCCCCTCGTCGTCGTAGAGATAGCATAGAAATTAGTTCGCCGCAACAGGTACGTATAGTTTTATTTACTTGGGCTACCTCTAATTATTGTATATAATAGGCAAAACAAGCTCCAGATGCTCCAGTTTTGCCTCCGCGTGATAGTTCGCCTCCACCGTTACCTCCAAGAAGAGAACCAGGTCCTTCTCCAAACGCCCATCACAATAGTGTGGCGTACAATGCACCTCCGCCCAGTTTTACTTCGGGTACTCTACCCAGACTGAATCCAACTCATTTTTCGCAGTTACATATTCGAAGACAGGCCACCTTACACCCACGGTTACCTCCTCGAACAGTCTCTCACGTGAATGGCTCAAGCAAGTAAGTTGATTTATGTATAGATAAGAAAATCGGAACGTTTTCAGATTTTTATTAACTCCTCCACCGGAGACCTTGCGCTCTCAATTACGACAATTTTCTAAAGTTATCAATATTCAGGATTAGAATCTGAAAATTTATTCTAATTTTGTAAACCATTTTGTAGCACAGTCACTTTAGACGAAAACTAATTGAAAATTAGAAAACGGTTCAAGCGTTTATTAATTTTTTTTTTTTGTAATTTGATTTCGTCAATTTAAACATATCTGAAAAGTGCTCATCGATATATGTATGTACTTTAGTTGCATAGCAGGGCTAATTCAAAGTCAAATGTTAAAAGATATATAGGTACTTTTTCTCAACTAGTCGAAACTAAAAAGTTTTTCAAAAATTGTAAATCTCGATATTCTCTACAAAAATAATTTTATCATTTTTTCATGTCCTGTGAAGTCTGCAATGGATTATTTTAAGTCTTATATGCCGTCGAGTACTCAAACAAAGATTTGGCGAATTTGGTATTTTTGAATTTTGAATTTTTTTTTAAAGAAAATTGATTATTATAAATTCAAAATGACCCTTCCTAGAAACTATGAACGTACGACCGTCATTGGACGACTTGTGAAATGACAAAAACATTAATAAAATTTTTCAACTCAAACTGTTCCAGTGCCTCAAGTCAACCGCCAAGTATATCGCCACGTTCCACTAGTGACACGAGCTCAGGCCAAACTACTCCTAAATTGCCACCGAAACCAACTGTAAAATCGGCAGGATTAACAAGTGGAACGATGTTTCAGTATCCAAGTACCACAAACACGTAATAAAAACGCATAAAAATGCAATATTTTATTTAACTTCAACAAATGCAACATAACTCAGATGGTTAGTTATAAAGTTTTATTTTGTCAGCTGCACAAATCTCAAATGAAATCACTGTGTTAGTGCACGACCAGTATTAAAAAAAAATGTAAGAATGATCCATTTATCTGATAGTGGAATAGGTGATCTCGTTCCTTGTGGTCTCTATGTTAATTGTTGTTGTAAATATGTACATTGTATATTACTACATAAGCTAGAAACTGTAGTGTTGCCAAACTTATGAATATACCATATTTTATATGTTCAGAAAATAAGCATAATAAGTTGATATGTCAGAGGTGACTAGATCATAAATATACTTGCTTTTGCACATATCAACAGCTAAAAAAGGAATTGTTAGTGTAGCTAATTTTATTTTTATTTTATTACCTACATCTTTTACGAAATTCGTTCTAAATGATTACGTAGATGATGTGGGACTTGTTTTAAAATGATATAATTTAAAATCTGTGATAGTAGTATGGACCATTATTTGTAAAAAAAATGAAGTGTATAATGTCAAAATAAGACCAATAAATGTATAAATGTATCTAAAATATATATTATGCTTTCTGTTTAAATTAGAATTATTAAAAGTAAAATGCTTGACAGTATTTAATTTTTCCCTACTTATATTGACCCGGGTTAAGTATCGGTACCTATTCGTCTGACACGCTGTATGTATTTTGCGTGCTAAATGTTTGTTATACTTTATACAAAATAATTAATATAAGCACTTACTATTATTATTTATTTTTATTAAGTAAACAGCTTCTAATTCAAGTAATTAAAAAAATTTTAATCTCAAAGTTCAATTTATCAAGATTTAACTAAGTATTTAATATATCAAAAAATTGTATTTAAATAATGTAGGGGTAAACAGTACAGTTGTTAGCCATATTTAAAAAAATATTTAATAATAAATCTATATTTCGTAATATATATTTTCTAATAAATGGTTCGTTTTTTTTGCTAATTTAGTATATTTTATTTTAATTAGAAAATATTGGTCGATCACTGTAAATTCACTAGTCAATGACTATATTTATATGGCCAATAACTATGTTGTTTAATAAAAGGGCCAATCACTGTACTGTTTACCCCTATTCATTAAATAAAAATATCTAACCACTTTAATAACTTTTTACATTAAGTATTTACAAACAATGAAAAGTAATAAGAAATTGAAAACTAAAATTTTGAGAACTGTTTATTATGAGACAACTGTAGAGGGCACTGTAAACAACACAATTTTTAGGTTGAAGTGTGTTCTTTCGATCTAGAATTTTTTTAGATATTTCAGATTGGACAGAGTTAAATGAATCATTGCTGTATTAAATTTAATTAAAGGTAAATCAAATTTATTGTTCAACTAATAACTGTGAATTATATATAGTATTTAATGTCCAATTAATTGATATTTCAGTTAATAATTATAAACATGTCTCAATCAAGTGAACAAAAAAACAAGACCGTAATTTCTGGGGCAATAACGTACCCAAAACCAGAACCTAACGAAAATGTAAAAGTTAGCGAGGAACAACCGAAACAACCAACAAGCATACAAGGTTTATTAAAATTTGCAATGGAAGCTACAAAAGCAGAAGATGCACCACATGAGTCACACTTGGGTCCTCTGGACGAAAATGTAGGCAAATTATTTAAAAAGACAAGTCGAAGAAATTACCATTATTTGTTTTAGAGAAAGAAGTTTTTGGAATCTGCTTTAAATTCAATGACTATAGGAGTTATTGAAATACTTCAGAATAGTATTAAAGTACTTCAAAATACCAATAATTTAACGGAAGACAGTGATCCAAAAGAATATGTTGCAGCATTGGATAGCATATTAGAGTATGTTGATAATATTGATACAGCGAATGGTAATATACATTATTAGCCTGAATAAATGCGTTGCTTATTAAAAACTTTTAGATTTTCACAAGATCGGAGGATTTACAATATTTCAACCTTGTTTAAAATGTATTCATCCAGAAATTCGGGCAGGCGCTTGTGATGTTTTAGCAGAACTTTGTCAAAATAATCCATATTGTCAACGTGTAGTTCTGGATAATGGATTTGTACCGTCTCTTCTTAAAATTTTAGCCATTGACACTAATACACAAGTTTGCATAAAAGCACTATATGCATTAAGTTGTAAGTATAAAAATTTTCCAATTAATATTACTGCAATTATTGTTTTTTTTTATGTATTGAGAAATAATGTTCACTCTTTTAGACAATTATAATGTATATAGCATATACTTTAAAATTGCCTATTTTAAATACTATATTATTTATTTTTAATAACTATTATGAATATAGTTTTTCTTTTAATTTTCTGTGAATTAATGAAGTTTAAATTTTTCCTGCAGGTATTGTACGACAAAATACTGAAGGTTTTCATCAGTTAATACAACATGAAGGTTTGACAGTTCTATTGAAAACATTACAGAGTGACGATGATAAACTAAAAACTAAAACCACATTTTTACTCTCGTCGCTTTGCAGTAGTCAGCCTGACCTCATAAGTATGTAGGATAATTATTTTTACATTTTAACATTAAATTAATTTTAGGTAGATTAGTTTTTTTGGAATACATTCCTGTACTTATTTCACTATTGGGTAAAGAACGTAAACCAAGCCATGAACACATTTTAGCATTGCTGGTAATGCTTGTCGAAGAAAATTACACTGCACAAAATGAATGCAGGAATCCCATACACAATTTTGAAGAAATATTACAAAAACATTTAAAAATCATTTCGAAAAAAGAAGAATTTTTGGTAACCCTTTCTTTACTAAATTAATGGACACAATTAACAATTCATTTTATAGGAAGAAGAAGCTTATTGTCAACAACTATTACATAAACTGTTTACAATGCACAATGGATTATAGTTCTATCTAAAAGTAAACTTCTTAAATTCATGTTTTTTAAATTATAAATGAAGAATAAATGTTTTTATGATAATATTAAAGATTTTTGATTACATGTATAGTAAAATACTGTTGAATATGTATACAGTTTTTTAAGAAACTTCCAACTAATTTATACAGAACCGATGCGACCATTTAAATCCACTATAAACCGCATGAATCTACCCAAAATTTTAAAATAAATTATTTAACTAATTTATGTACCTATAACCCAGTGACTTTAAACTTTAAGTTTGGAAAAAGTTATAACGATTATAACTTTATTATTTAAGAACTTCATTTAATTATTTTAAAATTCTCTGGCGCTTTCACTGATATAGAGATGGTCCTCGACTTTCATATTTGATTGGTTCCTAAACTATATACGAAAGTAGATAAAAAAAATTCAAAAATTGTATTAAAATACATCGTGTTTTTGGTACCTTTTGATGCAAATCTAACTTAAATTGTGTGAAGGTCGAGGCCCCCTGTATGTCTTATTCGCTTCACAGCAATAATCAAAGATCAAAAAAATTAGAAATTTGGTCACTGGTATAAATAGACTTTTATAAGTGTTAATTCAAATTACCATTTTTATTATTATATGAATTCACTTCAGACTGATAGACCAGATATTCACACAAATAACTTTTGATGTATGTGAAGTAAAACACTGTTCACATTTTAAAATTTTATGCAACTTGATGAAATAAGAGTCACATTTTTAAGTTTACTTAGTACTTGACACCCGCAGTGGATAAATGTAGTATATAAATCAAGAATAAATAACATGCATTACCGAATAGCGGATCATTTTAATAAACATCAAATGTGTAGTGATTATTAAATACACATTGTTTTACCGAAGTAAAAATTATTAACACTAAACTAAAATTAATCTGGATATTACGTTAGATCTTAATAATAAATAGTTTTGATGTGGATCATTAAGGAATTAAAACATTTAATCTTTACGTTTATTAATAATATTCTGAATTTTTTGCCATTCACGATCCAAATGTGCTTTTTCGTTCTTTTCCTTGTGTTTACGCGAACGTCGCCCATCTGTCATTTTGATACCATATTGGAAGGCTGCCTTTGGCAACGCCTCCTTCTGGTTCATATACTCTGAATATTCTTCAGCAGTATCAAAGTCCCAACGTCCAATCGGACCTTTTTTGTTTCCAAGATCCATTTTTGAATAATCAACTTCGTCGTCGGAATCGTCGATTGCATCATTCATTTCTTCCAGACCTGGATAACATTCGGCATAACCTTCTGGTTCCTGGGTGAGTTTATTTAGAATTTGTGCCGATTTATTTATCTTAAATGTAGGGCCAATGTCTTTTGGATCTTCTTCTCGTTTATCAAAGTAAGGTTGTCGCTTATGACGATCCTTTGAATCTAACCTGCGTGTAGCAGGTACATAATCTCCTATTTCACCATAAATTGAATCATCGACATGCGATCTTTTATGGCCTCTTTTTTCTTCTGAAGTTTCTGCCTCATAATCTTTACGATCTATAGTAGAACGTTTACTCTTCTTATTTTTACGATTGCCTTGTCGTAAATAACTTAAAATTTGAGTTAACTTATTGATAACAATATCGTTAGTTGTTAATGTAGCTGTAGATTCATAAGCTGGAACGTCTGCTTTTGATCTAATTAATGTTGTTGGTATGTCAGATTCGGACTCATCTTCTGCAATGAAGAATGATATCATAAAACCTATAATCTATTACATTTAATGCACAAACCTAAGTCAATAATGTATGCCATTCGGCCATGAGCAAACAATTCATTTCTCTCAATATGTCGCGATTTTAATGTACAAATAGTTCTATGAATTGACCTTCCAATTTTAGTTTTAAATTGCATTTCTTCTTCGTCTTTCTTATTAGTGGTTTCGTCTTTCTTCTCTACTTCTTCCAAAGACTTTGTAGCTAGTCGTTCTAATTCAGCTTCTTGCTCGGCGTCTTTTTGTTGTATTTCAGCCCGCACTTTTTGTAATAAAGCATAATCTAAGCCTTTCACCAAGTGAGTATGTTCCATATCACCACCGAGATACTTCGATTCTTGAATCATTTGCTTCCTTCTTTCAGCTGCATCAAATCCAGACTTTAAATCTGGAGCTACTGCTCTATAAGCTTGTGCTGCATTAATCGGATCAACATTTTGGTAGTCTGGATTAACTCCATTCCTTCTTTCGCTAGCTCGGTCACGGTACTTTTCTGCTAGTTCGGCTAGTTTATTGTCTTCCTGCTTTTTTAATTTTGCATAATAGCTCTTCTTCTTTCGCCGAGCTTCGTTTGGATCCTCTTTTGGAGGAGCCATAGAAGTTGTTGCATTTGCCATTGCTTCTCGGATTGATCCTGCTGCTGGAGCACTTGCCGGTGTAGCTCGAGGGGTCATTAATAACTTTCGAAAATCATCATTCGTCAGCCTCTGAGAGGCTGGAGTTTCACTTGGTCCAGGCATTTTTATAATTGATCAATATAACAATATAAATTAAAAACCAACCATATACCTAAAATTTTGCTAAACCAAATTGTCAAAACACAGTTGTGACACCAATATTTAGCAGTGGAATAAATATTTAGTTCTGGAATGTTGGGAACAGTGCCGAATTGGCAAAACAATCTGAATTTGTTAACCTAAAACATGTTCATAATTTTTATTTTAACCTTTGCATATTATTAAGAATATTAGTTAAATGTAAGGATTTTTATAAACTTAATAACACGCTTATTATAGTTTTATCATATTTTTGTTATAATCATATGGGTATACCATCATATGATTTAATTCACGTTTTTGATTTACAGTCGAACCAGTTTTTATTTAAAATGTCGAAAAGAAATCCAAGGCCCGTCAATACGGCAGTTGTAGACGATAAAATATACGTGGTAGAACAAGTTTTAGATAAAAGATGGAACGTTGAAACTGGTGTCGTAGAATATTTTCTTAAATGGAAAGGGTACACGGGCAAACACAACACTTGGGAACCGCTGGCAAATCTTGACTGTCCTGGTCTTATTAAAGAATTTGAATATAAGAAAAGAGCAAGAGAAGATTACGAAAGTGAGATGAAGTAATTTGCAAGCCAATTCTTTTAAACAATTAATTTTTATAGAAGCAACAAGGCACATACATTCTAACAGGCAACATCGAATTATTGGTTTTGCACGAGGATATAAACCAGAAAAAATTTTATCAGCTACAAATTCTTCTGGTAAGTTTGCTTAGATGAAATGTAGAATCATATACATTTAGATTTTATGTATAAATTTATTACTTTCCAAAATTAGGACAATTATTATTTTTAATGAAGTGGGCTAATGTTAATAAGGCTGACTTAGTTCCTGCAGCAGAGGCAAATATTAGATGTCCTGATATTGTGATAGACTTTTATGAAAAACATGTTGTATATAAATTTAGTGAATTCTATAAAATGGAAAGATTTCCTTTGGAGAATGTAAGTAATAACATTAAGAAAATCATAAAAAATAATGCCTTTTTTCTGTTTTTAGAAAGAGTCCAGTGCTACGGCAAACAATAAAATATGTTAAGTCATATCATCGCTTAGGATTTGTACTATAAAACCAAAATGTAAATATTAGGAATTTATTCAAAATTTGTTGCATATACAAGCAACCCTCGATTAACGCGAAAGTCAGTTTAGTGCAGTTTATAATTAGCAACCAAATTTCGAATTGTGCGATTTTTTGTATTACTGTAGTGAAATTTTAAAAAAATATACCGCTATGATAATTTCAATGTGTTTTAAATTCCCAAAAACACATTTAAAAAATATGTTAATGTTCGAGATCTTAAAACGCATAAAGTTAAATTCTTAAACTGTGATTTGTGTAGTCATTACTGGGGGTCACCCATCTTATAGAAAATGATTGCACCGAATTCAAGAAGACGATGAAAGAGCAAGAACGATTTAAAATGGCTAGGGTTGGGGGTCTGCAAAAAAAAGTTCAGGAGGGGATCATTGGGCTACATAAGTTTAAGAACCCCTACATTAAGATATGTATTTTATATTGGTTATCAATTAGCGAAGCATTTTCCGGCAACTCATTAATCGCATTAATCAGAGGGTTGTTTGCTGTATTTATCTTTTTCTGTTGCAATCCGTTTGTGGCTTTTTGTAGCAAAATATTTTTAGACTTTTAGTTGTAAAATGACTGCCAAAAAACAAGTTTATTTAAAAATAACTAATTTTTGTAGTAGTTTTTATTTCTAAAGAAATAAAATAAATTAAGCAATAAATAACAATTATTAACTGATGGTTTTCAAAGACCAGACTGTTTAAATAAAATGAAACATCGAACTGTATTACAATAAAATGAAATAATTTATTTTGAACTATTGTAAATTTATATTTTTTATTCAAACAATATATGCCATTGCAAAAGTTTGTTGTTAATAAGAAGAATAATTGAAAAAATAAAGTTATCATATAATATTGTATATTCTTGAGTGAATACTGTATACAATGTCTAAGTCACAAGACATAAGCGCTCTATGTACTAGAAAAATATATTATGATGGCACTTTACATCTAATACCTAACATCCATAACTAAGTATATCTAATATAATACATTACTGTAAAACATAAGTATGGGGTTTATTAAATTAATTAATTAATTAATTTAAAAAGAAAAAGGTCTATAAGGAACTTAGTTTAGAAAGTACTTGTATAAACTAGAGAATTTTTGAAATGAAGATATGATTCTCACTGCCATATTGCAACTAATTCTAAAATTAAGTAACGATAAATATTACTTGATTGTTACATACTAACACAAGTTTTTAAAAAATGACTAAAATGCTCAATACGATAAGATATTTTCTAAACATATACACAACTCTAAACTAACACAATCGAATATACCACGGCATTAAAAAACAAGTCATAATCGATAATACCTACACTAGATAAATTAAAAAAAAATAAAATAAAAACGATTAAAAAATAAATTACATTACGCACACATGTCTATACAAATCCAGTTGGTTTTTTTTTGTTATATCTTACTTTGCGATTCAATATAATTTATAATTACGATGAAATGGAGTAATATCTGTTATAACTGGCACCTGCTGTGGTGTCTCTGTTTCTACGAACGGTCTTGTCCATCCTATCAAAAATCTAGGAAGGACTTACTTATAAGCTATACTTATTTAAACTACAATGAGGTTCCGTGCGGTTCTAACTAATTAATTTCTTTTGCGATAACCAACATTCTGGCCATGATCTTACTGACAGAGGCAAAACTTAATATCTATAATACTCTATAGCGAAATTATACTTTTGGTAAAAGTAAGTCTAATTAATTGGATGACTACTAAAAATTTTAGGATTATATTTTTCGAGAAATGTACATGTTGTTCGCTTTCGGTGCATTGATATTGATATGATGTTATTTTATCAAATGTTCGTATATTTAAGGCCGCTACGAGTGGTGTGTAAAACAGTTAAAATAAAATTATATCCTAACATAATTCGACTCGAATTGATACTAAATAAAAAAATCACAGAACTTAAGTTGTTTAGTAAAGCGTTGTAACACTTTCTAAGACAGCGATGGCCAACCGACGAGACAATTTTGATGGTCCGTCGAAATCTATTTGTTTTTTTAATAATTGATATTTAGCCCAATCATTTTAGACAAAAATAAGTAAAATTTGAATAAAAGGATTTTTTAATTATTTTTGTAAAAAGAAAATTGATTATTGTAGATTGTGGTGAAATGCCAAGTGTGCAACTTCGAGATCAAAGGGAAAATTGCTTTTTTTTATTGAATTTATCTAAATTAATCTCGCTTAGACTTAAAATTAAATTTAAAACAGTTTAATTTTAATTTTTTTGTATTTCAAAAAGAGAAATTTGATATAAATGAATCATATGAATACGAGGTATGTACGCATTCGATCGAAAAGTGGCCCATTTTTTTTGAGCGTGCTTAAAAGGGCCCCTTTGAGCTCCAATATGTTCCCTCAGCTTTTCACAACAACCGACGATGATCCATTTACTTTTTAACTAATCAAAAAATGTAAAAAGATTTTTTATCAAAGACCAATTTTCTGATTTTTGTAACGTTCTACCGTAGAGGATTTTTTTTAAATAATTAAGGGAAATTAATAACAATAATAACAGTTATAACAGACAGTTTAAAATAACTGAGCTTCTACTGGTCCGAAACGTTTGGCGACCGCTGTTCAAAAATGTCTAATTTAAGGAACTAAATCCGACTTTTAAATATTAAATTAAATTAAACTTTTTTTTAGAAAAAAAGCAAACTTATGGCCACGTAAAAGTTAGATAAAACTATATTTATTGTGTCTGTCTTTGTGTTTTTTTGTTTGAATGTTCAAAAATGTTTACCGGGAGTAACCTTTACAATGCTTTTTTTAATTTCAAAATGGTTTTAAAAAATATATATTTTATTTTTTTTAATGAATCAGCCTCAAATGTTTCTCAAGATGCATTTTTTTTTGAACCCCCGGATTTAAACAATCTTGTTAGTAAATAATAATTCCACGTGATATTTATTTAATCATCTTGTACCAAAATTATATTCCGATCCGATTGGCTAATTTAATACTGTTTAACTTTTCAACTTCTGTTGTAATCCATTTCGAAAATCAACAAAGAAATATATCAGTCGTATATTTTAAATAAAAGCTTAATGGTTAACTTCATGAATCACGAACTATAAAAATTTCATCTCAATGTCTTCCTTAATACTGCTTCGTAAATATTCAAAATATAATACAGGAAGAATTAAATTTCCACAAAGATATTTTTCTATAAAATACTTTGTGATCGTTTTTAGAAAAATAGCTGGATAAATACATAATCATAATTATATTATTTAAAAATCAATATTTTTAGATTTTGATGAAAAAATTTGATTAAAGACCAATACACTTCTTGCCATAAAAAATATAATTTTAAATTTCAGAATCCAGAAAGGCTTAATGGTCATTTTTATTGTAATATAAATCTTATAGACAGCCATTTTGGATTATAAATGATTCTTCAAAGAGACAAATCGTTTAAATATATTCCTTTAAATACTGATTTTTCATGTAATTATGGTAACTTGACTATGTAATACAAAAATATCAAATTTAAAGGGCTATTTTTAATTTTTCTTTGTGTTTAGTTTGAAAATCCATTCAACGCTATTCCTTTTTATTTATGGCACTATTTTTTTTAAATTTATATATATTCCCATTTTTCTTTATCGAAAGAACGACACTGTCCCATTTTAAATCGCTAATCATTCTAAAAACTAAAATGGTTCGTTTCACATAATTATTAAAAATAATTTTAATTGCTAAGTTTTTGCTATAGCCTCTTCAATAACAGCTTTACCCTCCCGTTCGAGATTAACGTAATTGTAAAAAAGTGACTTAACTAAAATAAAATTTAATGAAAACACTTAAAATAATTCATTCCTCGTTATAAAATATAGAATTACAAAACTATTTTTTTCCTATGCGCATTTATTTAAATTTGTTTATTTTAAAATGAATTATTTTAAGGTCTATTAAGCGAAATAGAAACGATCTACGTACGAAAATAAAATCAAAATTAAAATAAATAAATATCTTAGCTCTAAGTATGAATATTTAGAATGATATACAAATATGTATCTTTTTTATGATGAGCGTGTGCTTTCAGTTGAAAATAATTAGTGTCCAATACCATCCGCAGTGATGGACACGAAGTACTTTCACTTTATAAAGTTAATTACAATCACATTTTTTTTCAGATGTCGGTAGAGAATAGCTCTAGTAATGTAATAAGAGCACTTAGTTTCGAAATTACTTTAAAAAATATCGCATCACGTTATAGATAATACTAATGAGATTCAAACATTAATCATATGAGATCAGATTAAATGTGATACAACTATAAGATCCTAAAATTATTCGTTAGTAGTCATCCTTATTTTATAAAGCTGCGCTGTAATTAATAAGCGTAATTTAAATCATAATTCAGGGAGCAATGACTAAAAATTACTAACGTTCACAATTATTCAGTCTAATTAAAACAAAAATGTATACACTAAAAAAAACACGCTAAAACTAATAAATATTTTCTTCCTTAAGAAAAGCAGGAATTTTGTATAAGATTCCCGATTTCTGATTATGATAAGTAATGTAAGTCATTTTTTACTACCATTCACACGTTACGCTACTTATTTTTAGAAGACAAGTGTTTATTACAATTTTTCGCTTAAATACTTTTATACTGTAATTTGATTTGGACATACCACCTGACTTACAAATATCTATTTTGTAGAACAGTCTGTAAATTGCCGAAACAAAAAAAAATATTATTAAAGTATTCCGGGTCTCTACTTAAGTTTGGAAACCCCAAGCGCGGGCAATTTATAATGAACAATATGGTATGGTGGCCCTATAGGACTCGTATTGCCTGGTGCGTTAAACGAACTTGACATAGACATAGAGGCACCCGAAGGACCCGAACATGATCTACCTCGTTTTCTTCTAGGCAAGATACCTTTCCGAGCCATATAAAATCTTATGGTCGAGATGGGGATGTTGAATTGATCGCTCACGTTTTGAAACGTTTGACCTCTTGTTATGCATTCTGCAGCTCTGCGTAATTCTTCATCTGACCGTCTTATGCGTCGATTTGGCCCTCCTATCAAATAACTTGTAGTGAGCATTTTTACACCATAAACCAAAAATTCGAAACTTTTCCACAATGGGAGAGCGATAACTTCGTCAGTTTTGTACAGTTTTAGGCGCAAAATTGAATTCGATTAAATTCTACCATGGAGAAGGACTAAGAATTTTCTTAAACATTGAAATGCCTAAGTGACGACTTTTTAAAAATCGATTCAGCATAAATATTTGTTTCTAAAGTATCAAAAACGACTTTTAAGATAGTTTACTCTTTTGCAATCGTAGCTAAAAAGTACAGACCTAAATTGAGAACAATAGGTTTAGTATACAGCCTGTCATACGAATAAGTCCTGCATCTTAGCCTACTTAGAAATAACCCTAAACTCAACACGACCATACTTTAGGTCTAATGGCCTTATTATGTGTAATATTTTTGAGTTACGGTGTCGTAAACTTCAATTTAAAAATGTGTAATAGAATATTTCAAAAACTTTTGTTCAATCCTGTTATAACGATGCCATTGATTCTAAACATTGATTCTAAAATATGATATCTAAACGATAAAGTAAATGTGCAATAAACAGTCTCAATCGACATTTATTGTGAGACATAATATTCAAACAATAAAATAAATTAGCCATGAAGCAGTACTAAATGACCCCACTCTCTTTTAAGAACATATTGAAGAGGATTACCTATGGTCATTTACTGGAAAATTAAAATGCATTTTTCTTGAAATTCTTTAAATTTGTGACATATTGCATACCAACTTTTATTGTTTAGATTCGTGCCAAGTATCACCCGATTAAGTCTCAGTACCTATTCGTCTGACACCCTATATTCAATGTACTTGATACATAAACACGTTTATATACAGAACACGCTAATACAATCTCACACTTAAAGAAAGTAAGTGTGGCAAAGCTGTCAATGAAGAATGGGTCAAAAAATTTGATTTTTTTATGAAATATGACACAGTTCAATATCATATTTTAATTACATCGAATTCCTAAAAAATGAATTTACGAATGAACTATCTCAAATAGTAATATTTCAAATTATGCAAAAGTCAATCTTGCTCCCGTTATGGGTCTGTTTCTTCTAAAAAAAAAACATTTTAAAGCAATACAGTCAAACCCTGCTACTTTGAACTCGTTTTTGGTTGTTAGCGAGTAGACCATATTAACAAGGGTTCACATTAGAGAAATTTGGCAAAGAAAACGTCATATTAAAAAATTTGCGAATTTAGTATTATTCACAATGTCCGTACGATTGAGGAGTTCAAGCTAAAGGGGATTCATACTAACACGGTTTGACTGTATGTCAAAACTATGAACACATCACTTACAATTGATAAGGTACATTTCAAAAGATCACAAGTTCAATTTAAATCATTTTTCAGAAAACTCAAAAACCGTTTTCTCCTAAACTAAGTGTTGAAATAGTTGTAAAACTAAACTGTAATGTAAAAAATAGCACAATTGTTTATGGATCCACAAGAATTATTTTTTTTTGAGCATAAACACTTGCTTTATAAACATTTTAAAAATTCGTCTATAAAGAATTTATTGTATAAACCCAAAAACAAAACTTTTGAAATAGCACACACACGAATTCGATTTTCTGAAGCTATTGATAGGGCTGTTAGCTAACTTCAAATACCAGATAAATTGAATTTGTGCCCTTTGGTTTTCTTACGTTGAACGCTGGGACATGGGCCTTTTGCTACAACAGTCCTGAAAATTTACTATAGAATAGCGGCGTTCGTTTAAATCAAATAGCAAACCCTAAACTAATTTTTTCCAATTGAAATGATCGCTTTTGAATAACATATCTCGCACCAGGCGATGCGTATTTGAAAGGAAAACTTCACAAAAAAAGTGGAAAACAAATTTTTAGGCATGTTTCCTTTCGAAATGTACCTCCTCAATTAGGCATTTCTTTCTCGGACCTCTTCCACTATAATAACATACCTGGGCTGCCATCATATTGGCAGGAAACATTAGCAATCGCAAAATCGGTAGCTTTGGAATCATTGCTGTTCAAGGCTCCATCCTCTTCTAAAAATTCTGTGTCCATCAATTCACCGTCTCCCTCATAAAACGAATCCTCATCCTGTCCTTCCTCTTTCAAATCAAATTCATCTGCAACAACTCGATTAGAAAACCGAACGATTCAAATAATCGTTGCGATACCTTTTACTATTGCAGTTTCGTTCGAGTCTGTCTCGGATAAAGTAGGGGGTGCGGTAATTTCAGTTGGTGTTTCGATTTTAACATCTTTTTTACAATTAACGTTTTCTTGGTCGGAAAGTTTCACTGGTGTTATATTTTGATTTGGTTTTTCATTTGGCGTACTGGCCGCTGCCGCCTTCATCTTTAATGTTAAATCAATAATAAAAGAAGCGATTAAGCGAAACGTGCAAATTACTTGTGCCTTTAAATTTCCCAAATGATGTTGATTGAGTAATTGATCCGAACCACATAGACCTCGGATTTGTAAAGCTTCTGCAGACTTTAATAACGATGGAAGGTCATCTTGTGTTACGTTAACTTCACCTTTATACATAAAGTCAACAAGTGATTGCATTTCTTGGAATCTACAAAAATTTCGGTTTTGTAAAATCGTTTTAATCGAATCCATTTAAGTAAAAAATAAATGAGAATAATGTCAATGAAAAAAAAACTATTTTACTTGGAGGTGATGTTTTTTTTTACATATCAATGGAATATAGCAAATATTTAAAAATGATAACAAATGGTATGCATTTTGAAAATTGATAATTGTAACTTTACTGTGTTGAAATGATGACTGCGAAATGTAGCGAATAAAATAATATACATAAACCTGTCTTACATTTTTTGTTCAAGAATCTTCTACTTTTTGCCATCATTTTGGCTGAAATTATATTAAAGTAGGTACTCTTAATTTATCCAGAGGTGTTTACAAACAATAGGTTATCATTTCTATGGCAACAAATAAACAAGTACTCTACAAAACTCTATAGTACCATTCATAAAACATTTGAATTCAAATAAATTAAATAAAATAAAATCGTAATAAATGCAGAAGAATACTTACTTCATGTCTTTCATAAAGATAATGGGATGCTGGCAAGGGTTTTCCAATAACAATTTTTCAAAATAAGTCGAACACGCTGACAACACAACTTTGTGGCATTTTAACATTTCATTTTCACATGCAAGAGTAACATCAACAAAATGTTCAGATGTGAGTAATTTTGGAAAGGCATTTTGTAAATTGGATTGGTAACTATTCCATCGAACACAAAATTGTTGTGGTGGCGTGGTTACCATTGTTATACGTTTTTCCGATTTCAAAATAAAAATTTTTTACACCTAAAACAAAAACAAGCAGAATTTTTCTAGTTCAATTCACCAACATGTAAAAGTAAACAGATAGCGCTCGCACTTCTCATTCATATGTGAAACTTGTATACACTTATTCGTGAATTGTACTACGTATAGAGACCGGTGAAAATTAAAAAAAAGACGAGTCAAAACATAACCTTAGTACTCCTAACCTAAATGAAAACATGCCTTTTGTAAAATAGAAGCAAAATAAATAAATATTTAAACATGTATCACTATTTTCCAATGATTTTCCTATGCAGCGAGTGCAATTAGAAAATCGCCTTACGTGAAAATTATTATTCGGGAAAATTTATAAACAAAACAAGCAATACACAAATTAACATCGATATTATTTAAAATTAGCCGAATGAATCAACAACATATTAAAATAAACAGAGTAAAATGACGCTACGCCATTTTGGCGAACCCCTAAATTGCCATCTAAAAATGTTGAACAAATACAACAATTTAATACAATACCCCTCATTACCTGATATAAATAATAATGAAAAATTGTAAAAACACCTCTTTTCTGGATACCCGTTCGACACTGAAACGCAAACAAATAAAAATTACGCGAAAAATCAATACAAAACTTTTTAATGCAAAATGTAGAGTTAAATAATTATATTGCTCGACGGATCTAATCTAAGACACATGTCTTGGTTAAACGTCCATCTTAGAACGCAGATCAAACGTTGTAAGATGCGAAACGTAGGTCTACGCTTGCGCCGAAATGCTATAAATTTACCCATCTCTATGTAGGGGGTGTAATATTACAATTCAAAGATAAACAACGTGTGAATTTCGAGGATTTCGTTGGAATTTTGACTGAAACTCACCACTATAACGAATTGTTGACAATATAATGCACAAACCGAACAAAAACACCTAGTCACATTCAGAAATATTACTTAGAAATACCATCCAAATATAATATTTATATATAGCACCCGCCATTTGCAATTTACCGGTTTAAATACCATTTATAACGATGTACTCGAGCCGATTGGATCAAAGCTTTATTCATTAAATGAATCATTAATTATGAGAAAAGCGGTCTATTGCCTTACAATAAAAATCTATTATTTTCATAGTGTTTACTATTTAAATAGATTAACCGCCAAAATTCAAATATCAAACAACATTCACTTTAGCACGAATTCATATCTTCACTTTCAAATTTCCATCTATTACTAATATTCTTAGTATTTAGTCATATTTTACTATTATTGTAATTATTAATATATTTCCAATGCACAATTTATTATTATTTTACATTCTGAACTTTTCCAAAGGGCATAACTTTCGATTGTGTATTTAAAAGTTTTAATTTTACCCATTTCCATTTTTCTTTTAAGCTTTAGTAAATAATATGTTTTTTAAGAAGTTAACTTATTCTTAGATCAATGAAATATATAATTTCAAAAGTTTTTGTTGTAATCTTGGTTTTTTAAAAAAGTTTTTAAGTTCCAGGTCAAGCACAAATTTTTATGAATTACTCAAAATCACTGAAGTTTTTTAATTCGCTACAAGCACTATTAAGATTTTGTAATATTGCTCTTATAAAACTATATTTATAATTAATACACAATACAATTTTAGAAAAATAGTTTTCAATAAGGAATAATGAAAGTAACTGTTAGTTAAGATACATACATACAATTAATTAAAATATTCAATATAGCATTCAAAAAATTGGCATTTTTTTAAGTACTCGCTAGATATTATAATGATATGTGTTCAGCAACCTAAAAAAATTAATAAAGGAACTGCTGATACCCAATTTAATGCTGTTGTTGCATTTGCGCTTGCATGGCAACTAGCATCTCTTGCATACGTTTTAATTCTGCTTCTTTTTCGGCTAACATACGATCTTTGTCATTTAAAACACCATTTTTCTCGTCTGGATAGCTAAATAAATTATACATTATTATTAAGTGTATAGGTGATTAAATAATTCAAAAATATTCTTACATAGTACGTTTTGCAGTGGGTGTTGGTGGAGGAACACCTTTGGCTAGTCGTTCAGATCTGTAATTTTCGTAATGAACTTCTTGCGTCACTTCTTGAAGATCTTGCATGTGAGTAATCAGCATTGTTCGTAACTTCACAAAGTCGCAATGCTCAGGATTTTCGACTTCTACAACTCCCCAAGGATAAAGACGACCCCGAACTTTTCTCCCTCTTACTTCCAAAGTTGTATTAGATCCGCATACTGCAAATGGTATTGCTTGTTTCAACTGACGGACTTGTTCTTTATATTCTTCGTCTTCGTCAGAGTCGCATTCTGGCAAGGGATAAATTTTAATACCATGTTCGGCAATTTCGGCTAAAATCTATTTAATAATTGTAATATAATGTTGAGATGCGCGTTTCTTAATTTGTTACCCTTTGTTTAAGTCTTTGAACTTCTTTTTTAGTTAACACATCCGCTTTGGCAATAACAGGAACAATATTAACTTTATTATGAAGTTGCTTCATAAATTCTACATCCAATGGCTTTAGTCTAAAACCAATATTAATATGAATTCTGTTTAATTAATTTTATTATATTAGTTTTAAGTTTGAAAAAAGCAGTAGTAGTTATTTTTTTTATAATTTCGTTTCATTAGTCTAAAATATCCCTGAAAAGTCCTCATGAGTGTAACTTATTCGTTGCAAAATCAAATTTAGTCCCAGTAAATATATAAGTCAGTGATTTTTAATAATTATTATAGATCATGGTAAAAACCAAGTGTGTAATTTGAACGAAAAGTGGCACATTTCCAATCTCAGAAGTATATTCATCAAGCCTTTTTGAAAATTTTTTAAGAGCTCAAATATTTATTTCAAAAAAATAAACCCTATAACTTATTCGGAACTTTAACTTATTTTTCGTCTAAAATGTTAATTAACTTAATCATTTGTTACTGTAGAAACAGTTATTTCTAAAGTAATTAATACAATTGGAAACCTAAAAATAAAAAAAATTGGGTTTACTTTTAGTAATCGCTGTAATAACAATTTCCAAAAAAATTTACGGTGTTTTAAATTTAAAACACATTTAATTTCAATTAGCTCTTTTCCCGATAAAATTTTTTAGACATTTATCTCTACAAAAAGTTACTAAAGTCGAATTAATAATAATAAATGCGTACCCATGACCAAAAGGTGATATAAAATAAAAACAGCAATGAATACGATTATCAACAATATTACGACGGTTTAATCCTGATTCGTCTCTTAAAAATCTTTCAAACTGGTCATCTATATATCTAATTATTGCTTTAAAGCTATCTGTATTATCTATAGCATCGCCATATCCTGGGGTATCAACTACTGTTAAACGTAATTTAACACCACGTTCTTCAATTTCAACAGTTGATGCATCCAGTTTCACAGTTTGTTTACTCTTTTCTAAAAATTACACATTCTATAGCAATGACAATAAAAGCTCTATATTAAATAGTAATACCTATTGCATCTGGAATTACACGTTCAGGATAAAGATCTGTCAAAAACAATGAATTCACAAGAGTCGATTTTCCTAGGCCACTTTCACCGACAACCATTAAAGTAAATTCAAATCCTTTCTTAACCGATTTTCTATGAACTTGATTCGGCAAATTAGCAAATCCAACATATCCAGGGGTTTCTAAGCTGGAAAACTAAAAGAATTCATTGTAAGTTGAAGCTGCCAAGTAATCTAAATCAAAAACTTACGCCTTTTACTGAATCACTCGACATTTCGATGTAAAATCTAAAAAATTGCAATAATGTAAATTTTGAGATAAAAAAATTTAAAAATTAAAATAAAAAAACCGTTTATCAACAATCAAATCTATAAATGGGCGAAGTGAAATTTACAAAATAAAATGACTGAACCACAACGCAATTGCACGGTTTTTGCACAAAACTAACTACTTGGTACACTAAAATAAATAAAACGCTTTAATTAAACACATAAATAATTCACAAACATAAAATTTCGATTAGATAAATAAATAATTAAAAGTTCCATGAAGATAGAGGCGTGGTTAGATCTGATGGTGCAAACATAAATGGTGTTAATCAGTGAATGAACAGCAAAAGATATTATTAATTTTGGGCTAATATAAAGAATAGTTCAATAGATTCCTAATTGAATTATGAAAAATTTGATAGATTTTCTTTCTTAAATTAAAATTACTTAAATTTAAATACCGGTAAACTAGTTTGGCTGCACTGAACACCTCATAGGTCAATAAAAAGAGATGGTTTTTATAGGGATGTATATGTAACAGAACAGGATGCAATGTGTGGTTAATTTTGTTTACCTTTTCCAATGCAATGATACATAACCTTTAAAACGACTGACTGGGAGACCTTTCTAATTCGTTTATAAACAAATTAATCTAATCTATGTTTATTTTTTCTCCGAATGTATACTTCGTTTTAAATAAGGCATCTTATATAGTTCATATAAATTATTTTAATTTTTAAAATAATTGTTTTCCATTCAAAAAATTAATTAGAATACAATTTAATGGTACCATCGGCACCAGCACTAAAAACCCACGGTTGTAGTGGATGAAAATGAACGTCAAATATTCCAAAATCATTTGCTGGTTTATGATCTTGTAATCTTTTAAGGGGCACTATTAATGGATTTTGTAACAAATCGCTGAAACAAAAAATAAAATATATAATGAACATTTTCTGATTTGCGTAACTTACTTATAAACCATTCCATGAGACACAATTATACTTCTGTCATCAGAACCCGATACAAATAAAGGATATCGTTTATGAAAACACACTCCTCTTACAGCTGTTCCGTGCATTCTTAACGTTTGATATGGTTTCGTACTAAGATCTAAATCAAACCACAACACTTTCCGATCATACGTTGCTACTAATAAGTTATCGCCACCAGGATGAATATCCATTGTCGATATCCATTTTGAATTAGTCAATAGTTTTTTAATCAACATTTGTTTCATAAGATCATAGATTCGAACATGTCTTTGTGTGGCAACGAACAAAAATGGTTTGGAAGGATGGAAGAGTACAGATTGAACTAATCCTTTGGGTTTCGAAAATGGTAATTGGGATCTTCTTTTAGAAACTTGACTAATCAAAACCGAACGATTTTGTCCGTCGGGCATAACAGTAGCAAAGTAATCGCCTCTTCCATGCCAAGTAACTTGAGTCACTTCTTTAAAATGTATTAGTATAAATCGATACCCTTTTTCATATTCTTCTTCGGTGGCATCGTTCCATTCTACGGTCGTACGAACACGTTCGCTTGTAATAAGTTCAGTTTTGGGTGTATCTTTAAGAATAGCATCTGTTTTACTGTTAATGAGAAAATCTCCCACATGGGGATTTAACAGTATTACTTTATTTCCACTAGCAACCAAAATAAGAGCCAATGCACTGTTGGGACACCATTTTACTGATCTTACAACTGAACCAGTTTCTATAGTTTTTAAACAACGACCAGTGTTCACTTCCCATATCTTGATTGTACCATCATCAGACCCGCTTACCAAGTATTGTCCCGTTTTATCCGTATCAATAGTGCGAACCATGTCACTATGGCCTTCATATTCAATAGCCAAAACTGTTGGGAACGGTTGAAGATCCCTTGGACTAGGCAGTTTCGGAACAAGAGCTTCAGGTTCAATCGTTAATTTCATCTTAATTGCTCTAGGACATAAATATAAATCTAAGCATCTCAAAAATCTTTCTTTTATGTATCGAGAATAAGCAGGAACTTCTCTGAGCGAAGCGTATTTTTGTGGAATATAATGCAGCTTTCTTTTAGAAGGTGTATCTTTAAATTTGTGCCATTGCTTAAGTTCTTTTTCGTTAAACAAATATTCTGGTGGAGGATTGTAAGATTCGGCATGTCCAGGTAGCAAACGTTTAGGGGCCGGAATGTGTTTATGAATCCGACGCATATCATCTGATTGATCGTCTGTTTGCCAGAGCATATAAAATTGAGGATCTTTTTTAGCCTGTAATTTCTTTTGCTCCTGCGTTGATTTTATCCAACCCATCTTAAGAGCATGAACTAACTTAGACACCTGCTTTGCTTCATGTTTACTTGGCAAGAAGGACCGTTTATGTTCGGGAAACTTACGGATAGGCATTTTCATTACTTCACTTGTAAACCATTCAATCCAAGGCTAAAAAATTAAATCTTATTAACTGTTATTGCATTATAAAACTATATCAGAATTTCATATTATATTATATCCAATTAATTAAAATAATAAAAAAATTAATATTTACTGCATATTCGTTGAAACTTTCTTCTGGTATTTTCTGTGCTTGTATTCTTCTTATTAACTGTACATCTTTATCACTTAATTGTACATCTTTACCAGTTTGTGGATCCTTTACAGTTCTCCAAAAGTCTGGATTTTCAATTTTTTGTAAAAATGCATCTAATTGGTCGCGATTTTCAGCTTTTTCTATTTTCTTACCATCCCAATCGTACCCAAAGTGTTTGTATTCATCATACCAGTTTGTTGGGATGTTGCCAATAGTGTTACGAATATCTTCTTCGTCGGACGTATCATGTTCTGCATATTCATCCACAGCCGAACTACTTGGCTTTTCTATGTTAGTACTATTCTGATCTGTTTTAAATTTGTTTACTACAGACTTTGACGATTTAGATTTACCACCAGAAACCTTTTTATTTTTTAATTTAGACCAAAGCTTAGTTTCCTTACTAGAATTGTTTTGAACCAATATTTTTTTATTGTTCGTAACTTTATGTGCTATTTGCTTTTTTATTCTATTGTCTGTATTAGATACTTTTTCTTCGTCGTCAGATTCATCTTTTTCATTATCTGTTGGCGGGTCTTCTACATCATATAAACGTTGTTCGTCATTAGATACATCTTCCTCGTCCGATAACTGTTCGTCAGTAGATACATCTTCATCGTCTAATAACTCTTCGTCATCTGATAATTGTTCCTCACCTGATATTTCTTCATCATCAAATATTGCAGAGTCTGATTCATTATCTGAATCTGTTTCGTTATTAGATTCGTTTTCTGAATCTGAGGAATCATCTTGATCAGCGTTGTCAATATTTAACAAATAATTTAATTGATTCTAAAAGAATACATAAAAATGAAACAATATAGCATTGTATTATAACAAACCTCAATGTCAGCATCTTCTAAATTTTCTTTCTCATTATCTGAAGTTTTGCGTTTCAGTTTTCCTTTATACATTTTAATATATAAATTATATTCATAAAAGAAACATGTAGAATAATATAAAACACATGGACTTTAATATTTTAGGTTAAGTTGGTGACAAGTTTTCTGAATTTTCAAATATTTATCCCATAGATAGCGCTCTCCTATAATTTCAAAATGACTTAACAAAAATCGTACTTTGAATATTTTTATAATTCATTATCACTTTTAAAATTTTAAAAAAAACTAACTGTAGTGGGTCATAGGCGTCATGGTTTAATTAGAAATGATTTTATTATCATTTAAGGTTTCGTTTTAATTATAAGAGTTAATCGTGTTAAGATAACTGAACAGTAAAATTTTTTAAATGTTATTAGTGCAGAAAATACTCAAAATTAAGATTATTCAGATGTTTGATTACACAGGTCAACACGAATTTTGCCTTAGATAAAGAGTATGAAATATCAATAGTTAGACAAAAAAATAAAATATGGCCTGAAAAAGTTTGCTTTTGTATGCAGAACGGTTGATCAACATTTTAGAAAATCCATATTTTCAATTTTTATTTATTGATAAATCGAAACAAATATATTTTTATATAAATTTTTATCAACTTTTACTATCATATCAAATTACAAAATAGTGAAAAAAAATATAAAAGTGAACCTTATTACTTTTTTTTCATGTTTATAATTACTTTCTCTGAGTAACCCCTAAATGTATTCCCCATTTTACTGTCTCACCTCAGAATCAACCTAAAGTAAATAAATATCAAAATAAACATTTATTTATTTAATAAACATATGATTTTTAGACTTAATACTTTCCCGGTATTTTAATAAATACCAGAATTATTAAATACTTTTCTTTTTATATAAGGCAACTCAAAAAAAAGTATTATTATTATAACTACCACAAAAGCAAACTTTTTAAGAAATATGGGTGTTTTTCCTTTATTTTGGAGCATAATGAATAGAAAAATCATAAAATAAATTTTACGACAGACAAAAATTTTTTTTGTCGAGCTGTGCTATTTTTAACACGGGCGCTTTGCATGTTTTATTTTTCAGCATATTATAAATAAGCAGATTAAGTTTAATTAACTTTATTTAGAATTTATTGTTCTAAAACCCTTATTTTACGCTGACAATTTTTAAAAACCTTTTTAGTATTATTCTAAGTAGTAAATCATAAAATTACATTCAAGTTTACAAGTTTATGAATCATTTTAATATTTGACTGTATTGAAACATTTTAATTTATACGTTTTTATTTTTGAAGTAATTTTTATGACTTTCACTCGACTGCACAATATACTTATCAAATTTTGAACTAATTATAAATTATAATTATATTCTTTTACTTTTATCTACTCGTTACACAATATACCAGTAACAAACATTAAATTAAGGATATTAATTTATTGAATTATTACAAAATTAAATGTTATTCTTACAACAGTTGAAGAACGAATCATAAAACAATTACAAATTAAGAAAATAGAAAATTTTATAATATACCAAAAGAAACTTTATTTAAAATACTACACAAAAATACATCTAATGTAAGCCTAAAGTTTAAAATAAATCTTACCAAATTTTATGAATTATTAATATTAATAGGCGAATCAATTAATAAGTCATTCATTGGCTATGCTCAGTCAGTATATAGAAGAAATTCACTGGATTCCTCATTTTACACTCCTTAAAGTTAATTTTACAAAACTTATGACCAAATTGCGATGTTTTTCTTAATTCATAAACAAAAATGATATCTCATTTCAACTGTAACAGTAGTTTTGTGTTTATTAATTGTTTTTTATATCAAAATAGCTCTTGGTGCAATAAATCTATCATTCACCCTACTTATCTTTTATTGATAAATGGTAATTAAATAAAAAATATATTTACAAGATACATGTATTTTTTAAACAAAAATGTATTTTACATAAACATTTTTACATAATAAAATTAATTTTTAAAAGGTTTAATAAATTATTTTAAAATTATTTATAATATATAAATGGCAAAAAAATTATTAATAATAATCAATTAAATCGAGCACACAAAAGTTTTCACCGTTTTTAAAGAAAATCAAAATTTACTTTAAAAAGTACAAAGTTAATGCATAAAGTCCTTAATAGATTGAACAACCAATGAATCTTGAATGTTTATTAAGTAAATGATCTTTCTTTGTGACAACCACACACCATCGCAACCTTCTCATCTCTGCCATGTACATTTGTTGATTGTGTTTAGTCAGTCTCGGTGATGTCTTTGGACTGTATGCTAAAGCAATTTATAAATTATTTTATTATAATATTTAATCAATTAATAATAGCGCGATCAATCTTGGAAAAATTACTTTTGTCAAGTTGTCTTTCACGGTCAGATCGACTCTAACCAAATTTCGCATAAAAAGAACCAGAAGTCGTCACCTAAAGCATGCTGGCTACCATATTCGCCATATGCGCTGCTCGGACCATCTGGGTTGTGGTCCTTCCAAACCATTGCCGTAGGTCCTTTAATCGGGACGTTCTTCACCTGCTCGGGCGACGCTTGCTGGGCATTTTTCCTTGAATTATTAAATGCAGAATTTCGTATTTTTTACACAACAGAATATTTTAGCCGGCGTCGCACTATAGTTCTTTCAATTTCTAGGTCTTTATTAATTCTGACCACAACATCCTCATTTGTAACCCTGACTATCCTACTAATCTTCAGCACTCTCCTGTACACCCATATCTACGCGATTTTGGCAACTGTCTTACTATTAAAACTATTTTAAAAGATAAAGTTGGAAACCTTTGCGTGCTCGTACTACATATATTAAACATAAACATAAAACATTGCCTTTACAAAACATTTTACTTAAATCTTATAATTTTACACATGAAGACTACATAAGAAACACGAACTTCATGTATACAAACGGTTTTCCAAAAGAAGAGGGCACTAATGTTCCGTTTTTACCCAAACAGTGGAAAGGTATAAGGCGGTAGTTGAAATCCAAAATCATATTTTGATGCTATTTTTTTTAAATTGTTATTTAAATAAATTATTTATAACTGTCAAAAATATTGATAGAGATTTTTAAGTTAGAACTTGTTTATTTGCAAATGCAAATCATTATTAAACCTTCGCATACTAGGTGACTAAATTTTGTTAAAAATTAACAAATTTAATTATAATTTAATTACCAAGCTTAATTATTTCGTGTTTATTATGTTTTCTAATAAAAAATGGAATTTTTTTGCAATAATTTAAATAGTGACTTAACGAGCTTTAATAAAACAGAATTTGGGTAATCACACAATGGTGTATTATTTTTGAATGTATGCACATATGTTTACATACGTGTTATATGCTCACAATGTGTAATTTAGATTTTTAAATATACAAATATGTACCTTATACATACATATAACAAAAGTATATTGTCATATGAAAATTTCTACAAACTGACCGTTTTCGTGTAAAACCGCGTTGTAAGTAAATAATCCACTTTTTCGAGGTTGTAATTTTTTAAAACCTAAAACGGTCATCACATATTCATACAGGGTGTTTTTTAAGCTGTTTTGAATTTGGCGCTACAGTTTTTAGTGTATTTCAGTTTGAACGTGGTTAAATCTCGTAATTTTCGCTGTCAAATGTCAAACTCGTGAATGTTTCTAAAGGGTTTTGCTTTTTGTGATTTCTGTAGTTGCTTTATGTTTTTTTCGTTTATTCTCGTGTTTAATTTTACTGCTTGTTACATTTTGTATGAAAACGGTAAATGATATAAAAGAGGTCCTTTAATGTTATTAATATGATATTGACCATTCCCATTTGAGACGTCACTGGCAATTCCTGTTTAACAGATCTCATCCAGTACTACCAACATAAAAATAAATTAGTATAGGTCAAATTCAAAATGTCTTAAAAATCACCCTGTATTAGGTCATGAAGTACTACACCATGGCATATAAATCATATTAATATTGATTTTGTTACCTTAGACCAGTGTTTGCAAATCAGTCCGCGGATAACTAAAATGTGCCGCAAAAATTCAATAGTTATTAAAATACATATGTATTTGATAGTTTAAAATAAATATTAATAATATTTGTGTGTTCTGAAATAATAGTCTTCAAATGTGTTCTTAACCTCCCGCATACTAGGTGACTAAATGTCACAATGCCATACTAGGTGGGGTTTGCCATACCCCGAAAATAAAATGAAATAAAATCCACAAAATTGCACTTTATTACAGTTCAATGATAAAAAATATATTTTAATAATTAATAATGAATACATTTGAGTAAAACACATTGTATCTTCTCGCTCTCTTCCACTCATTGCTATGGTAAATACATTTTTCGAATATAAAATCGATATTTACTAAATTAAATTAAAATTTTCGATTTGAAGGAGCTGACTGTAAATTATATGAATGTAATAAACACGACGATGTGCGCATTCGAGCGAAAAGTGGCACATTTCCGAGCGAGGGAGGCAAATGAAGCGCGACGCGGAGCGGCGCGCTTCATTTTCCCGAGATCGGAATGTGCCACTTTTCGCTCGAATGTGCACACTCGGTTTTAAGCACGATTCACATTAATTGTCACCAACTACCCCTATTTGACTCTGATATGTTAATATAATTGATTAGTAGTGAAAAATGTGTACTAATACTTATTAAGACAATTTTGATCGTTCCCTCTCACTTGCACTTATGCGATTCTCGTATCTCTTCACTCGCTCCCACTCATTGAAATTATAAAAAATACTATATCTTGCGTATTTTAAGTTAAACCTAATAAACACGAGGATGTGCGCATTCGAGCGAAAAGTGGCACATTTCCGAGCGAGGGAGGCAAATGAAGCGCGACGCGGAGCGACGCGCTTCATTTTCCCGAGATCGGAATGTGCCACTTTGAGCTCGAATGCGCACACTCGGTTTAAAGCACGATTACCAAGCGTCCCGTTTTAACAAGAAAAAAATTAGTCGCGTTAGTTATACCCCACCTTGTACATGGAAGATTAAGTATTTGCATGTATATTTGAGTTCGTGCTCCTTATGAAGTCTCTATGAGTTTACAATCAAATGTTTCTTATATTATTTTTTTAACAAATAGTGACCCCATGGCAAAGTATTGAACGAGTCTTTAATAAGACATCTTTTATCCTCAAAACGACTCAGTACTATTTTAGTTTGTTCAACTGAATAAACATTATGCATATTTGATTGAATAGTTCTCTGTGTTCCATACAAAACATTGTTATTAATTAGACAATCTTTATAATCGTCAAAAGTAATGGAGTTTTTAACACCCTTTGACTTTTTTAAATCGTCTTTTTCACCATCGACCTTAAAAGTGTACATTTTGGAACGGAGTCCAATAAAATGGGTCATAATTCGTCCCTTGCACCCATCTTTCATTACACCATCTCCTTTTTTATTGACGAGAGGTAAACTATCGCTGTTGTTGGAAGGATAATCAGCGGTATCAAATTTTAATAAATTTAGTGCCATAAGTTCTTCGTACGCGGTCCAACAGTACAATTGATAAATGAAGCCGTTTGCGTCTGTATATAACATTTTGCACCGACGTTCGTGAAATTGCTTCATCATAAAATTATAATGAAAATCGTAAAGGCCAGTTTTCGAAATATCTAAAATAGTCATGCCAATATAAATGGGCTGGTTAAAAACGATTTCCCCTTTATTTAATTCTATCGCGACCAAATTCTCATCTAAAATTGCGCGGCTGTGAAATTGCGGACTTGCGATGTAATTTTTGGCGCCATATCGGCCATCCCATTTGGCCACCAATTTTACAATGCGTTGCTTCCGTACATTCTCCATTGTTTTACCAAAAATTGCGTTGTTCCGCAATTTGAACAAGTTCTTTTCGAACTCGTTTTTAGCCTCGGAGCTTAATCGATTATTTAAATCGACGTAGGGCTTAAGCCATGGCGCCTGATCAAATTGCAAAACTCTATGAATTTTTTTTAGTGTTATGCCCAAAGAGAGCGCCTGTTTTAAATTACGATAGTGTATAATGTAATTGTTTTTATTTTCCAATGTGGTTGCCAATTTTGGCAATTTCGAGCCCGGAGGAACGAAATGGGTCGGACACAAAGGTAGGTCGCGGTGTTTGTCGTGAAGCTGTTGAGGATACTCTAGATCAACTTCTAAAATATAGCCAATATTGGAATAATCGGGCACGCGGTGCACGTTTAAGTTGGCAAAACTTTTAAGCCATTTTATATTTTTATATGGCAGGTATTGGGACATTGCCCATCCGTACAAGTTATTTACATCGTAGTGAAACAAGTACGAACTCATTTTTGATCCGTCATAGTCACGCATCAATTTATTATTTGCTTCGGCGTATCGGGTGCTGCATTGACTAACACCCCCTCGAATACCCTTCTCAATAAACATGAGTATATCGATGTCCTTGATAAGTTCCAACTGGACCTTGGTGTACTTCAACATGGCGTCCCATGTATATTCACACAGGGTGTACGAATGAGCGGGGTCGAGCTTATCGGTGACGAAGCATTGCTCTCGAAAATTTTCAAACACATCTGCCAGCAAAAGGACGTCAGTTTTTACGCACAAATCTGAGTACTCGCCTAAATTTTCACAATGAAAGAAATTCCAGACGTCCTTGGCGTGGCAATAATCGTCATCGCTTACATTGCAATCGTTCAAGTTATCATCAAAGTGTTTCTTAGCTGGTAACTGGAGCTCGTCTAATTTAGCCCAATCGTCGATGTAATCGTAAGGGAAAACACCTTTTCGCCTTAAGATATGAAAGTTGTCCGGCAAAAAATGCTGAAATTCTTTTTTGCACGTTTTTAATTGGTCATCATCCAGGTACGACGATAATTCGCTCAAAGGTGATTCAAGAAATCCATATGAATCAATGAACCTAAATTTCACCAGGCTACCCTTCATGCTTTTTGTGAACGACATATATTTCTCTTTGTGGACGGGAAGCAAAGTTACACGTCCCTCGGACATCTTGGTCAAGCTTCTAATTAGAAGATGACCGTCGTACCCCAAATTGTGATATACGATAGGAACCGTAAAGTTCTTTTGGTAATTTAGGTGGCAATTTTCATGAGATGGTCCTCTGTACCTTCCAGAAAAGTGGCAGTGATCGCGCACTTTTTTTTCGTTGTCAAACGGCTTCTCGCAGATGTGACATAACGTAGACGTCTCGAATTCGAGTTTTGCGTTTCAGAAATTTCTATGGGACCGATCGCATTAAATTTGGATTCGATAAATTCAGAAAGTTCTTGCAATTCCGCAACGAACCATTCCAAACAATTGAGACTGCGCCAACTTCGATAGAAAGACAATTTGTCGTCGTAACCACACTTAAAATAATAACCCATGGAATAAGGAATGCGTTTTTGATGTTTCCTGGTGTAAGTGTGACGTGAGTCATCTGCGAAAGGTTCCACAATTGCCTCAAAGTGGCTATAGATAATGAATGGTACCGGTTCCTTGTAGCTAAAATTTTTAAAAGACATCGTATCTTCCGTTGGAAATGAAACTTTGCATTTATTTATTGCTGCACAGTCTTTTGCATGTAGATTTAACTTTTCTTCGTTGCGAAAATAGTTTAAACAAATATCGCAGATCCAGTGTTTTCCTTTGCGATTGCTGAATTGACTTGAAACAAGTCTGGACAGGTCTTTTATCCAGCAGTAATGATATTGTATATCGTCGTCATCGCCCCTACCGCCACCATTACTTTCTTCTTTATTATCGAAATATTCGTCGTGAATCATTAATAAATTGACATGTCTGTCTAATTTCGTATTTGTGATTCTAGCCGGTTCCACGATGAATATATTGTTAGACAACTTTAAAATGTACACATTTACCGAAATGTTGTTTAATTTTTCGAAATTCGCGACTTGTTCTAGAGTAACGGGAAATGCAATGCCATCAAAATTTAAAACGCTCAAATAATGGGGATATGAAGAAAGTCGACCTGAGTGCGATTTCGCAGAATATAGGGCACTAACGATGGCCCAAGCGAAACATGCGTCATCATTATTTCTAACATTAACGCATGCACGTTTCAGGGCTATCTGTTTGGGTAAGCTGATATAAGACGAGCCCCCCTTGCCCATTTCCAATTTATTGATGTTCACTTCGAGACTAATAATGTTATTTAGAGTCCATCCAGCATCTGTTTCCTGAAAGTCTTCTAACCTATTCAGAATTTTGTCTATAACGTTCTGTGTAAACCACATGCTCAGATCAGAGCTACCGTCGATTTTTGCATTTTCTGTGTTCATGTATTTAAGTTCTGATATTTCTTTGTCGACATTTTTTTTAATAAATTTTCCACAGAAAACTGTATTCACCTTTACGGTTGGATGCGATTTGAAAATTCTGCATATTCGATTTTTGAAGAGCAAGTATGCGTCGCTCAAAAATTGTAAGATGTCTTTGTGCAATAAATTTATGATAAGGCCCGAGCGCATACGAGCTCCAAATGCCGAATTGATATCCTCCCAACGAATTCTGTCAAATTTACCTCCGTTGCTTTCTGACCTCCGACCAGGACGTAAATTTTTTGATTGTAATAAATCTTTTATTCTTTTTAATTGACCAATATTTGTACGAATTTTTTTACGTGTACTAATCGAATCACAATTTTTTAAAACGCCATATAATGATGCAATATTACGCTTTATTGTTTTTATCCATTTTACGCATTCAAGATTGTTTGTGTTGCCTGTCAATAATAAATGTAGGATGTCGTTCAATTTTCGTAAAATGTCATCGCTTACATTGCACATTGCGGTATCCATTTTTTTATTAACAATTTTTTTGGACATGAAAATATGCAACAGAAGAGGCGACAGGAACAAACCTAACCTATAAAAAATTAATATTAATTATTTACACGAAAACTTAAAAATGATGATGTTAAGCGTTTATTGGGATTAATGTTTGAATTCTGACACCAGATGTAACATAAAGGGCAAACCGTATACGAATACTGAAACTTAACCTAACAAAAATGTACCTCAAACTAAATGACCATATGAGCAATATTTTTGAGTAAATGTAGCGTAAACTTATATTCAAAGAGTGTAATAAATACCTTATTATTTGTAATATTATCATAATTCTTGATTTAGTTTATTCTTACAATGTCATTATAAACAATTGTAAAAAGAATGGTTCTAAAGTCACAAAGAACCGTAAATATTGCAGATTAAAAGCACCTTAGTTACGTTCAGTCTGCCGGCCGATTTTTGGCCTAAAGGCCATGGCCGGCTGATCGGTTTTCGCGACACACAATGAAGCGAAGAGGCAAGAAGGACGAGTGTCTATCGAATTGGACGCACAGTGTGCACAAAATGAACCACAGCTAGTGCCAGAAAAAGGTATTGTAGTGCTCTAAATAAATGTTTTGTAGTACGTGAAGTCAAATGCAGAGGATGGTCACAAAGGCCATAGGGGGATATCTTAATGATATTCTATGGATATTGTAGACACTATAGAAATATAAAGATCCTGAAAATCTATATCGGCCCCTTCAAAAGGTCTAAATTAGTAAAAATTGAAAATTAATTTTTTTCTTTGGATTGAGTGAATCGATTATTTTGAAAATTTAGTATTTTATGCAGGCGATAGAAAACTTTTACGGACACCATGGACTAATTTTTAGCTTAATAAATTGATGATCAAAAAAATTATTTTCTCTTACTTTTTCAATTTTTATTATGATACTTTGAGCAAAATTATGATTCTATCATTTTTAAATTTCTTAAAAGACCTATAATAATTCAGAATTTTTTCAAAATTTTCTTAATGGTACGCCATAGTTAAAATAATAAAAACTATTTTTATTACTAAACAAATCGAATTTTTCAACAAATTCTATCTAAATAATTACAAATTATACTACAGTCAACTCGCGTTATAACGAAGTTCGATATAACGAAAATCTCGATATAAAGAAAGAAACCGCCGGTCCCTTGAAAATCTCGCTTTATAACGAAAATTTTAATGGGCTTTGGTCCCCTCGATATAACGAAGTTTTCTTGACCAAAGTCTAATAATTTTTGTTAAAAAAGTAAGTACTGTAGGTATGTTATATAATTTACATAATGTGTTTCTACACAATTTTTGATTTTTTTATCTTAAAGCAATGCAGACTCAACACTATCAATTATCAATTACTTGTAAAGTCATGACCTTGATGACAGTGTATTCTCAAGTATCTTAAATCTGGAGAACGCAATTGAACGGACACGCACAGTCATCTGCATACAAACTAAAATTACGAATTTTTTTTAGATTATACGTGTTTCTATTTCTATTATTTCTATTGGTTTTTTTTTGTTGTTTTCTATTGTTTTATTAATTTTTTTTTACATTTATGCGTTATATTGGTTATTTTATTAAGCGACAACGAATTTGTGGTGTAATGGATTGATTTATTCTATATCTCTAAACAAATTTGTAAAAGTTTGTAAATTTATGAATTTCGATATAACGAACTTTTTCGTGGGTCCCTTAAAATTCGTTATAACGCGAGTTGACTGTATTATTATTACATAAATAATAAGCTAAAATAAATCTTACATTAGAAATTAAAAAAAAAATGTTCTTACAATGAAATTTAATAAAAATATAATTTGAAATAATTAGTAACTCAACTTTATTAAAATTTTATTTCAGCGTATTATTTATGTAATAATAATAGTATAATTTGTAGTGCTTTAGGTAGAATTTGTTCAAAAATTCGATTTTTTGGTAATAAAAATAGTTTTTATTTTTTTGAACTATGGCGTACCATTAATTAAATTTTGAAAAAATTCTGAGTGATTATAGATCTTATAAGAAATGTAAAAATGATGGAATCATAATTTTGCTCAAAAAGTATTATAATAAAAATTAAAAAAGTAAGAGAAAATAATTTTTTTGATGATCAATTTATTAAGCTAAAAATTAGTCCATGGTGTCCGTAAAATCTTTCTATCACCTGCATAGTATACTAAATTTTCAAAATAATTGATTCACTCAATCCAAAGAAAAAAATTGATAAGCGCGTCCGAATAAACGCTTAGACTACGTTTTTTTTACGAGAAGAAGAATTTGAAATGTCCGGTTTACACCATGCTAATACTCCTGACTGTTTGACGTTTCGCGCAAATTTCAAAATTAAAATTCAAACAACCTATCTCCTCCATTGCATATTAATTGCATATATAAAGAAGCGAAGCTCCTTGTCGGTAAAAATAATGCAAATCTGCACAAAACAAAACAAAGAATAATAATTGACAAATAATATAGCTGTTGTAAGTCGGTTTCGTTATTAGCCGTAAAAAAAAACCTACAAGTCCCGCAATTTATCTTGATACCTGAAAACTGAATACGCTGTGAATTTGCGGTAAGTGTTCGTATCGGTACAGTCCGAGAAAATTTGTGCCACCGATTGTACTTTTTCGGAACGTAGGGCCCTCTGTTTCAGTCGCACATCGGAAGTCTCATGTTATCGTTTGCGCATTTCAGGTATCAAGAAAAGTTGCGGGACTTGTAGTATAGTAACAAAAAGACTTACCTTTAGTGTCCGTAATGCGCGCAAAGAAAATAAGAGCCAATCGCAACTGCCTCACAGGTTACACTCTTGAGATCTTGTTCTCTGTGGCAAAGGAATATACTCGGCTCACTTCGGATGTTGATGATGATCAAAACCAAAATAAGAGTTAATTTTTAATTAGACTGATATCTTAATGATATGATATATAAATCGCGGCTCCTGCAGCATCAACATCGACTTAAGTAGAATTTTTTTTCATGGGAGGGGGCAATAAGTTAATTATATGTGGGGAGAAAGTGCTGAAATGCTTTTTTCAGGGGTCTTTCTCTGTAACAGGTCTTGACCAGTTTGTTTGTTATCTTGTTTATGAACTTTTGGAATTCTTTATAATGTTAGACGGATTTGTTTTTATTTTTGTTTATAATTTCGATTAATTGTAAAGAGTTAGAAAAGGAAATAATGTCTCCACTATTTATTTAGTTTCAATTATGTTACTTATTTTCAGTCTTATAACTAGCGACCTGATCTTGTGCAGTAAAAGACAAAAAATCGTGCAAACTTTTTCGACGAAAAAAACTTTTGCTAGGAAGAATCGCTCTGTATGTAAAACGTGGCAAATCTATTTCCTGTTAAAACAGACCGCTTAATAATCGTGCTTAAAGCCGAGTGTGCACATTCGAGCTCAAAGTGGCACATTCCGATCTCGGGAAAATGAAGCGCGCCGCTCCGCGTCGCGCTTCATTTGCCTCCCTCGCTCGGAAATGTGCCACTTTTCGCTCGAATGCGCACATTCTCGTGTTTATTATATTAGTATAATTTACCGTGCGCTCTTTCAAATCAAAAATTTTAATTTAATTTAGTAAGTATCGATTTTATATTCAAAAATGTATTTACCATAGCAATAAGTGGAAGAGAGCTAGAAAATACGATAATCTTGTCAATGCAAGTGAGAGAAAACGATTGAAATTATTCAATTAATTTTTCGTGTAATTGATTGGTCTAAATTATTGCGAATCATTAAGAAATTGCCGTGCAATTAATTTGTATTTCAATAAGGAGGCAAGAATTAAATTCTTGTTAGGTTTTCTTAATATTCGGTATCGTAATTCACACGTGTCATCGAATGTGCACATCTTCGTATTCGTCGGATTTGCCTATATTTAATCTTCTATCCTCAAATTCAAAAAATTAAAAGTCTAATAAATTTAGATTTATTTTTGGTTTGGAAAAGGTTATAGATTTTATTCTTTCTAGTAACTTATAGTGGTACGGTTCTGCACTCCTAATTGCAGGGCGTCTGATAAAAATATTTTAAGGTGTACTTGCGATTGTCTACTAATACGCATTTTTGATCAATTAAAATTGTACGGTAGTGTAGATAAATACAGTCGAACTTCTATAAGTCGAACGTCGATAAGCCGAATTTTTCATAACTCGAACCTGTTTCACTAGGACTTGCCTATTTCAATGTTAATATTTTTATATCAATAAGTCGAATTTTTGATAACGCAAATTATTTCTAGCTTCCCTTCAACTTCGACTTATCGAAGTTCGACTGTAAATGGAAATTACAAATCCAGTTAGAAAAACGCTAATAACAAAATAATTTAAAAATATAAAAAAAATACAGTCGAACCTCGATAAGCCGAATTTTTGATAACTTGAATTATTTTTAATATCCCTTCAACTCCGATTTATCGAAGTTCGACTGTATTCTTATTTCTATGATTAAAAAAAGATTAGCTTGCTCTTTTTTTTTGAAAAAAGAATAAAGCGTGGGTTGCTTCCTGTTATTCGTTGCAAAAAAAAGCTTTGCTATTCAATTTTCGTATCTCTCCCGCCCCGCCCCAGCTGCAATATTTTTATTTCTATGATAGCTTATATTATAGTAAACAAATTAATTATAAATAAAAGAGGAAAGATGTTGCTTTCATTTCTCTTGCTGTTGTGATATCATATCAAAGAACTTTATGTGATGTAAGCCTTTTCCCGCCCAACGAAAGTAGCACGTGCACTCGTCTTGGGCATTATACAGAGTGTTCCACGAATATGTACTGAAAAATAACCGGGTGATACCTGACACGAATCCAAACAATAAAAGTTTATATACAATATGTCCTAAATCTAAAAATTATCGAGTAAAATGCATTTCGATTTTCGGCTAAATTCCTTGCTAATTGACATGTTGGATGTTATTTCTATGGTTTATTTTTATTAAAAAAAATCCAGATATGGTTATAAAAGACTTGATCAAAATTTTTGTCGGTCGCTTTTTTACTTCGTTAGTTGGCAGTTCAAAAGCAAGAAAGACGTTTTGGTACACTGCCCGAAAAAGGTATTCGAATGACCCTTAAAAAGCCTTTTGATTTTTAGTCAAAATTCAATGTACGTTTTTATTGTGTTATTAATCGTTCAGTATACTATTTCTAATAAGTTCTCTAGACAACTAATTGTTTTTTTTTTCAAAATGGTGCGTAGACGAAAATCTCAATTAAATGTTCAAATAGGAGCAAGTATTGTGCAGGCGAGGAAAATTGGACAATCAATCCCAGATATTGCAGTATCTATAAATTTATCAGTAATTAAATGTTATTTATTAGTCCAATAGACAAGTTTAAAAAATCTTTATCTTTAATTCTGATAAATATGTCTAATTATGCATTTATTACATTTTTTATTGCGTTAATATGATTTATCTAAAAATACATGTTTTTTTTTAACTTGTTGACTGCACTATATGTTGCTTTTTTTTTAATATAAAAAAATGCTTAATCACATTTTATTAGACAGAAACTGTTCACTATTGTATACGTAAAAGTCAAATAGCTGAAAATCGTGCTTTGGAAGGTGGAAAACGTGTTGGGAGTTCCTCCGATATTAAGGTGGAAGTATACCTCACGACTTTTAAACTACAAGTTCAAAGTTAACCAAGTATGGATCATTGGTTACCGTTGAGGAATTTTGGCAAAATTTAAAAAAAAAATCATAGCTTAAGTATCCAAAATATTTGGAAAATACTGATATTTTCAAATGTAGAGCCACAAAATGGCCAGTTCAAAATTATTGAAATTTGGACAGCTTATTGATATTGTAATAAAGCCCAAAATTTTAAGATTAAAAAAAATCGTAGCTGTGGTTTAAGAAATATTCAAAACTATAATTTTTGAACGTTTCTCCTGGTCTTTACATCTTCTACATTTGGGACTCTCGTTGACTCGCATTCTGTGAAGATGTTTAGTTAGTCAGCAGTGTCTCATGAGATCGCTTATTATAAGTCTTAAAAAATCACGGAATAACCCCAGGTAATAATATGCGTTTGCCTAGAAGACGCATTTATAGGCGTTTTCGCAAATTTACAGATGTGACATTTTGTCGAACATATGGAGTGACTTTCACTTGTAAGTTTCTTTAGGATCTTGTCAAGGGTACTGACTGACAGAGGCAAAATAGATTCAGGTCCATAAGGGTTCCCTGATGAGCCCTGCCTTGCGATTTTGTCAACCAGCTCATTCCCTTCAATGCCTTGATGAGCTTTGACTCAACAGTGTTAGGTCGTTTTTGATCTATCGGTGTAGATGGAAATATGTGGTTTATCGAAGACGATATCTGTGTTTAACAGATTTTTGAACTTCCTGTCAAAGATGTATGTAGAAAGAATATTTTCCATAGAGAATGCTAGCAGACGAAGTCCTCCACTAACCTGGAGTGTCCTACATGAGTATAAGTGGTGTTCCATAGGTCTGAACTGCGAAGTCTTAGAGCCACTTTGAGGGCCTGCTCCCTCAGATATAAATCTAAGGGAGCAAGGCACAGCAATGTCTCCATAGCTGCAGTAGGCATTGTTCTCATCGCACCCCTAATAATTAGACAGGCAAGTCTCAAACACGGGTTAGCTTTGATACGGTGATTTTTTGTATGGTTCTGGGCCACCATACAATTACACCGTGTGCGATCATGGGTCTGACAATTGCCGTATAGATCCATCGGGCGATCCTAGGAGAGATTCTTTGTGTATATGTACAATATGAAAACCTTCATTAACTCGACTCAATTGACTTAATTAAAATCTGAGAAAAAGTAAACACGCGAAATTTGATATATTCCAGTTTAATTTTTATCCATAAACAAATACTATACATAACAACACAACAAAACATAATTTCTTAAATCATATAATAGGTTACAAATTCATAAAATTAGCAAATTAGATAAAAAAAAGAATCCTGTTTTCAGTCTACACATATAAAATTAATTTAGCAGTCTTTTCTTCTGATAATACTAGAAGTTATTTATATTTACATAGCAGAATTTTACCACCAAAGAAATCGTTATATAAAAGCCTTCGATACAATTGCAAAATAAACTTTCATACCGTCTCTTAAAATTACCCATTACAAACTGCGTCAAAAAATGTCAAAATAAAATTGCAAAAAGGCACATTTATAATGCTAAGATTATATCTGACTAGATTAAACCATCTAGTAAAATAATAGAAATATTCACAGATTATACGTTGTATTTAGCAAAAGAATAATTTCAATAATTGTCGTATTCTGCAAAGTCTTTGGTTGACGTATAAGTACACAAAAATCAATTTTTTCCATTTTAACGCTATATATATATATGTGTAATATTAATATAAATTAAGTTTCAAAATGTTTATAAACTGCAGTTACATATGCCATTACTTGCTGCCAATCAGGCCTTTCTAATTGTATCATATCAGTAACATTCTGAAATTAATAAAATCCTATTACAAAGACCCATTTGCAATTATAGATCAAGACTTACCAAAGTTGTTGGTATTCCAACACTTTCTGCAGCTGCAAAAGCGATAGAGAAGTTTCTTCTCTTTTCCTGTGGTACCAAAGTATCGTAGGGAACTCTGTCTGGCAAATACGTGTGCAAAATTGCACACAGTGCAAGACCATCGTTCCAAGAACTACTGAAATTTGTTATATCTATATTTCTATATCCAACAGTTTTATTTTGACACCATTTTAATAGAGCGTTTCTTTTTGAACCACCATTTTTTACTAAGCCATTGAGTGGATCCTTTCTTTCGCCTACAACGAAATAAAAATGTAATGATATCAAAAAGAAAATTATATATAATTTTTGCAATAATTATAAGTAGTTAAACGGTGTGTGTAAATCATAAAATCACAAAAATACATACACAAATCAGAATAACTATTTCGCCTAGAAAAATCAATGCCTTTAGCCGATTGAAGAATAGTATCCCGAATACTTTCTTCAGCTTTTCCGCTGATGTTATTCTTAACTTTATCTCCCTTTGCCAGTGAATCTACATGCACCAAACAATAATAAAAAAAGAGAAACAAACATTAAAACAGAGAAATGAAAATACATACAACCGAAGATTCTTGTACAATGAAAGTCTATAATTAAACCAATCCAAAATTGCACAATATTAAATAATAAAGATCAATACTTTATTATATTTTACCCATAAAATTGTAGCACTGTATCTTTAAAAAAAAATATGATAAGTATGCAATTTTCTAATGAAACTGTAATTCGGATTAATTCTTTTACACGATCATCAATTTTTCAATATTCCAATTAAATTTCTTAGTTTGTTTAATTACAGACTTTGCATGTGTTAAACCAAACATTGAACAGATAAACATGAAGAAATATGTAGTAATAATATAAACGCAAAAGTTATTTAAAGTATGTATTATAATTGTGTTTTACGTTATATAAAAAAATTACCTGTTATGACAGTTTTAGACCAATCTCTTCCTTGTTTATTCGTTTGCTGTTCCCGAAGTGGAGTTTTAATTTGAGTAATACTAGAAATTGCATCGCTCCATTCGGATGGAGTTCGTAGTGGAGAACTTGATGTATAACTGGTTGGCGTCAAAATTGCAGGAGGACTTGACGGTGTTTTGATATCTGAAGTTAAAGAGTTTAGAGATGACGTTGAGCTACTCCTTGATGTGCTATTCAATCCTAAAAATTTTAGTGTTAAATATTTGTGCTCTTTGAGCAAGGAAGAAGTAGATTACACATGTCTACATTCATTTTTGTGCAAAAACGTTTAGATTTGATATGTTGAATGCAAAAAAGACGATTTGTTTTTTTGCATCAGCTTCAGCTCATGATATATTAAATAAATATGATTTTAGAAACAAAAACACGGATTAGGGATTATTCTGGAAAAGATCCCATGGGTTCATTACCCCACAACTTGGGGATATGTTGCCACTCGTTGAGGTCCACATTTTTTATTAAGGGGCTCAAGAGATCTAACGGGGTGCTATTACCAGATTTCGCCAATCGAAAGTCAATACTTACGAGCAGAACATATGCAAGAATATATAATTAATTTTCATAAATAAGAAAGTTTTAAGGAAATTTTTCTTAAGGTGGATGCCATTTCCCCTGTCTTCTCTTCTTCCACAAAAAAAGTAAAGCCAAAATAGTTAATATATAATTAAATAAAATATTGATATGCACATTATGTAAAATAAAATTTTTGCTATCTTTTTTATAAATTTACATTAAAAACAACCCAATGTTTAAAAAAACGCCTTTTAAGTATTTTCAACGATTAATTTTTGCTAAGCAGTCTTACATGAATGTATATTAGCATGTTCTACTTGACTTAGCAGGATAAATATTCTAATCATCGAACTATTTAAAGATGTATCCTTTCTGACTGTTGCAAATTTATTTGTCACCATAAATTAATAACTTTTTTATTAATTTCAGTCCCTCTATTTGATATTTGGTCAGTATCAAATAATAAAGAAATAATACGCTGTTACATTAAAGTATTTTTTTTGGATCTGTCTTATGTATTATATAAGTTAAAGAAAATACTTACCACTTTTTACAATCGGTTTCCCAGCATTTTCAATGCATTCGATAAGAGATTTAACAGACTGTCTACTATTCTGTCTATTCAATGTAACTTTAGGTCTTCTGCAAGTCATGTCGTCACTTGGAAAACTATTAGGACGTAAATTAACAGTTTCGGTTGCAACTACAAACAAAAATAAAATCGATTAGTGATTATGTTTCAATAAATATAAATGTGCAGCTAATATTATTTTCAAGTACGCTCAGTTTGAAACATAATTTGAAAATATTAAAAAACAATGATCCTTCCCAAAAAGACCGTTAAACATTTCAAACTGGCGTGTGTTACATATAAAAAAAGCACATGTAAAAGCTAGAAAAAAGCTTAAACGATTAAATACATTGTTTCAATAAAAACAACATGAGACAATACAAATTGCTAATAATTCCAAAATTACCTTTAAAAAATGATCTTCATGCATCACTTTACGAATTTAAAAAAAAAACATCAAATGTTATTTCGCTTTATTATTTGAGTTAAAAAATTAAAAATGTATATAAAACCCACTTTTAAAAGTCTACGTAATTTAAATTAATTCATATTTGTTGCATATTTAATTAAAATTTTCGGAATGTTTTTACATTTTAAAATTATAAATCGATTATTGCTTAGATAAGTTTTTTATAAGTTATAACATTTATAGAATATTGTTGATAAATAAAAAAAATTAGAGTAACTTATTGATCTAACTGAAAACTCGATCCTGACTTATTATCCGAACGTATTTCGAATTCCGAAGAATTAACAGACGATTTCTTTACTCCTAAAGCCAGTTTTATAGTTTCACTTTTAAATTGATTCGTTTGAATCATATTTTCAAATTTCTTTTTGGTATTTTCGAAGTGCGTTTTATTCTCTGCCGAAGAGCGCCGCATTCGGTGATAATGCCGATGTTGAACAGGAGGATTATTTAAAATATGCGAAGCAACGATTTGCTCTAATGCATCGTCCAAAATATTTGAATCTTGATTTGACACACTGGAGTTCTTACTCATCTCTGGTTTCATATAATGTTCGATTACAATGGGATCGGTTTGAGTTAGGTCATCCGTTAGATTTGCATTTTTGTCGGTGAGAACATTTTCGGACGAACTAACATTTCCATGGGACATAGTAGAAGACTCCAGGCCAGAAGTTAAGGTATCGCTAATAATGTGTCCCAGTTTTCCGAATACGTTTAAAAGTGAAAAACTTTCTTCGTTAGTTTGTGTATCTGTATCTCTGCCGTTATCATCTTTTGGCGTTTGAGTATCAGATTCAATTTTCCGCTCTTTAAGAGATTCGCCATTATTTATAATTCCTTCGGTTACACATTCGACATTGCATATTTTAACACTCTGCGGTTTACCATCTTCTTCGCCATCATTAAAAAATAATTCGTTGCTTTTGGTGTGCGTTTCAAAGAATTTCTCAACGTTCCCAAAAATCTTCACTTTCTTCACGTTAAATTTATCGCCAATTTCTGTACGTTCCGAAATTAAATTTGGCATGGGACCGTCTTCGGGTGTCATATCTTGTTCCGTTTTGCTCGAAACGTGTTCACGACGAATTTCTTCGGCACGATTTGTCTTGGTTATAACATTTTGACTTTTTGGAGAACTGTTCGCGTCACTCGAATTTTCGCTTTCTAGATTTATTATTTCCAAACTTGCGCTTCGAGGTAAAGGCAAAGGTTGCTTCTTCGATACAAAAATGTTAGGTTTAGAATCGGAAGTTTCTTCTGCGGTTTGGTTTATCATTTGATTTAAAAAAACGCTGTAGTTGGCGTAAATCGGTTCCTGCACACTTTTATCAGTAAAAGATGTTCGATTTATTATTTTACTGTCGTCGTTTCTCTTAAATTCAATTTCATTGTTGAAACATTCGATTACATCGTCTACTTCACGATGTTGCTTGGCCATTGCTATTATCTTTAAATCTTCTTCATTTATATCAGAGTTTGAGCGTTTCGAATCGCTTTTAATCTTTTCAACCAATTTAAGTTCGTGCTCATCTAATATAGATTCTAGGCTATCGTTTTGTGAAGGATCTAATGTTAAATCATCCCTTTTAAAGATGGAAGTCGATGCAGGTTCGTCTAATTTTATTAATATCAACTGCGGGTGGGGTAGTTCAATGGTATCTTTCAGTGGATGACTGATTGTAATAGAATTTTGATAACCAATTGGTGTAATATTTTTCTGTGTTGTGCAGGCGTCAATTTTTTTTATAGAAGTAGTTTCAACAACATTTATATGTTGTTCTTTGGTCAATAAGTGTGGTCTTTTACTTTGCGACATTTCTTCTACGTTATCTTTGGCATTATCCTGATGAAATTGCGCAATAGGTTTAGAAGAGGTTGAATTTATTTCGGAAAAACCTGTACGTGAAATCATATTAGGATTTAACGAATAATATTCTGTTTGATTTTCTTTTATGGTATTAGAGAAATGCTTTTGTGGTTGATTTTGTGTTAAACATAAGATACTTTCATTGGTTTCTTTTGCAGAAGGCACTTTAACAACAGAACTGTCTGACAATGCTTTTGCGCCAATTTCTGTTAAGTCGTCTTTTAGTAAATTAGCATTTCTATTTTCAAGTATGCTTGTTATTAATTTAATATCAGATTGCTCCGAATTCAATTTGGGTTCTTTCGTATGGGAGACTTCGTTTTCTTTCATTGCTAATGTGTCTTCTTCATTCACATTAAAAGTTAAGTTTAATTTGTTTGTGATTTGTTTTTCAATTTTTGTATTCAACAAAACTACAGATTTTTCATCGTTTGATAAGTTTTCTTTCAATTCCTTGATATACGCATTTTTATTATTTAAATCCTTACTTTGTAATAATTCATTTGAAAACTCGAAATGTTGAGTATCCTCAGTTAATTTATTATGTTTTGGTAAAGAATCGTCCTTGTGATCGTTACAAGGTTTAATATCCGATTGTTCAGTGGTTGAAAATTGATTGCCTTCCGATACTTCATCCGATGGTCTATTAGAACTTTTTTCGGCTTGAGAGCGTTTAATAAACATTCGTTTTTTACTTTCATTCGATAACCTAGCTCTTGGGATTTTAAGATAAATATTTTTATTGTAACAATAGCGATAACTTGCAATATTTTCAAAACTGTTAGACCTTTTATGAAACAGCTTGGTTGGTCTTTTTTTGGTTTCCTTTAAATCTAGATCATTTTTCGAACTGGACTGCTCTAGCGAGTCTCTCAACTTAACAACGAATTTGTCTTTATTTGTTAATTCGTCAAAAGGACGATTCTTATCGATTACATTGTATAATAAGTCCAAGTTCTCGTACGTTATGTTATAATTTTCCGAAGATTTATTGCTCTCGTTGTTTTGAAAAGCGTTTGATGCTAAGCTTTTATAATAAACGTTATCTAAGCTTTTGCTTTTAACCAATTCAGGTTTAAAACTTGAAACGGATTTTGGTCTGAAGAAGTTTTCAAAATTGTACTCCGAATGGAAGATCTATAAATATCGTCGAAGCTTGTTTCGGGTTCACAAGTCATATCGTAACTACTAAAAGGATCTGATTCGTTATCCAATGTAAAATCGTGTTCGATTTGAATCACATTTCTATCTTCGGTGATCTCTTTTAGCTTTGGATTGTTTAAAACCGAATCCAATAATGGTTTGCTTATTGCTAATTTGTCTTTAGGCTTTTTCGATACTGGTTTAATTTTAGGACCGTTTTCGTTGTCGAATACTTCTTTAAGTTTGACAATGTATTTTTCGTCCGGTGTTAATTGTTCTGTGGGGGTCTTCGGATCGATTTGCGAGTATAGATCGTTCAGCATTGCCAAATCGCGTTCTTCTTGATCCGATAATCGTTTTTCTAAGTATTTTCCGAAATTCTTAGGATCTTTTCGTTTTTTAACTATGGGTTTTTCAAATTGTTCGGGTTCGTTATTGACAATTTTACTAAATTCAGAGTATCTTTCTGTGTCGGTCTCTTGCGGTTGCTGTTTTATTTCAGAGTTATTTTTGTGCGCTTTACATGGAAAAATGGAGAAAAAAGTGGTTTTCTTTTTGGGACTTGTCGGTTCTATGTCTATTGAGATTTCTGATACGAAGTTATCTGATGCGGTAGGATCATTGATCTTCAAAGTGTTTGGTCGATGGACAATTAGCGTTGTGTTATGTTGTTTGAGAGGCGCAACAAATGGAGGCGTTTGTAGTTCCTCACCTTTTGATTTACCTAACATGTAATTAGTAAATGATAATTATATTATGTTAGCAAATAGATTAGTAATCATGCTTGATGATTATCCAAAAGAACTTCTTCCTAACATTACGGCAGTCATCATAATTAATGAAATAAAATAAATAAAAGTCTGACCTTTGAGTTTATCAATTTGAGTTTCAAGCTGTCTAATTCGTTCTCGATGGGATTTATTCTCCATTATCATCTTTTGTAATTCTTGTTGGGCCTCGCTTTTAAAATCGTTAGCTACACGTACCGACGTTAATAAATCGTTCTGAAATTTCTCCCATTCTTCATTCTAAAAAATAAACATAACATAAAATTATCCAAAAAGAGTAAAAGAAGTGGCATAATTATGTTAGCCAAACTAATATTTTAATAACTTGTTTCCTTATGTATTCATAATAATCAAAATGTTTTATGCCCTTATCGGTTCATCTGTGTCAACCATTTATAAGGGTCATGGCCAATGCACAATTATAGCGAATTTACATTTATTTAAAAGAGCAACAAACTTGGAAAAACTAAATTATAGGTCTTAAAATGAACTATTTTTACTTTCTAATTCTTTCTCGTATCTTCATTGAATACATTGATAAGTAAAGGCAAAATTTTGGGCACCAGTTTGTAAAACTTCATTTAGATCAGAGATGAGGAACCCTTTTTCCTATATATTTATGAATTTTAAGTTATCGGAGATCGAATGCAGGAGAAAAAAGATAAAGTAAAACAAAGGCATAAAAAATCATGCAAAGAGAAATAATTTATCAAAATTGAAAATTTTCTCATATGATCTGTACCAACGGTGGGCATCCCACGGCCCGCGTAAAGTTTCTATCCGGCCCGCAACATCTTTAGAATAAATTATAAATGAATATCTTACGATGTAAGTCATCCAGTTTAAATTTATTTCATATTTGCAGACTAAAAAATTACAGGTTACAAGAAGGCGTCGATTAACTACTACGCCCCGCCGAAAAAAATTAAAATTTATTTTGGCCCATGTTATAAAAAAGGTTGCCCACCTATGGGTCTATACAAACTCCTTTGGATAATATCATGTAAACTGGCCCAAAACTTTAAAAAGAATTTTACCTCTTCTTTTCGCAGTCTTTTAAGGTCTTCTAGTTCATCATCAAGTTCAGAGTTTTTGCGTTCAGCTTCGCTAAGATTTCTTTGGGTTTCCGATAAGACGGCAGATAATTGTCTTTTATCTTCCAACTGACACTGTGCTTGAACCTAAAGGCACAGTAAAAAAACATATTTTTTTAAATAAATTATCATTTTTGCATACCTGAAGTTCATTAGCAGCTTCTTGTAGTTGCTGTAACTGCTCAGTTAGACTATTCTTATCGGCCGTTAATTTTTCACATTTATATTCCAGCTCGGATTGTGTACATTTGGCGTTATTTCTCGTCACCTATGGCAGAAACGCATTTTAATGCCGCGCAATCGTTTTACCAATGTAAAGCTTACTTTGCATTCTTCTTGAAGTATAGAAACTTGTTCTTTAAGCTTCTCGGTTTCATTACGACTTCGGGCCACTTGTTCTTTTAAATTCGCTACTTCAGATTCTAAAGCGTCCTTTTCTTTTCTCGCGTTATCTAACAGCTCGTCTAATTCTGATTTATCATTAAGAGCTCTTTCTTGCTCCAGCTCATTTATCTTTAAAAAAGTTTTATTATGATATTGTATTGTTTGTAAAATTTTAATTACCTTCGTCCTTGCATTTTCTAGTAAATCAGAAAGTCTATTAATTTCGATTTGTCTCCCACTACACTGATCTTTGGCTATAGCTAGTTCTTGGTCCAACTGTCGATGTTCTGCATGTTTCGCATCTAACGTACTTTCTAACGTTCTAACGCGTTCAGTCAATTGTTCTATATCATTAATTTGATCTACGTTAAGGGTTCTAATATCTTGAAGTTCATTATTTAATTGCTCTTGTTTAACCAATAAAGTTTCGCGTTCCTCCTGAGCACTCTTAAGGAGATCAACTAGTTTTTGCTCCCTATCGACTATGCTTTCCAGTTGTCCCGTTTCATCTTTATCGCGATACAGCAGTTGCTTCAACGATTCTACTTCGGCTCTGGCGTCATTTAGTCTTTCAGTCTGTCGACATAACGAATCGAACATTAGGTTTTTTTCGTCCAAAAGTCTTTCATTATCTTGCTGTAATTCTGTAAGTTGCCGTTGCAAATCTGTTAATTCTTGTAAAGTTGCTTGTAATTCTTCGTTAGTGCTAAAAATATAAAAACCAATTGGTTAACTGCTGTTAATGCGTTTTTTACCCTAATAGATTTTTTCATTAAAAAAAACTATGAGTAGAATTACAACTTTTTAAATGATTAGAAATTCTTCAGGAAGTTAAGCGGTTCAAGATCAACAATTTAAACCAGGTTTGTCTAAGCAACAATTATGAATGTGGCCCAATAAAGAAATTGTAAACTTACAAAAGTTATGATTTTGGAACTAAAACTACCACTAATAATGCTACAAATTATAAGCAATGAGTTTTTGAAGTTAACACTTCTTAGAGCAATCATATATTTATAAAATCGTTCTCAAACAATTGTATTTATTAAAATTTGGATTCCATGGCCCAAAACGAATGTCAATAGATCAGTCATTTTAGACTTTTAGTTCAGAAAAAGTTATAGCAGTTATTATTATTTTAATAACCTTGTTTCACAAGGATAATCGGTGTCAAAAGTCAGAAAAATCAGCAATTTGGTTCTTTGCAAAAATCAAATCCTGTTATTATTGTAGATCGTGGTAAAAAGCAAAATGTACAATTCGAATTCCAAATAGTCCTAGATTTGCTTCCATTGCTCGCAAATGTGCTTCTTTTCACTCGAATTGCACACTCGTCTTTTGGCTACGACGTTCAATAAATAAATTAATTAAAAATGTTTCTTTTAAAAATTTTGGGATTTTTGCTACTAGGAACCACATCTCTGATTTAGTGCTTTAAAACTCGACAATATATAAATTTAAAAGAATTCTGAACACACTTCGTTGTTTCATTTTCCAAAAGTGTTTAATTAAAAATTACAGTTACCATATTTCTACCAGGATCCTTTGTAATTTTTGTACCATTGATACCAAATATGGATGAGCATTTTTCAAAGATTCTTTAACAAGATGAATTCAAATTATTACTAAAACGAAAATAAATGCTATAACTTTTTGCAAATTTTCGTCGAAAGCGAATGGGCAACAAACATCACACAAATTTTCATATTTATTGTGAAAAATTAAGAGATTAATAAAATTTAAATTGTTAACTTTGTATAAAATGTATTTTGTGTGGCTCAAAACCACTCGTCTTCTTCTAACAAGTTGGACACACCTAATTTAAACAAACTTAATAAATAATTTAGCCCAAAGCCATACGGAATAAAGAAATGAAGTAAATGCCTCAAAATTCTCAATCCGGTTATAACAAAATTTTTGCCTTTTTTTAGAAGCACTATCGAAATAATCTACAAGAAATATTTAAGATAATTCTAAAGATAAAAACGTAAATATCCTAATTTCTGAAAATCACACTCAGTTTGACAATGGCCAACTTTACTCTTATTTTGGCCAAGTAGTTTGAATAATATAAAAGAGCGCATTTTTTTTTCAAAAAACTAAGAGATAACTATAAATAACTGTTTATGTTTATATAATAGTTTTAATAAAGAATTATAAAATTAGTGTTCGCTATTTATAATTACCTGTAATGTGTTTCTTGCATCTGATTAATTTTATCCTGAAGACATGCAACAGACACCTCACTGACGTTGCTACTTGAATGTTTATCCCATTCAGGTGTGGTGCAGGCAGTAATATCTCCCATACTCCCGTCTTCCAATAACTAAAAAAAAATATACAATTTTTATTCGATTCAATGCAGACGCAAAATTAAACGTACATTAGTGGCGATGGAAGCTGGAGCAGAACTATGCCTATGAGTATCAAGAAGCAATTGTTGCTTCTCATTATCAGATAAAGGAGAATGTGAGACGTCTCTTAATCTATTTCTTAAAGAGGTATTTTCATCGTTTAGTTGCTCTATCCTTAAAGTAGACTGTTCCTTAAACATCTAAAAGAAAGCGATCGTGATTGCTGATAAGAAATGTCAATTCTTGCGGTAGTACCTTAAGTTTAGCAATTTCGTTATTTAATGTTTGTAATTCGCCTTTACGTTCGCCCAATTCTAATGCTAATTCCGATTTCTCTTTGGCCATATCATTTAATTGTCTATGAAGCATCTCAATTTCTTGCACGGATTCAAGAGATAGGTCTCCTTCGCCAGAGTCTAATTTGTTATTGTTGCGTGATAATCCTAGAAAATAAAGATATAATTGATTAATCATTTGTAATGTGTATATTAAAAAAAAACTGTACCGTCAAAAGAGTGAAGTCCGTGTAATCAAATTAATAAGCAACAAGTACTTGTTTATTAAAGAAATAAATTACTCATTTATTAGAGTGTAAATATTTTTTTTATATCTATCTACGTATTTAAAAGAATTAACTTTTACCTCGTTCTTGGTTGTTACTAGCCAAAGTAGACTAAAAAATAATTTGCAGTTGCTTTTTTCTAATTTAGTTTATTGTAAATTGAACTGAATTGATTTATTTTTCAATTTTATTATCAACCGGTCATGTTATAGAATTTAGATACAGTAGGACCCCCGTCATCCGGGACTCTATTATACGAGGTTCCAATTAATGCATATTGTAAATTGATGTAAAACGTTTGTTTCTTAATATAAATTATATCTTTTACACTCTTTCCTTGTTAATCTTCTTACATAGCACATTTAGTCAATAAAAAATTTTGATTCCTTTATTTGTGATTTTCGATAATTACCCAGGATAATGGGGGTTACAGTATAACATTTTACATGAGCACAAATGCTATCGTTCTGTTATGGAAATAAACTTTCAAGGTAGTTTGATAATTATTTGTTTTATCAAAAATTACGATCTGAATAAATCTAAACTGTTACTTTAAATTTTTTGGAAAATTCATAGATGGACTTAATATATTCTTTCAATAGATTATTTGATAAAAAGAGGCGAAAAACGATTAATATTTGTAATCATAAATATGAAAGAAGTGCCCTAAACTCATAAGTTTTAAAAGTACACTTATATAAAGTGGTTTATTACATTTACAAACTTTTTTTCGTAACTGGGCTGTTAAATATGGTCAATTTCAGAGAATCCAATTGGAGTAAAAAGTAGCACATTTTGAATTTCTGAAAATTGTAGGGTTATAAACATAAAATTTGAGAGAGCCTGGAGATTGTTCCAATAAGTACGAAGATATTTATTCAAATACCTATGTAAATACTAAATAAAAAATAATGCTCATTTGATGCGGATACTTACAAAAATAAGACAAACTAATCAGTTAACTAATGAATTAATTTATTCATTTTTAAATTCATAAGAGATAAATATATTTTTTTCATAGGAATCGAAAAATTCGGAGATTATTTTTCATTAATTGGAGTCCGGAAAAAACTTAATTTTTCTGAAGTCTCCGGGCTAAAATTGGATGGTTGATTTGCGCTTTAATTTTCAAGATTTGCTCATTTTAATCTTTTTATCAGCCATTTTTTAAACGTTTTGATTCACACTTTGCACCATAATAAGCACATGGGTTTAGGTTGATTGCAAATCGTTGTAGTGCAGCGGTCGCCAACCGATGGTCCGTGAGAAAATCGTGGTCTGTAGAAATGTATTTATCTTATTTACAAAATCACAATTAACTGAGTCAGTTTAGACGAAAAAAAAAGAAAAAGTTGTACCGTTTATTTGTTTTTTTAATAACTTGATTTTATACCGTAAATATATAGTTTGTTCGTTTCGCAGGGAAATCTATAGTCAAAGGTTCAAAAGTCGATTTTTTGTGTATGTCTCTTTTATTATTAGTCGGAGAAAAATTTAAGTCAGAATTAGCCAATAGTAAAGGCATTTTGTTCCACCATGACAAAGCCCGACCTCACACATTGTTAGTAACTCGTCAAAAATTATTGGAGTTTGGTTGGAAACTGATGTCACATCCACCAGATAGCCCTAGCCCTGCACCATCAGCATACCATTTATTTCGATCTTTACAAAACTCTTTAAATGGTAAAATTTCACTAATACTGATAAAGAGCAGAAGTTCTACATACGTAGAAATCATAATGTTACCAGAAAGAAGACAAAAGGTCATTGTACAAAATTTTACAATTTATACAAAGAAATTTAGTGTTATGTCAAGTCAAAAACGGAAATCATTTTCTTGCCAACCCGATTTCTCCAGAGATCAGAAATTACAGAATCGCACTTCTACTAAAGCCCAAATTTTTTAGTTTGCGACTTTTTTCCAAAGGCGAATAAAATATCGATGAACATTTGTTAAAATAATGAAAATTAGTGGTCGGTGGAAATTAAAATTACGAATTTGGTGGCACGAAAGGTTGGCGACCGCTGTTCTAGAGCAAGTACACATAAACGTAAACGATTCGTAAAATAAAATACGCACCTTTTTTGTCATTCTTCTTGTTGTCGGCCAATTTATCTAAACGATCCTTCGACGCCGATTTTCGCAGCTTAGAGAAGGCCCCTTTATTCTTGTGATCCGAATTGAGATTGGTGACTGACGAAGACCTAGACAAATCCTCACGGATCTGTCCTTGGAGCTGACCTTGTTCACTTTTCGACGAAGCTTGAGCTTGACCTCTGCGAAAAATTGCTTTGATATTTTTCATTTTCATCATTTTTCAAAGCACAGTCTCTTTTCACTCGAAATTGCACTTTTTGCACTTTAAAGCCCTACAAGGATTCGGCACATACGAAATTTTAACATCGCCTAAGCAGCAGCTGCCACGTCATTTTTCTGCAAAATTACGAATTCTAATAACAATTCGAAAATCAGGTCGAATTTTAGTGAAGAATTTTATCATTGTACTTTACTATTTCTCAACAAACATGCGATAAGAGTAATTAACCGATTGCGTGTGTATCGACGAGCCGATTCGAACTGCACCTATGTTTGCTTAAGATAAAAAGTTTTCGTTCGAAGAAAAGTAACATAAAAGAAGACCAGTTGTTAAGCGAGTCCTTAAAAGGCACAATAAATCTGGAATACTCGATATAAATATTGCGGAGCCGAGTTCAAAACCGCGACCGACCATTTTTGGACGAAACAAGTTTGTAAAATCGAACCGTTTTCCAAGCAATAAACTCATTAAAACACCTACAGTTTCGCATTTGCCACACTGTATCATTCGCAATTTTTGAAATTTACAATTGCGCCGCGTTCACGTCCCAAGCTCAATTTGTAATTGAATAATCACGCGAGATTTGAACGAACAGGTTGCGTCATTGCGAATTTAAAAATTTCTGTCCTACGGAGGTTCGAGGCTCTTTGTTTTAAGTGGAAGTGGGCTTGGAGTATGAACGCCCTTCAATATTTCGACAAATTTTCATCCTACGCGTTCGAAACGTTTCAGATGATATACAGTAGAACCTCGATAAGTCGAATCTCAAGGGAGACGCGAAAAAATTCGAGTTATAGAGGCTTCGACTTATAATTTCAGCCCCAAAAAGAAATTCTGAGAGCACAACTAGGGTTTTACCATAGTAATGAGTGGAAGTGAGCGAAAAGATACGAGAATTTGGTAGGTGCGAGTGAGAGAAAACGATTAAATTATTTATTTAATTTTTTGAATAATTTATTAGCCTAATTTTGTGAATGGTACTTAAAATTGAGTGTGCACATTCGAGCTCAAAGTGGCACATTCCGATCTCGGGAAAATGAAGCGCGCCGCTCCGCGTCGCGCTTCATTTGCCTCCCTCGCTCGGAAATGTGCCACTTTTCGCTCGAATGCGCACATCTTCGTATTTATGGAATGTGCGCATATTAATTTTATCTCTTGGAAATCAAAAACTTACATTCAGATTTTATATTGAAGAAAAGCTGTTTATTTTTTAAAAAATAACTGTTTAAAAGCGTTGAATCAGCGTGATACGGAGCGGCGCACAGTGGGGACGAAGCGGAAAAAACTCATTTAAAAAAATTTAGATTTTACTTTGGTTACTTTTTTTTTGTTTTTACTATTAGTCAAAGGAAACAGTTCAAATAAATTTTTTCCTGTTAGTTTTTTATTGTGACGTTGGGACGCTTCTGAATTTACACTTTATTATATGATAAAAAATTGGCCATTTTCAATTAACAATAAGAGAAATATTATTTCGTGTGCCTTTGTGTTTGTAGATAATAATACGAAACTTGTCACATTTGTTAACTATGTTTATACACGGAGAAAAAAATATCCTTAATATAACTATCTAACGTATACCCAATTGACGTATTGTTCTGACAAGTATTCCAATGTCTAATTTAACGATATTTATAAGTCAATTTGACAATTCATAGTATGATCAAAACAGCTCTACATAGTATACTTATAATAAGGATTCATTTATTTGATTCAAGCGTTCAAACGAAAAGCTCTCGTGAACGTGTGCAGTATCCGTCGTGCAGGTAACTGTATAGTTAATTTGAGGATTTGAATAGCTAAAATAGGGATACGTATGGTTATTATAACGATATTTTGTTCTCCGTGCATCTCTGTTAAATCACTATGACAAGAATCTTTTGAATGTCTAAAACAGTAATACGGATCGTTACTATAACGATCCGCAATAAGGAAACTCTGGATAGCTACATTAGCTATACGGCGTATCCCTGTGAAAGATAACTATCCAACGGATAGCTATAATAGGGATACGTATGGTTATTATAACGATATTTTTTTCTCCGTGTAGAAATACAAAAATAAATACTATAGGACAATTGCTAAAACATCATGGAGAAAAGATAATAGAACAAATTAGCGTTCAGATAATTAAATCTCTCTCCGATTATGGAATCTTACAAAAAAGGCTCCGCTAAGCTCCGGTCTATTATTGATATTTTCTTCAAATTGATAGTATAAACTACCTTTCCTGTTTTCATCCACAGATATTGACAGATGTGCTCTTGGTACAGATTTCAATTTATATCGAATAACAAAGTTTCATGTGGTGGGAGCTGTTCGAGAGTGTTTTTGCAATCATAGAGTATTCCGAAAACAGCGAAATTTTATTATACTATTAAACTGCAGCGTTACCAATTGGGCTTGTTTCCGAAGAAGTCGAAGAAAACATAAATAAAGATTATAAATATTATAGACTTAACTTTACAATGAAATGTTCCCATATATTTACAAGCGAAGATGTGTTTTATAAGATTCTCGAGTCGTCACACCCCTACATCACCTATTTAAGACTTCAACCCAAAAAAACATCTTTCCATGAGAGAAGAAGGTTCTTTTATTAATGAATTTAATTTATTAGACCAAAATATAATGTGTAATATGATTTTACCTTATTTCATTATTATCATAAGTAGGCATTAAAAATATTAAATGTGAGCACTTACAGGGAATATTTTTAATAGTTTTAATTTCAGTTCATATGATCCTTAAACAATATCATGGGAGGTACATCATATTGTTTTAGTAGACCAATATTTGTTGTTGTTGCAATACAAATTCTAATATCAATTATTCACATGTTTGAATTTATTGTTTATCTCTCTGTATTTTTTCTTCCCGAATCGAATGAGACTAATCCCAAGTTGATAGGACAAGCCGTTCTCAAGTTATGGGGTTTTTTCCGCTTTTTGTGCATTTTGCCCTAGTGTGCCGCGCGCTTCATTTTGGCGAGATCGATATAACTTTGGAGTTAACAGATAAGCCTTTTTTATTTTTACTTTCGAATAAGTACTGGTGTATGTAGATTATTATTAATTCCATTTTTAGGGTGAAATAAACGTACATATTTACGATTTTTTTTCGAAGGCATCTATCCCCGTGAAAATGAATATATGCACCGATATGTTTAAGATAATCGCCCTTAAGGGCATCTATCCGTACTTCACTTTAATGCATGCTGGCTTTAAGGGCATCTCTAGAGTATTTTTAATTGAAATGTTTATTTTAATTATGTGAGAGAACTTTGTTTTAGTAAACTAGTAACCTCATCTTCAATAATTGAAAAAATAACTAAAAAGAATATGATATTTATGTAGGGGAAGATGGGACACTTAAAAGAATTAGAAATAAAAAATATAAATAAATAAATTTATTTATTTTTATGAATTAAAATGAAAGTAGGGACTTTTAAGTTTATACTAATTAAAAATTTGTAATGATATATTTGTTTTTTTAGAAAATATGGCCAATTCAATTTGACCTTATTTTTTGGCAATACAAAAAGTGGCGGGTAGCCCCGGACTAGTACTTATTGGTGGCCCAATCGTTTTTTGGCCTTATAAACATCACAAAAATAATTAATATTTAAACAATTTTTATGTGCCCAGTCTTTGCACTCATAACATTGAATCCAGTCTTCATCAAAAGTTTTTTTGCATATGATGCATTCGGTTTCTTTCTCCCGGTCTTTTTGGGAAAAACTTCGAATATTTTTGTCTGTTTTCAATATTTTTAGCAATTTTTTGTTTTTTTGCTTTGACAAATTTATTGTTTTTAGTTTTCTGCTTTTTCTCTAAATTTTGTTTAAATGGAGATGTTAAAATATCGCTCCTATGGGTTTTTTGAGCTCCGTTGCTAAATGTTTTTTTGATGCATCAGGAAATCATAACAGTTGTTTTAATAAATGTGCTGTGCTGATTGAAGGCACCGGGTCAGTATTAATGTTGACCACCGTTGCGATTCGTACTGGATGTGAAAAATACACAGAGTTGACTAAAGTACAGTAATTTAACCACTATTTATTATCACAGTAAATAATAAAGCACCGTCAAGTTATTTATTTCAACTGTAGTATAGAGTAACTTTTGAAAAAGATTATTAATTAAGCTAAAATAATGTCCGGCGATACCCGACATTTTAGTGTCCGGGGGTACCCGATTCTCAATATTCAACATTTTTATTCAGAGCTCCTAAGATGTAGTAGAAATATTTCAAATACTATTACAAAGTTTAAATATAATGCATTTTCTTCAACTTAAAAAAAAATTAGTATTCACACTTACGTTTTCTAGTTGATAACTTGAAATGAAATCTGACGAGCGCGATGAAAAATTTTTATATTTTACAAACTACTCCTTAAATTGTAACAGACTCGGTGTTTACGTGACAACTAAATTGCATATGTTTTTACTCTAGAGGACGCCTGTTTTAAAGAAAATTTTACCAATGCAACGTGATTAGGTTCTTGGAAATTCTTATGTCCGCGGTTACCCGATGTCCGGGGTTACCCCACTTTCCCCTATATTTAATAAATAATGATAAATATTAAAGGCTTACATATTCAAAATATTTGTTTTTTTGCAAATGGCATCTATCCCCTCTAAAAAATTAGGTCTGGAGCATATATACCGCATGCGAGGCATCTATCCCGTTATGAAGTTTTATTTTCAACTCAAAATATACGGTTTATTTATTGACTAGTCTACAAAAAGCAGTACGAGGTGATTAAATAAAGGACCAAAGTTAGTGCACATATGAAAATCATGTGCGTATTATTTGTACGTTAGGAGGTATAAGTAAAATAAAAAAAGTTGGGCATGTTTTACCCTACATTTTTTTAACATAAAATCTATATTTGCTGAACTTTTAATTTTGTGAGTTGAAAGTAAAAAAGATTAATTGAGGCAAATCAATAAATACGAAGATGTGCGCATTCGAGCGAAAAGTGGCACATTTCCGAGCGAGGGAAGCAAATGAAGCGCGACGCGGAGCGGCGCGCTTCATTTTCCCGAGATCGGAATGTGCCACTTTGAGCTCGAATGTGCACACTCGGCTTTAAGCACAATTTACAATAATCAAATTTAAAAATAATCGTATATGTTTCTATAATTAATTACTAGTTAAAAATGTGTACTAATACTTATTAAAGCAATTTTAATAGTTCCCTCTCCCTTATACTTATGCGATTCTTGTATCTTTTCACTCCCTCCCACTCATTGAAAAATAAAAAATACACTATTTTGCGCATTTTAAGATAAATTCAATAAATACGAGGTATGTGCGCATTCGAGCGAAAAGTGGCACATTTCCGAGCGAGGGAGGCAAATGAAGCGCGACGCGGAGCGGCGCGCTTCATTTTCCCGAGATCGGAATGTGCCACTTTGAGCTCGAATGTGCACACTCGGTTTTAAGCACGATTATTAAGCGTCTCGTTTTAACAAAAAAAAATTGGTCACGTTAGTTATGGAGGGAAAATATGCACTGTAATACTTTGTAGGGAAATCCTGATCATTTCGACTTATTGAGGGCTCAGATTTCGAAATATAGAGGTATTGGGGCTTGAAGGGAAGGGAATAAGGGTTTCTTTCGAGTTGTAGAGGTTTTCGACTTATGGAGCAAAATTAAATCGGAATTAAGTTCAAAGTATTTTACAAATATGAATCAAAACTTACACAAATTCACCTTCGATATTATTAAATTGTAAACATCGAAAATAATTATAAACACCCACGATTCTAACCAAAGTTATTTTTCGTAGTAAACAATTTGTAAATATTTTTCAAATATGCTTTAAACCAGCTCTGCTATGTTGAACGTTAACCAAGGACAAGATAATTTTTAGATTAGATAACGTACGTGTTTTCACCTTATGTGTATTAAATAAGGAATGTTATTTGTATGCAAATATCGTCATTTAAAATTCAAGTTTCAATATTTGGAATAAGTACTTTCTATTTACGTTAAATCACCCAAAATTTCAACGGTTTGTAGTAGTAAATAACTGATTTCCAAACGGGGGCCGTGCCCCCTGGGGAGTCGCGGACTAGTGAAAAAAAAAGAAGGGCGAGCAAAAAAACTAACAAAAATATCATTTTTTGTATTATTTTTTTCCATTTAAAAATTGGTTGCACAGTAAAACCTCTCTTAACGGACACCCCTCTTCAACGGACAAATTTGAAGGTCCCAGTTGAGAAAAGTATAGAACAATATATTAAGGCCCCCTGCTCAGCGGACGCCCCTCTACAACGGACAATATAGTTGGGCCCGCCATTGTCCGTTGTAGAGAGGTTTCACTGTATTATTTTATGAAATACACTCATCTCTTCGTTTACGCGTCACTTGTTTTACACGATTTCACTTTTCCACGGTTTACAAATATAAAAATTCTAAAAAAACAAGAATGAAAACTATTTAAAATACACATTTTTGCTATTTACGATTTATATTTTTAGTTATTTTTTAAGACAATCCGTTGGACGACACCGATCAGTGGCGTAACTGTGAAGCTGAGGTCCTTGTCAAAACGTGTAAATCGAGATGTACAGTAAGAAGGCACCGACGTTAAATTATTTTAAAGGGAGGCGCAGTAACATAAAGTTTGGAAACCGCTGACCTACAGTTTACGCACACCTTGTATGCTGTGAGATTTTGTTTGTTTAGTGAAATGTTTCCATTTTTTTTGTAAATACATAAAAAATCAGGTAAATAGATAGACAAGAGATAAAAAAGGTTGTTTTGTTGGTAATAAATTAATGACTTATTTAAATATTTACAGTTTATAAACCAAATAGTTTTTTTTGGAACGGGCTGTAAAGTGTGAAAGAAATTATACAACACAGATACTACGTTAACTATCTTCTGATTATAAATGTTTCAAGTTTATAAACGAATTAACTTCATTTTTCACATAGAAACAATATTTATTTTGCATTTAAATTTGTATTTAAATATGTACGTATAGAAGGACGATATTTAAAAATGAACTTGGATAAAACGTAAATATCGCTTAATATGTATTACATTTTTTTTTTAATTCTTTTATTTTTGTTATATCATTTGCTTTGATAATTTTTCAAAATTTATAAAATATTATTAATCTCTATTTTTAATATTTTTTTTCCTATAAGTTTGTACAAAACAGAAATGTTAATCCATTCATCTAAAATGATTTAATAAAATTAAATAAAAAATATTTATAAGATTAAAAATTTTTCGATAATCATAATAAATCCTAATAATATATCAGGTGGGTGGACCATGGAAGGCCATGCTCCTTCGAAGGCCAATTATTAAAAGGACGTAGTTATTGCCATGTGATGACAATTTTCTTCTACTCACATTAACACCCATCGAACTCAAAGACACAGACGCGGCGGCGAGTCGCTCGTGCCGCTATTTTGCCGGTGCGGTCCCTTGCCTTTTTAAGTAAATAACCTATTACTTTCTTTATTTTTTTTACTCTGAATTAATATACATATAAGGATTTGCTATGGTACTAAAGAAAAAATATTACTTTATTTCGATTTCAGTTAAAATATCGATAGTGTTCCTTGTAAGGCCAATCAAAAATTTGACGGCTGGCCTTACTAATTTTTGTAATTTTATTATATAAGTTATTGACAACTTATTTGATATGGATATAATTCTCATTAGTATTATTTTTAAAACATTTCCACGACTACATTCTAAGTTATACGATTGTGTTCAAGTAATGTTCGTTGAGTATTTTATAAGTGGTAAGTGGTACGCATTCAATGTTTCGTTTTAATGAAACACCTTTTTATATAGTTTAAATATAAGCAGATATTTTGATTGTTTTAAGTTAAACGACTGATTTATTATATCGGCCTTGTATGGAGTCTTGTTCTTAGTAAGGCCGTTTGGAAGATTTTAATAAAACTTAAGTTTAATAAATAGTGATTAAGACTGCAATAAAAGAAAGTGTAACTTAATAATTTGTTTGTTTCATTTATCCAGTAAATAAACAAATAATAACTGTTTATTTGTTAGAGTGGCCTTCCATGGTCCATCCACCTTACTTCGACGTGACACATCAATCGATGCTATCAATATCGATTTCGTCAACTTCGACGGTTCATTTCGAAGATGGTATTCTTTTCGTAGCAAGTGGGACCTCGTTACACTTAAAACGATTTTCCCTTGTAAACAGATGTAGAAAGACATTTTTAACTGCACACATACAACGCTTCAAAAGTAACAATTCCCACCGTAGCAAAAGAAAAGTTTTACTGTATTAGGCCAGATGATGGCAGCGGACCTTTTTGTGCGGCCCCGCCGACCGATGCGTTAGTTGTTAGCTAATGATCCCATAAAAATTTATGGGTCTCGTTTTCCGAAGAATGTTCCGCATTGTGTCCGTTCCAATTTATGAAATTAATTGCAATTGAAAATGTACATTGCATTAGGAATTCCTCTGACCTACTGTTGAGCTTAATAAAAGATATAATTAGAAAATAAAGGCTCCATTTTACGGCCAACTGTTTTATGATGGCATGTGAGAGGATTTCCTGCAGTCTTTCACAGCTCGGCACCGGCTGACCCACATTTCGCCAATAAGTTAAGACGAAGACTACCGTTGCTTCGGTCACGGTTTTCGATCATTCGGTGCGAAACGCAATCGAAGCGAACCGCTAAAATTTTTCGAACGTACTTTATTTGGTCACAAAATTCCTGAATATGTTAATTATTTTTTTTTTGGAACCAGTCACCGACACGTACTTATTTAATATTGTCTGCGTCGATTTAAATAAACGAATGCTTGCTATTCGTCGAATAATTTCGACTCCAAAAGTGGCTGTCGGTCGCCGTCTGAAAATAATATTTATGTTTTACGTCTTCCGGAAGCGATCGGTCCGAAATGTTAATTTTTCCAAAACGTTTTCACGGTCTCTTCAGTCATTTCGTTTAACATAGTTTCTTCGTGTTAATTTGAATAAATTACTGTTAATAACCTTTTTTTTCCTGTTCACCAAAAAAAAAACCAAATTACAAATGGGTACTTCTTCCCGTTAACCTTCCGTGCACTAGGTGGGGCATAACTAAAGTGACCAATTTTTTTTGTTAAGACGGGACGTGTGGTAATCGTGCTCAAAATCGAGTGTGCGCATTCGAGCTCAAAGTGGCACATTCCGATCTCGGGAAAATAAAGCGCGCCGCTCCGCGTCGCGCTTCATTTGCCTCCCTCGCTCGGAAATGTGCCACTTTTCGCTCGAATGCGCACATCCTCGTGTTTATTGTATTAGTATAATTTACCGTGCGCTCTTTCAAATCGAAAATTTTAATTTAATTTAGTAAATATCGATTTTATATTCGAAAAATGTATTTACCATAGCAATGAGTGGAAGGGAGCGAAAAGATACGACAATCATGTCAGTGGGAGTGAGAGGGAACGATGAAAATTATTCAACTAATTTTTCGTTTAATTTATGGGCCTGAATTATTGTGAACCGTGCTTAAAACCGAGTGTGCACATTCGAGCTCAAAGTGGCACATTCCGATCTCGGGAAAATGAAGCGCGCCGCTCCGCGTCGCGCTTCATTTGCTTCCCTCGCTCGGAAATGTGCCACTTTTCGCTCGAATGCGCACATCTTCGTATTTATTGATTTGCCTCAATTAATCTTTTGTACTTTCAACTCACAAAATTAAAAGTTCAGCAAATATAGATTTTATGTTAAAAAATGTAGGGTAAAACATGCCCAACTTTTTTTATTTTACTTATACCTCCTAACATACAAATAATACGCACATGATTTTCATATGTGCACTAACTTTGGTCCTTTATTTAATCACCTCGTACTGCTTTTTGTAGACTAGTCAATAAATAAACCGTATATTTTGAGTTGAAAATAAAACTTCATAACGGGATAGATGCCTCGCATGCGGTATATATGCTCAAGACCTAATTTTTAGAGGGGATAGATGCCATTTGCAAAAAACTAATATTTTGAATATGTAAGCCTTTAATATTTATCATTATTTATTAAATATACATAAATATCATATTCTTTTTAGTTATTTTTTCAATTATTGAAGATGAGGTTACTAGTTTACTAAAACAAAGTTCTCTCACATAATTAAAATAAACATTTCAATTAAAAATACTCTAGAGATGCCCTTAAAGCCAGCATGCATAAAAGTGAAGTACGTATAGATGCCCTTAAGGGCGATTATCTCTAAACATATCGGTGCATATATCCATTTTCACTGGGATAGATGCCTTCGAAAAAAATCAACTAATTTTTCGTTTAATTTATGGGCCTGAATTATTGTGGAACGTGCTTAAAACCGAGTGGTGCACATTCGAGCTCAAAGTGGCACATTCCGATCTCGGGAAAATGAAGCGCGCCGCTCCGTGTCGCGTTTCATTTGCCTCCCTCGCTCGGAAATGTGCCACTTTTCGCTCGAATGCGCACATCCTCGTGTTTATTATATTAGTATAATTTACCGTGCGCTCTATCCAATCAAAAATTTTAATTTAAATTAGTAGGGACCGTTGGTGTACAATGGAACGAAAAAGTTGTTTCGATTTATAGAAAAATCAGTGTTTTATATTTTTGTAATTTTGTTTTAAACTATCAAGAACAGACCTTGAACTAATAATTGAACACAAAAAAGAAATCAAAAATTAACTCTAAACCTGAAACATTAGCGTGTTTGCGAAACACTTCCTCTGTTCCAATGTGCCCCAGGGCTGGGGTACAATGGAACAGGGTCTGGGGTACATTGGAACATGATCAAGAAATTGCATAACATCATAAAATATATTCAAATAATTATTAGTTAGTTAGGTGTCATATGTATTTCTATGCCCTCCCCTGTCGCTTTTTTCTTTTTGACATATCGATACAACGTAGTGCACTTGACATTCTTTAATTTAGCAACAGTTTGCAGACTCATTCTTCCTTCTACGAGTTCTACGGCTTTTCGCATATTAACTTCACTGTGCAGGCCCCTATCACTTTTTCTCACACGGTTTTTAACCATTATGACATTATAAAATCCGCAATAAGAGATAATTAAAGTAATGAAGCAGTGTTCCATTGTACCCGGTAAGGTTTCGAAAGTTTCAAACACGAATTTAAAAAACTTAGGTTATTTTTTTAAATTTTATGTTATCTGTACTAAATAGTCAAAATGATTAAGATTTATGTAAAAAAATATCACATACGTACTATTATTAGTTTTCTGCTAAAAACAAAAGTTGTTTGATACAAAATTCCAACTTTTTGTTAACAAAAACTATTTTTTTCTTCTGACAGCTCTGTTGTTGCAAAGCGACAAAGTTTGACTACGTTCCCGTGCGCCTAGTTAGGCGTTGTAATTAGTGCAAATAAAAGCGCGCGAATTTGTTTGAAATTTGAATATTAATCGCCGTCGTTCCATTGTACCGCAACTGTCCCTAAATATCGATTTTATATTCAAAAAATGTATTTACCATAGCAATGAGTGGAAGGGAGTGAGAAGATACGATAATTTTGTCCGTGCGACTGAGAGGGAACGATTAAAATTATTCAATTAATTTTTCGTGTAATTGATTGGTCTAAATTATTGCGAATCATTTAGAAGTTGCCGTAGAATTAATTTGTATTTCAATAAGAAGACAAGAATAAAATTCTTGTTAGGTTTTCTTAATAATCGGTATCGTAATTGACACGTGTCATTGGAATTTAGTACTCAGGAAAAGACTGTATTTTTATTAATAAAAGTCAATTCTAATGCATAAATAAATATGTTTTTTACTTAAACCTATTCATTATTGGTTATTAAAATACAGTAAAACCTGTTTTTGTGCGGTGGATAGGGACCGCATAAAAGAAATCGTACAAAAAAAAAATTCGGAAATTTTATAAATATTTCGATACAATAAACAACTATGTACGATATACTACCTAAAATTTTTTTTATGCGGTGTATAGGGACCGCATAAAAAAAGTCGAACTTAAAAAATACATCAATTATTTACGAAATAGATGAAAAAATGCTTTCAATTAAATTAAATAATTAAATTAGACCTGGAAAAATTGTAAAAACATTTAATTCTTTATTGTACATATACATGGAGAAGTTTTCAAATTGTACATTAAATAGTTCGCTGCTATTCGTCGTAATCTAAAATGTGCCTTTTCTTTGGGATAAATTGGTCTAAAATCGCTTTGGTCGCTTGAAGATAGGATTTCAATTGATTTTTTTTTTTGGTACCATAAAGTCACTGCCAACGCCGCTGAGATTCATATACCGCATAAAATTAAATCGCAAAAAAATAAAATCGCACAAAACAGAGCGCACAAAAATAAATTCGCATAAAAAAGGACCGCACAAAAACAGGTTTTACTGTATATTTCTTATCATTTAACTGTCATAAAGTACAAGTTTGTGTATTTTATTTCATTTTATTTTCGGTGTATGGCAAACCCCACCTAGTATGGCACGTGACATTTAGTCGCCTAGTATGCGGAGGGTTAAAGTTGCCTAAAATATTTACCGGCCATGGGCCGAGATTTTAGGGCACGAGCGTTTAATTTCACGTGGAGAATGTACAGAAATAGATGTACCACTTAGTAAAAGCGTCGATACTTTCTAAAAAAGGAGAATAGTTAACGTAATTAGCATACAAAATAATCACGATTATTCTGCTTCGCGAGCTCGAAAAATGCGCCTTCGGTTTTTGGCAAGCCTAAAATTAATGCGGGCAAAAAATTTGGTAATAACGTTCTCTTAAAATAACCGTTGCAATCCGTTCACCTACTTTGTTTCGGTTCTTTGGAAATCGAAACCGAAGTTCGCGGAAACGTTGTATTTTTGTAAATCGCAGAGAGACGGGAAAACATTTGGGAAATAACGTAAAATCATCGAAAGTTGCGCCATTTGCAATTTTAATTTATTTACGTCTTAATAACAATGTCTGCATTAAATGTTACGTAAATAATGGTATTTTATATTTTTAATTTAAATTGGTGGTAATTATTCTCACGTCGTTATAAAAGATAAATGTTTTGCTCCTTTTGTGTTCTTCTAATTATAGGTAGAACTTTCAAATTCGTCAAAACAATAGGTTTGATGGTTGTGTGTAAATTGTTCTTGCAAATATTGTTTTAGAAAAATTATGAGAAAAATTAGAGAACGGATTTTGTCTGTTAAATACGTATTCAAAGAAAAAGTACTTTTATAACTTTAACGTATATTTTTTTGGCAAGTTTTATATAAATAGATTTTTTTTTAAGAAGGCGGGTAAGTCGAAGAATAATAAAGGTTCATGGTGAAAAAAATTCTATTAAACGATATCAGATTTCAACAGGAATTTGTATTGATATTCGTTCACTACATTATAGATAATATCTCCAGTAATCATTGTTCAATTACAAAAGGTCTAGCAGAATAAGCTTCAAATATGTATTGTATAATTTCAGACCTCAACTCCCTCCTGTTAAATGATGTATTGGGGCAAAAACCATTTTCTATGTAAAACATGTAGTATTTAGAATAGGCATATTATATGTAAGACCTTGAATTATTTTTTATTGTAAAAGAAGAAGGAAAACGTTTGGTAGATAACTTTGTAAAAATTACATTCGAACCAGATCGGTCTTTTCCATAAGAGGATATGGGGCACAAGCGCCAGGACCCCCGCGCCTCATGGTGGCGTCAAAATGCCGACGTCGTTGTTTATACGAAAAAAAAGCTCAATTTTTAATTTAATTTTATTAAATATACCCGTTAAAATTTCTAAATAAAAATGTTAACTTGAAACCAAATTACAATTTTAAACATTTTCAAAACACTAATCACTTCACTTATATTTGGTTTGTATAAAGCTACCCTTAATAATCGAGAAAGTAACTAAATAAAAGTACAGATGGATGTTTTCATTCACATGTTTTATTATTTTCTAAATGGGCCTCAAATTCTGTATTCTCAAGAGCCCCTACATGCCCTAAGACGGCTCAGACACAAACACTCGAACATTTTGTATTATATCTATGAAAAAATAAATCAAAATTAACATATTATTTTTAATAAATCCGCACTCGAAATTTCAATTTTATTAAAACTATTAATACAAGTGCACGTTAAACAAAAACAAAATAGCTATTTGTATTTTTTTAAAAATTAACAAATTTAATTAAAATTTAATTACCAAGCTTAATTATTTCGTGTTTATTATGTTTTCTAATAAAAATGAAATTTTTTGCAATAATTTAAATAGTGACTTAACGAGCTTTAATAAAACAGAATTTGGGTAATCACACAATGGTGTAATATTTTTGAATATATGCACATATGTTTACATACGTGTTATATGCTCACAAAGTGTAATTTAGATTTTTAAATATACAAATATGTACCTTATACATACATATAACAAAAGTATATTGTCATATGAAAATTTCTACAAACTGACCGTTTTCGTGTAAAACCGCGTTGTAAGTAAATAATCCACTTTTTCGAGGTTGTAATTTTTTAAACCTAAAACGGTCATCACATATTCATACAGGGTGATTTTTAAGATGTTTTGAATTTGGCGCTACAGTTTTTAGTGTATTTCAGTTTGAACGTGGTTAAATCTGGTAATTTTCGCTGTCAAATGTCAAACTCCTGAATGTTTCTAAAGGGTTTTGCTTTTTGTGATTTCTGTAGTTGCTTTATGTTTTTTTCGTTTATTCTCGTGTTTAATTTTACTGCTTGTTACATTTTGTATGAAAACGGTAAATGATATAAAAGAGGTCCTTTAATGTTATTAATATGATATTGACCATTCCCATTTGAGACGTCACTGGCAATTCCTGTTTAACAGATCTCATCCAGTACTACCAACATAAAAATAAATTAGTATGGGTCAAATTCAAAATGTCTTAAAAATCACCCTGTATTAAGGTCATGAAGTACTACACCATGGCATATAAATCATATTAATATTGATCTTGTTACCTTAGACCAGTGTTTGCAAATCAGTCCGCGGATAACTAAAATGTGCCGCAAAAATTCAATAGTTATTAAAATACATATGTATTTGATAATTTAAAATAAATATTAAATAATATTCGTGTGTTCCGAAATAATAGTCTTCAAATGTGTTCTTAACCTTCCGCATACTAGGTGACTAAATGTCACAATGCCATACTAGGTGGGGTTTGCCATACCCCGAAAATAAAATGAAATAAAATCCACAAAATTGCACTTTATGACAGTTCAATGATAAAAAATATATTTTAATAATTAATAATGAATAGGTTTGAGTAAAACACATTGTATCTTCTCGCTCTCTTCCACTCATTGCTATGGTAAATACATTTTTCGAATATAAAATCGATATTTACTAAATTAAATTAAAAGTTTCGATTTGAAGGAGCTGACGGTAAATTATATGAATGTAATAAACACGAGGATGTGCGCATTCGAGCGAAAAGTGGCACATTTCCGAGCGAGGGAGGCAAATGAAGCGCGACGCGGGCGGCGCGCTTCATTTCGAGATCGGAATGTGCCATTTGAGCTCGAATTGCACACTCGGTTTTAAGCACGATTCACATTAATTGTCACCAACTACCCCTATTTGACTGTGATATGTTAATATAATTGATTAGTAGTGAAAAATGTGTACTAATACTTATTTAGACAATTTTGATCGTTCTCTCTCACTTGCACTTATGCGATTCTCGTATCTCTTCACTCGCTCCCACTCATTGAAAAATAAAAAATACTATATCTTGCGTATTTTAAGTTAAACCTAATATAAACTCGAGGATGTGCGCATTCGAGCGAAAAGTGGCACATTTCCGAGCGAGGGAGGCAAATGAAGCGCGACGCGGAGCGGCGCGCTTCATTTTCCCGAGATCGGAATGTGCCACTTTGAGCTCGAATGTGCACACTCGGTTTTAAGCACGATTCACATTAATTGTCACCAACTACCCCTATTTGACTCTGATATGTTAATATAATTGATTAGTAGTGAAAAATGTGTACTGATACTTATTAAGACAATTTTGATCGTTCCCTCTCACTTGCACTTATGCGATTCTCGTATCTCTTCACTCGCTCCCACTCATTGAAAAATAAAAAATACTATATCTTGCGTATTTTAAGTTAAACCTAATAAACACGAGGATGTGCGCATTCGAGCGAAAAGTGGCACATTTCCGAGCGAGGGAAGCAAATGAAGCGCGACGCGGAGCGGCGCGCTTCATTTTCCCGAGATCGGAATGTGCCACTTTGAGCTCGAATGTGCACACTCGGTTTTAAGCTCGATTACCAAACCACCCGTTTTAACAAGAAAAAAATTGGGGACGTTAGTTATACCCCACCTCGTACACGGAAAGTTAATTTAAGAAGCTTGGGAAACACCGTCTTAAACGTTGTACAGTGGCAGGATCAACGATATTGTGCGCTGTAGAGGGGTGTCCGTTAAGAGAGGTTATACTGTACTTGTTATATACTTATAAAAAACTAGACGTTCTGAACGCATTTTCGCGATAGCGTCCACGTTTTTGGACCTAGACCTTTCAAATTTGGTAAAAAGTTGGCAAATTACGAATGACAAGTTTTGAAAGGGGTTCGAGGGGGGCTTAGGGGGGCACTATTTTTAGTTATTTCGATTTTCCTTGCGCGGATTGCCCTGGAGGGGAGAGGAAAGGGGGTAGAGAATTGAATTTTGGATATGTGGTAGCCCCATTAAAGGCACACGTTTTATTTTTGTGCGCCGCGATAACTTTATCGGGGGCCGAGATATCCGCCTCCAAAGAACCGGTTCTGCGCAAGAAATTTCACCCCCCTTTTTTTTCAAATGCGATTTTCGACCATTTCCCGTGGTCCAATTAAAATTAAAAAAGGGCGAGTCCTCGCGAATTTCCTCTATTTGACCCTTATTTTGGTTTTTTTAACATTTTCCAGAAAGGCTCTATGTGTGCGCAAAATGTTAAAATGTAATTACATGAAAACGGTGCAGTAAACAATGCAACATTTTTAATTGTCCCCATCGTCATATCTTAGAGTTCAAAATTCCAAAAGGGGTTAAATGTATATTCGTTCGAAAGCCAAAAAGATAGCGCTCCTTACTGTATTTTTTAAAAAAACATTCCTCCGAACGTTCGCTGCTCAGGAGCCCTAAAAGGTTTTAGCGGAAACGCGAAAACAGGGGTAGCTTTGAAGCAGCATACCGGTTTAGGGGTTGCAGATAGACCCCAACATAAAGCGAACGAAAGTGTCATCAGGTGTTGTAGATTCACGTAAAAAAAAGTTTTTGTAAATCGCTTCAGCGGTTCTCGAGATATTAGATTAATAAGAAAAAATTGACGGCTTGCGCAAGAGTTTTGAAAATTTGACGTTTCATCTGTCAGAAGGAAATTTATTATAATTAATCATTTTGATGTACCTTTGATTGCTAATATCTCCAAAACTAATAACAATAGAAATGTGGGTTTGCGCAGATAGAAAGAGCGGTCTTTCGAGATGACAATATTCATCTTTGAGGACACCGGGCTGCTTAGGGCTCCGGCGCCAGGAATCCTACACTTTTAAAGCGACCATTGTTACGTTACGAAACAACCTTGGGAGAACTCCACGAAATGCAACACATTTGAATTAATTCTTCCCATCGTCATTTCTAAGACTTGGCATTTTCAAAAGGAGTTAAATTTATATTTGCTGGAAAGCCCGAAGAAGAGCGGTTCTTACTGTTTATTTTGCAAAATTTTTCGTTTAGAGGTTCGACCCTCAGGACTCCTAAAAATTGGGCGGAATTCCTAACATAGAGGTATGTTTAACGCGGCAGACATGTTTGGGGTGGAAGATACACCCCAACATAAAGCGAACAAAAGTGTCATCAGATCTTGCAGACTCATGTTAAAAAGTTTTTCTAAATTGATTCAACGGTTCTCGAGATATTCGATTTTAAAGAAATTGTAGAGCTTAAAATAAGGAACCTCCATGAAGGTGATATTAATACCTATCATAACAACGCCATAACCCTAATTTTTTAATATTTCAATAATGCAGATTTATGTCTACATTACACTTACTTATACGATTGTTACGAAGTTTTTAGAATTGGTAAATTTGAATGTGCTGGATAAATAAATTTAAGTGAGGAGGGCATTTAAGATATGGATAAGCACGTGGTGTTTTAAATATACAAGAGTTTAACAAGTATTTGTTTATATTGTTGAATGGTGTCCATAATTCAATAATTGTAAAATCTCAGAATTTGAAGTTTTTTGTAGAAAGAAATAATGATTTACTTCTTTCTACTGAAATCGTTAAATTCTGAGATTTAACAATATTTAATAATTTGTTTTTGCTTTTTGTGTAGAATTTCATTACTTTTACTTAAATGGAATTCATTTAATTAATAATTTGATTAACAAAAAAAAGAAAACCAGGCAAACTAAAAAGTGCATGGAACAGGAACAATGTGATTATAACACACCTCCAGTAATGGTTTTTATAACAGAAGAAAATATTGCTTAAGAATAAGACTACTTTGATAAGAGATCAGTTGCAAACAAACTGCATTAACAGTGAAGATAAAGGTGCAGAAGTTATTAAATGTTACCATCAATAAGACCAGTTGCAAGCAAATTGTGTGATAGAAGAAAACATTAATTTTATTATTCAATAATGGTAACTACATTCATTTATGTTAGATTAGGTTTTAGTAACCATAAGCATGTAGTGTCTTTAACTACATTTAAATATTGCTAAATCAATTGAACCATCATCGAACCATAAACAAAGTAAACATTATTTTCTATTCTCTAATGTGAATTAATTATAAAGGTGGAACTTCAGTTATAAAATAAGCATATACAGCTTACAATTTCATAAAAGATGTAAGTGCCCTTATTTCTTAATTACATATTTACTATTTGTTTACTTTTTTTATGTTAGCTTTATAATATTTGTTGTATTAGGAAAAATAAAACAAAGGTATTCTCAATTTTTAAATTATTTATTTGAATAATTATATATTAATAGTTTTATTTATAAAATACGTTAAAATAGTTTATAAGTATTTTATTTCGTTATATTAAATAATGTATATTAATTTTAATATTTTAAGTAACAAAATATACAATTTCTTTGGGATATGAAATAAATTATATATTATTGTTGTATTTGTATACTCTTATAAGCAAAATATTATAATTTTTAAAACTTAATAACATTTCATTTGCTATAAAATAAACAAAATGTACTTCTAAATAATTTTTAATTTGAGTACTACTAATTTCTTAATTATTTAGTTATGCTGATACATATTATGAACCCTGATAAAAGAAACCAAATTCAATTTTGATCTAATTACTACTAATCCAATTACAAGCAATTATGCTACACATAAGTGTCAAAATTATTATCAAAGTTCAAAATATACTATTACAAAATCTATTAATAATAAAAGTTGTGCTTCTTTTTGTTTTCTTGAAATTATTACTGCTACTAATTTTAGATAATTTTTTTTCTCCTGGAATTCTGAAAAATGTGCTAACCATGTAAATAAATAATTGTGTAGACAATCCGGATTATGTTGTGTAGACAATCCGGATTATGAATACAGTATTATAATAAATATATAATTTTAAAAATAATTGGTTTTGATAAGCATAAAATCTGGATCACAAAAATCGAATTATGTAAATAGAAGCATTTTGAAAGGTATGCAACTTAGTAAGCAGCAGTGGTATGTTTCAAAATCGATACATGCGCATTACCATTGCCCGCCATTCGAGCCTTTCAATTGTTGGTTAGCGTTTATCTACTGATTGTTAAATGTTTAGCTCCTAATGTAAATTAGGAAATATGCCTACATTACCAGAAAAACGTAGAAAACAACGCCGTGACAGGTATCATCAAACAATTAGCGAACCATCGACTAATTGTGAAAATACCTCCAATAATGGCATAATAGCGTCGTCGGGATCATTTACCAGCACCGTTCCGTATACAAATTCCTCAACGGGTCCAAGTGTTTATTCACAACGAGATTCGATTTCTTCTTTCGCGTCTTTTAATACACCCACAACATCCAACCTTACATCAGTTCGAGATCAAGGTAAATATTTTTATTATTCGAATTATTTATTACATTATCTAATTGTGTATTTTTAATAAAGGCATTGAAGCAGTTCCTTTTGGAATAGTTTCAAGAAGCTTGGATGAAACTTCTTCTACCAGAAGAGGACATCCACAGCAAGCTGTCGTCGACGATCTCACTGGTAAGTTAAAATTAAAATTTTTTTTTTAATATTAAAACCCATTTATTTCCATTTATTTAACCAAATTCTATTTTATATTATGCATATACAGCATAGGAAAATGTTTTTTTTAACATTATTCACAAGACGAACTATATAATGATTTTTTTTTCATAAAATTAATTGATGCTCCTTTATAAGCATTAAATTCTCTACAAAAAATCTTAGTTTGTCAATTTTTTCCTATTGTTAATATTTTTATTTTCAAGGTTTAAATTCGCATTAATTTAATTTATTTTTTTTTACGATTATTCAATTTAAAAGGTAATAATTATTGCAAATAGGTCAAAAAGTTAAATGACAATTTTATAATCAATTCAATGCATTACCTAAGTAATAGTTTTCAACAAAGTTGTTGTATTACTAATAATGAGAAAGTTATAAACTGATCAAATCTAATTTTATAATAATGCATTTTTTTGTACAGAATTTAAGATTGACAAAGTATCTCAAATTCATTTTATTTTATGAAGAAAAAAAAAGATTACATATTTTGGCGGGTTGAATAATTTAAAAAAAATATGTTATTTAAATGGGAAATCCTTAAGTTCGAACAGGGACGTCTTAAAATTGAAATTAAGTGCTGGTATTAAGACAAAATTTTTATTTTGACGTTTTCTATTAAATTTTTATGCGAGGGTGAAAAAAATGGAGTTTTTGGAACACACTAATATATGTATATGGGGAATTACACCAAATAATTTTTCTTTGGGTGTGACCCCTGAATTTTTCAAATTTTATAAAGTTATTTTTTTGCATAGAAACAATAACTGAAGGGTTTAGTTCTCAATGTTAAGTACTTTCATAGTAATAATATTTTGAATTTTGACAATTTAATTCTTTTAACTTCTTTGTTACGTTTTTGAAGTAGAATAATTTTTTAGAAAAATAAGAACAGTACAAGTTTGTTTGAAAAAAATTCTCAACTTTTAAATGCAGATATTTAAGGTTTTTCAAAATTTTGTATTACCTCACAAAAACAGGTTGTTTTATTAAAAATTAATAATAACTGGAAATAAATGGAGATATTAATTTTTTCTTTATTAAAACATATACTTTAATAATTTTTTTTGTTGCTCCTTTCCAAAGTTTCTCCCAGCACACAAACACCCGCCCAAACATGACTTTAACTATCGCGTCTCATTGTCGGCTCATTCGCGACGACATATTACAAACAATTTCGGACCCACGCCGTTTTTTAGATGAAGGTAGCGTTTACGCTTTCATCTGTAGTGTATCCATGCGGTGCTCAAAAATGTCGTGGTCGTGGATCCTATTTTATGGCTGCGTTACACACTCCCGCGTTAGCGAATATCGAATCCGCGATTAACTGTTGCTTCGGGACGCCTTCCGACTATGAGGTGGCTGTCATTATTATACATACTAATGCGCCACATTTTATGATCGCGATATATGAGTTTCGGCAAGACAACGTTCATTTATATGACCCGTTGCAAAACGACACGTATTTCACGTCGGCGATAAAAAATAGGATTCAGCAAGCAGTTCGGGATCTAAACGGGCATAACAACGTTAAATTCGTTATCGAACGTAATTTTAATAAACAAACGGACGGGTTCAATTGCGGCGTTCACGTATGTTTACTTGCTGAATCCTATTTAATGGAAAATGGGGTCACGGTTTTCAAAATTTAGATATGGTTGCAGAACGTGCGCGAATAATGCAACATGTCTTAGATCTTACGTCGAGTGACAGCTGCCCGTATGTCGCACGGGTCAGAAACAACGAAACTGACGTCGTTCTTAATACGGATGCAACAGAAGTTGTTCAAACGCCATATAACCTACGTTCTCGCGTAGTTAACGTTTCACCAGGAAACACACACCCGGTATCGAAACAATCACGTTTTTGTTACCGAAGACACAACACTGTAGGGTGCGCAGGGATAAGTGCCAACCATTATCCCGATTACTATGACAGCGGTACATTTGGTGATAAGAAATGCCCACATTGTTTGGCATTACTTCTAAATTCGAAACTTTCTCAAAATGTTGTAGTAACGGGAAAGTGGCGTTATCTCCGTGGACTGAATTGCCGGAAACCATTCGAGAATTACGCGACCCAAAAGAAAACGCCCAGATTCGCAAGACTTTTGTAATAACGCTAAAGCCTACAATTCATTAATGTCGTTTGCGTCCCTACAAGTAGGCCAACAAATCGCGTCCGGTCGTGGATCAACCGTGTGTTTATTAAACGGTGACTTTCGACACTGCGTCGGCGACTTAATACCACCGGAAGGCGAATCACCGCGTTTTTTAAGTTTATATTTTTTAAACGTCGAAGACGCCGTCGCAGCACGTGCCAATACAGATTTTTCAAAAACACAAATTTAAAGAAAACATCGTTCGACAATTACACAACACACTTTTGGTATCACATCCGTTTGCTCGCGCGTGTTTTCAAATGAAAGACCTGTACGAAGCCGAGCTCGCCCAAAATAATGGTCAAGAAGTTCCTCACGTGAGGTTAACTCTCTTAGACCAACGAGAGGTTCCGGAAAACCTACGTGACAGGCAATTACATCCGCGTCAGGTTAATCGTCCGGCTGGTGACACTATGTGTGCTCTTTGGGTTTCTAGCACACGCGAACCACCGGATCGCGAAGGAATACACATAACTACACATTCCACCGGATTACAAAACTCGATTTGTGGAATCAATATACGGACACGTGTACATATTCGATACTTTTTCCGAGCGGCGAAACCGGGTATTATTACGGTATACCACTCGCGACGCGTAACACGTCGCGACTACAGACAAATGTTAACGAAAACGAAAATATCGAGGATGACGGCGAAATTGCGGATATAGTAACGGGTCGACAATTTGTTTCGTGTCGACAATATTACATGTACCGGTTACAATTGCGTGAAGCGGTACACAATTTACACCACATATACAATTTGGGTACACTTACGCAAACGTATATTATCGACGCAAGCTTCAAAGTCGACCAACAAGTAGCCGCGCACATTAAGAGAACACAAATTAATAGAAGAGTCATCGGAACGGAGGCTCTTTTAGATCATATTTCACGCGGTTTACGTCCTGGCGAACAGTTGGGAAAAGTTTTGGTGGCACCGAGTTCTTATAAAGGATGTCGTGCGTTTTATCGCAAAAAGTTTTATGACACGGCCGCGATATTTCGCGAAAAAGGGCAACCACACTTTTTTTTAACTTTTACAAACGATCCGGGTGGTCCAGAAATTAAGCGAAATAAGCAAAATGCGGAATCGGCGACGGATGCTCCTCACGTGGTTACGCGAATTTGGATGGATAAATCGCGAAAACTCCAAGCTGACGTAGAAAAGAAAAACATTTTTGGCAAATGCGTGGCGTTTATGGAAAGCTTGGAGTTTCAAAAACGAGGAGGACCGCACTCCCACAAGTTGATCACCATCGCGAATTTGGAAAGAACTCCGCAATCGGTCGACGAATACATTAGTGCTGAAATTCCTAAATTGCCCGATCCTCAAGATAAGTCGGAGGGGGCCCTGAAAAACAACGGCGGTTCAGAGAATTGGTGATTAAAAAGCAACTTCATAAATGCGGCGATTATTGTCAAATTAACGGCGTTTGTAGCAAACATTTTCCAAAACCATTTTTAAATTATACCGTCGTACATGAAAATCGTCCGTGTCAATACAAACGCCGTGCGCCGAGTGACGGTGGCGAAATTCACATAGAAATCGCGAACAATGATTTTTTCGAATATAATAATTCTCACGTGGTCCCTTATAATCCTTTTATTTTAATGAAGTATGGTTGCCATCATAACGTCGAATGGGTATACGGTCGACAAGGCGCGAAATACGCGTTAAAATATCCTTTAAAAGGACCCGATTACCAATATATACGCCTCGAAAGCCGTCAAAATTCAAACATAGTCGATTATAATGAGTTTAGAATGATATTTTTGGCAAATTATCGGTCAGTAATGGAGGCTTTCATGCGTCTATACGGGTATCCTGTGGTACGTCTGTCTCATTCGGTTCAATTATTACCGATCCATTTACCCAATAACGAACCAGTCATTTTCGATGAAGGTGACGAAATGAGTGCCGCGGATCGTGTTCGACGTAACCTATTTCGCAATTCTAAATTAGTAGCATATTTTCAATTGTGTCAACAGGACGAACAGGCCCGCCAAATTTTATACATTAATGTCCCTATATCATATTTTTCGATATAAAACTGGCAATTGGCAACGGCGAAGAAAAAATTTGATGTTGTTTCGCGAATTCAACCAATTCCTCCTAGATATCGGGAATCATTCGCGTTGAGATTGCTTTACAGCACGTGGTGGGTAGTCGCTCTTTCGAAGAACTTCGTTACGTTCAAGGTAGGCAATATAACAATTTTGTTGACGCCGCTAAAGCACTCGGACTATTAGATGATGAAGATGTTTGGCGGAGTACTTTGGCAGAGGGAGCTAGAACTTTAAACCCCCGCGAAATGAGAAGTCTTTTTGTACAAATTTTAGTCTTCGGTTTATGCAACAACGCCTTAGAGCTTTGGAACACTTTTAAACGTGACTTTTATAATGAAAAAAATATCCGAAACGCCGCGCATCGCGAAGAAAGAATTCAAAAGGCGTTGTATTTGATTAACAGAGCGTTGGGTTATAGCGGAAGATCGTGTATTGAATTTGGCCTACCGGCACCTTTGGAAAATTTTGACTCTACAGACGAAGACAATGACATTCGCGATTTTTATTTTCCTCGAACACGACTCGATGACGAAGACGACGATGTCGACGGGACACACGCTGACAATCGTTTCGACAAACCTGATCTTTATGACAGTTTAAATTTGGACCAAAAATCGATAATCGACATAGTCGAACGCGCTTTCACGCAACAACCCACCCATCAAAATTTACCGTTATTTTTCGTCACCGGTTCGGGAGGTACGGGTAAAACCTATCTATATAACGCGCTCATTTATAGATGTATTAATCGCGGAAAATACATTCTACCGACCGCCAGCACCGGAATTGCTGCAACGTTATTGTATAATGGATCGACCGTGCACGCGACTTTTCAAGTACCGATCGCTTTAGAGGCAGATAGCGTTTCTGCCTTGTCCGCTGAAAGCATTCAAGCAAGACGTGTTGCAAAAGCCGACGTTATTATCGTTGATGAAATTTCGATGCTACATAGGTTCGCGTTAGATACAGTCGATAGACTGTTGAGATCTTTGGCACATACAGAATCCCGTAAACAATTACCGTTTGGGGGCAAAATTATGGTCTTCGGTGGAGACTTTAAGCAACTGCTACCGGTACCGTTGGAAGGAAGCGATGGCGGATTACTGGCTCAAATTACGTCGTGCATACAACAGAGTCCAGTATACGACAGTTTTAAAATTTTACGGTTAACCATGAATATGAGAGTTTCTTTGGAAGAACGCGATTTTGTCGATTGGTTAGAAGATATCGGAAAAGGCTCCAACTTTTTAGGACAAACCGATAGAATATTAATTCCCGATACCATGCGCGTAAACAGTTTGGATGACCTTATAAATTTCGCCTTCGATGGAAAAAGTGCATTAGGGAACGTCGGAACACTTTGCGATAGATTGGTTTTGGCTCCGTTAAACGCGCAAGTTGATTTAATTAACCAAAAAATAATCGAACTGCTTCCAGGAAACTCTCAAATTTATCTTTCGGCAGATACGCCATTAGAAGACTTTACTTTTGAACCATACGCCGCAATACATGACGTGGAAAATTTAAATGATACAACACCGTCCGGATTTCCACCGCACAATTTAGAATTAAAAGTTAATTCGGTTGTCGTCCTTTTAAGAAACGTCGACATTCGTAACGGTCTTTGAATGGAACGCGCCTCCTGGTAGAACGTTTGGGTAAGGACCTGCTCCATTGCAAAATACTTACTGGGAACGCTGCTCGACATGGATGTGGCGTCGTACTATCGCGGTTCGCGTTCGATTTTAAAGATAACGAACCGAATGGTACGAGGCTACATTTCAGAAGAGTTCAATTCCCAGTAAGACTCGCGTATTGTATGCCCATAAATAAAGCACAGGGCCAAACGGTTTCAAAAGTAGGAGTCGCGTTACAAACAGATGCTTTCAGCGCCGGTCAAATTTACGTCGCTTTATCTCGCGTTCGCCGGGGCCAAGATGTTAAAATGCTGATTGACACAGATGTAAAACCGCATCAACCAAAAACTATTCGCAATGTTGTCGCTTACGGTATTAGATTTTAGTTCGGCTACCTGTTGTTCGATTTCGTTTACATACATAAACACACTACTACACAATCGGACGCATTACACACCTCTCCAGCCCTTCTCTTTCTTTTATAGGTACGTCCGGATAAGAAAATAGAAGAAAAAATTAGATTTTGTTTTGCTTTTCATTAATCACAGATTGTTTGTTCTAAAGTCATGTAGGATATACTTCATTGTAAAATTATCATGCATGTAATCGTATTCTAATTTAAAATATTGTTATTAATTTTTATCTGGTACATTCAAAATTTTTTTACAAAATTTTATGTGTTTACTGACGTTTTATTAGTTTCATAATAAGTAGACTTAAAATGTTTGCAAATTATAATAATACATTTAAAATATCTTTGCATATGACCCCTTTACAAAATTTTAATATCTAAATTTTTAAATTCTGTTTCTAAATTGTAAACTAGATCACTGGGAACTGCACATGTTTGTACACTTATCAATTGCAAACTATGAGTATGTTATAAACACATTAATGGAACAGTGTATAATAATAAAACACAATTTTTAGCGTCTCAAAACCTATTCTATTGTGGAAATGCCAATGTTTGGCATACATTTATTAATTTGAAATTTATAAACTACCTTCTAACATTAATATACTTTTTTCCTGGCCATCTATAATTATTATATGCCTTTTCTTTTTCTATTTAATGGCGTAAATGATATTTTAAATGTTTTTTTATTAAAGTTAAAACTATAACTATTATTATTTATTGATCATGTACCTAAATAAAAAATTAAATTATTTTGCTATTGTATTATTGTATATGTTTGTAATTCATATTTCTTAATATGAAGATATTGTTGTAAATTAAATAAACTTTTGATTAAAACCAATCTGTACTTTATTTGTTAAACTAAATCTTTTAAATAATTTTAAGTTAATAGAATACAAAATTTAATATCCTCTTCCCAAGGAACTTCTACCAGTATGAGCAATCAACACATAGATACATCATGAATAATTAATATAATAAAACTTCACGAAGGCTTTAAAATTATGTTATTGCGTTAATTTTAAAAATTAAAATTATGTTACAAGACGCGTAAGCGAAGCGAAAAATGCAGCAAAATCCCAAAGCGATTTTGCCTAAAGTAACGCAGCGGCAAACAAGTTACATTGATTGACAATGAATCGATAATAACAATAAAAATGCTGCAAAATCGCGAAGCGATTTTGCAAAGTTTGCCGCGAAGCGGCAAACAATTCACATTGAATGACAATTAAATTGGTATTAAGATTAAAAATGCAGCAAAATCGCGAAGCGATTTTGCCAAAACCGCGAAGCGGCAAACAAGTCACACTGAATGATGATAAATCGGTACTAAGATTTAAAAGTACTGGACTTTAAAAAGAATCAAAATGTTAACAAACACCGACAGATTTTGAATTTAACTAAAAGCCGAAGGTCTTAAACGCGATAGCGTTTATCAAAAAAATACCGACAAATTTTGAATTTTCTAGGAGCCGAAGGCCTTAAACGCGATAGCGTTTAGCAAAATCGCGAATGCGATTTTGCCTAGAAGTTAGCCGCGAAGCGGCAAACTTCTAGTTTATATACTTATAAAAAAATAAGCAACTTTTAAGCTTTTTCGAGATAGCGTCCACGTTTTTGGACCTTGACCATTCAAATTTGGTACAAAGGTGGCAAATTACGAATGACAAGTTTTGAAGGGGGTCCGAGGGGGGCTTAGAGGGGCACTTTTTTTAGTTATTTCGATTTTTCTTGCGCGGATCGTTCTGGAGGGGAGAGGGGAGGAGGTAGAGGGTTGAATTTTGGATATGTGGAAGCCCCATTAAAGGCACACGTTTTCATTTTTTGTGCGCCGCAAAATCTCTATCGGGGGCCGAGATATCCGCCTCCAAAGAACCGGTTCTGCGCAAGAAATTTCACCCCCCTTTTTTTTCAAATGCGATTTTCGACCATTTCCCGTGGTCCAATTAAAAATTAAAAAAGGGCGAGTCCTCGCGAATTTCCTCTATTTGACCCTTATTTTGGTTTTTTTTTAACATTTTCCAGAAAGGCTCTATGTGTGCGCAAAAATGTTAAAATGTAATTACATGAAAACGGGTGCAGTAAACAATGCAACATTTTTAATTGTCCCCATCGTCATATCTTAGAGTTCAAAATTCCAAAAGGGGTTAAATGTATATTCGTTCGAAAGCCCAAAAGATAGCGCTCCTTACTGTATTTTTTAAAAAAACATTCCTCCGAACATTCGCTGCTCAGGAGCCCTAAAGGTTTTAGCGGAAACGCAAAACAGGGTAGCTTTGAAGCAGCATACCGGTTTAGGGGTTGCAGATAAACCCCTACATAAAGCGAACGAAAGTGTCATCAGGTGTTGTAGATTCACGTAAAAAAAAGTTTTTGTAAATCGCTTCAGCGGTTCTCGAGATATTAGATTAATAAGAAAAAATTGACGGCTCGCGCACGAGTTTTGAAAATTTGACGTTTTATCTGACAGAAGGAAATTTATTATAATTAATCATTTTGATGTACCTTTGATTGCTAATATCTCCAAAACTAATAACAATAGAAATGTGGGGTTTGCGCAGATAGAAAGAGCGGTCTTTCGAAATGACAATATTCATCTTTGAGGACACCGGGCTGCTTAGGGCTCCGGCGCCAGGTATCCTCCTACACTTTTAAAAGCGACCGTTACGATATGAAACACAACCTTGAGAGGAATTCACGAAATACAACATATTTGAATAATTCTTCTCATCGTCATTTCTAAGACTTGGCATTTTCAAAAGGAGTTAAATTTATATTTGCTGGAAAGCCCGAAGAAGAGCGGTTCTTCCTGTTCATTTTGCAAAATTTTTCGTTTATTGGTTCGACCCTCAGGACTCCCTAAAAAATTGGGCGGAATTCCTAACATAGAGGTATGTTTAACGCGGCAGACATGTTTGGGGTTGAAGATACACCCCAACATAAAGCGTACAAAAGTGTCATCAGGTCTTACAGATTGAGATAAAAAATTTTTTATAAGTCGGTTCAGAGGTTCTCGAGATAGTCGATTTTAAAGGAATTGACGGATCGTCCCTGCGTTTATTAAATTTGACGTTGAACTGCCAAATGAATGAAATTAATTATATTATAATTATACAAAGCAATTTATTTATGCGGTTTTAATATTAAACTATTAGAATACTTACTAGAAAACGTTACTAAATATCAAATTTTTATAAATTAGTTTTAACAAATTTGATTACAAAGTGCATTAATCATTAATTTTGCAGTTTCGTACATATTTATTTAAATTAGCGCCTTGGATCGCCTACTTGCAATTTTAAAACGTCGATTTACATTTTTACTATCACTACAAATAATTATTTATTCCTTTTAAATTATGTATTGAAAATACTCTCAATAATGACTAACAAGAGGTTTTCTTCTTGAACAGACGTTTTTCTTAATGAAGGTATTGTTTCTTACCGTCTTTAACCGTTATGAAACAAAAAGATGTTTAAATTCAATTTAAGGCATTATGGGTTGGAAATATGAATTTTGAAACGCGCAAAACACCGGGAGCTTTGCAAAATTTTAAAAGGCGGGCTTTTTCGGTAATTTTGATTACTAATATTTCCGAAGTTAAAAGATAAACGGGCAGATTTGCGTAAACAGAGCGGCTTTTGAAATCGTAAATAATAATATTGTTTAATTAAAAAATTATATTTTTGCGTTAATTGAAAAAAGAGTTATAAAAATTGATTTGATTCTATATCAATTTCCTCATTTGATAAAACATTTTGCAAAAGTTGGTTGCATATTGAGAGATAAAACCAAATAAATTGCACCGTAGTATTATTAATAAAAATAATATTAATTAGAATTTTAAAAATTAAAATTATGTTACGAGACGCGTAAACGAATCCAAAAATGCAGCAAAATCGCAAAGCAATTTTGCCTACAAGATAGCCGCGAAGCGGCAAATAAGTTCACATTGAATGACAATGAATCGATGCTAACAATACAAATGCAGCAAAATCGCGAAGCGATTTTGCCTAGACCAGGGGTCCGCAACCTGCGGCTCGCGGGCAACATGCGGCTCTTTAATTCCTCGGATGCGGCTCTTTCACACTGTAGGTTAATTTGAAACAATTCTGAGAAAGCACAATTCCATCATTGAAATTTGGTGAAAAAAAATCTTATTTATGACTCTTTGAATAAATTTTAATTGTGTATTGTCTATATTTGGCTTTTTTGAATTACAAGGTTTCCGACCACTGGCCTAGACGTTAGCCGCAGAGCGGCAAACAAGTTCACATTGAATGACAATGAATAGATGCTAACAATAAAAATGCAGCAAAATCGCGAAGCGATTTTGCCTAGACCAGAGGTCGGCAACCTGCGGCTCGCGGGCAACATGCGGCTCTTTAATTCCTCGGATGCGGCACTTTCACACTGTGGGTTAATTTAAAAAATTAGAGAAAGCACAATTCCATCATTGAAATTTGGTGCAAAAAAAATCTTATTTATGACTCGAAGCGGCAAATAAGGTTACATTGTATGACAATGAATATATTCTAACAATAAAAATGAAACAAAACACAATCGATTTTGCCTAGAAGTTAGCCGCGTAGCGGCAAACAAGTTCACATTGAGCGACAATGAATCAATGCTAACAATAAAAATGCAGCAAAATCGCAAAGCGATTTTGCCTAGAAGTAGGCCGCAAAGCGGCAAACAAGTTCACACTGAATGACAATGAATCGATGCCAACAATTAAAATGCAGCAAAATCGCAAAGCGATTTTGCCTAAAAGTAGGCCGCGAAGTGACAAACAAGTTCACATCAAATGACAATGAATCAATGCTAACAATAATTTTTTTTTCGTCTACTTTTATATACACACTGACAAAACCTTCACACCAATACCTTGACTAACAACCCCATCAAAACTAATTTTTATACTGGCCCCGCAGGATTTTAGGTAGCCAGTAAATATTCGTAACATTCCAACGTAGTACTGAACTTTAACAAGAATCAAAATATTAACAAACACTGGCAGATTTTGAATTTTTCTAGGAGCCGAAGGCCTTAAACGCGATAGCGTTTAGCAAAATCGCGAACGCGATTTTGCCTAGAAGTGAGCCGCGAAGCGGCAAACTTCTAGTTTAAAATAAAAATTGGTAATAAAAACCTTTTTTAAGCCATTCAGCTTATCAGATATAACATAGTGATAATTTTTAGAGAATAAATTTATTTGATAATGAAGATTCAATAAATCAATAAAACTTCAAGAAGCGCTTCAAGTACCTAGCTATATGAGCTTTTTTTGGAGTTGGTTCTTACGAAACAATTTTGAAATTAATTGTTAAATAAACAATCGTATTAAAACAAACATTAATTAATTTTGTTATTAATGAGTGATATACAACTCAAATCTTCATTTCTGTTTATTATTATTTTTAATTGGGAAATTTTTGTATGTCAAAAAAATATTAAAGCACACTTACGCAACGTGAACAATAACTCTACAGATTATCTTCTCGATATTTAATCAAACTTCCTAGCTTTCTAACTGTATCGATAAAATTAATAACTAACAATCGATCTACTATAATACATTAGGAAAAAAAAATTAATTACAATAAACCACATCCTGTAAAAGCCTTACAACAATTTCAGCATTAAGCTTCTCGTTTTGCACTCGGGGAAAATACCAATTTTTTGTTGCAAAAAAGCTAAACCAATTCCAATTAGAAATTTTTTTCGTTCCAATCAAGCGTGCCGTCGAGCTCAAAAAATTAATTATACAATTTATTAAAGATGATTTCGTTAAAAATAGTTTTTTGTCAATCGGGTCGGATTTGCCGCAAAATTAATCGTTTTTACCTTGAAAACGCAATTAATTATTTTAAATTAAACGAGAGTAGGGGATTCATTCAGAAAAAAGCAAAACGCGCGTTTCACAGTTACGCCAACTGCGACCAAAATTAATAGTCGTTTTCGTAAAATTGCTTAATTGTTTTTTGGCGAAATAAAACAGCGCTTCCTAGATTTGTCGGGATTAAGCCGTCGTTCACGCGACGAGAAAAATTGAAATATTTGGCGGGTCCCAAAAATAAGAAAAAATTTTTTTTAGATAAATAAATTAATAGTTTTGCACTTATGTATATCAATCTTTATTATTCTGCAGGCCCCTCGAAGGGGTCAAGACCCGTTGTTTAGGAAGCGCTGACATATAAAAACCTTTCTATACAGAAAAAAAAAATGTAAAAAGTAGAATAAGTTCGATTTAAAGTTTAACGTCCAACCAGCTGTCTGGTTTTACAACGGAAGATTCTGTTACAAGGTTTTTGTTTGAGGAAAATGAAGATTTTGTAATAAATGATAGATAACAGTTTCATAAAACAATGCCTCCGTTATGTTTAAAATAACAACGGTCGTGATGTTATTAAGATAATGATGAAGCAACTAAAAATACATTCACTATTTAATAAAAAACAAAATTGTATTTATAGATTTATGGGAATATTCTAATTAAAATTTTGACGCAAAATTATGTTAAAAAATGTGGCTATGAGGTGTCGATTTTTGACATGTATAGCGCGCGCGTTTGTACCGCTATAGCGCAATATTTAACTGCTTATTTACTTTTTTTTATTGTTGCAATGGCGAGTTTTGTTTATGCAAATTCAAATAAGCAACCATAATATTATTGTAGTTCAAAACAGAAATTTCAATACAATACAAGTGTTAATAATAAATCCGCGATAAAAGTACAATGATAAAAGCGAGACGACAAATAAAATACAACCTTGTTCTCTTAGGTGTTTTATCCAGCAAAGCATGTTAAAAACTTTTTAGGCACACGTTTTTAAATTTTAGACAAATTTTTCACAATCCACTGGAGCACTAAATGTTCGGTAATAACCCATATAAAAAAAATTGTTGGAGCGTATGTTCCTATTACTACGTATCATAATATCACGTTTCTTTGCATATTTGGCAAATTTTCTAAGGCCATTTTGAAAAGCGGCCCAAAAACGCAGGACGCTTTTTTCACATAAATATCACACGTTAAGGCACATTTACGAAAGCCGAACGTAAACAACTTTATGAAATGTAAGAAACCCAATGTGCTACCTTGACAACGTACAGTTTGAAATGACTGTGGAAATGACCGTTGAGGGACTCGCGGGGCCAAAGGGGGGCCATTTATGCTCCGTTCTACAGTCCCGTATTCAGGAGTATTATGATTTGTGCTTCGCCAATTTATGATTTATTAATTCGTTCCTTTGAATTATAAATTATGGAACGAATTTGTGTTTGCTAAATTTCTTTTACTGGGTTAACGAAGTTCATTATTTTTAGGTTAATTACTGACGATAATTAAAATTTTGATGCGTGGCCATATTCAATAAACAAATGGTAGCTATTAGTGGCGCGATCAAAATATGCAAGGGTCGGGGTACAATTATCTTTCATAAGTCTTTTGAAGTAATACCTCTTTTGGGAGCAAAATTTTAGTTGGCATCGCAATTTGCGCGCGCACACCTAATTTGACAAGTTAGTCATCCGAGAAAGTAAATTAATTATTGTGAATCGTGCTTAAAGCCGAGTGTGCACATTCGAGCTCAAAGTGGCACATTCCGATCTCGGGAAAATGAAGCGCGCCGCTCCGCGTCGCGCTTCATTTGCCTCCCTCGCTCGGAAATGTGCCACTTTTCGCTCGAATGCGCACATCTTCGTATTTACTGTATTTTCTAAATTAAACTTTCTTTCCAATCAACAAATTTAATTTAGTTCACTAAATATCGATTAATATGTTCGGAAACATATTTTTACCATAGCAATGAGTGGGAGCGAGCGAAAAGATACAACAAAAGTATAAGTACGAGTGAGAGGGAACGATAAAAATTATTTATTAATTTTTTGTCACCAAAATTATTGCAAATCACGTTTAAAACCGAGTGTGCACATTCGAGCTCAAAGTGGCACATTCCGATCTCGGGAAAATGAAGCGCGCCGCTCCGCGTCGCGCTTCATTTGCCTCCCTCGCTCGGAAATGTGCCACTTTTCGCTCGAATGCGCACATCTTCGTATTTATTGTATTTTCTAAATTAAACTTTCTTTCAATCAACAAATTTAATTTAGTTCAGTAAATATCGATTAATATGTTCGAAAAACATATTTTTACCATAGCAATGAGTGGGAGCGAGCGAAAAGATACAACAAAAGTATAAGGACGAGTGAGAGGGAACGATAAAAATATTTTATTAATTTTTTGTCACCAAAATTATTGCAAATCACGTTTATAACCGAGTGTGCACATTCGAGCTCAAAGTGGCACATTCCGATCTCGGGAAAATGAAGCGCGCCGCTCCGCGTCGCGCTTCATTTGCCTCCCTCGCTCGGAAATGTGCCACTTTTCGCTCGAATGTGCACATCCTCGTATTAATTGAATTTATTTATATTGATTTTACACGTGGTTGTATGTAATTTGGTTACGCCAAAAAAGTTGGAGGCCTAAATTTTTGATCTACCATTTTTTGGAAAAGAATGCTGGCGCCGCGGACACATTTGTGCTCAATGTGATGCATTTCCCATTTCGGAAAAATGTACCACGCCCGAATATTCAAATATAAACTAAATTTCGTAAAAAGGCGTCCACGTTATTAATTTTTGTGACGTCACGTTTTATTATGTTTCAATAGTTTTTAAACTGTCAAGATGACACAAATGATTTGTAAGAGCCAAGTCGCTCTCAAGAAAATTCAAACGCGGTTAGGGGAAAACTGTTATATGTTGATGTTTGGTTCAGTTTTCAATAAAATACGAATTACCAAAAATTGAAATTAATACATTTAACAATATATTTGATTCTGTTGTAAACGGGCGTAGAATCAATATATAAATTAACAATTAACAATAAAAAGGTAATGTTTTAAGCATTGGTATTAAATTACGTTTTGTTATAGATTGAACGGCAACGTCGCTGAACTCGACCCAATGTCGCCAACTTGACCATAATAAAATTAAAAATAAGCTTTTTTTACAAATTTAAATGAAATAAGTACTTGCTGGAAATTCGGTGAGCTATACATTGGAATGCTTTGTAGTATATTCATTAAAATGCCAAATTTTGTCATTGTTTGACATATTTTTATTTCATCACGTTTTTAGACGTGTGTTAATTATCGGCTGCAACAGAAATTGTTTTGCGATTCCTTTATACCTCCCATCTATTGGGATTGACTATATCACCGTTTTCCAAAGTGGGGTTTGCCTATCTCTAGGGTTATGCAAAGGTTTTGCAAGGCGTAAGTAAAAAATTTTAAAAAGTTTGTTTTTAAGCGACTTTGGATTTTTTTCTTTTATAACTAACATATTATTTTCAACTCTTGATGATAAAGTGATTTAAAGATTCTTTTTAGGTGTTGAAAGTCAACCGTAATAATAATATATCTCACAAATTTTCTACTAATGGGTACGTATGGCTCGAAAGTTTGAGAAACACTGGACTATATCAGCCTTCTCTCTTTAAATTAAAAAAAAAACAGTAAAACTGGAGTAATTTAATTTCTTAGATTTATCTGGAAGAATAATCAATAAACATTCTGAAAATTTTTAATTTAATATTACACAACGTTTTTTATACAAGAAAATTCAAATCTTTGATTTAGTGTTTTTCAATAAAGCTTGTAACATACGTTTCTTAGGTAAGAAGAATTTAGTTTGGTTTTATGTTTTATGGGTAACTTAGTAACCCTGGTAGATGTGGATAAGTTGTTGTTAAAATATAGATTGTTGTTTGGGGTGATTATTTCTGCCTCCCACCATTGTCCAATTTGTCAGAGTCGACTTAACTTTGAATAACCGCTTGTCAAAATGATTTTTTTCAAAATTGATCATTCTAATTTAGTTACCCTGGATATAACAATAACAAATAGAGATTTCTAACTTATGTTTTACTTCTTAAGTTTATCAGGATAGGTGGCGTGGCTGAAAAAATGCGCCTCCTTGCAAATTTTTTTTCTAGCGCCATCTCATAGAATATTTAAGTACCAATAAGCTGAAATATTCATGCATTGATACCCAACAATAAATATCTATATATTTTAATACTTAGGCGACCGAAAGCCATCACATTCCCACGGCAAAATCGAAAGACGTCGAGTAAAGCTTCATCACCCAGATATTTTACTTTAAATAACAAGTTTTTGATCAAAATTTGATTATGACATTGAGCATGTAAATTTTTAAGGCCTTGAAGGCATAGCATAAATAAGTTTGAGACACAATGATATATCCGATTGTTAAAAAATGCAAAACATAAAACGTTAATACCTGTTTACAATATTTGTTTAAATCTTTTAAAATTTTTCCAAACATTAATTAATTTGCACAAATTCCCGTTGTGTTAATGGTTTGTTTTTGTAGTTTTCGCATTCTTTACAAAATCAAATTGCATATAAAATTTAATCAATCATCAATATTATTAAACGTAAAAAATTATTACAAGCAAGCCCCAATTCGATGTGTATTATTTAAATTAATGTTTGCGCCGGTACCGATTAAAATTGTGCGCCTTTCGAAGATACCCCGAATAAAATTTAATGTGGCCCTGTTTCAAACTTTATCCCACCAACCACTTTGCCAACCTTCGCGTGCAACTCTACCTTTGTATCTGGTTTTTTAACCACGTAGGACAAAATGAGACCACATTTCGACAACATTGCACGAATTTAATCGTACGATAATCATGGAAGAGGGCAAAAACCCATCGATTTTTCTGTGCACCCATGAAACGCCATCAATCACCATTTTAGTATAACAGAAAAAAAAAAATCAACGCGAGCAGTAAAACAAACATGGGATGCACACTCGATGCAACTAATTATGCAGTAATAAATGTATGATTCTTGCAGTTAAAGTTGCACCAGCTCGATCTTATGTCATTAGGCGAAGAAAAAGGGAGAGAGAGATAACGAGGCCAAAAATAATAAAATAATTAAAAGAAGACAAGTGCAACAACTTCGAAGGCATGAAGCGATATAAAGTTTCTTTTATGCTGCACTTAAAAGTTGAAAGCATATGGCGAGCCTCCATTGATGTTAATTAAAATGTAGAGGACCCTTTTGTGCCATTAATAAAATTGATAAGAAGAAGACGATGAGTCGTTCGAAAACGTACGACCAATGCAGTTTTAAATCGAGTTTTTGTTTTGTGATTGCATGCAAAAAAGAAATAATTACTTCGTTGTGATACTTTTTTATTTTATGGCCGTAAAACGTTATGTTGACCCGGAGGATCACTTCTGAAGTACGCTAACACAATAATAAACGCATTTCAAGGTTAATATGTGCATTAATATTTACCTACTTATTCTAGAGATATTAATTGTGGATATTTTCGAATTTTGGAATTCCGAAGGAACGTTCGGCGGTTTGATCTTTTCCGCCGTATAAATTTGTCGGTTGAAATGTTCTTCGGAGCTAATTAATTTTTTCTCCCGTAAAAACATGCATATTTTAAAAATGTACAACATAACTACATTTCAATGCTTTACCAAAAGATTTAACTTCGAATTTCATTTTTAATTTTTGTTATTGAAATGTTTAATACTTTAAATATTTTTTGAATTGAATAAAAATGTATGTTTTATTTGTTATTATAAATGCTTATCAAAGTTTTAACTTTTTGGGTTACCTTTAATTGCTGTATATGTAACAGATTGAAATACAAATTTTAAAAAAATTGGGCGAACAAAGTTCGTTAGTAAAAAAACTAAAGATCGAATGGCATTGAATCCTGATAATTTGAATACACTGGTTTTAAAAAAAATTAAAAATACTGGTACTGCACACCGAGTGTACAAAAAGTTCAATTTCTAGTTTAAATAAAAAACATACAAGAAAAAGGAAAAGAGAATAGATTTAATGAATATTTTACTTTATTGGTTAGTTAAATTATTTATTTTAGTGCCTTACTACTATTATTTTTCAAGGTAAACCTAATCATTAAGTCCTTTTCGATTATGTGTTAAATCAACGAAATTGGTGTGTTAATCGATGTGTTTAACATTTTTCTTTTTGTTTTTGTGGAATAAGTCAGGAGCTACCAAACTGTTTGACTAAGAACCAAATGTTAATTTTTAAAATTGTAATATAGGTATATTATACTAGTTGACCCAGCGAACTTCGTACCGCCTCAGAATTAAATAATGTATCAAAATTCAATAACTAAAAATTAGCAGAAAACCAAAACAAAAAACAACCAAAATAAAATACGCAAAAATATTCATTTCCGAACGCACACTGTTTGACAGGTACGAACAGATTGTATGGGAAAATAAAATTTTGTTTTTATTATTTTTCTTGCATTTTCTTCATATTTTCTCATCTTTTAAACATTCCTTTCAATACCAAAATTTGCCAAATCGGTCGAGCCGTTCTCGAGTTTTAGTGAGACAAACAAATGTCAATTGATTTTTATATATAGATAGATATGGGTATACATATATGTAATTTAACCTTTCGCATACTAGGTGACGAAATGTCACATGCCATACTAGGTGGGGTTTGCCATACCCCGAAAATATAATGAAATAAAATCCTCAAAATTGTACTTTATGACAGTTAATTAATAAGAAATATATTTTAATAACCAATAATTAATGTGTTTAAGTAAAACACATATATATTTATGAATTAGAATAGACTTTCATTAATAGAAATATAAAAACTTAAACTTTTTCTTCAACTTATAAACTATTGAGTTTTTTCTTGTCTATTTAATTCCAATGACACGTGTCAATTACGCTACCGAATATTAAGAAAATCTAACGAGATTTTCATTCTGGCCCCCTTATTGAAATACAAATTAATTTCACGGCAAATTCTTAATAATTTGCAATAATTTAGACGAATCAATTACACGAAAAATCAATTGAATAATTTTAATCGTTCCCTCTCACTTGGATTGACAAGATTATCGTATCTCCTCGCTCTCTTCCACTCATTGCTATGGTAAATACTTTTTTCGAATATAAAATCGATATTTACTAAACTAAATTAAATTTTTGATATGAAAGAGCGCACAATAAATTATAATAATATAATAAGCACAAAAATGTGCGCATTCGAGCGAAAAGTGGCACATTGCCGAGCGAGGGAAGCAAATGAAGCGCGACGCGGAGCGGCGCGCTTCATTTTCCCGAGATCGGAATGTGCCACTTTGAGCTCGAATGTGCACACCCGGTTTTAGCTCGATTATCAAACGACCCGTTTTAATAAAAAAAATTGTTCACGTTAGTTATACCCCACCTAGTACACGGAAGGTTAATTAAGTCAATAAAAATTTAATTTTATAAAAAGTTCTTGTTACAAATATGTAAAACAATAAAATATTTTTATCCAAATTTTTTTATTTCAAAGATTATGTGTAAAGCTGGAAAGTGTAACACTACGAAAACAAGTTTGCTTTATTTGGAAAATCATCTTTCATCACGATAAAGGTAGTATTTATTGTTACTATAATTATTATTTAACCATGCGCGCAATTGTCCTATACCGTAAAAGATGTCGAAGCGCAATTGACCCATACATTATATCTATCTGAAAATTCCCACAACCGCGGAGCGCAATCGACCCACGTCCGTGTATTCTATTGTATACACGTGGCGCAGAAATACGCAATAAATCCATGACACGTCAATCACTAGACCACACGGGGTAGAAGACGTATGATAACAAAACAATATAATTTTACTGTGTAATAGTCCTAATACCTACATCATTTTATAGAAAATTGATTTTCAACAAAATAGTATGGCCCGAGGGACCTCTTTCGAAAATACCCGCGGCAGTAAACGTGTCAAAAGATCAACCAGTGAGTAAAATATTGGATCCTAGTTTAAAATAGACGCCATAATGTGGGATGGTAGATGAAATACGCAAATGGAAAAAGGGCAAAAATTTGTGAACAGATATACGACTCGTGCTGTTCTCAGTAAATAAAATCTGACCGAGGCGAAACTTGACAAACGCTTTTTTCAACTAAACCGTAACTAATTTTTCCTATCGTATTTAATGTTTTCAATAATTTTACTCATCGATTAATAAGTTTTGCAATTTTGTCTAAAAAACAATTTAATCCATTTAAATTGTATCAAAAAAAGGACTATGTATTTCAGCCCCTATCTTTCTTTTAAATGTGCACCTTTTATTTGCCATCCGACATTCTGTAATCTATATCTAAATTTATCATTGTCAGTAGCTGAAAGAGCTCTACCCAAAAGACGTTCCGGAATAAGTACAGAAACTAAAAATTTCCATAAATCATGTACCTATTTCAATACATCTAAACAATAACAACTGTATTTAATTGAATTTTGCAAAATAATTCGCATAAATTCAAATTAGAACAGACAAGTCGAGTCAACAGACTGATAATTGGTCGTTTCAAAGTAAAATGACGAAGCTATTAGCGATAAAATGGATCTAAAAATACATTGGCCAGTAATCACATTGTAAGTTATGTGAAAGGCCTGCTCATAAGTCGTACAAAGAAAAGAAAAATCGGGTTTTTTTTCGGAACGAATCGAACGAATAACCTCATAAGAAATACGGCTTAAAAATCTCAAAACTTCAAATAAAATTAAAACGACGTCCGCTTAGCTAAAAAACGAACTGGTAATTTATGGGGACGTTTTATGGCTTCCAAAAATACATCAAAAATGATAGATTATCTATTTACTAATTCAAAAAGGATAATCCAATAGAATAAATTTTTTTTTCCTGAAGTTAAGAACAGATTAAGTTGTTTTAATGCTCAACAGGAAGTTATCTGCATTCAGATTTATTTATAAATAGAGTAATGAGCAAATAAGTGGTTTAATTAGATAACATGTCGGCCGTTTAATTGTACTTAACTAAACAATTAAATATTTTCAGATTGTAAAAGAACGTATTTTTGTATAAAATTAAACAATGATAAAAGCTATAAGAACAACACAAGAAAAAATAACTATTATCATTTATAATGTTTAAATAAAGATAAACACATAAAATTAAAACTAAACAATGGGGCGCCCAGAATCTTTTTCGTAAGTTTCTCAATTTTTTTCCATTTTTTTATTAAAGTTTTGGACTTTGCTATTGATTGGTATTTAATTATGGTGGGTTATTGTAAGACGGTGCGGCCCTGTGTGCGCCACCGTATAGTTGAAGTACGGTTTTTAGTTTTCTATTGCAGTACTACCTCTGCATGTTACGACCTCGGAGTTTTACTAATTTTCTCATTTTTATGATCTTTGCCCAACCCTAACCCCCAAATCAATTATTTTTGGCTACCTGAAGCCTTTTAATGCTGTCCAAGTTTGTAGTGTGCCTATATTATACGTTTTACCTACTTTTACATAGTTACTGACAAACCTTCTGACCCAAGGCACGACTGAAACTAATTTTTATACTACCCCTCAGGATTTTATAAAGTTCCCAAATTCTTGTAACACGCTGAGGTAGTAGAGTAATTTTTTTTTAGAGAATAAATTCATTATTGCAAATCGTGCTTAAAGTGGAGAGGGAACATACGAGCTGAAAGTAGTACATTTACGATCTCAAAAAAATGAACGCTTCGTTTGATTCCCTCGCTGGGAAAAATGCCACTTCTAGCTCGAACGTGCACATTGAATTTGTTTCTAT